>CM034711.1:12289959-12315935 GCA_020142125.1 Phrynosoma platyrhinos
AGGCATTGGCCTCATCCTGCCTGAGAAAACCAGAGCTGCCCCATCTTCTAAACTGCTCCTTCTCGGCTTGATCCAAACCTGTTTGGAAGCGATGAAGCAGAGGTGAGAAAGACACCTATTTATTTTTGGAGCTCACCTCTCACTTCTGGCATCCCTCTTATGCAACGTGGAGCGTGCTCCTTCCCAGCTCTCATCCATTTGGGATTCAGAAGCGGTCATCTCCCCTTCCCATCCCATCCCACCCCTCTGTCCGTCCGCACACCTCTCTCCGCATCTTGCCGGAAGGTAATTATGACATTTGTAACAATTATTCACCTAATTGAGTTCCAATTACGGAAGAGGTTTCCCGAACATCAAAGGCAGCCTTTTTGCTGCGCTGTCCCTTTTATCTCATTTGTAGCCGGCAGGTGCCTTCTTTTCTGGGTGGGATTTCTCCCAAAGGGTCCCAAGATGGCTTCTTTTTCTCCGTGTTTTGGGTCAAAAACCTTTCCCCTGAGCACAACGGGGAAGGAAGGGTCCGCTGCATACCCAGGACTCCTGACCCAACCTTTGGGCTGAGTGAGGCGGTCTTTGCAGGAATCCCATGGAGGAGAGCTTCCTTTTCTTATTATGGACTGTCCTCAAGAGGACTTTGACTTTGGAATGAGAGGCCTCCAAGTCACCTTCTCCTCAACCGCTTTGCACACATCCGGCCTCCAAATTGCTAAACATTTGCAAAGAGAAATCATCGCAACAAGGAACAAGGTGTGCAACTTTATGTGTTGTGCAACTTTATGCATTCTTAGCTGTGTAGCAGTGGTACTATGCAACTCTTCGAGTGAATTGCAAACACGTGTCTCCAGAGTGTCCTGATGTGCGTTGGCACTCCAAACCCCATGTCTCAATGTGCCTTGGCAGTGCCTGATGTGTATTGGTGTCCAGTGCGTCGTGCGTCGGTCGTTGTGCATTGGCCCCACTGTGCAAAAGCCCTATCGTGCATCGGTTCCATTGTGCGTCGGCCCTGTCGTGCAAAGATCCCGTTGTGCGTTGCTTCTGTTGAGCATCACTTCAACTGTGCCCCGTTGTACAAAGGTCTCGTGAAATGGTCCTGTTGTGAATCAATCCCATTGTGTCATTTTTTGTGGGTTTTTCAGGCTATGTGGCCATATTCTGGAAGAATTTATCTTTGACGTTTCGCCTGCATCTGTGGCTGGCATCTTTCATAGGTATTGCATTGTGCTTTGTGCAGAAGCCCTGTTGTGCATCAGTTCCTTTGTGCAAAGGCCCCATTGTGCAAAAGTCCCTGTTGTGCACCAGTCCGAATGTGCAATGGCCACTTTGCTGGCTCCTCTATATAATAATAACTCATTGCTGAATGTGGATATTCTCTTTCCCGCAGACGTAGATCCTCTTGCAAAGCATCTGAGTCCTGTACTGGATCCCAGACGCTGCGCCTTCCTCCCATCAGGCTTCCTGGGAAAGACCTCCCTTGTCATTCCAGATAGACTATTCTGGGCAGACGGGGGCGATTGCTTTGACTCTGGTGAGGTTTTGACACCCCTTTTCCTCACCTCTTGCGTCCCGGTGCCCCTGGGGTTTGCCGTCGGCCGCAGAGAAGTGTGTGCGGTCCCTTGGACGGACTCTGGGAAACGGAGGACCTTGGCCCATCAGTCTGGATCAGGGCATCTTCCTCCGCCGCCCGATTGACCGTGAATGACGGGTCCCTGAGGGTCCTTGGTCAAGGGCAGTGGCCTTTTCACAGGACGGCTAGCCCAATGGTCTTGGCAGCTGAGAAAGCCTGCTTCTCTGGCCCAGTCCTCCTCTCCTTTCGTGCCGAGACTCTTTAAAAATCCTCCTTCGTTGCTGCTGGAAAAAAGGAAGGCATGATCCCAGGATCCAGGGAGTCTCCTTCCTTGGAGGCTGTCTTTAAGCAGAGGCTGGATGGCCATCTGTCAATGGGGATGCTTTGATTGGGAGTTCCTGCATGGCAGAAGGGGGTTGGACTGGGTGGCCCTTCTTGGGGTCTCTTCCAACTCTATGATTCTATGATCCCTCTTTCTCTGCCGTGAAATTGTGCGCCAAAGTCAAGATGTCATTTTGCAGGTCCAGAACACACTGCAGAAACAATCCGGTTTGAGACCGCTTTAATTGATGCTAGGAAATCCTGGGAACCGTAGTTTTGTGAGACGTTGAGCCTTCTTTGTCAGAGAGCTCTGGGGCCACAACAAACTACAATTCCCAGGATTCCCTAACAATGAGCCAGAGCAGTTAAAGAGGTCTCGAACTGGATTATTTCCGAAGTGTGTTTTGGAGCACGGTCTTTCGGTGCGATCCAGGAGCTGTGTTGGATCCCAGCTCCCATCATCCGCCAAACCTCACAGGCCCTTCTGGCTGGGGATGATGGAGGTTGTTGCCCAATTTAGGATGGCTTGCCTGGCATCTTCTTCTTGGAAGTGTTTACAGGGCAGTCTGTGCTTAGTTTTTGCCACGGTTGTGAAATGGGTGCATATTCAGACATGGGGAAAAAAAGAGAATAAAGTCTCCATGTTTTGCAATTCAGAGGTCTTAAAACCCAAGTTGGCCAGTTGCGAGGCGTAAAAGGTGAAATAGAAATAGAAATAGAAATAGAAATAGAGGATTTACAGCTGGAATTAAACTTGCAAACTCCAGCAGAAAATGGGTATTGCTTTCCATTGGAGATCTTTAGAAGGGAATCTGGGTACAAGAAAGCGTAAGGAAAAGAAACAGCTTTACCCACACAAATAATTTACTTTTTAAGAGGGAAACATCATTCACAAACTGATAGGTTTATAGAAAAATGTTTGCTGTTTGTGTTTGGCATGAAAGTTTCCAAGCTGATCTCCAGCCTTAAGGGTCCCCCCAAACATCCTCTTAAGGCTGCAAAATCTTATAACGTGTATGTTTCCTGATGTATTAAAAAAAATTATTTGATAGTCACAGTTATAGTTCACTTTATCCTCACAACAACCCTGCGAGGTAGGTAAGAAGTGTTAATGTGGCCAAAAGGGAGTCATAGAAACCCAAGGGTCATCCAGTCCATCTCTATTTGGGTTGCAAGGTCAGAACTATTGCATATCCTGAGATTTCAGGGCCAGAAACCTGAGACTCAAGACATTGATGTCATGAAGGATTAGGGTTGTCATCCCAGGCTTGGAGTTTTCATAGCCCAAACCTGAGAATTAAAGGTGGCCCTTGGTCATCTCTTTTAAGTATAATTAATATGGTTGCATAGGGAGATGGAATAAGGACCTTTTAATCTCGCCTCTTTGCAAAGTTGAAAGCAGAGCGGAGGGTGAGCCCTGGCATCTGGAAGCCACCGACTTTTCGGAGGAGCATTTTAGGGAGCTGGGTCTTTTAAGCTTGGAGAAGAGAAGGTTAAGAGGTGACATGAGAGCCCTGTTTAAATTTTGGAAGGGAGGTCATATTGAAGATGGAGGGAGCAACCTTGTTTTCTGCCGCTGCAGAGAATAGGATAAGAAGAATCCTTACTTCTTAAAGGATGGGTGGGATTTGGGATTTTATGTTTTGTTTAATGGAAATTGTAATGTTGTAAGCCACCCCGATTGCTCTGCAGAGGGGCGGGATATAAATAAAAATTATTATTATTATTATTATTATTATTATTATTATTATTAGGACGTAATGGAGCCTCAATGGATGCAAAGTGCAAGCTTTCATTGCAACATAGCTATGGATTCGTAAAATTACAAAACCTCCTAGGATGCACAAATCTCATCCAATGTCTTTAAAATAAGGAACATTTTCTTTTTTAAAAACAAGAAAGATAGCCTTTAATAAAAGTAACCGTGGCTGCGGTCACATTTTTCCAATCCTCTTTGCACCAAAAGCGAGGAGACCGCGAAAACCACCAAACGATTAAAGAATGATTGGGCAATTAATCACTCGCCTTTTAGCAGATTAATTGATATTAAAGTCAAAGGCGTATGAATATTCACCAAACCGGGACCGAAGTGCCTTCAGAGACCTTTAAGGAAGTGTGGAAGAGAGAGGAAAGGTTTTATTAAAGAGAAACCAGGTCTCTCTACTAGAAAGAGAGGCTACTATTATTATTATGTCTTGGAGGGGTTTCTTTTTAACTGCTTAATGAAGACACCTCCTAATTTCTGGCTTTGGGCATAGATATCCCGAAACTGGGTTTCTTTCATTGGAAGAACAGAAGGTAGAAATTTCTCTGATCTGCAGTGTATATAAGCTGCGAAGTCTTTGCAAGCTGTGCTTGGGGAACTCCTGGCCACGAGATTCTCCCTTGGTCCCTCAGTTAAATAATTGTGAGAAATAGCCGATGGATGAGAGATGCTACGAATGGCAATTCCCAGGGTCTCCAAATGTTGGATTATGGGCATTGTAGTTGTGTGGTTGAGAAAAGGAAGGAATGGCAAGTAGCTAGTCCTCATGGCTTCCTTGGAGGTTCCTTTGTGGCCCTCTTGTTTTGAGGCTGACCTGAACCTGGAAGAGCCGGAGGGGTTTTTCTCTGCAACGATAAACAGGCCGCTCTCCAGATGTGCGGCTGCTGTGCGGCTCTGAACCCAGCGAAGCGAAGGCCGTTGCCGCTTTCGCTGCCCGACACAAGGGTCTCTGGGGAATCCGTGCGCCGGACGCATGAATGGAGCCGCAGCGAGCGGCAGCTGGAAGGTAGACGTCTGGCCGGCGCGAATGGCCTTCGCGAAAAGAGACAGAGAGGAGGAATGTGGGTTGTTAGCAGCCATCGGCCCAACTTCGACCGATGGGGACCCTATGAATGCGAGACCTCCGTGGCAGATTTAGGGTAGCCATTGTGTCTTCCTTGCGGGGGTCTCTTTCCATCTGCGGACACGGTCTTCCTCTTTTCCTACTGCTTTATACTGTCGGCCCTCCACATCTGTGGCTTTGACTTTCGCGGATTTGTCTGCGGTTTCGATTAATATGTCCTCTCTAGGAATCTCTAGGTCCTCCGGCGCAACTGTGCCAGACGTTGACCATAGAGTTGTGCTGGAGAACCTAGACGTTCTTAGAGAAAACACCTCTCTAGGCATTTGTAGGTCCTCCAACACGATTCTGTGATCAACCTCTGGCAGATGTTGACCATAGAGTTTGGCTGGAGAACCTAGAAGTTCCTAGAGAAAACACCTCCCTAGGCATTTGTCAGTCCTCCAGCATGAGAGGTTGACCATAGAGTTGCACCGGAGGGCCTGAAAATCCATATATTTACCTATATTCTTAGGTGTGTATGTGTGTGTATGTATATACTTGTCCCCAGGAGAGTTACAGAGCTATGGCGCAGTTGCGCCAATGTTGCGCCAGAGATTGGGGCATGACTTTGGTGGTGGATCTGGGCCAGGAGTGGCCCAGGGCTATTTTTCTGGCCCAACAAAGTCGCCTGTTCTTGCTTTAGGCCTTGCCGTTCCCCTTTCTCTCCGGTGAAAAATGCAAAGTTATTTCTTGATTATGAACCAAAAAAAGGACGGGGAAGGGAACCTAATTATTTCCGTACGATGGAGACATGGAACGTCTTTCCTTGACAAGACGGAGCGTCGGAGGGAGGCGGGTGTATTTCGGAGAAGGGCTTCCCTCTCTTCTCTTCTTTCTCCTCTTTTTTTGCCACGAGAGATTCTTAATATTTCGACGAAGCGGCGCTTTGATTTCGTAGCACATTGCTTCCCTCGAGGGGGAGACAAGGGGGCACTTAATATCGCTTAGCCAGGCAACGCCGTCCTCCATTCCTCTTCACTTTCTTCCTGCGCTCAAGGAATTAAAGCGTTGACTGCGAAGATGGAAAGGTTTGTTGCATGCGTTTGTGTTTCCAGGAAACAATGGCGGAGAGGCACCTGCAGCGTTGCGGGAGGCATGGGCACGAAAAGTGGGGGAAAATGGGAAAAAATATTTGGAAAAATGGCGGAAAAGCATGTTTTGCGAGTGTCGAGAAAACCCGACAAGGAGAATCCTGGACTGATGGGAATTTTTGCATTTTGGAACTTCTTGTTGTGTGACCTCAACTTGTTTCTGACTTACGCTGACCCTAAAGTGGACCTATCCTGGGCTTTTCTTGGTAAGATTTGTTCAGCGGAGCTTTGTCATTGACGTCCTCTGAGGCTGAGAGAGTGTGACTTCCCAAGGCCACCCAGTGGGTTTCGTGGCTGAGCTGGGAATCGAACCATGGTCTCCGGAGTCATAGTCCAACATTCAAACCACTGTGCTGGGTGACCTTGGGCAAGTCATACTCTCTCAGCCTCGGAAGAAGTCAAGGGCCAATCTCCTCTGAAATCTTGCCCAGAAAATCCCATGATAGGGCCTTAGGGTCACCATAAATTGGTTGTCCATGGGATCCTCCTCAGCATCTTCTCCAGAAACACATTCTCTCAAATGCTGCATTGGTTTTCCTCCTATCCTCTTTCTTAAGTGTCCATCTCTCCCATCCATCCATCCATGGGAATAATAGGGAATACAATGGCTTCTTGTATGATCCTGACTTTTGTGCTGAGTTGTATATCTTTGCATTTTAGGATCTTTTCTAGTTCTTTCCCCATTCTTAATCTTCTTCTGATTTCCTGACTTCAGTCCCCATTTCTATCCATGTTTGATCCCAGGTATGGGAACTCTCTTTGACTATTTCTGTGTCTCCATTATCTAGATGATGAACTTGGGAAGGTCCTCCTCGGTGGTCATTATTTTTCTTTTCTTGATGTCCAGCATTAAGCCTTTCTTTGCACTTTCTTCATCGGAGAAATATTCATGGGATGATCGTGGTGGAATACAGTTCCCCTCTACTTCTACCTAAATTTTTCTATGAGTTCAGTCGCTGAAGAGTAATTGTTAGCTGAATAGGTTCATGTAATAATACTTTTGGGATCGTGGTACTTTTTCATGAATATGCAATTATTACATTTGCCGTCCCAATGTCCCACTTTGGTCTCAAGGAAATATGGTCAGCCTGTCTTTGGGGGTCTCTTTCAATACTGTGATGCGATGAAATTCCCGTATGATTTTATGAAAGGTTTGGAAAGCAAGGTTTTGGAGGAATAACTTCGGGAAAGAGAGAGAAACGGGAGAGGATTCCTCCCATCCTCCTCCTGGACTTATTCCTCCGAGCGAAACTGTCTGGCAGCCGAAACAGGACAAGGCGAGCGACACACATCTTCTCAGCTGGGTACAATTAAGTGGCATGAAATACAGGCCCGGCTTTGACGAGAGACACGCTCTTTTATGCCTCCGTCTCAGTTTGATATGGCAGAAGCCAGGCATCGAACACAAAGGCTTAATGAATCGATTGGCACGGCTGCCACTGCCATCCGAGGAAAGCCTCTCCAAGCGACAAAACCCATCGTCTCACCTGGGAGCTCAAAGCCAAAGGAGGAAAGCCTCACGGCCAAGATCCTAGGCTCCTAGCATTTAATGCCACAATGGTGTTACGCAGTGCTTTTGTCAAACAGCAGCTTTGTGCAACCCAATGCACAACCCAAGGGGCAAGTCAATCTAAAACAGAGTGGGCCACCAAGCGCAGAGAGCTAAATACATGCCCAACGCTGTGCTTGCCCTCCTTTATGTATGTCCTGCCTTTCTCCCAGACTGGACCAAGGCGGCTTACAGAAAGGAAGAACATTACAATGGCCGTAAATACATCTTTTGGGGGGAGGTATGCATGTGTAGCCACTGGACTTATGCACCTATGCCAGGGGTAGGCAACCTTTTTTCCCCTTTAAGGGCCAAGGAGGGACTTCAGCTCCCAGAATCCCCGGAGCTATTGGCCAACATGGGACTATTATAGGCCAACATGGCTGAGGCTTCTGGGAGCTGAAGTCCCTCCTTGGCCCTCAAAGGGGAAAGAAAGGTTGCCTACCCCTGACCTATGCAGTCAGTCCCAGCCTGACAGCCGCCTGGTAGAATAGATTCTCTCCATGTGGACCGGGGATTGTGGGCTCAGGTGTCTTTATTGCTCCTTTGTGGCATCAGGTAACCTCTCTGCTTTGTGGTCCCTCTTGATAATAGCAAAACTAGGGCTGGCGTCATCCCGGTGCCGTAACTCATGCTGTCGGACCCCAAGGCAATGATCCTCCAGGAGTGGATTGGGATGCTATGGGAAGGCAATGCTCTGGACCACTTGGTGGACTGGTGCACCTGTCTGTCTGTGTGTCCTTGGCTCTTCCGGTCTTCCCACGTTGTTTGCAAGTCCGAAGGGGTCCAGGCACGATTTGGCAATGGGAAGGTCCTCTCGGCGTTTGCCGTGGGGTGTTGACAGCGTCCCAGCTGGCCTCCTTGGGTCCTTTCCAAGACCTTCAGTGCCCAGGAGTCCTGGTCTACCTGCGTAGAGTTGTACCTGTACACCGGAAGGCATCCCCTTCCCACCAACGCATCATGGAGGTGTCCCCCGTGTCCTCCGCACTCCGTCCCTTGGCTTCCTTAATGAAGTTCTGCAGCTGGCATGGGAATGGAGCTGGCAGGAGCATGAAGTGCCAGGCATAGAAACAAGAAAGGAAGGTAGCCAGCCTGGCAAGGAGCCCAGAGTTGGCTGAACAGGCATCTGGAACATCAAGTATTTATTCGGACAGGGCTGCAAGCGCTTCTCAATGGTGTCTCCAGCCGCAGAACAGGGAAGACATCACCTGGCGCACCCATTTATTTATATAGCAGAGTCTGTTGTTGAAGGGTGAGCCATCCAGTCCCATGGAGTCAATGGGTTTACTCCAGTTTGGACCAAGAATAGGGTCCAGGCTGGTTTAAGAAGTTGCAGGTCCTTGCCCCAAGGAGATTGCCATCAAAACTAGGGACTGAGGTTGGGCTGGGGAAAGTCATGGAGGTGGATAGACTGCCGTTCTTTCTTAAATTGCCGCACCAAGCTGTACGTTTGTGTTATTGCTGGGGGAAAAGTCTGTCTACATGGAAATGGATACCGAAGTGCATGATTTTGGTAATTTCTCCTCCAGGAAACAAAGATTTTGAAATAGATTCTGGCTCCAAGTTTGGTGTGACCTAGAGCTTTCTTGGCCAGCTTTGTTGGGTGGGAAGGCAGTCTGTCTTTGCGCACCACTGAGGTTGAGAGAGTGTGACTTGCCCAGGGTCATCCCATGGGTTTCCAGGGCTGAGCAGGAATTTGAACTCAAAGTCCTAATTCAACACACTAACCACTACACCACCTTGCCTCTCCTAGTGTTTTCCTTGGCCAGATTTCTTCAGAGGAGGCTGAGAGTGTGTCTGGCCCAGGGTTACCCAGTTGTTTCCTTCTTGTTGTTGTGTGACTTTCACATTGTCTAATCGTTGGAGGTGTCTATGGATGGGCATCTCTCAGGGGTGCTTGGGTTGTGCGTTCCCGCATGGCAGAAATGGGGTTGGACTGGATGGCCTTTGGGCTCCCTTCCAACTCTGTGATTCTACGGTTTCTGTGATACGATGCCACGAAGCCTCAGCCTTGGTATCAAAGTATGAAAAAGAGCTTGGAGAATTTTGGAATAGCAGTTCCCAGAATCCTGCAGCTTGGCTGGCTGGGGGATTCTGGGGCTTGTTGTCCAAAAAAGGACGGTTTGCAAGAGCCGGTTTCATCCAAGTCAGTCCTTCCAGCCGTGAGATGGAGGACTGGCCCTTTCCCCAAACCCTTTCTGAGCATTCAGGGAGATGTTGGTAGATAAGAAAGCTTCTCCGCCTATAAATTTTCTCCAGGGCAGTGAAGGGGAAATTGAGCTGGCATCGCAGAGGCGGCCGCCGGGGCTGATGGATGGTCTCAATTTGTTCTTTCCTCCAAAATAAATGCGCTTGATGGATCTGTCCCAATGCCATCCGGACGGACGCCTTGCCTTGCGGGAGAAGGAGCCTTGCTTGCTCTGCAGGCCTGAGATGCGGCTGATCACCTCCAACGGATCCCCTTTTGCTCCATCAGTGATCCTCTGGGTCCCTTTGCTTTTGGGGTCCCCAAAATAGGAACCCTGGAGGTCTCAAAAGAAGCCCGGCGGTCTCATTCTCCCGTATCATTATTATTTATTTTGCAAGGATGCAGAGCCAGAGCTTCTGCAACATGTCTTTTGGACATTCCTCTCCAGGAGAGAGCAACCTTTTAAATATCTATTAATTATCCGTTATTTATTAAATATTAAATATTAAATTAAATATCTGTTATATATTATTTATCATCTGGGAACCTGCCGGATTTTGGTCCGCCAGCCTCCCGAAACAGCGATAAATTGGTTCAATCGCATCCCAAAATCCACAAAACAGGGATACCTTTATGGGGCCAACCCAAAATGCATAAAATGCATCCTGCAAGCTGTTGAAGCTCCATTGGCTTCTTCATCATCAGGCAAAAAAATCATAGAGGAGGGGGAAAAATTTAAGACAATGTTGGTTTCGAACTCGCCTTTGGTTTCATCTTTGCCTGATGAAGAAGCCGGTGAAGCTTCGAAAGCTTGCAACATGTGTTTGTGCATTTTGGTTGACTCCATAAAGGTATCACTGTTGCTCTGAACAGTAACATCCCAAAATCCACAAAACAGGGATACCTTTATTGGGTCAACCAAAGAGGACTTTGTTAACAACAGGGAATGATGGGCCTGGGTACTACATGTCCCATGACTCCCAAGCAAGCAGCCGTCCCTGACCATTGCCCAGCCTGTTTGAGGCGGATGGCAGTCATAGGCCTTGCTGGTCTGGCTGGGGTATAACCCAATAGCCGCACCACCGGTGGCTGATGGGACTCGTAGTCCAAAGCATCTGGAAAGGGTCTAGTCAACCGTTCTGTCTAATCCTCCCTTTTCCCAGAGAGTTCTTTGTCTCCAGCAGCTGGTGCTTTGGAGAGATAGCCTTCATCTGTAGCCATAATCGCAAGGTTTTGAGACCCATCTCTTTATGGATTTGTCTAATCCCCTCCCTCCACTTTTTAATCCTCCCAAGCTATTGTGACGGCAAATTCTGCAAATTAATTATGGTGAAGAAACAGACACTGGAGCTCCTTTTTACCATCGGTTGCGGCAACGCAATCTCAAGCGGCCCAAGAGCTCTGTCTGGCCTCCGGCTCATAGAAACATCCATGCCTTCTTCCATCACAGGGAAGACGTAGATCTTCAGGGGTTTCCCTTCTGGTTCCCTGGTTTCCCCTCTGTAAGCCGCTATGGCTGCATCCACACTGCAGAAATAATCCAGTTTGGCACTGCTTTAACTGCCTTGGCTCAATGCTAGGGGATTCTGGAAATTGTAGTTTGTTGCGGCACCAGAGTGAAGCTTTCTTTCTTTCTTTCTTTCTTTCTTTCTTTCTTTCTTTCTTTCTTTCTTTCTTTCTTTCTTTCTTTCTACCACCTATTCATCTAATATCTATCAACCTATCTGCCTAATCTGTCTATGTACCCAATTTGTCTGTCTGTTTTGGTCTATCATCTCTCTCACTCTCATCTCATCTATCTGTCTGTCTAATCTGTTTTCCTTCCTTCCTTCCTTCCACTCTATTTAGTCTGTATCATCTATCTGCCTACCTACCTATCTTTATCTATCTATCTGTCTATCTATCTGATCTATCAAAGGCAGAGGCATTAAAATTTAACATTATAAATATACATAAAATCCCCAGCATCCCATCTATCTATCTGATTTTCCTTCCCTCCTTCTTTCCTTCCTTCTTTCTTTTCCTTCCTTCCTTCCTTCCCTCAATCTTATCTATTTGGTCTGTATCATCTATCTGTTTACCTACTCTATCTATCTATCTATCTATCTATCTATCTATCTATCTATCTATCTATCTGTTCTTTCTTTCTTTCTTTCTTTCTTTCTTTCTTTCTTTCTTTCTTTCTTTCTTTCTTTCTTTCTTCTATTCATATAATTAGTCCAATTCGATTAATTGGATCATTTTATCTATCTGCCTATCCATCCATCCATTTAACTGATCTATCTATTTTTCTTTCTCCTTCTTTCTCTCTTCTGTTCATCTAATTAGATTAATTGGATCATTTTATCTATCTATCTATCTGATCTGTCTATGTGTCTAATCCTATCGATTTATCTATCCTATCTATCTTTGCTACACTATTATATCTGTTTCATAACTCTATATTAATTAATTATTAATCCTATATTATTGTATTCTTTTATTTTATGCTTGCAACCTGCTTTGATTCCCTTTGGAAATAGGTGAGCTAGAAATAAATCATATTATTATTATTATTATTATTATTATTATTATTATTATTACTACTACTCATTAACTGGTCATGGCTCCACTCCATGGAAACCTATGGACCCGCTGGGTAGGGGATTCTGAGTGCTGTAGTCCCAAAAAGTTACTTTTCCAAGCTCTGTTATTGTCTATTGAATGCTGTCCATCATTCTTGTCATAGATCATAGTAACTTAAACACTCAAATATCCCGAAAGAAAACCCAAACGAGGGATGCCCCCTTTTTGATGGCCCTGCGAGGGATGGGGAAAATGGTGACCAGAGCTTGGCTGGTCCCATCATCCTTGTGGACTTTGTATCCCATCCATCAGAGTGGTGCCTTTCCATGGGTCCACTGAGCAGGATTCGAACCCAGCCCACCTCTTCCCCTCCTGCCTTCTCTTTCCAAGGCATCCCCAAATCCCACCCCGCAAGGTCCTTGTTCCTAAAACCTCAGCCGTAACTGTCCTGGTTTGCTATGGAGAAAAAGGTCCCTAATTTAAGCCTCTTAATAAAACTGGGGAATGCAGTGTAACTCAAATATTTCTCAGGTTGTACATCGGTCTCCATTGCCTAGAGAATGAGACAGAGAGAGGTGGGTCTTTCCTTTTGGTTTAGTGGTTTGAGCGTTTGGAGGTCAGGGTTCGAATCCCGCTCAGTCACGGAAACCCATTGGGTGACCTTGGGCAAGTCACACTCTCTCAACCCCAGAAAACCCCATGATAGTTTGGAAATGACTTGAAGGCGCACGACGCCATCTCCAACCACACAACTTTGTATTTGTAGGGATGAAACAATAACTGGAGTGCCTTCTAGTGCCCCTCCGAGTGAATTTTGTACATGCTCTGAAACAGTCCCTACAAATAGGGTAAAAAGCCATGTAATATTATTTATTTAGTTACATCAAAATGGTTGAGTCAGCATGCGACCAAATCTTGCAAAAGACGTGTCACACTGTTCCGTACATCTATCCATTTTGGTTGTGAATTTGGTTGTCTTGGTTCGGTTGCACGATGTTGTCGTTCGACTCGAGGGTTGTGCAACACAATGAATGCGGCGACGGACACACCGAGGTTTCTACGTAGGTAACGGAAAGGTGGGTCGGCCCCAGACGTGGAAAGGGATGCCATGCATGCTGGGCCATAGAGTCAGCATTGCACGACGGATGGATTTTGGCAATAGTGGCGGTTGTGGAGCTGCGCTGTCCTTGCTGTCCTTCTGCCCCTTGTCTTTGTAGGTTGCAGTCGTGCATTGGGGCTGCGCGTTTGCACTTTGGTATCGCGTTGCGTGCCGTGAAATGCGTAACCTGCTTTTTAAATTTGTCCGCAGATCAAACAAAGAGACAACGCAGGCCAAAGAATAAGAGAGTCTCACTTTCTGGAGGGAAAGAAACACCATTTGTAAAGCAGTTTGGCTGCGGTCGCTAAAGGCTCGGGCGGCGTTTTTCGATGGGCTTCAACTCAGAGGGTCCAGAGAGGAATAGATTAATACTTGAGGCTGCGTTGACAAGAGGATTATCGCTCCAATCTGATTCCTGGGGATTGCCAGGGAATGATCCGGCGGCGTTTCTCTCTCTTCCCCCCCCCCCAACAAAGTCTGGGAGACGTATTAGGAGGGCAGCTGTTTCTTTCCAGATGTGGGTGAGGATTTTCGGGGCACGCACTCCATTCCTCGAATGCGGCGGGAGGCAGGAGGCGCGTGACGTCTCCAGGAGACTCGAAACACAGCTTGGAAATGTCCTTTTTCAAGAAGCGTTGGCTTGGAGGCATAGTGGTGAACCCAATATGGATTATTTGGCGTTGTTGTCATGAGCCCGCACATTGTTTCTGGTTTATGGCCGATCACAGGTTTTTCTTGGCATGTTTCTTCAGAGCAGGTTTGCCATTGCCTTCCCTTGAGGCTGAGAGAGTGTGACTTGCCCAAGGTCACCCAGTGGGTTTCATGGATGAGTGGGGATTCAAACTCTCGGTCTCCAATGCTCAAGACCACTAGTCCATTACTCATATTGGTAGAGTAACCTCATCCATATACTCTTCTTTGTGAAATATAATTGCATTGCATCCCCAGCACCCCAAAGGAGCAACTTACAGGTGCTTAGTTACTTGTAATTAGTTACTTCCAAGCTCTGACTCTGATATTGACAAGATAGAAGGGGTCCAGAGGAGGGTAACAAAGATGCCCAAAGGTTTGTAAACCTAAAGTTTAGGGAGCTGGGGAGGTTTAGTTTGGAGAAGAGAAGTTGCAGAGGTGACAGGGTAGCCATCTTTCAATATCTGAAGGGAAGATGATGGAAGATGCTTGGCGGACCCAAATGACAATCAATCTAAGCATTAGGAAGAATTTCTTGACAGTAAAAGCTGTCCGGAGGATGGTGGAGTCTCCTTCTTTGGAGGCCTTTAAATGGAGTTTAGATGGACATTTCTCAGGAATCTTTTAGTTGTTTCTGTAGTTATTTCTGCATGGCAGGGGGTTGGACTAGATGATCTCCGTGGTCCCTTGCAACTGTTAGGATTCCACTTAAACATTAGGAAAAAACCCCTGATGCTAAAAGCTGTTTTTGAGTCGAACGGACTCCCTCGGAAGAGGCTGGATGGCCATCTGTCAGAGGGGATGCTTTGATTGGGAGTTCCTGCATGGCAGGGGATTGGACTGGATGCCCTTGTGGTCTCTTCCAACTCTGTGATTCTATGATTCTGTGATTCTATGGTGGCCTTCCCTTCATCGGAGAACTTTAGACAGGATTTGGATGCCTACATCCCAGGGGTGTTTTAGCTCTAGGATCGACAGGGGTTGGACTAGATATCCCATGGGGTCTCTTCCATCATTACGATTCTGTGAAATCACAAGCGAGAACATTTCTTAGGAGCTACTTTCCTTAAGGACCGTTTGGTGCTGGAAGAGATGACTGTAGAAGGTGACGGATTCTCCGCAATTTGAGGTTGTTAAGGAAAGGTTCGTTTTAGCTTTGTGGATTTCTGATGACTCTTGGGGATCCCTTTCCAACTCTTTGATTCTAGGTCAAGCCTGAACAACAACAACAACAACAAAAGAGCTTCCTATTTGGGTCTTCTCCACCCCTTGGGGGATGCTGGGAGCTGTAGTCTGAGCAAATAACTTTCCCAAACTGTCTTGATAAAACCAAAAAGGCTCCTTTGGACAAAAAGTAGCAAGCCATGCCAGTGTCCTGCAGTTTACTCTTGACTTGGAAGAACTCTGCGATCCCATATTGCAGCGGTTCCCAAACATGGGTCCTCCAGGTATTTTGGACTTTGGCTCCCAGAAGCCCCGGTCAGCTTGGCCAACGGTCAGGAATTCTTGGAGGCGAAGCCCAAAAGATCTGGCGGACCAAAGTTTGGGAACCACTGCCATATTGGATGACTGGTTTCTGGGCAGAGTAATGGAGCTTCAGGATGACCAGTCCATCCCAGATGTTTGGTCTGTCTGGTGCCTCCTCTTCCCCAAAGGAGACTCTCATGGGAATGGGATTAGATTAGATTCGAAGGTGGCATCCTCAACAGATGGTTTGTTTTTCCAACCCCAAAAGCAGGCAGCCTCTTCGGTCGTGTCCCACCGGAAGGAAATCAGCTTAGCCCTACTACCCTCCGCAGCCCTTTCCATTGCAGGATCTCCGTCGGATCATCCGATTAGTTGCATTAATGCCTTGAAAGCACCCCCAGATGCCACCAGACAGGGCATATTGCGCCAGGTTTTGCAGAAAGGCCTTCAGGGGTCCTTCAGGGCAGGAGGTCAGATGCTATCGTCCCTTGGCTTTAAAGGTCAAGCTAAAAGGTGGGTTCATCACCCCAGGGGCTTGGAAGTCCACTTGGTCCTGCAGAGAAGGAGATGCTAAAATGTCTGGTTCCTTGCAGGGACTCATCTTTGCATTCTACCTTTTCCAATGCAAGGAGCCACGCATTTATTTTCTCCTCCTCTGCAGGACCTGTTGGACAGACCTTCCATCATTTTGGTCTTCCTCTTCTGGACAGCTTGTCCATATCCTTTTTGAACTGCGGTGTCCAGAACATCATAAGGGTCTTCTAAGGGGTGACACGAGAACCATTTAAATATTAGTCATGTTAAGGATGGAGCAAGCTTGTTTTCTGCTGCTCCAGAGACTAGGACCCAAAGCAATGGATTTAGACGACGGGAAAAGCAATTGCACCTCAACATTCGGAAGACCTTTTGATGGCCAGAGAGTCAAAGATGCTGCAAGGGAGGCTGGTGGACTCTCCTTCTTTGGAGGTTTGCAGGCAGAAGCTGGATGGCTATCTGTTGGAAATGCTTGGATGGTGTCTTTCTGTAAGACAGAGTAAGGTTAGATTGGATGGCCTCTTGGGGTCTCTTCCAACTCTGTGGCTCTAGGATTCCTTCATTGACCCTAACCCTAACCCTAACCCTCTAGGCTGTCGCAGAGAGGGCTTGGATGGTGTCTTCTTGCATGGACGAAGGGGGATGGATTGGATGGCCCTTGGGGGTCCCTTGGGGGTCCCTTCCAGCTCTGCTCCTCAAAATTGGCAGAGATGGTGGTGGAATGAAGGCAGGGCTGCCTCGCTACTTCTTTGGAGCTCCTGGTTTTAGGAAACTTTAGGAACTTTTGACTTCAGGAACCTGACTTTAAAAAAACAATCTCGGTAATTGTGAGAGGACTGCTTGAGAAAGGAGGCCCCTGTTTCCTTGCATCCCTCCATCTAGGAGTTGTATGTCCCCATCGGAGGGGAGAATTGAGGGGGACGGAGAAGGGTTTCCCCCAAAATATTGTTAGTAAGAGGTGTTTGACTATCGATGGGGCTGCCTCAGAGGATGCTAGATGCAACTTCTTTGGAGGTTGCTTTTGCTGTGGAGCCTGGACAGAGGCCTGGACTAGATGACCTTTGGGGTGCCCCCAACTCTGTGATTCTCCTGATTTAATCATGACTCATTTTTCTTCGCCGCCCCTGTGTCATTTCCCATCAGGGGTCCCCGACTCCATCTCCGAACGCTGAGACAAACTCCAACCTCTTTGCTTTCCGCCTGACCTGCCGTGATCCCCTCCGACAGACTTCATTTCCTTCGGCACTTAGAGGCCTGGAGGAGGTCAGGCTGGGGCAATGGCTGGAAATCTCTCGGCCAGAGCCTTGGAGGGACCGCAAGCCGGCCCCGGTGTCCTTTGGAAGCAAGAGAGGACCCCCTTCTCTGGGATTTGGGGATGCTGCAACATCACGCAAGGCTGCCTGAGGCCAGCAAAGCCAGGGAAGAAGGAAGGAAAAGAGCATCGGTGAGGAAGAAGAAGAGAGCTCTATAGGATCTCTCCCATATCAGGAAGCATTTTATAGAATCACAGAGTTGGAAGGGATCCCCAAGGGTCATCCAGTCCAACCCCTGGTCAGGAGAGGAATTCGAATCCGTCTCTTCAGAGTCCAGTGCTCAAACCACTGTGCCATGCCAGCTCTCTTACCAATTCCAAACAGAGACCAGAGCTTGGAAGGAACAAGTTACAGTTAACCTAGTTACCTAAAGCTATGCGTTGTGTATGTCTTTTGTGGCAGTGAAGGTGGAACGAAGCCATGCTGGGAAAGCCACGTAAGGAACGGGGCAAAGTTCCTCTACTGGTATGACAAGCAATGGGGTACGGTTGCTTTCCAAAGATGGGATCTTTCCAAATTGCCATGGCACTTGCTGCAAAGGTTCCTTGTGGCAGAACAGGAATGGGGAGACGTAGAGCGGGGCAGAAAAGCCATACAAATTCCTCCCATTCATTGCAAGGTGGAAAGGAGGATTGTGCAAAGCTTGCAGGGAGGAGACCGGGAGCCGGCTGCAATAGAAGAAAAGCAAGCTTGAACTCTTAGCACGAGAGGCCTATGAAAGGCGCTTGCCGCTCTGAAGCGGGGGCTTTGGGTTTTCCTGCCTGGCCTTGTCACGGGGCTGGCGGCCATGTTAGCATTCTGGCCACGTAGCCCCGAGGACGCCGCCGACGCTCAGACAGCCAAGCGCCGGAGAGGGCCGCTGGAAAGGCATCTGGCATGCCACGTTGCCAGGCAGGCTGGTGCCGTGGAAGATGGGCATCTGAAGGAGGTTTTGGTGGGCCCACCGCCCAGAGGACAAAGGCCGGCACGTTCGGTCCTAGCGTTGGAAGGGACCCCCAGAGGCTCTCTAGTCCAGCCCCCTTTAGCCAGGCGGGAGCAAGAATTAAATCAGGGGTAGGCAACCTTTCCCCTTTAAGGGCCAAGGAGGGACTTCAGCTCCCAGAAGCCTCAGCCATGTTGGCCAATAGTCCCATGTTGGCCAATAGCTCCGGGGATTCTGGGAGATGAAGTCCCTTGGCCCTTAAAGGGGAAAGGTTGCCTACCCCTGAACTAAAGCATCCCCAAGAGATGGTGCCCAAACTCTGTTGGTTGTTGTGTGCCTTCAAGTCTTTTCCCAACTTCATGGTGACCCTATCGTGGGGTTTTCTTGGCAGCTTTCTTTGCCATGGCCATCCTTCTGAGGCTGAGAGTGTGTGACTTGCCCAAGGTCCCCCAATGGGTTTCCATGGCCAAGTGAGGATTTGAACCCTGATCTCCCAGAGTCACAGTCCACCACTCAAACCTCTGCTTAAAGACATCTTCCACTGTCAAAGAGCGCTTGCCGTCAAGAAGTTCTTCCTAAGGTTTAGGTGGAATCTCTTTTCTTGTGAGCAGGAAACAAGCTCACTCCATCCATCCCTTCACCACGTTAAATTCAAATATTTAAAGGCCCCCTCTGAGTCCATCTCCCCAAGTGGTTCCTCAGAAGGCCTGGTTTCCAGACTTTCCGCTATTCTGCTCATCCTCCTCTGGACATGCTCCAGTTTTTCAGCATCTTTCTTGAATTGTGGTGCCCAGAACTGGACACTTAATTTCCAGGCGAGGTCTGACTGATGCAGAATATGCTGGGACTATGACTTCCTTCGATCTAGACGCTATATTCCTATTGATGCAGCCTAGAATCATATTGGCTTATTTAGCTGCTGCATCACACTGTTGGCTCATGTTCAGCTTGTGCTCTGCTAAAACCTCTTTTTAGTCCTTTCACAGCTCAAGCCAGGTGTCACCCATCCTGTATTTGTGCATTTCATTTTTCCTGTCTAGATGTCATTTATCCCTTGCCTTTGTCGTTGCTGGGTGCCTTCCAGTCGTTCCTGAGTTATGGCGACTGACCCTATTATAGGGTTGGTCAGAGGAAGTTTGCCGTCGCCTTCCCCCTGAGGCTGAGAGAGTGTGACTCACCCAGTGGGTTTCATGGGCAAGCTGGGAGTTTGGCCTTGATCCGCACTCCTTGCACCTTCCGTGTGGCTGGGCATGGGAATATTAGAGGTTTTTCTGTCCGGATTAGCCTGTCTTTGGTTATTCCTCCCTCCTCTTCTCCTCTTCCTTCCTCTGGCCAGCTGCCCTCTTTGGAGTGAGAGATTATGGGTGCGCTTTAAATGCATTTTCTTCTTAAAGGTCCCTCGGGTGCCAGGCGATCGAGATTGCACTAAACTAATCCCGGCCAAACTACTAATCTGGGTCTTCTCGCCGCCGTTTCCTTTGTCTGGTTTGTTGGAGGAGATGGGGAAACGCTGTGTGCAAAGGGCAAGGTCAGGAATTTCCCAGGAATCATTTCATTTGCAAGGCTCCTCATCGTCTCTTTGGACTCCTCTCCTAGATGTCTGGGATTGAGGCTAAACTGCGGCTTCCAAATTGGGGGAAACCCGTCGTCGGTCAATTTGGCAGCGGGTCAAGAGTGGGATTCGACAGGGCTTAGCGAACGAGGGTGCCTCTGAGCATGTATGGAAGGAAGGAAGGAAGGCACTTGAAGGACCAATTGGACCTTGGCAGAGCAAGTTGCTAACAAAGAATGGGTACAGCTTGCAACAGAGAAAGGGACATTTTCTTCCTAACTTTCTTTTGGCCAACATTTCCAGTATCCAAGTTGGTTAAGGGATGCTTCTGTAGGATTTGTCATCACTGTGTGCCTTCAAGTCATTTCTGACTGAGGGTTCAAGGAGTTTTCTTGGCAAGATTTGCTCAGAGGGGGGTCTGAGGCTGAGAGAGTGTAACTAGCCCAAGGTCACCCACTGGGTTTCATGGCTGGGCTGGGATTTGAAGCCTGGTTTCCAGAGTCATGGTCCAACCATCAAACCCTGGCTCCTTCATGTTTTTATATTGGGCAAGTCTCACTGTCTCAGCCCCTGAAAACTCCATGATAGGTCTGCCTTAGGGTTGCTATAAGTCGGAAATGACTTGAAGGTGCACAACAGAACAAGGTGGAAGATGATAGGAATATGCGCTCACGGTGGAGGGATTCATCCAAGGAAGGCACAGTTTGCAAGATGGGAGCAGGGGATTTGGGGACCCGAGCTGATGGCAAACAACAACCGCAACCACAACAGCCACAACAACCGTGTGTGTTTTTGTGCGCATTCAAATGTTCTGGCCCCCCGTTTGAACTGGCTGGAGAGAGAAAGAACAAGAAGGAGACTGCAGTTTGCTGGGAGTGTGACGCATTTAGCCATTTTAATTGGATTTGCGATGAAATTTAACGAGAGACGTTATCTCTGCCGCTTAATCTATTGTTACCCACCATGTGCTTTCAAGTCAGGGCAAGCTTTAGTTCCAAATTAATGGAGACATGAATATGCAGATCAGTGTGGTTCCCCTTTCATTTCCCACCGTTGCGGTCCTTCTCCCTCCGCTGTTTCGTTCCACATGGTCATCCCGAATGTGTCCGCCGACCTCAGACCTGTGTCATGGTGGATCAGGACTCTTTATTGAAGATGGCCAGAGGTTCTTCACTGGCTCAGAGGGTCACTTTCCTCCCGGACAAAGTCTGAACTTCCAGGAACCACGGGGCGATGTAAAGACAAAGTAGGCCAAGTCCCCACTTGAGTTTTGGCTGCCCTACAACAACATGTTGGAGCCTTATTTTCTTACGTGTGCAAAAAGAAAAGTGAGTTTCCATAACACTTGGGGATGCCTTGACGTTGCACTGTACAGGTGTCCATTGTGCTATGGTGGTCAGTGGAGTGACCGATGCAGCGTGTCGTGATGGGCAACGAGCACCAATGGGCATTTGGGCACTCTCCAGTAGACATCCGGACACCGGCTAGGAAACGCCAGGACACATTGGAAGCAGGGCCCAGTGAGTCCCAGAATGAGCATCAGGAGTATCCAACGCACATCAGAAGTGCCGGAAAGCATCCGAAGTGCCCAAGGAACATCAGAAGAGCCTTGTTCACACCAGAAGTCTCCAATAGCATCCGAAGTGTCCAAGGAGCATCAGGAGAGCCTTACTCACACCAGAAGAGTCCAATGCAAATCCAAAGTGCCCAATGCACACTAGAGGTGCCAGTAAGCATCAGAAGTGCCCAGAAGAGCCTTGTTCACATCAGAAGTGCCCAGTGGGCATCAGATGTGTCCAGTGTGTATCAGAAGCGTCCATTGTGCATCAGAAGTGCCCAGTGGGCAGCAGAAGAGCTTTATTTGCACCAGAAGCGCCCAATGAGTACCAGAAGAGTCCAGTGCAAATCCAAAGTGCCTAGTGCTTGTCAAAAGTGTCCCATGTGCATCAGAAGTCTCCAAGGAGCATCGGGAGAGTCCAAAGCACATCCAAAGTGTCCAAAGCACATCCAAAGTGCCCAATGCACACCAGAGGTGCCAGTAAGCAACTGGAGTGCCCAGTAAGCATCAGAAGTGCTTTTTTATTCACACCAGAAGAGACCAATGAGCATCTAATGTGTCCAATGTGCATCAAAAAAAGGCCCGGTGCACACGAAAGCCCTCTTGCTGGTGCCCAGATAACGCCTTTTTACAACTCACTAAGAGGGTTTCATTGCACTTCTGCGACTTGGCAATATATTATTAAAGTGATGCCCCCTCGGCCAGATGTGGAATCCCATCCATATTTCCTGTTGTTCTGGAAGTAAGTGTGAGAACGATTGCGGTTGATTTCTTTGCTCCGGATAATAAAAGAAATTGAAGGTGGTTTCCCTTGGAGATGGTCACTCAACCGAAAAGTGCTCAGGGACTTTTGAGGAGTGTTAAAAGGATGCAGATCAGCAACAATCCTGAGGCAGGGAGAAGGGAATTTGTCTGGGAACAAAAAAGGTCAATTGTTTTCACTTAAACGGAAACTTGAGCTGCATTTGGAGGCTCCTGTTTAGAGAGAACATCTGCTGGGATTTCAGGGGGAAAATAATTTGGAATATGATTAATGGTTAATTTCACAGGGACAACTCATAGTCGTGCGGAAAGGGATGTTGCTGCTGAGAAGTATAATGTATATATCACAGGACTCAGCTTGCACCAGGGTCTGAACTAATGCCAGGGATCATCTGAGGATGTGCAGAGTGCTTTCTCTTCATCCCAAGGAAACCAAAAATTGTCCCCGAATAATCTATGGTATGGTTGTATATTTTCTAAAATTCTTTTCAAGTGTGAGATTTTGTGCTGAGTGCAGGGGACACAGAGTTCTGGTCCCAAAAGTAACTTTTACAAGCTCTGAGTGCCTGGCACCCTTTGAATCTGTTTCAGAGAATAGTGGTCTGGTTTCAAAGAAATGTGGTCTGAAATAGCTGAAGAACTGTGGTCTCAGTCCAATTGCTAGTCCCGATTGTTAGAGTCGACTAGGACTGCATCCACTTTGCAGAATTGGACAGTGAAGAAAGCAGATAGGAAGAAGATGTATTCATTGGAGAGAATGTGTTTCTGGAGAAGAGAAACAAATGGGTCCTTGGACAGATCAAGCCTGATCTCTCCCTGGAAGAAGCCAAGATGATCAACGTGAGGCTGTCGTACTTTGGGCACGTCACGAAAACTCATTGGAAAAGACAATAGTGCTGGGAAAGGGAGAAGGTAGTAGTAATAAGAGAGGAAAAGTGCATGCCAGATGGATAGAGGTCAGGGGCATGAGTTTGCAAGACCTAAGCTGAGCAAAGGGAGGTCAGGGGCATGAGTTTGCAAGAGCTAAGCCGAGCAGAGGGCTCAGAGACCCCCGTTCCTTTGCCGTCAGCATCCCTTCTTCATCGACCATCCTCCCCTGCTCCTGCTATTTCGGGTGAACAATATTCTGTGCAGCAGAGAGGAAGGCGATGCAAAGCAGGTTAGCCAAGATGGAGTTGGCAGAGGAGGAGGAGAAGCTATTTCATGGTCCAGCAGGCCCAGCCTGAGGATGGAAAGGGGCTGGGAGCAGGCCAGAGCGGCACCTGCATCCGTCCTCCGAAAAGAAAAGCGTCCTCCTGGCGAGGCAGAAGGACCGGGAAAGAGGTCTGCGGTGGGACTGAGTGGCACCCCATTATTTCCCATTTCCCAAGGAAGAAGGATCCTTACCATGCTCAAAAGATTCTGGGGACGAAAAGGAAGGGCTCTCTGGCCTCCAAACCTGAGGATGTAGGTATACTATTCACATTTTGGACTGTGAGAAATGCTGCATTCCTTTCAGTGGACTTCGAGGCAGTGGAGGAATGAATCCATTTCCAGGTTTTAACACAGGCTTTGAAGGAGATCTCCAAGGCGCTGAATTGCATTTCTAAGAAGATTCAATACCTTGGAAAGCTGGCAGGCTTGGCTTCTGCATGATGGGATTACCAATGCTTCCCGCCATGCAATTGCTCCGGGGAAGGGTTGCAGTTGCATCGGTTGCAATCCTGTAAAGAGCCGGCGTGGCCGAGTGGTTTGAACGTTGGACTACGATTCTGGAGACCAGGGTTCGAATCATGGAAGCCTAATGGATGACCGTGGCCAAGTCATATGCTCCTAGCCTCAGAGGAAGGTGGTGGCAATCTTCCTCTGGACAAATTGTGCCAAGAAAACCCTATGATAGGTTCGTCTTAGTGTTGCCATAAGTCGGAAATGACGCTGGTTGGCTTCTGCATGATGGGATTTACCAATGGTGCCGCGGATGCAGTTGCTGCAGGCAATGGGAGCAATTGCATCCGTTGCAATTCTTTAAAGTCAGCCAAAACCTGGAATGGATTTATTGCCCATCTGACTCTGGGAAAGTGCTCATATGCAAGAATGATCAGAAGGATTAGGCATTGATTTGCTGTGTGTTTGTGTGAGAGGAAGCAATGATGATGATGATGATGATGATGAAGAAGAAGAAGGATAGATGTGGGGTGGGACTGTTTGGATGCTATACCCTGGACAGCTCAACTCTTTTTGTGGGCCCTGCCTCTGTTTGTTGGCACTAGCCAAGATTGATGCCTGCAAAAGGAGGGAAGGAGGGAAGGAAGGAAGGAAGGAAGGAAAGCGAGAAGGAAGGAAGGAAGGAAGGAAGGAAAGCGAGAAGGAAGGAAGGAAAGCGAGAAGGAAGGAAGGAAGGAAGGAAGGAAGGAGGGAAGGAGGGAAGGAAGGAAGGAAGGAAGGAAGGGAACGCAGGGCTCTTGGAGAAAGCCAGCCAGCCTCGCCATGATGGATAGGCCCGGCATGCGCTGGCATGGAGCATCTGATTCTTTCTCCCAGCGCTTTGCCTGTGTCACGGAGGTTTCCCACAGACGGCCATTAGCCCTGCGCATAATGGGCTTATCGCTCAACCTTAAACACTCGGCTGCTGCAACTCCATCCATCCATCCATCCATCCATCCATGCAGATGCGGGGGAAGCCAAGCAGTGTGGAAAGGAGGAGAAAAAGAAGTTATCCCTCTTCACCCCCAAATTGGCTTGCAGGCTCTGCTTGGCCGGTTGGGTGCTGGTGCAGAGAGATGCAAGGCGAGGAGCGGAAGCAGAGAAGGGTGCTTCTCTCTCTTTCCTCCTCCTCCTCTCCATCTTCCATCACCCTCTTCCTGGCATATTGCAATGACTGGGTTAATGGCATGGAAAGCCAAGCCAGGGACCCGGCAAGAGCCTGTTTGTCTTCGCTGCAAGCTGGAGAAGATCCCAGATAGTGCAAAGGCTCTTTAATCTGGCAGCGTGTGAATGGCGACATCCTTGAGTA
This sequence comes from Phrynosoma platyrhinos, assembly GCA_020142125.1. NCBI lineage: Eukaryota > Metazoa > Chordata > Lepidosauria > Squamata > Phrynosomatidae > Phrynosoma > Phrynosoma platyrhinos. The sequence goes on from CM034711.1 coordinate 12,314,991, forward strand.
TATATACGGGTGCAGCGGAGATAAATAATTCAGATTTAGGTGCCTTAGAGAAAGGACTTGCGGATAAATAAAGCTGGGGATGGGTGGTTGCAGCGGCCTCCATGTCAGTAGGGCAGTGGATCCACTCCAGGTTTTAACCCAGGCTTCATAGGAGCAAGGCGGCTAACTTTCCTAAATATTCTCAGGAACTTGGGAGTTTCAGAAACCTAAAGCTTTAGAGTCGCCGTATTTCTTTGGACCACGGCAGTGTCACTGGGGCTGCATCTGCACTGCAGAAATAATCCAGGTTGACACCACTTTAACTGCCATGGTTCAGTGCTCTGGAATCCTGGGAATTGTAGTTTTGGGAGACATTTAGACATCTTCTCTGTCGGAGAGCTCTGGTGCCCCACCAAACTACAAATCCTAGAATTCCCCTTCATTGAGCTATGGCAATTAAAATGGTGTCAAACTGGATCATTTCTGCAGTGAGGATGCATCCCTGGTTGTTGCTGTTGCTGTTGTGTGCCTTCAAGTCATTTCTGATTTATTGCAACCCTTTCATGGGGCTTTCTTGGCCAGGATTGTTCGGAGGGGACGTGCCCCCATGACCTTCCTCTGAGGCTGAGAGAGTGGGACTGACTTGCCCTTTCCCAATCTCTGGTTTAAAAGGATCTCTCTGCTCCCTTGTCTGGGAAAACCTTTTTCCTATCCAATCCTTTCCGGAGTCGCTTTCAGCCATTTTAGACAGGGCTTGCTTTGACTCATTAATATATATATATATATATATATATATATATATATCCAGATCCTGGAAGGCAAGAAAAGAAAGAAACCGAAATACCCGGAGGCTTTCACCCCGTCTTTGCTGGGGCCATATATCAGAGATATAAATTTCAAGTGTATTGCAAATGGTTTATGGAGAATTCCTGGCCTCTCGCAGTGAAATAAACAGGTTGCGAGCGT
>CM034711.1:12316187-12332810 GCA_020142125.1 Phrynosoma platyrhinos
TATATATAGATATCCTATCTGTTTGCATCCCACTCTTTTCCCAGAACTGGGGCTCAATGCTAGCCTCAAAAGCCAGCATTGCTCAATGGACGTATTCTGCGGATCGCAGCGGAAGCGGAGTTGCACAGATGGCATCTTCCTCTGCAGCTTGTCTTTGTGCGTTACTCGTGTGTTGCATCCTATATTGTGCATTGTAGTTGTACATCATAAACTGGTGTGTTACTGCAGTCGCACATAGGACGTTGCGCCGTTGTATATTTCACTTGGAGATCATATATTGTGCGCTGCAGTTGTGCATTGTGTATTGGGTATTGTGGTTTCACCTTGCATGTTGTGCACTGAATGCTGGTAATTGCATATTGTGGGCTGTGCCTTGCAGTTGCAGATGTTGTGCCTTCCCCTTGCGCCTCTTACATTCATTGTGCATTGAGGTTCCACATCCGATATTGTGCCTTGCATTTGAGCATCCCATGTTGTGCTTACCTCTGAGGCTGAGAGAGTGGCACTGACATGCCCTTTCCTTGGTTTAAAAGGACCTCTGCTCCTTTGTCTGGGAAAATCTTTTCCCCGCACAACCCTTTCCAATCCACAACATATTGTGCACTGCAGTTGCGAGCTGCATATTGTGCATTATGGTTGCACCTTGCATGTTGCGCATTGAAAGCTGTAGTTGCGTATTGTGGATTGTGCATTGCAGCTGTGCCTGTTGTATTGTGCATCCTATAGTGCGCCTTGCACTTGAGCATCCGATATTGTGCCTTGCAGGGACGCATTGCGCATTGCACAGTATTGCAGTTCTACACGGGAGTTGCGTTGTGCTGGCATAGCATATTTCATCTTGTCGGCGTTTGTGCTTCCAGGAGCAGATGTTAAATTGCTGCTAGCCTAGGTCTCTGTGCAGGAGACTGTTCGGTATTTGGGCCACTTGGGACCATCCATCATGAGGTCCTCCATTTCTTTTAGTATAGAATTGAGCATTTTGGATAGAGACGTGGAAACCACCAGATTGTCCCCATTTGCTGATACTGTGGGTCACCTCCATGCCAGTGGGCAGCCGGTCTGTTTCAGCTCTTCACTGGCTTTAAAGGAAAAGTGGAGTCCAGAGGCTGCTTGTGGACCACGGTCTACATCAGGGGTAGGCAACCTTTTTTCCCCTTTAAGGGCCGAGGAGGGACTTCAGCTCCCAGAATCCCAGGAGCTATTGGCCAACATGGGACTGTTATAGGCCAACATGGCTGAGGCTTCTGGGAGCTAAAGTCCCTCCTTGGCCCTTAAAGGGGAAAAAAGGTTGCCTACCCCTGGTCTACATTTTGCCCACCTGCATTGTAAAGAATCATTATGATGAGTATTTGGCTCTTTTGGTTCCTGAGGACCCTTTTCTCCTTTACTGAGTTGACTTATAACATGACCATCCCAGGCACGGAGAGTCATAGAAACATAGCATTGGGAGAACCCCAAAGATCATCCAATCCACCCCTCTTTGGCTATCCAGAAAGACACAATCTGAGCCCTCCCTGAGACAGATGTCCATCCAGCCTCTGCTTAAAAACCTCCAAAGACGGAGACTCTTTGTATTATTCCTCTGTCGGACATCTCTTACCCTCAGGAATTTCCTCCCAATGTTGAGGTGCAATCTCTTTCCCCTGCAGTTTGCATCCATGGAGGCTCCATTGTGTCCTATTCTCTGCAGCAGCAGCAGAAAAGAAGCTTGCTCCATCCTCCTTCCTTGGAGGCACAGCCTGTTTTTGGAAGACAACGCAAGGCAACCCTCAAAATGTCGAGAAGTCCATTTTGGTTGCCCACCAGAAGGTCTGTGTTTTCACATTCGGAGGCGACTAAGAGGCCAGGGAAGGGGCAAGCCATGGATGCCTTCTTGGCCGTGGGGCATGGCATGGCATGGCATGGCATGGCATGGCATCGAGCGGTCAGTCGGTGGCATCCGGCTGAGCGGAGAATTGGAGACCGTGAACGACACAAGAGACGGAGCATGCAGCAAAGCGCAAGTCCACTTTGGAACTCGCATCTATGGATGGAAAAACAAGCTGCCATTCTGGATCAGCTGCATAGGTAGCGTCCGTTGCAAATAATGGCAGTCTAGTCTCCTAGAGGTTGGAAGACAGCAAACTGAGATATTTTTTAATAGGGGTTTTCCACCGCTCTAAAAGCTTGGAAAGCCTAATTTCTTGGCGGTAAGATAAGAATGGTGTTTTGGGACCTGTGGGATGTGGTCTATTGTGCATTGCCTTTCCATAGTCTAGTGACTTGAATGGTGTAGCAATAGCAATATCAATACATTGTGTGGTGTAGCGGCTTGAGCATTGGAAGGTGGTCAGCTTTCTGTCCTTAGAGACCTTTGGATGGCCATTTATTTCAGGAGTGTGCTCCTATTGCAGGGGGTGATAGATGACCTTTGGGGGTCCCCTCCAAAACCTGTGGTTCTGCGATGAGACTCATCCTCCATTCACGCTCAGGGCTTTCCTCCAAATCTTGTGACAGATGCCTCAGCATCGTAACTTGTGGGGCTGTGTGTGTGTGTTTGTGTGTGTGTGTGATTGTGTAATGGGAAGAAGGGTTTTCTTGGCTTTGTTTATGCCAATGGCAACGACAACACTTCCGCCCATCGAGTTTGATTTGTTCATAAACCGGGGCCATTGCAATAAAAGTCAGGAAGCGCAATCTGTAGGAAGGAGGAGGAACGACTCATCCAAAGAAATGGAACATAAAAACTTGGAAATATAAGTCAACAAATTTTCTTTCCAAAATTCATTTCTGTTCAGTCCTCCCCCTGGCAAGCAAAACTGACTGTCATCCGGAAAGAAAGAAAGAAAGAAAGAAAGAAAGAAAGAAAGAAAGAAAGAAAGAAAGATAGATAGTGCTTCACTATTTTGCTCCTTTTTGCAAAAAAAATTACCCCGTATGTGAAAAATGTTTCTATCTTTGTTTATGTGTCATTATTTTTTAAAAAAATTGATTAGTTAAAAACTTAAAATATACATTCTTTCAATAGCTGATATTAGTGTTTCTGTACCTTATTACAAAATTCTCTTATTGTAACCAGCCATCGTAACACAAATTCGTAATATAATCCTCATTATTTATATTTTGAGAAAACGTCTTAGGTCAATTCATTATACCGCTTCGTAATTGCGTCGTTCCCTTTCCTCCGTACTATTACATCCGCTTCAACTTCCATCCGTTCACTTTCTCTTCTTCATTCTTCATTCTCTATTTTCTCTCTTCTTCTCTAATCCTCACTTTCTCCTAACTCTTTATGTGTCTTAAAATTGACTGTTGAATTTATGGCGACCCCATGAATTTCATAGGGTTTTCTTAGGCTAGGAATCCCCCGAGGCGGCTTCTCCAGTTTCTTCCTCTGAAATACAGCCTACAACACTTGGGGTTCCCTATTGGTCTCCCATCCAAGGACTATCCAGGGCTGACACTGCTTAGCTTCCAAGATCGGAGGGGAATCTGGTGTGTGTCTTCAAATGACCTGTTGACTTTATGGTGACCCTATAAATTTTATAGGGTTTTCTTAGGCAAGGAATCCTCAGAGGTGGTTCCTCCATCACTTGCCTAAAAATCTCAGAAACTGAGCAGAGTCAGCCCTGGTTAGGATTTGGAAATCACTTCCAAGTCTTCCTCGCCTTAGAAAACCCTACAAAATCCATGGGGTCTCTGGAGGTTGACAGGCGACTTCAAGGTCGAAACACACTCATGCTAAATACCCTAAAAGGTAACCACCAAGCAGGGTCAGCCATGGTTAGTACCAGGATGGGAGTCCGCCAAGGGATCCCAAGCGCTGGAGGCTACCTTTCGGGGGAAGGATCTGGTCAACCCTCTGAAATGAAACTCATGGGGTCTCCATCGGTCAAGAGGCAACTTGCGTGCGTTCATGTACATCGACTGAATATGGGGCAGATCCGGATCTGATCTGCGGCTCTTGCTTCCAAACCGGTCGCCCCCAAAGAGGATGCCTGCCATTCTTTAAGCTTCCGGATAATAAACGCTGGTCTTTTTGCCCCCTACTCTTTTTGCTTTTCATCCAAGGACTTGCATTTGGATGAAAAAGGTGCCCCACCTTTGACCTAACCATTGCACCACACTGACCGCTCGCTCTAACAAAACAAATGCTGCATCTCCCCAAATTGGTATTGCTCACTCCTCCGTCTTGGGTCTGCCTTGGCCAGGGTTTCCTCCAAGGCCTCGGAGGCCTTTCTGGTGCAACCGCAGAGCATTGCAACCATCCTTTGCCGAAAACACTGATCTCAGCGGCTGCGGCGGCGGCGGCATTAGCACCCGGCTCACGTTGCAGCCGACTCCTGCGCCGGACAATAGGGCTGTCAGTCTGTAGGAAGCGGAAAAGTGCATTTACAACCGGAGTTGCAAATACCCGCTTTGTCTCCAGTCTGTTACAGGTTCAGCTTGTCAGGAGAGTTAATGCAACACGCATTAATGTGAAGGGGAAAAAGCCCTCTTCTCATAGCACTCCTTCTTCCTCTTCCCATGCTGTAGAGCGTGGCTCTTCTATCAATATGATCTCTGTTGTTGTTTTTTAATTATTATTTTAAAAAATCCGAAATGTATAGCAGCCACAGGGTTTGGGAAAGTACTGGGTTCATCTCCCAGCCAATATTGCAAGCCAAAGAGGGCGGTTTCCATTTCGGTGGGGCGACAAATCCGGGCCAGGTTTTAGCATGAGCCTGAAAGAAGTGATGGTTCTCAGGTCAGCAAAGGCAGCAAACCCAGGTTTCGAGCCAGGTTTAAAGGAGCTGTCCAAGGTGCGAAAGAAGCCCACCTCCTTGAATAGATCCCACACCTTTAAAGCAATCCAAAACCAGGAGTGGATTCAACACCCCACTGACATGGGACTTACCAGCTATTGCTGAGCTAGACTTTGTAAGAGCTGTCGGATATTTTGTTGTTGTTGTTATTGTGTGCCTTCAGGTTGTTTCTGACTTATGTGGAGCCCAAGGCAAACATATTATGGGTTTTCTTGGCAAAATTTGTTCAGAGGAGGTTGGGCATTGCCAACCTCTGAGGTTGAGAGAGTGTGACTCACCCAAGATCATCCAGTGGGTTTTCATGGCTGAGCAGGGATTTGAACCCTGCACTCCAGAGTCATAGTCCAGAACTCAAATCACTATGCCACACTGGCACTCAGAGATGCTCAATAAAGTCCTAAAATCCTAGGTTTGGAAGGGACCCCCAGAGGTCATCCAGTCCAGCCCCCTTCTGCCATGCAGGAAGACACCATTAAAGCACTCTTGACGGACGACCATCCAGCCTCTGTCTTAAGAAGAACATGTATTTCAAAAAGTATTCTCCTTGCTGGGTTTGATTGCAAAACATCGGCTCTAACCCCCAACGCCGACACCGGCGTGTTGATTTTTTTTTTTTACAAATTCCTTTCACTCTCACAATTATTTTGTTTTCAAGAATTCTTTACTTCGCAGCTTTCTCTCTTCTCCTCTCCAGCCGACAAGCTCCGAAGGTGATTTATTACTTTTAAAAGAAAGGTCATGAAAAGCAAAGAAAAAGAGAAGCAACCATTCGAAGACGAACATTACCAACTCCGCATTCTCTCCTCTTTCAATTTGCAAGAGCGTCGCTTTTTATAATAAAACTTCATCTCCGGTTATTCAGCAGCGCTGCGTTCCTACGATGGATGGCCTTGACTGGAAAAGCACTTTTTCACAAGAGTGACGGGGAAAGGAACACACAACACACAACACACAACACACACGAATGTACGGAGATTATTACTCTTTGAGCCGTGGCATTTAAAGCGGTGCCAAACTGGATTATTCCTGCAGTGTGGATGCAACCCAAGAGCGATTAGAGAGAAATGCATGGAGGCTGCAGGGATGTTCAGGCCCATGGATGGGAAAGGCCACTGACTTTGTGCATCGCTTGCATTACTGGATCCGCTTTGGGATTTAGTCCGACTCTATAAAACCAGTCCCGCACCTTGAAGGATTTGGTTTGGAAAGATTGATTGCAAGGAAGCTGGCCATACTTACCCAAGGCTGCCCAGTGGGTTTCCGTGGCACAGCAGGCATTCGAACCCTGGTCCCTTATAGTCTTAGTCCAACATCCAAACTGCTACTCTTGGCAGCATTGCCCCTTCCAGTATTTGCTTTCTGCAACATTATTCTGTACAGAAATGCATGCTTTTTTGCATACGAAATGGTGTTTTCTGGGCAAAATACACTCGCTTGTGTCCTGTCCTTCATCCCAACTAGAGTAGACCCACTGAATCAATGGGATTTACCAATGGGGAGGTTCACCTTCCAACCATCAACCGCCTCAATCTAGTTGGGACTAAGCCATTGTATTCCAGCCACCGCTTCCTGTGTAATAAAAAGGCAAGCATCCATTTTTGTGCAAAATTATTTATTTCGTGCAATTGTTTTGTGCAAAAGTTATTATTGTGCAAAATGAAAATTATCCATGAATCGCAGAAGAAAACTGTGTAAAAAAATGTGCTGCTGTGCTATTCTTCTTGATAGGGTTTCTGGAGTGTACGAAAACCTGTTTTTGTCAGCCGGGAAATGAATGGCGGCAAAGACTCTTTCCCTTCCAAATACTCTTTTCCGTTGCATTTGTTGGAGACCCTTGAATCCAGCAAAATCCTTTGCCCTCTCAATCTTCACATCATCTCCTATTGTGACCTCTCTCTTTCTATATATACATACTGTATATGTGAAATATATATATATATATATATATATATATGAGAGTTTGTACACAGAGACTCCTACGGAAGGCACCTCCATTTGACACCAACAGCAGCTGATTGAAGGATGCAGTCTGCATGCAATTAAGAAGGTTAATGAAGGTGGCTGCTCATTAATAACTCTTCTTCAGAGGTCGGGAGATCTTGCTGAGGCCAACCAGCCGTGCGTGGCTTCTCCCGGGATCCGCGTGTCAGCCGTTCCGTTGTTTCGATCCTCCATTCCAACCCCATTTTGGGAGGCTTGGAGGACTTGAGAGGTGGGATGGGACCAGCGACCGTGAATATGGTGTTTTGACAAGATGAGGGCAGGTTCTGGTAATGCATTGTCTGCGCCGGCAATGAATCCTGATGGGAGACAGACGGTGGTGCTGGTGTCTGCAATTTTTCTAGGACCATGGCAAAGGTGGTGAGGAAAGGCAGGCAGAATAATAATAATAATAATAATAATAATAATAATAATAATACTTGTCCAAGGAGGTAAATTTGTGGCAATGGCAGCAACTCCCATGTCAGCGGGGCTGTGAGTCCACTCCGGGTTTTTGATCAGGGTTTGAAGAAGCTCTCCTAAGTGCTGAACCCTTTTTCCAAATAGATGTTAGTGGGATCCCTAATATTAATGTAGGATGGGTTGGTGAGGAGATGGGAGAACTTGGTTTTTTGGAGAACTCTAGAGCGTTCAGCCGGTTGTGAAATGCAGCCAAATGGATCACCCAGCATACATGTGAAATAACAACAATATTGTATAAGCCATCTGTTGGGTATGCTTTAATTGGGAGTTCCTGCATGGCAGGGGGGGTGGACTAGATGGCCCTTGTGGTCTCATCCAACTCTATGATTCTATGATTCTATGACCATTACAAAATGCACCCAGCATTTAAACCATTGTTAGCCATTGGAGGTAGCCGTGTTGGTCCCCCCAAGCTCCCCAAAAAGACAAAAATTAAAATAAAATCTCAAAGCCGCTCAATAGAAACAGCATTGCAGGTTGAGTCTCCCTTATCTGGAATTTCCAAAATCCAAAACGCTCCAAAATCCAAAATTGTCCACATTGGTGCTGAGAGAGTGATGCCTTCCTTTGTTTTCTGACAGTCCAGTGTACCACAAACTTTGCTTCTTGATGCACAAAATTATTTAAAATGTTGTATAAATTCACCTTCAGACTTGGGTCGCAGATACAAATATTTCAAAATCCAAACAAATTCCAAAATCCTGGACACTTCTGGTCCCAAGCATTTCGGATAAGGGAGACTCTACCTGCCAAAAGTTTCCCAAAGTCACCAAAACTTTCACTAAGTTCCTAATGAAAAGTTCCTAATATCCAGTGATTGTTGGTGAACTCTATGGCTGGGTGTTGATTTCTATGTGACAGCACCCTCTAGTGGTTGGGGAGAGGACTTGTTGTTGTTGTTGTTGTTGTGGTTGTTGTGTGCCTTCAAGTCATTTCTGACTTATGGTGACCCCAAGGCAAACCAATCACAGGGATTTTTGATCCTGAGAGAGTGTTTCTAAAATTACCTTCAGGCTATGTGTATAAAGTGAAACAAATGAATGTTGTGTCCAAACTTGGGATCCATCACAATTATGTGTGTGTTGTGGCCCTTGAAGTCATTTCTGACTTATGGCAACCCTAAGGCCAATGATTCCCAAACTTTGGTCTTTCAGGTATTTTGGACTTCCAGAAGCCCCAGCCAACTTGGCCAAAAGTCAGGAATTCTGAAGTCCAAAACACTTTGAAGACCAAAATTTGGGATTACTGCTAAGTGGAACCTATCATGGGTGGGTTTTGTTGTTGTTGCAAGAGTTGGTCAGAGAAGGTTTGTCCTTGCCTTCCTCTGAGGCTGAGAGAGTGTGACTTGCCCGAGGTCACCCAGTAGGTTTCCATGGAGGAGCGTGGGTTCAAACCCTGGTCTCCAGAGTTGCGGTCCAATGTTGAAACCATTATGCTAAGTCTAATGTCCGTGTGTCCCTTTCCAGTGTCCAGAAGTCTAATGTCCGTGTGTCCCTTTCTTCTCTTTTCCAGCTCAGGCCAAGGTTGCTCCCACCAGCTCCGAACCCATTGAGACCTCCCAACCTCCCGCGGCCGCTGTCCTTCCGGTGAGCTACCGCCTTTCCAACGCCCGCCTGGCCTTCTTCCTCCGGGAGACGCGGCAACCTCCGGGCGGCAACGCCAGCGCCGGCCTCACGCGATCGGAGCCCTTCGTGGTGTTCCAGACCAAGGAGCTCCCGGTCCTCAACGTCTCCTTGGGTCCCTTCGCCGCCGGCCAGGCCTTGCCCAAGGAACTCTTGCAACCCTCCAGTACGTTGGAGGTGCCTGACCGCCTGACGGTGAACTGGAAAGTCCGGGCCTTTATTGTCCGGACGCGGGTGCCGTCCAACCAGCCCACGGCCCAGGTGCTCTTCTACGTGGCCGGGCGCGACTGGGATGACTTTGACGCCACGGAGCAGCTGCCTTGCGTCCGGCTCCATGCCTTCCGTGACGCCCGGGAGCTCCGGGCCTCGTGTCGCCTGCGGAGCAGCTTGGCCTCCTGCCTGGCGCAAGCTGAGCTGCCCCTGGCCTGGTTTGGACCTCCGGCCGTTCCTTTGGGGCGAAGGAAAGGACCGGAAGGGATGGAGCCGGCCGCAGATGTCCAACTGGTGGAACTCTATTATACCCTCCATGCGCCGGACGGGATGGGCGACTGTGGGAGTGAGCTGACGGGGCGAAGGGGCGGCTCCGGGGCACGGACCGAGGGACCCACGCAGCACCCGCTCCTCAGAATTGGCAGCCTGAGGCTGGTCCAGCCGCCCCCCGCTCAGCCCTTCCAAGAGCAACGCCTGGATGATAACCTCTTTGTCCGCCTGCCAGAGAGACCCCTCAAACCGGGCGAAGTGCTCAGCGTCATCCTTTATTTGATGGGCAACTCCACTGTGGAGCAGTTCACCCTCAGGTAAGCAAAGCCTGCCAGACGTCCCCACGGTGGGTGTATCTACACTGTAGAAATAATGCAGTTTGGCACCACTTTAAGTGCTGTAGCTCCATCCTACGGAATCCTTTCCAGGTGTGGTTGCCTTGGTTTAGACTTGGAAATACTATTGCATAGGGAGATTCAGTGCATCTGTAATGTATTGCACAAGGAAGTACAATGTACCTGGCATCCAGGGGTAGTCGTGTTGTCCAAAATAAATACAAAATAGAGCAAAATACATTCATCCCCTCTTAATGGGGGGGGATAAGTTCCAAGATGCCCAAAACTGCAGATAGTACCAAACCCTATACCTGTCGTGTTTGTGGACCATGATGGTCCATGAGTAAATGAAACTATGCAAAGCAAAGCCATGGAAAAGCGGGGGACTAGGTTATGTTTTTTGGACTGGGTAACTGAGACTGCAGAGTAAAACTGGACAAGGGGAGACCATTATATTTTTGGACTAGCTGATCGCAGGAAGGTGAAACTGCGGAAGGTGAAACTGCAAATATAAGGGTGGGCTACTGTATAGCAAACGCCAGAAAAACACATTGCAGTGATACCTTTAAGAGGCTGGTCAAAAGGTACAAAATTCATTAGGCAAAAAGCTTTTTGGAGGCATGGAGGTTAACAGTCAGTTTAGGGGAAGAAATGGGATGATGATGGAGGGTCACAGACTTTGATCCCTCTTGAGATGGGAAAGCTTAGTTTAAGGTTGTTGGAGGGAGCCTTGGTGTGGTTTAAGTCCACGAATCCCTTGCTGGCCATGAGGCATTTCTCTTCCTTCATTGTTGGAGACAAAGGCAATAATCCCTTTGAGATCCTCAATGTGTGGCATTTGGGTTTTGCTGTGGAAAGGAATCACACAAGAAATGCAGGGGCCGCAGGAGATGGTTGGGGGTCCATGTTGTCCAGTGCGGTCCAGACTTTCCCAACCCTTGAGATGCTGTGACTTCTGGTCAAGCTTGTATCAAATATTGTGATGGTTCCTGTTGGGTAGCCCTCCCATCTTGGGAAGGTGAAGGGACACGTCATGGGTGGGAGATGCTCTGCGGGGACATCCTTGAGAAACGAATGTTGCTCTCCTCTCTCTTTTGCCGCTCGCCAGGGTAAAGGCCAAGAAAGGGGTCAACCTGCTCACCACCAGACCCAGGCACCCCAAATGGCTGGTGAATTCGGAGCTCCAGACGGGCAGCAAACACTCGACGTCAAGCGTGGACGTGGCCTGGATTGGCGGCGGGCAGGACAGGTAAGGAGCAGGCCACCTTCTTGGCTGCTGAGATGCTTGACCAAGTGTTGCTCTACAGGATTTGGGGGAATCGCCAGAGCCATTGCGATGTTGTGGGCTGTGACTTTGGAGACCGCTGAGCCACAAACTGGATGGTGGGAAGGAACGCAACTATAGTGGTAGGATGGAAATGGACCCCAAGGGCCCTCCGCCAGTCCCTTAAATTCACACCTAAATCACCTTTGAGAGGTGGCCATTCCAGGAGAGTCCATTCCACCATCCCAATATTTAACTAGAATCTCCTCCTCTGTAAGTGGGATCCATACATTTGTGTCTGGAGCTGCAGAAAACAAGCTCACTCCATCCTCCTCCGCATGATGGCAACCCTTCCAATATTTCAAGATGGCGGCATTGTAGTCCATCTCCATCTTCTCTTCGCTGCTCTCTCAACTATCCCTCAGAGCTTTTGGCTTCCAGAACCTTTGCCATCATCGTCGGTCATCGTCCGCTGGATCCCTGCCAGTTTGTCAATAAAAGTTGAGTCTTCCTTATCCAGAATCCGAAAATCCGAAATATTCCAAAAGCCAAAGTTGCCCAACACTGACACTTTTGCTTTCTGATGGTACACACAACATTGTTTCCATGCACAAAATTATTTAAAAATTTTGCGTATAAAATTACCTCCGGGCAATGCATCTAAGGTGTGTTATGAAACTTAAAACTCATTTTATGTTTAGACTTGGGTCCTATCATCTCCAAGATATATATGCAAATATTCCAAAATTGTCCCATGGTTGGCTGCAAAAGTGACGCCTCTGTTTCCTGATTTTCAAAGTACACAAACTTTGTTTCATGCACAAAATGATTAAAAAGATTACGTATAAAATTACCTCCTGGGTGTGCATGAAACATAAATGAATTTTGCATTTACACCTGGGTCCCATCGCCAAGGTATCTCACGATGTCGAGGCAAATATTCCAAAATGCAAGCATTTCGGATAAGGGAGACTCAACTTTTATTCTCCTGAAATGGTGCTGCAGAGACTCCAAGTGAGGTCTGACCAAAGCAAAATAATTTGGGACGGTGACTCAGGTCCTGCCCTTCATCTCTGCTCCCTAAGCTTTATAAACCTTGGAGGTGGAAAGCTGAAAATGCCACAAGAAATGAAAGCGTTTGATGTCCAAATCCACTCCGCTGGGGTTGGAGGTGGAGGATCTGCAGGGAAGAAGGAAACGGCCCTCGGAAAACCATTCCCCTTCTCTGGCCGCAATACTCGGTCGGCCCGTTTTCTTTAAAGGCGAGGGTAATCGCTTTAAATTCATCGCCCGCCTCTAACCTTTCAAGGCTGAATTTAATCTCCAGCCGAGAGCCGGCCTCCTTCGTCTCCTCATGGCTCCAAATATATAAGGAACATAAATTGGAGAGGGCCGGACAAGAGAGTCCCGGTGGTCAGCAGAAAGCCCAGCCGGCTTGACCAAGGGTCAGGAAATCTGGGAGCCAAACTCGGAAACATCAAGAGGACCAAAGTATGGGAAAGGCTGACCTAGTCCAATCTTCGGCCATGCAAAGATGGAGAGTCCTCCATTCTCCAAAGCCATCTGTTCCACTCTTGAACCACGCTCTTGCAGTGAAGAAATTCTTCCCAAAGTTTAGGTGGAATCTCTTTTTCTTGCAATTTGAATCCATTGGTTTCCGGAGCAGCAGAAAGTGAGATCTTCCATCTTCTGCATGGCCTCAAAATGGCTAGTCCAACTAACTCCCTGCCATGCAGGAATCCCCTCTCTTGGCACATTCATGTAAACTGATTTGAAAAGAGCTTTGGTTTAGTTGGGAGAGCTTTGGTCCTGCATAGCCAGGGGTCAGACTGGATGGCCTTTGTGGTCCCTCCTAACTGTGTTTCTGTGGAAAGCCATTCTGGGCCAATGAGCACCATCACCACTTATCTCATGATACCCCATTGTAGGCTATAATCTTGTACCCCACTTTAAAGGCAGCGTGGGGTCGTGGTTTGAGTGTCGGACTATATGACTCTGGAGACCAAAGTTCGAATCCTCACTTGGCCATAGAAACCTACTGGGTAATCTTGAGCAAGTCACACTTTCTCAGCCCCAGGGGAAGAAGGCAAAGGAAAAACTCCTCTGAAAAAAATCCCACTGAGAAGAACCCAGGATACAGAGCCAACTACGACCGTGGGAGACCAGAGTTTGAATCCCTGCTTGGTTATGGAAGCGTCCTGGTGAGTCACACTATCTCAGCCTCAGAGGAAGGCAAATGCGGTCAAGGAAGCCATGCATGCGTGCAAAGCCCATGGCCCTGCGATGCAACGGCTTGCGACAACTCAGAATTAATATTTAATTCCAGCGCACGCTGCCAGTCCTCATGGCTCCAAGGACGGACATGAAAAGAAGCTAGTCGACCGGAGGCTCCCTTTGAAATACATCTGTTTTTCAAAGACTCCTTCCTGCTCACTCCTTTAAATCGGATTAAGAAAAGCCAGACAGGACCAACCCCGCAGGACAGAGATTACCTTCGCAACGCCGCAGGCCCTCGCCTCCCTTACCTGTGTCATTCCTCCAACTTCAGAGCCGTCGCGGTGTTTGAGGAACCGGGTTCAGATCCTGGTGGCTTTGCAGGAGAAGGAGTTTTAGAAGCCAGTGGTGGTCCGCCAGGTCCCCCGCCGGCTCTTTTCTTGATTTTTCTCTCGCCGCCGTCAGAGAAATCGCTGCCGAACTTTCCTTGGTACAAAACAAGCCTGACTACAAAGTCTTATTTATCAGCGTCTCGGCAGGAAGGAAGGAAGAAGAGCCTTTCTTTCTACAAGGAAAGGAGAGACCTTTGATCCGTGCCTTTGCTTTCTTGGGGCTTTGGAGAGAGATGGCTTTATTTGGATTTTTTAAAAATAAAGCAATGCCAAGTTTGGGATTCTCTCCCTGCTTCCAACCTTTCCTGAATTTTGGAGAAGGTCTTGAGCCTCCCATTGAAGCACAGCGTTATAGAAGAGTTGTCATCCCATTGATAATATGGTAAAAATAAATACCATTTTCCTTGAGTTGAAAAACAGGGAGAGTTGCTCCGATGTAAGGAATCGGAAATGTCAACAGTCTAGTCCTCCAATCTTCCTTTCTAACGTTTCCTCTCTTCTGGTTTTGTGCAATTTCAATTCCCCAGAAGTGCAAGAAATAGTCCAATTGATTATTGGTGTTTCATCAATGTTCATTTTCACCGATAAAAACAGATAATAATGGAAGGAGTTATTTTGCTGTTGTTGCATGGTTTCTTCTATGTGAGCTGCCTTGGGTCCTTTCTAAGAGAAAGGCGGCGTACAACAGAAAATCATCATCATCATCATCATCATCATCATCTTAATTACAGCTTCCCCAAAATTCCAGGTTTTCCCACAAGATATCAGCGTTTGCAAATAAGAGCCCTTTTTGGCACACCATAATGAGGAAGAGTTTCTAGAAATTTTGGCTCTTTATTGCCCCATGCCCTCCACCTTTCCAACATCTCAATTTTGGGTCCGATACTCTGATAAATGAATAACTGTATTATCTCTCATTTTCTCTTTGCACTAGTGTCCGGTTGTACCCTTGTTAATTAAATTTTCAACTTGGAATATGTCATTTGGGATAAGTTTAAAAAGACGGAGAGGACCCCAAGGGCCACCTAGTCCACAACTAACACACCCAAACAACGGCTTTTAATCCAGGGCATCATTAAAGGTGCGGACCAGCAAGGATTCCCAAACTTTGCTCCTCCAGGTGCTTTGGACTTCAGCCCCCAAAAGTCCCAAGGGTCAAAGTTCTGGGAGCTGAAGTCCAAAACACCCGGAGGACCAAAGTTTGGGCACCACTGCCCTAAAGGATGTGGGTGACAACAACCAGGTTTGGTGCATCAGACACATCCTACAAAACGTCTTTGTCTCTATTAGTCTCAATGGTGCTACAAGATCCTTTTGCAGACTAGCACGGCATTGAAGTTGTTTGGCCTTATGGCCAACCTCTGACCGTTGCCCCTCGCGCCTCGAGATGACCGTCTCTTCCTTTTGTCCCCTTTGCAGGGATGAGGAGTCCCCCTACGAGGTCATGCAGCTGGACTTCGAAATGGAGAACTTCACCAGCCAGTCGGTGACGCGGAGGATCATGTGGCACGTGGATTACCGGGGCCGCAGTCCGCCGCCTGACCTGGAGAAGGCCGTGACCGAGCTGACGGTCATCCAGAGGGACATCCGGGCCATTCTGCCCCTGGCCATGGTGAGTAGGTGCTGTGGCAGACCGCAATATTGGGGCTTCTTTGTCTTTCCCTTGAGCCCTGGGACTGAGGCATCTTCGGTTCCTTTGCTTGGCTCAGGAGAGGATAACCGCAAGGGTCACACACTGACCAATGCAAGCCCTTCCAGTTATCCTCTTCTGAGATATATATATATATATATATATATATATATATATATGTCAGTGTGTGGATGATGGGTGTTGCAGTGATGCTCTTTGACACCCAGCAGAATCTGCAGGACACGCTGAGCTAGTTGATGGTAAGAGATACAAAGTGGCTGTGGATCACAGCAGCCAGTTTGTCCTGCAGAGTCTGCTGGGTGCCAAAGAGCATCACTGCAACGCCCATCATCCACACACACTGACAATATACCTCCAAGTCTCCTGCAGACTTTTGGTGACTCCATGAGTTTCACAGGGCTTTCTTAGCCAAGGAAAACTCAGAAGCGGATTTGCAAGTTCCTTCCTCTGCAATGAACCCAGTATTCCTTGTTGGTCTCCCATCCAATTTCTAATGAGTGTTGTCCCTGCTTAGCTTCCAAAGGTCAGGCTCCTTTAGGGTTTGCGTATATGTATGTGCCTCCAAGCCACCTGTTGACTTACGGACCCGGAATGTGGAAGGAAGCAATTGATCAGTTAATGTTAAGGAGATGTAAATAAATAAAAATTGATTTGTAAATGAATTGGTTCATTAACCAGTTACAACGCGCAGCTGAAGAAGTTAAATCACTTTGCCTCAATTTTGAAGGGTCGATTTTGGACCTGTTTTGGAGAAAGCATTTATTTAGTGCCTTCAGTGGGTCCTTTAAAATCTAGACTTAAATCTGGAGTGGGTTCGGTCTACTACCAGACGCCATGCGTCAACCTTTCAGGATTAAAAATAAATGTATATTCATTCCTATGCAGCACGGCAACGCATAGGCGAGAAGTACTATAATGTCTCCAGATGCAAACGTGTGAAGGGCTCTGTATAAATGGCCTCTTTTCTCCTCCCAAGGACACAGAGATCATCAATACGGCCATCTTGACCGGCCGGACGGTGGCCATCCCAGTGAAGGTCATTGCCATTGAGATGACGGGGGCCCTCTTGGATGTTTCCGGAGCCGTCAAGTGCAAATCCAGCAACGAGGATATCATCAAGGTGGGTGAGGAAAGGCGGCCGTGGCCTCGGAGAAAGGCAGGGGCCGAGAAGGGAAGGGTGGTCATTTGGCCACAATGGCTCGGCTGTTGCTTTCTTGGCAGAAAATGTTGTTTTCTGTGCAAAAAACGATGTCGTTATTTGTCTGTGCGCAGAACTTTGGAAACTGCACAGCTCTTATGCAATGGCCTTCCTCCTGCAAAGAGCGTAATAATGAAATTATATGTCCAAGAATGAAATTTATGAAGGTTTACATTCCTGTTTTGGAATACAGCTCCCAAAATCCTTCAGAGGATCTCTC
>CM034711.1:12336414-12347734 GCA_020142125.1 Phrynosoma platyrhinos
GAGGAAGAGAAAGGTATAATCTGAGGGAAAAGGATGCGTAAAATGGTAAGATTGTAAGATGGTTTGTAATGTTAATTATGTGTGTGAACTATTGATTGTAGATTGTTTATTGATGTTTTTATACTATAAAGCTTATAAAAAAAATAAAAAATAAAAATAAACCACACAAGGATTTTCTTCTTTATTAGATGGGTCAACTTACCAGTCTCCCTATAAGCGTAGCCTTTCATCCACCAGGTTCTTACCGCCGCCTCCGCCGCCCTATAAAATAACAATTTCCTAATTTTAGGCCAGCTTTTCAATGTGAACTATATACAGCAATAGCAAGTACATGAGCTGTCTCTCCCTAAGTATATACAGTTTCCACTCTCTAAGGCTAAGCCAATTGCCCCAAGAAGCTGGGAATTGAGGGAGCCATATATCCTTCCTTAATGTTTGGGTGGAATCTCCTTTCTTGTACCTTGAGTCCTTTGGTTTCTGGAGCGGCAGAAACCTCCTTCTCCATGGCCACCCATCCCTTATTTAAAGGTGGCCTGTCCATCTCCTTGCCATGCAAGCATACAGGGCGAAAGCTCTCCCGAAAGATGCCCAACCAAGCTCCCTTCCCAAAAGAAGGAGCCTGCCACCCTCCAAGGCGGTCTATTCTGTTATTCCCTCTGGATGTTTTTTGGTGGAGTCTCTTTGCTTGCAATCTCACTGGTCCATGCCTTCCTTTCTGGGAACTAGAAAGCAATCTGGCTCCGTCTTCCCAAAGATGGAAAGAGAGATGGCTCCATGGTATCTCCTCTCCATCTTCTTAGCCTCCCCGGGTCCCTGGGTCCTTTCTCAAGAGAGAAGGAGAGTCGTAGGATTTCATGGCCGGCATCCATAGTTTTTGTGGGTTTTTAGGGCTGTGTGGCCATGTTCTATCTCTCTCTATCTATCTATCTATCTATCTCTGAGATAGAGATAGATACATAGAGATAGAGAGAGATCAAGAGAGAGAGATATAGATAGATAGATAGAGAGAGAGAGAGAGAGAGAGAGAGGGATAGAGAGAGAGAGAGAGAGAAATAGAGATAGAGATAGCTAGATAGAGACAGATAGAGAGATAGATAGAGATAAATAGAGAGATAGAGACAGAGAGATAGATAGATAGAGAGAGAAAGAGAGAAAAAGATAGATATAGATATTTATAGAGCGAGATATATAGAGATAGAGATAGAAAAATAGATAGAGATAGAGAGATAGAGATAGATAGATAGATAGATAGATAGAGACAGATAGAGAGATAGATAGATAGAGATAGATAGATAGAGAGATAGATAGATAGATAAATAGAGAGATAGAGACAGAGAGAAAGAGAGATAAAGATATCTATATCTATATATCTATATCTATATATAGTTATAGATATAGATATATAGATATATAAAGATAGAGATAGATAGATAGATATATAGAGATAGAGAGAGATAGAGATAGAGATAGAGATGGAAAAATAGATAGAGATAGAGAGATAGGGATAGATAGATAGAGATATAGAGAATATATACCCACTCTCTTCCATGCCAGCATTCTCTGAAGATGCCAGCCATGTCAGAAAGAAACTCTTCTAGAACATGGTCACAAAAAACTAGAGAAGGAGAGTTTTGCACGCTCCCTTTGCATACCAACCTGGGCTCCTCTTTCCTTTCCTTTCCTTCTTCCTTTCCGCAGGTGGTCTCTCCGCTGATGGAGGCCGTTCTTGGGGAGACGCTGGTGACGGTGGTGGAGGAGAAGGTCAGCATCACCGAACTGAAGGCGCAGGTCATCTCCAACCTCTCCCTCTCCCTCCAGCCGAGCCCCGGAAACAGTCACACCATCGTGGCCAAGACCACCGCCCAGCAGACCCTCAACTTCTCCAAGCAGGTGAGGGGCCCTTGGCCAGTCCTTCTTCGCCAGGACGCTTGCCGCCTTTCCTTCGGGGCTGCAAGAAGGGACAATGAGAGAGAGGGCTTTGGCATTTGGCACGTCTTTGGCAGAAAATTTTAACAAGATATTATTCCACTGTACCAGAAAAAATAAAATAAAATAAAGGATACGTATTTTGTGCCCCCCCTCAAAGGAAGAGAAATAATTATTATACTTTAACATCCTACGACAGCATTGTCCCCATATTCGAATGTATGTCTCAGAGAGTTGCAAAGGAATTATTCTGAACTGGGGTTCAAACAACCATTCATACACATGCAATGTCACCTGGCCAGATGTTTTGGATCACAAAAGTAATCCATTGCCCATGTGGAAGGGGGATGATGGGACCTGTGGTCTAGGGTCTCTGGATCAGGGGAGGATGGGCTGCATCGTGTCATTGTATTCTTAGAAGACAGGAAAGATAAGGTTAAAGGAAAGATAAGGTTAAAGGAAAGATAAGGTTAAGAGGCGTCATGATAGTCATTTTTAAATATTGGAAGGGATGCCATTTTGGGGATGGAGCAAGCTTCTTTTCTGCTGCTCCAGAGAATGGGACCCAATGGAGCCTCAATGGATGCAAAGTACAGAAAAAGAGATCCCACCTCAACATTAGGAAGAACCTCTTTTCGACAGTGGATGATGCTACTTTTGAAGGTCTTTGGGGATCTTTAAACAGAGGCTGGATGGCCATCTGTCCCTGGGAATGCTTTGATGGTGTCTCTCTGCATGGCAGAAGGGGGTAGACTGGATGGCCCTTGGGGGTCCCTTCCAACTCTTTGATTCTAGGATCCTATGTGGAGAAGAGAAACACACAGCTCCCACTGAGAATCAGTAGCAAACATTAAAGAACGCCACCACTTTTTGGATTTGGGTGGTGGTGAGGCCTCGCAGGGGTTTTCTGGGGACACAGAATGGGGTCCCAGGGGCCACATGTGGCCTGCAGGCTTTCCCCTCTCACCCAACAGTTTCATTGTCTTTCTCTGTCTCTTTTCCAGGAGGCGTTGTTGAGCCTCTGGGTGTCCTACAGCGATGGCACCACGGCCCCCCTCTCCTTGTACGACCCGAAGGACTACACGCTGGTGGTGACAAGCCAGGACCAGACGGTGGTGTCGGTGGTGCCAGACCGGGCGTTCCCGCTGGTGAAGGCCGAAGGCGAGGGGGCGGGCGAGTTGGTCAAGGCTGAGCTGATGATCTGCGAAGTCTGCCAGAAGACCAAGCGCAAGAGCGTGCTGGCCACCGCCTTGGCCAACGTCCGTGTCCACTTCACCTCCGAGGAGGAGCCCACGTATGACTATGAACCAGTCCAAACCCCAAGCGCTGGGCGAGAGAAGGGTGCCCCTGGTACCACCCCCCGAGTGGAAGTGGAGTGGCACCTGGTGCCCAGCCAGGAGAGCCGGGTGCCCAGCGTCGTCCTTCCGACGGAGGATTTCCCCACCATCCCCACGGGCTACGTCCAGGTCCCTCGGGGCCTGACGGATTTGGAGATTGGCATGTACGCCCTCCTGGGGGTCTTCTGTTTGGCCATCTTGGTTTTCCTCATCAACTGCATCGTCTTTGTGCTCAAGTACCGGCACAAACGGATCCCGCCGGAAGGGCAGACCAACATGGAGCATTCCCACCACTGGGTCTTCCTGGGCAACGGACAACCCTTGAGGGCCCAGAATGACCTCTCCCCTCAGCCCGAGAGCCTGGGCAACCCTCTGGAGAATGTGCAGACTTGCTGTCATGGGGACCATCACAGCAGCGGTGGCTCTTCACAAACCAGTGTCCAGAGCCAAGTCCACGGGCGGGGGGATGGGTCCTCAGGGGGGTCCACCAGGGACCAGAGCGAGGACCCCCTCAACTCGCCCACCTCCAAGCGCAAGCGGGTCAAGTTCACCACCTTCGCCACCATGCCCTCCGAGGAGCTGGCGTACAACTCCATCCCTGTTGCGGATGAGGAGGACTTGGAGTGGGTCTGCCAAGACATGGGCCTCCAAGACCCCGAGGAGCTCCACAACTACATCCACAGGATGAAGGAGGTGGCGTAATGGGTCGGAGGCGACATGCATGGGCCAAGGGGAGAACAGAGCCCACTGTCCGGGCCTCTCCTTCTGGGATTTGATGGGATACACGGTGCTTCCTTCCAGCCTTCTTCTCCAAGGACAAGCTTGACCGGAGGCACCAAAAGAGGATGGATGCCCCAACGTAGGATGGGGCGAAGCCTTTGGGCTTGGAGGGAGAACTCCCTTTGGGAGGCATGGCCCTCAGGAAGGCCAAACTGGGCCCATGGTTGCCATGGGCTCTTACAAGCAGGTAGGGCTGGCACCATTGAGCTCAAGAGGAGATCTGTGTGGCATTTTAGCCCGAGTGCAGAATATGTCTGGTCTGGAACGTTACTCTTTGCCTTCCCAGAATCCACAGCTGCCTTTGCCACCAGTCTCCAGATGGCAAACTTTGGGTTCCTCGGCTGTCGTTGGTCTTTTTATTTTTTTTAAAAAATTATTTCTTTCTTGCACAATAAATGTTGACTCTTGGAAAAAAAATGAATAACATTCAGGGATTTGGTCCAATCTGCATGGAATAAGCCTCCTGCTGTGGGGGGCACGGGGAAGGAGAGGACTGAAGTGAGGACACAAGACCTACACCAGTCCGTCCGTGGATGGATCCCGCGAGGCGGTTTAAACTCACTGTTTGCCCATGGGGAGGGTCAGTTGGGGGAACCATAGAGGCCCCCTTGCTATTTGGCCAACCCTTCCCCTCTCTAGTGCCTATGCTGCCTTCCTGAAGGTCCTGGTCCCGATTCTTCCATGGTTGGGGTTGTTTACCTGATATGTATGCAACTGGGCTTCCTAGGGCAGCAAGAGCGGGTGGGGATGCTAGAGACAGGAGCGAAGGAGAGAAGACACAAACGGCCCAAAATCCTGGTGGAAACCATTGAGTTCTTCAAGAGGAACACAGTCCCAGACCCTCCTTGTCCATCGTTTGCTTGAGCTGGAAGGCCAAGAGAATCGGCCGCCATTTTGTGTCCTCCTTTGGGTTTCCAAAATGCTGCTAGTCCCTAGGGAGGGCTCCCAGAGGCAGGGAGGGGAGGTCAGCTGGCTGTCTCGCACTGTGAGCAATCCTCCTCTCTTCGTTGGCCAACCTTCCTTCCCAGTTTGTTGAAAGGAGATGGGACTTACGCAAGAGAGACGGAGAGCCGAACAGAAGGAGGAGATACGGCGGTGTCCTGTTTCATGGTCAAGTGTACAAGGGGACTGGAGTTCACTCTTTTTTATTAAAAGAAAAATAACTCGGCCTAACCTGGCTGTGAACTTCTATTTCTTTTCCTCCACACGTTTCTCTCCAATTGCCCCAAACTCTTTGATTTGCTCATTTTCCATCCAGATATGTGTGTTTGTGTGTCTCTTGGTGGGGCTGAAAGTTGTGTATAGGTGTCTGTGTCTCTTGGTTGGCACTGATGGATGAGATTGTCCATCCAAACCCTTGGAAGAGCTCACACACCGATTGCATCCCAGGGCAATATGGCTCCTTTGTCCGAAGAAAAGGGATCTTGTAGCACCTTTGAGACTAACTGTGTGAAAGAAGTCGTAGCGCATTTGTAGACTTGATAATTTATAGACTATGTCCATAAAAGCTCATGCTACAACTTCTTCCTCCCACTGAATCTTAAAAGTGCTGCAGATACGTTTGCATAGTGATATCCCAGACTAATGCATTGATGTCTTTGAATTCTTTGGATAGAGTTTAGGAACAGTTGACCAGGCTTCCAGATGTTCCTCCGCCATGTTCACCAATAAAACAACCCATAAGAATGGTTGAAGCATGTACATGAAGTGTTGGGGACACCATCTCTGCCATGTTTAGAGGTCCATCCTCAATAGGTTTCAGAATAAATTGCAAAAAATAAGCCCTGCACACAACCATAGATATATAAAGTGTAAAAACAATGACAGCAAATAGTTATGGTCGCCACGCGTGTTGACCATACGTTGCCCTACATTGGTGTTCGCTACAGAGGTCGGGTAATGTAATAATGTAAAAGATATTGACCACCATCCCTTCAGTGTAGCAAAGATTAGGAGACACATGTCAAAGACTGGGTGCTGTTTTGCAATGTGTGGTGTCCGATGCACAACAACAATAAGCAACTGCAATGTGCAATCACACACGCATACACTATGTTGCACTACGGAGAACAATTCCCCTACTTGCATAGCATGCATGTATCTCACCAACGAAAGGTCGCCCATTGTGTGTCAGCATTGCCCAAAGTTAAGCTGCATTGCTTGTGCAAAAGGGAGCGTTTGCCTCCATGTGAATGGAAACCGACCGACCGGGTGCCACATTTTGCTGAGCTCTGCTCAGGTCCCAGCCTTTTGAGTAATGCTGGAACTCTGCCCATTTTGCAAAACACTCTCATCAATTTACTTAGAGAAAGAAGCAGTGACACAATCCTTGGAGATCCTCCCCTTCCTCTTCCGCATGATTCCTGGAAGCCATTGGCATTTGCAGACTGCCCTGCGGAGATTTCCCTTGGGGGGGACTGAGTCCTAAGGGGTGCGATATCTTGATTTTGCAAACTCCGTTTTGAACGAAGAGTGCGTGCATCATCCGGAGTGGCCCTTTGGCACATGATTAAGCCATGGCAATGCTCTCCCCGCATCCCAAGGTACAGCTTTTATGAGGATATGTTGGCTCCAATCCACACTGAAGTAAATTCAGATTAACACTTGCAACTAGGAGGATTCGGTTCCTCCGACCGGCTGCTCTCTCTCTCTCTCTCAATCTCTTGAATAATTTATCCAACCAGCTGATGCCCAGCAATATCTGGAAACCAAATGCTCCTACTCTTCTTCCACAGGTCATGCCGATGCATTTCAGGGGAAAAGAAAACCAACACCGTAGGCTACACTCTGCAATCTAAGCCCTTTGCAGTCTGAAAGGCCTGTTTTGAAATCCTAATTAATTCCCCCATCCCCACCTTTCCCAATTTTGAAAAGAAAACATGAGCAGATGCGCCGAGTTCGGCTCCTTTCTCCGTTGGGCACAAAGGACTGATCCGCTGGTGCAAATTAGCAACACCGTTACGCGGCTGCAGGCTTATTATCGCTTTGAAAACGCCGCAAGGAAAATGAGTTGGGATCCTGGTTTCTTTGGTGATTTGGAAGGGCAGAGGTGCATTGCAATATGGTGCATTGCAATAAGTGCATAGGCCAAGATTGCTTGTGGAATCATATAGTTGGGTGGGAATGGGTGCCATGCAGGAATACACAATGAAAGCACTCCCATCATCCAGCCTTTGTTGGAAAGAAGGAGACAGGCAGTATATTCCATGGTTGAACAACTCTTACCCTCGAGGAGTTCTTCCTAATGCTTAGGTGGAATCTCTCTTCTTGTTGCCTGAATCCATCAGAGGCTGTGATGTGGAGCGGTGCTATACACAACCATGCTAGCAAATTGCAAGGATGCACAATGACTCACAAAGCATCCTATTGCACAACGAGGGTCCTGTTCCAGAATTTCTCTGGACGTACATGTCCCCGTGCATAATGTGTCCTGAAGCCTGAGCCTCGAGGTGCATTGTGTCCCGAAGCACCTTGTTTCTCGCTGCACATTGCGCCTTGGTGTGCGTCGGGACGTGTTGCGCATTGGAACTTATAGTGCATCAAGACCGTTGCGTAATGGCCACATTGTTTGTGCTGTTGGTGTAATGCTCCCAGAGATGTAGGTGTGTGATATCTCAGTCCACCTTCATGCAATCATATGTCAACTCCAGTCATATCTTTTTAAAAGAACCATGTTTGCATCGGTCACTTGTATTTTGAAGAGAGAGCTCCATTTGCAATGGGGTCTTCCTCTTTTCCTCCTACTTTCCACTTTATCCATCATCCTCATGGTTTGGGCGTTGGACTATATGACTCTGGAAACCAGGGTTTGATCCCCTGCTTGGGCAAGTCACAAACTCTCAGCCCTAGGAAAGTTGGGAATGACTTGAAGGCACACAATAACCAGAACAATTGTCAGGTCTAGGAAAAACTGTGAGGATGGTGGACTCCCCTTCTGAAGAGTCAATGAGTCAATTTCCCAGGTCACAGGAAGGAGTTGCGCATTGGAGAAGAATTTCACATTGCTCATGTGTAAGACACCGACAGGATTCCAGCCGAAATGTGCACAGTTTCTCTACATTACAGGTTTAACTTAGCGTGGTGGTTATGGGGTGGCAGATGATCATAAGCTGAATGTGACCCAGCAGTGTGTCATACTGCAGCGAAGAAGGCGAATGCTATTGTAGCCGCCTGCATTAATAGAAGCATAGTTTGCAAGTCAAGGGAGAGTGGTTTGGCATCGGACTCAATTGCCTCGAGAAGTGGTGAGGTCTCCTTCTCTGGATGCCTGATGGTTTAGCTGGGGGTCCTGCATTGAGCAAGAGGATGGGTTGGATTTGATGACCTCTGGGGTCCCCTCCCAAATCTCTCACCCCGAGAGTCCTATTCTAGCCAATCTCAAGGGAGACCTTTTGATAATAAAGGCTGTTGGAAGGATGTGAGCGAGCGGCTGAAAGGGAAGGAGGGAGGGAAAGCTTAAACAGGAAGGACTTAATCCGATCAATCTGTTCGAGGGATCAAAAGATTTAAAATGTTGACAGGCCGGGTGGTGAATCTAAGGGCTTTTGCAGGGCGAACATACATCCGAGGTACTGCAAGATTATTATTATTTTTTCCCCCTCTCCAAAGCGGGGAAAAAAGAAAGAAAGGAAGGGGAAGACATTTTCCTGAAAGGCTGCAATTTCCAATGTGCTCCAAGATTTGTCATGCTTAGCACCAGGGCCTGGCTCACCTGTCCAGGTAGGAAGGAAGAGGGGCATCCTCAGGCAGCAGATCGCGAGGGGCAGCAAATCTGCCAGTGCTGGACACTGAGCATTCAAGGGTTGCTTTAGTAGGTGGACATCTTTGTCCCGGGGTCTCCATGCAGAGATGTTCTCAAGGGCCACATGCTAGTCGGGGTGAGAAACGATGGGAACAAAACTCTTACCGTCTTTAACCAAACTTGGAGATATCCATTCCCGCCTTTTGGAGTGTCTTCCATGCCAGTGGGGCACTTTTCCGGGTTTTCAGTCCAAGGCGCCGAATCGGATAAGGGACATAATGTGGCCTCTCTCTTCCAACGCTAGGAGTCTAGAGTCCAGCACTTTGGACAGTTCCTTTTAAGCCTGAGGCAAAATCCGGAGTGGATCCACTGCCCAACCGACCCGGGACCCACTCCAGAGGTCGGTCCCTGAGTTTGTTAACCAAAAAGGCTCTCCAACGGCCCATCGTCTCCTTTTCCATTCCTTACGGCTGCTGAAAGAGACGACATGTCCAATCTCATTTTAGAAAGACGGGGAGGACGAAATAATTAAAAAGCGCCCTGCGTTTCGTCAACCTCTCCGGCGACGCCGTGTGCCTCCCGCGTCTTTAGCGCCGGACTATCTGCTCCCAGCAGACAGGGAGACATTTGCATTTTAATGCACAACGCACGGCCGGGCGCTTTCCTCCTCTTATCACCAGCTTTCCAAAATTGAGGCCTTCCTCCCCTTCCATTTTGCCGGAGGAAGGAGACCCTTTCCTTCCCCTACCGACTTAATACATAAAACATTCAAAGGCCGAAAACCATCCTTGCTGGCCAAATAAATGCGTCGCTGTTGTTCTAGAGCAGGGGTAGGCAACCTTTTTTCCCCTTTGAGGGCCAAGGAGGGACTTGAGCTCCCAGAAGCCTCAGCCACGTTGGCCTATAATAGTCCCATGTTGGCCAATAGCTCCGGGGATTCTGGGAGCTGAAGTCCCTCCTTGGCCCTTAAAGGGGAAAAAAGGTTGCCTACCCCTGGCTAACATGGTCCAAAGTCGTGCCTCCGGGCCAGGAGGCTTATTTAGCCCGAAATCCTCTGGAGATGGCGGCTCTTGCATCCTGATGCCTGTTCTGCTCTTATCACTTGTCACTTGTATCAATATCAATATCAATACCAATATCAATATCAGTATCAATATCAATACCAAATCAAATATCTTTGCAGAAGGAACAGAGGGCATACCTGAGCAGAGAAAGTGTGCCAATCTCTTTTCCGCGGGAGCGTTTTTGTCGTCATTTGCCATCATTGGCCTCGGTTGGGAATGAGAGGCCTCCGGCATCATCCACATCGCGACTCAGGTCTTGCAAACTCAGGTCTTGCAAACTCAGGTCTTGCAAACTCCACTTGCGAGGAAGCCCTGAGTTTGCAAGACCTGAGCAAGGCAATGGATGATTTTGGAGGCCAGGAGAAGGCAATGGAAAGCCTCCTCCAAACAAAACTTGCCAAGAAAACCTATGATATGGAAACCCTAAGTTGGAAACGATTTGAAGACACGCAAGACATCCGCCTGCAATGGGGTCTTCCTCTTTTCCTACTACCTTCCATTTTATCCATCATCCTCTTCTTCACCATTATTGGACTACGACTCTAGAAACCAGGGTTGGATTCCCAGCTTAGCCATGGGAAACCATGGTCGATCCTGGGCAAGTCACACTCTCTCAGCCCTAGAAAACCCCGTGACTTGAAGGCACATAACGACGAGAACAATCGTCATGTCAGCCCACGATTTGTAATTTTGTGTGATATTTAGCCTTCTCTGGCTGCATCCCCACTGCAGAAATAATCCCCTTTAACTGCCATGGCTCAGCGCTATGGGATTCTGGGAACCGTAGTTGTGAGCTTCTCAACAGAAAGCGGGTTGTCTTGCAAAACTACAATTCCCAGAATGCCACAGCATTGAGCCATGGCAGTCGAAGTGGTGTCAACCTGGATTATTTCTGCAGCCTTTGTCAGAGAGCTCTGGTGCCTCAACAAACTACAAATCCCAAGGACGCTGTAACATTGAGTCATGGCGGTTAAAGTGGTGTCAACCTGGATTAATTTTGCAGTGTGGCAGCAGTCTTAACTAAAGAGCCGATGTCGAATACTGAGCTACCTTTCTAGTAATGTAGAAACTCTGGGTATGACTTGGATCTGAATGTGCAATGAAGATCCATCAGCCTTATAAAAGCCCTGCTCCCAATGGCGTTTGAGATTGCTAGAATGGGTTCATTGAAGTTTACTGTTGTTGCGTTGCCTTCAAGTCATTTCCGACTCACGCCGACCTTAAGGTGACTCTATCATGGGTTTTCTTGGCAAGAGGAGGTTTGCAATTTGCCTTCCCCTGAGGCTGAGAGAGTGTGACTTGCCCAAGGTCAAGATCCATGCACATCCTTGACTTTTCTGGATTGGGGAAGCAGAGGAAATAAAAAGCAATGGCCATAATCTTCACATTCCCAGCCGGAGATGTCTTCTCCCTCCAGTGTGAGAGTGAGCTTTCTTTCTTTCTTTCTTTCTTTCTTTCTTTCTTTCTTTCTT
>CM034711.1:12420534-12440433 GCA_020142125.1 Phrynosoma platyrhinos
ACCCCAAGGGCCATCCAGTCCAACCCCATTCTGACATGCAGGAACTCTAAATCAAAGCACCCCCTTTGACTGATGGCCATCCAGCCTCTGTTTAAAGACCTCCGAAGAAGGAGACTCCATCACAATCTCCAAGGGAGTTTGTTCCACTGTTGTACAGCCCTTACTGTCAGGAAGTTCCTCCTAATGTTGAGCTGGAATCTCTTTTCTTGTAGTTAGATAGAGAGAAGGAAGGCGAGAAAGCCCTGGATCACCCCCAGATAGATAGATAGATAGAAAGATAGATAGATAGATAGCAATAGATAGAGAGAAGGGAGGAGAGAAAGCCCTGGATCACTCCCAGATAGATAGATAGATAGATAGATAGCACTAGATAGAGAAGGGAGAAGACAAATCCCTGGATCAGTTCCTTCTCTCTATCTATTGAGAGATAGAGAGATAGATAGAGAGAGAGAAGGGAGGAGAGAAAGCCTTGGATCACTCCCAGATAGATAGACAGATAGATAGCAATAGATAGAGAGGAGGAAAGGGGAAAAGCCCTGGATCACTCCTTTGGCATTACAAGCCTTGCATGCCCTGTCTATATTTCAAGAAGACGGTTACTTTTAGGAGCTGAGTGACTGGCAGGACCTGCTATATTACCTACATAAAATATCACCTGCCAGCCCTGCAACCTTGTGGATGTGATTGAATGCAGATGCAGAGGATGCTCCCTGCAGTATTCGGGGGAAACAACCACAACCACACAGAACTCAACACTCCCTTCAGGAACCACAAGCCCAAAATCCTACTAGGAAGCAGGGACAGTCGGTCGCCAAACGTTTTATCTCAGGACACCACAACCTCTCTGGCTTGGTCTGCTTTTTGGAACTGAAGTGCATTTCATAGAATAACAGAATGGGAAGGGAACAGCAAAGGCCGCCCGGTCATGCAGGAAGACACCATCAAAACCCTCCCTGGGATAGACGGCCATCCATCTTCTGTTTAAAAAATTCCAAAGAAGGAGACTCCACCATACTTTGAGCCAACAAACAGCTCTTACCGTCAGGAGTTTCTTCCTAATGTTGAAGTGGAATCTCTTTCCCTATAGCTTGAAGCCATTGCTTCATCTCCTACCCTTTGGAGCAACAGAAAACAAGCTTGCTCCATCCTCAAGCTTTACAGAGCATGGGAATAAGATGAACTTGAACTCTTAACACAGGAAGGCAAATATGGTTTAATGTTGAGATGGAATCTCTTTTCCTGTAGCTTGCATCCATTGAGGCTCCATTGTGTCCTATTCTCTGGAGCAGCAGAAAACAAGCTTGCTCCATCCTCAATATGGCACCCCTTCAAATATTTAAACAGAGCCATCATAATCCCCCCTTTATCCTTCTCTTTTGCAAACAATACCTAGCCAGCTCCCTATGTTGCTCCTCATACGATTTAGTGGTTTCCAGGCCTTACACTATTTTGGTCACCCTCCTCTGGACTTTGTATGGATGCCTGGCTTTTAAGGTGGGTTGTTTTTTTTTGGGGGGGGGGATTTGTGGTCATTGCCAGAAATGATAAATGTGAATACAAAACAATGGTGAGGTTGTAAGCCTAGCTTACAACATCACAACTGGCCAACAGGATGGAAGCCAATATTTTCCATGGAAGGAAAAAAATAATAATATTTCAGCACAGAAAAACAACCAAGTTCCACTTTTGCATAGACTACATCTCATACTGCAAAGAACTGTGTCAGTCCAAGAAAAAAACTATATATATTTATATATATATATACACATACACACTCAGGAAGTAATGTTATGATATATATATATATATACTCAGGAAGTAATGTTATGATATATATATATATATATATATATATATATATATATATATACTCAGAAAGTAATGTTATGAAAACTATATATACTCAGTATATATATCAGTATATATACTGATATATATACTCAGGAAGTAATGTTATGATATAATCATAAATAATAATAAATTTTTTTTAATACCCCGCCTATTGAAAAACCAATCCAGGTGGCTTACAAATTAAAATCAAATACAAACCCCACACAATCCCTCCCTGCCTTATTAAATCACAACAGCATATATATATATATATATATATATATATACTCAGGAAGTAATGTTATGAAAACTATATATACTCAGGAAGTAATGTTTGGTTATGAATGTTAAGGTTCATTATGTGGTGGATGTTAAATTGTCTACACTTTTATTGAATGTTTTAATGTAGAAGTCATCATCATCATCATTGTCAATGTTAGGCGAATGTTTATGTACGTTTCTTTGTAGGAATGAAATCATATAGGGTTTTTTGTATGGTGTTATTTTAAAATCTCAATAAAGAAATTTTTAAAAAACCAACAACTATATTCAAATATTCTCACTGTAGGAGACCATTGGTATTTCAAATCAAGGGTTGAAAAACGAGGGGCATGATTTCTATTTAACCCTTAAGAAGACTTTTTTATTGATCAGTATTGGGACCAATTATTACGCTGGATTTCCCCCAAAAAATCTATATGTTTTTATTGTCCGTCTTCCCTTCCCTTCGATAATCCAAATTAGCCCGATTGGCCTTGAAGGATGTAAACTCCAAGAAGCCAGAATAAAGATTAATGGAGTTTTGCTCCTGCCAATGATTATGCAGTAATTGCTTTAATAATCCCCAATTATTTTCACTTATAGCTAGTGATTAATGCAGGAGGGAGAGCATTTGGAAAGTATTTATTTATTCCATAATCAGAAACTTGAATGATTGAATGAGAACCAAGTTAATAGGTTAGCAACGAAGTTCCCCCCCAAAAATGATGGCATGCTAAGTGAACAAATCCACTTTGCTTATTTATGTTGTCACCAGAGCCTGGAGAAGTTACTTTCTTGGCCGCTAAAAAGTAACTTTGCCAAGTAAGGATGTAATTTTTCACTAATTTCCTTCTCGAAACAAGGAATGAGACATTTTAGCAATTTCTTGCTTTGAGAAAGACTTTAAAAAATATTGTGCAGTTTTTGCAATTTGGGACTCAAAATTCACACATGGAAATTTTGTGCAGAAACTAATTTTTCTGCACAGAAATTACAAAGTCCTAGTTAATAAAGTAATGTTGAATGAAATAAAGGAAAATGGAAATCTTACCGGGAATGGTCTCGGACCATAATCCGCAAAATCTAGAAAAGAAAAGAATTGGAAATTAAATGAAGGTAAGGAAAACAATCTTAATTTTATTTTTTAAGAAAACACGAATAGAGGCATGAAGATGGTGGTAATGTTGGGATGTTGTTAATAATAATAATAATAATAATAATAATAATAATAATAATAATAATAATAATAAATTTATTTATATCCCATCTCTATGTAAAATACAACCAATACCTTCAAAGCATTATTAAGAAAGTCCTTTATACAGAAGAATGTGATATTACAAAAGACAATGCAGATGTTAAACAAATCAATAAAAGTTAAAGAAGAAATATTAAAGGGAATCCCAGATGACAGGGAAGTACTGAAAGATATAAAGATATTATGAAAGCAAATCTTGTTGGAAAGACGGTTACGGAAATTGAAGAAGGT
Organism: Phrynosoma platyrhinos; assembly: GCA_020142125.1. NCBI lineage: Eukaryota > Metazoa > Chordata > Lepidosauria > Squamata > Phrynosomatidae > Phrynosoma > Phrynosoma platyrhinos. Next base: position 12,424,115 of record CM034711.1, read on the forward strand.
AAACTAAAAGAGATTAAGACAATATAATTTTGAACATTCAAACAAAGATGCCCTGTTTGAAGGAAGGAGCAAGCAAGCTTGTTTTCTGCTTCTCTGTGTGTGTATGTATTGATGCTACATATGTTATATGTATATATGTTTATGTAGTATTATGCTTTAATAATAAAATAATTTCTTTAAAAAATAATTATGTTCACCTCGAAGAAGGCAGACAATGACAATGTTTTTTTGGGGGGAAAACTAATCTTTAGGAACATATGTTCGGATTGATAAATGTGCAGAATGACATATGATTATGAAAAAGGAGGAGAAGGAAGGAAGGAAGGAAGGAAGGAAGGAAGGAAAAGGAGAGGGAGGTGAAGAAGATGGTGAAGAAGATGAAGAAGAGGATGAGGAGGATAAGGTGAAGAAGATGAAGAAGATGATGAAGATGATTATGAAGGAGGAGGAGGAGAGAAAAAAGGAGTCTCCTTTCCCTAGGGTTATATCAAAGCACCGTGGACAGCACTCCTTGAGCCTCCCCTCCATCATCCACAAGCCATGTTGGCTGAGGGACCACAATGAGGACATCCAGACTGGCCTGGCTACGCTGTCTCTTTCTTTCCAGCCCTGACTCAGACCTACCTCCTGGAGGAAACAGTCTTCTATCTTTCATGAGCTTTCATGTTTCTTTCCCAACAGCCTCCCACCCGCTTTGTTGCCTCATCATTTATTACTTGACTCTCGGCGGGCGCCTGGCCAACTTTGGAAGAGATCCCCTTTTGAAGTCTCTCCGCAGGGGACCTTCCCTTGCAAGCTAGCAAAGGCTTTATAGAAGTTTATGGAAGGAAGGTTGACCTCTGTGCAGGTCTTACAGGAGAAAGGTCCAACTTCATTGGCAGTTCTTTGTCAAGGGAGCTAATAATCTGAAGATCTCCCTTTCAGAAACTGGCTGGAGCAGTTGAATATTTATCTCGGATGTGGAATTGCCACGCTCACTTCTAGGTTGTGGAAGCAGAGTTGTGCATAGGACCCCGTGGCGCATGGCTGTACATGGTGCATTTCTGGACGAGGATTTTGAGGATTCGCATGTGCTACTATGCCTACTTTAATGCATTTGCACACATGCAAGGATCCCACATAGACAACTCTGCTTCCACTGCCACCAACTGGATGCAACCATTGTGCGTCATTAAGGATAGTGGGAATTTTGAGTAGAATAAGTCTTGAGGTGTGACGATTCTCATCAGTCTGGGATTTTTCTTTTCAGAGTTTCTCAACAAACAAACACATTTCCAAGACTCAAATATTCTCTGGGCTGCATTGTTAGAAGCACAGTGTCCAGATTGGGGTGGAAGTCATAGTGCTACTCTATTCTGCTTTGGTCAGACCTCACCTGGGACATCCCATCTTTGCTGCCTTGGCTGGAGGCAAAAGCAGTGTCAGGATGATGGGTTCCTTAGTGTGAGACCTTCCTTACCAGCCAAGGAGGTCTACGCTGGTGGCACCATATGTTAACATACCGGATGACACCAATCCTAGTGATGCCACTGCACTGTCTTTGTGCAAAATGACATAAATGCCCATCTAGCAGCTGCATCAAGCAAAGAAGGTCCGTCCAGCTGATGATGACAGGAGAAAAGGAAGAAGGAGGAAATTTCCAAGAGATATGACTTAGTTATGCAGATGTCACTATATAGCTGACGTAGAATATTGCCAGGAAATTTGTCCTGAAACAGCAATGAAATCTCCTTGTTCCTGGAGTGGCAGCTGGGCTAATGGACCGCAAACTTCAGAAGCCTGAAATGGCTCTTCCCTGTAGGCTGAGACGGCCAAAACTTAGCGTCCAGTTTATCCAGGATAAAACCTGGCCTGCTTTTCCACTCCCCTTGTGAGACTCCATGCCTGATGGCTAGCAGTTGTCTAATATCCTTGTCTTTACCCCCTTCTGCTTGGAAAGGGAGCAGAGCCAGAGGAGGGAGGAGGGAGATGCCATCTCTGAGTCCCCTGCTTCCAAAATGACTGATAAGGATGGATGGAGACAGCTGGTTTGGCAGATTGGCAATGGGGCACATTGCCGTCCACCTTGAGGCCCCCGGTTGGAACCTGGCCCCACCGGGGGATGATGGGAAATCATTACTTGGTGACAGCTGCCTGATGGCCCTTCACGGGTCCCAAGCCACTTCCTTAAGGACAGGTGTCCAACATTCGGATGGATGCCGCTGTGCTTGGCTTTTTATTGATCTTCCCTCGTTGGCACTCTGTGTAGAGAAACATGGGATGGAATGATAAGCAGCCGCATCTTCCTGGGCCAGCAGTCTGACCTGGAAACATAGGAAGGAACCTGTCGCTGGCTGAAATCAAGCCATGGTCCATCAAGGAAAATCCATCTAGGATTGTAGGCCATCTCCTCGGACAAGGAGGAAGGCGTCCAGCTTCTCAGGCGGAGGAGGTCTCTCTTGGTTCTCCTTGGGGATGATGGGCCAGACCCCAGAGATGGAGAAAAGTGACTCCTGCAGAAAACCATGCCCAGAATTTTGCAAGTGAGATGGGAGTTGTTGTCTACACAAAAACTTTCCCCTTCCGTGTGTTTTGTACTTCATCTCCCAGAGCACCAACCAGCTTGGCCAACAGTTAGGAACTCTAGGAGCTGATCTCAAAACATCTGGAAGAGTAAAGTTTGGGGAGCCACTGATCTAAATCATTCCACCTTACATAGTCCTTGATCTCCCAAGGGAAGAAGTTACTCGTGTTTCTTCCACAGTCTTTCCATTCATTTGTCAGCACAAAGGGAATTTCTCCCCCATGATCTGGTATGATAATGGAAAACAGAGGCGGATACCTTCATAAGTCCACTTTCCATTCCAGCCAATGGATTTTCTAGGGCAGAAGTAACTCACACTTCTTTCATTGCTTTGTCCTTTTGGGGACTTATCTTTTTTCCCCCTCCAAGCTCTATAGAGCAGATTGGTGGACATCTAGACAATTCTACCATACACAGCTGATGCCTCTAATGTCCACAGAGTCCCTGGACGTCCCTCTTTTTGGCTCCGTTATAATGCCCGCATCCAGATCGGCCCTTAGCTGAGAGATTTTATCCGCAAAAAAGTCATTAAATGAGATTGCACCATTAGGAAGAACTAATGATGGTTTGAGAGCTGTTTGACAGTGGAAGACATGGCTGTCTTGGAGCCTCCTTCTTTGGAGGTTTTTAAACAGAGGCTGGAGGGCCATCTGTCCCAGGGAGATGCTTTGATTGAGAATTCCTGCATGGCAGAAGAAGGGGGTTGGACTGGATGACCCTTGGGGGGTCTCTTCCAAGTCTATAATTCACAGTCTGGGATGTGGTGCTGTGTCCCTAAAATGGGCGATCTGCTCTTTCAAATTTCGTGGGACTGCCTAATCCTTGAAGAATACTCTGGAGAAAACTGGAATCCTGATCTTATATACAGTCCAGATCAGAGGTGGTGGAGGTACACTTGAGACCACAACTCCCAGAATTCCCCAGCCAGCATGGGATTGGAGGCATTACATTCTCCTCTTCATCGCCGTAGTCATCCAACTCCCCCACAAGTTGTGTCTCAAACAAAATAATCTAGATTAGAGCGGAGCTAAGAAAAACTACAATTTAGGTCTACAGCGCTGAGAATCCCTTGGATTTTGGGAGCTGCAGTCCAAAACTGTAACTTCTCTAAGCTCTGTCTCTTCAAGAGTCAACGGATCTAGAGAAGAGCTCAGGAAAGTTGCGTTTTTGCATCTCAAAATCCCCCATCCGGCGTAAATTCTGGGAAGATACAGTCCAAAACTGCAGCTTTTCCAGGCTTTAATCCAATTCTTACATAAGGACTTGATCTAGTTTCCATCCAGTTAGCGGCTTCCCCCCCCCCCCCTTTATGGGAAAACATGCTTTGCTCAAAGGTTCAGCTCAGCCCTAACTGGAATAACCAGAGCTTTGAACTGGGCCAGAAACAGAGACAGACCAGCAGTCACTGGAGTAAATATTTCTCAGGATGGGCCTGAGGCCAGACGCTTGATATGAGCCAAGTTTTGGGAGCCAAAAGCCGACGGAAGGAGCCAGAAGACAGAAAGAGAGAGCAAGTGAAGACAAAAAGGTGAAGCAGAAGGCAGCGTGCAGGAGCTAAGCAGGGCAGAACTTGGAAATGTCCTTTTTGGACTGCAGATCCCAGAATCCTGAGCCAACTTGCCCTGTTCCAAAGGCCAAAATGCAACTTTTCTAAGTTCTGTCCATAGATTGGTACAAAAGAGGGAGCCTTGCTTTGCTTGTTGGCTTTAATGAACATTCAAGAAAAACTTATTGGCCCCTGATGTTCCATCTATTTACAGACTGATTTATACACCACTTTCCTCCAAAAATTGGGAGCCAAGCCAGCTCACAACAAAATTGACTTTAAAACTATGGGTGAAGAAATGAAAACCTTTTTTTAACAAAAGAAACTCATATGAAAGCAAAAACATTTTGATCCTTGCTTACTAATTCCCCCCTCCATTTCCACCCCCCCCAAAAAAACCCATCCTATTTCATCACTTTGGATAGCTCCTTTAAATTTCAGATTAAATTCCGGAGTATATTCGCCACACAAACCCAGCTGAGAAAACCAGTAGCATTATAAAACATAAGTACTGGACCTATTAACAGTAACATATAATCTTATAGTGTATGTAACATTATGATTTTTTAATCTAGTGTGACTCTTAAATTTTTAAAATGACATTTCCTTTAATTGGTCTATGACCGTAAATAAATATATACTATATTATTAGCAATACCGTTGGCCCTCTGTATCCATGGATCCTTTATCCATGGATCCATCCATCCATGGCATATATATATATATATATATATATATATATATATATATATGGATGCCATTTTACAGAGCGGTTGTATTTAATGTGACTTGAGTATCCATGGATTTGGTGTCCATGGGGAATCCTGGAGCCAAATCGCAGCAGTTACCAAGGGCCGCCACTGTATTTGCAGCTTTACCAGCAATCATATGTAACTATAGAAGGCGTAGTTACATACAACTATAACATACGATAGAAATGCTTGGTGGATTCTGTGGCAATGGGACAGTGAATCCACTCTGGATTTAAGGAGCTATCCCAGGTGCTGAACTTGTTTTGCAGCTGAGTTGAAGGATCTATCCAAAGTGCTGAAAGCTCTTTTTCCTGAACAGGTTCAGCCCCATGGATTAAATCAGGGGTAGGCAACCTTTTTTCCCCTTTAAGGGTCAAGGAGGGACTTCAGCTCCCAGAAGCCTCAGCCACGTTGGCCTATAATAGTCCCATGTTGGCCAATAGCTCCTGGGATTCTGGGAGCTGAAGTCCCTCCTTGGCCCTTAAAGGGGAAAAAAGGTTGCCTACCCCTGAATCCTCAAGTGTGTTCCCCAGCCCACTGCCACTGAGGTTGAAGCCACAAGGCTGCATTTAACAAGACAAGGGGAAAACCTCTCCATTCTTCCCTTCGTCAGGCAGCCATCCTTGGGAGCTTGACGTTTTTGTTAATTCGAAATGTCTCGCAAACAACACTCCCTCCCTTCCCGACAAGGTGCTTTTTCTGTCTCCCGGCCCATCGCCTTCTTTATCGTCTGCTGCATGCTGGGTCATGCGACCGCCAGAGCAGAGTAAAGATAATATACATCCTGTCATGATGACAAGATCAGCCAAAAGAGAAGCTAAGCGATAGCGTTGCCAAGAGAAAGGCTGAAGGAAGGTATGGGGATGAGGGAGGAGGATGCCAACATGGAGTGGAAGAGAAGAGACATCATTATCTTTGCTTTTTACTCTTTCAGGCTTTCAGGAGAGGGAAGGAATGCATCTCTTAACCTCCAAAGTCTGTCTGAATCCATTTCCCTTGGTCGGCTTTTACAGAGACAGAGAGAGGGAAGAGAAAGAAGGGAGAGGCAGGGAGGTCTGCTGTCAGAAGAATAATGAATCTGCTTTGGGTTTAAGTGCAAACTTTAAAGAAACTATCCAAAGTGCAGGACCCTATCCTGCAAATAGGCCCAGCACCTCTTTAAAGGAGCCATTTGGAGGTGGGGAAACTCCATTATAGTTCAAACTATAACTTCTTCTGGAATCGTCCAGGAGTAGCAACACACCTTTAAAACAGGTTGCAGAGCTTAGTGGTGCTGTGTAGCATTTATAAATGTCAGTTTGCCAAAACCTTCAGTCATTTCTGGTTTGGAGGGGGATTTTCCCCAGTATGTGCATCCCCCCAAAGGTCCCAGGGGCAGGAAATATTGACCCCAGACTCCCCACCCTGCAAATTTCCAAAGGGACACTCCAGCATTCCCCTATTTGTAGTCTGAATATGGGAGGAATCCCAAACACTGGGAGGACTACATCATGTACCATTGTGAAAAAAGCAGAGTGCCGATGGACTGTCTTTATACTAATTCGTAGAGGGAGTTGGGTTGTGTTTGCAAAGGCCTTTGCATGCACAGAATGCATGTGTGTATGTGTCTGTATCCTCAATTTTAGTCAGAGTGCCAGAAAAAGAAGAAAGCTCTCCTCCCAAGATGTCTGGCAGTTATCTGCAAAGTCACAGCTGGCTTTCTGCTTGCTGTCTTGTGCCAAAAACAATATATTTCAAAAACACAGCGCAAAGCCTTGATTTAGTGTCTGCGTATGTACGTTCTGTATAGAGGAGGGGGATCTGGCGGATGAACGCAACAGGCACTGCTCTGTGTTCACCATGTTGGTTTGCATAAATTTAAAGAGTCCAGCCATGTTCCCCGATTGCCCCTCGTGAGTAGGATTGCCCTCCATCTGGGGTCACCAATTGTTCCATGTCAGTGGAGTTGTGAATCCTCTCCAGGTTTTAGTTTAGACTCTAGATCTCTCCAAGGTGTTGAACATATCCTGAGATAAAGGAGATCCCTGAGGTGCTGAATCTATTCTAGAAAAAAGAATCTCTCCAAGGTACTGATGTCTGACCCCAAAATTGGGGTTTTTTTTGACATGCATCAAAGAAATTTGGGTGGAAAGGTTCATAAAATAAAATCATAGACTTGGAAGAGACCCCAAGTCAGTAACATCTTCCACTGTCAGACAGCTCTTATGGTCAGGAAGTTCTTCCTACTATTTAGGTGGAATCTCTCTAGTTTATATCCATTGCTCCATGTCCTAATTTCTAGAGCAACAGAAAACAAGCTTGCTCCATCCTCAATGGGACACCCCTTCAAATATTTCCACAGGGCTATCATATCACCTCTTAACCTTCTCTTCCCAAGGATAAACATACCCAGTTCCCAAAGGGCTTAGTGGTTCCCAGATCTTCCACCATTTCGGTTGCCCTCCTCTGGACATGCTCCAGAGTTTGGATAGCTCTTTAAACCCTGGAATAAAACCCAGAGCAGAAGGCATTGCAGTTTTGATAACCTCTCTGTCTCTGCGCTCCAAAATTTAAACCAGTATGTTCCAGTTCAGCTGTTATGGGCAGATACCACGAAGGCAATTTTCATCCCTTACTGCTTGTCCCACCCAAGAAGTGGCTTCTGGAGGTAAGCAGCTCTGCTAATCCCTTGAACTCGCAAGTCTAATGCCAACTGCAACATCTGTCATGTTCACCCTAATACCTCTGGAAAGGCAGATTTATGCATAACCATCCTCAGATACATCAGCAGCAAATATGTGTTGAGATGCACGACTTGTCATCAGCAAAAGAGGATTCATTGTGTTCAGAGACAATGACCTTAACCCTCCCATTCTCCAGGTGTTTTGGACTTCAGCACCCAGAAGTCTTGAGCGCTGGCCATGTTGGCTGGGATCTCTGTTTGTTGGCACCCCATTAGGCTTTAAAATGAATGCTGCAGAACCATTTCTCTGAGATGTGGGCACCTTTCTTCCTTCCTTTGGCTCTCCCTCCATTTCCTAGCCTTCCTCCCCACTTTAGCCCCTTGTGATTGGTGGCTTGACCTGAAGCCCATCTTTGTGGCCTTGACTTCACAATAGCACCAACAGACAAAGATGCATATATATACACCCAGAGCAGAGCTAAGCCCACATTTGCCTTCCAGGAGGCATCTCATGTGCTGGACTGGGCAGAAAGCTTGCTGAGATGTTGGTAAGGATCACCTTCTCCTTTCCCCTCAATTCCTCCAAGTTTTACATTGCCGCTGAACATCTCATCCCTTCTACTAATACTCCGCTGAATGTCTCTAGCACCATCCGTATAGTCTGGTTTACAGTTCCCCATCACCCCACAAATGTGGCCATTTGTCTGGGGATGATGGGAATTGTGACCCAACACAATGTGCTACCATCACCGTAGCATCCTCAACACACCTGACCTTGTCTGAATTCAGAAGCTAAGGGCCTTTGCAGACTGCCAGAAATAGTGCAAATTGAGTCCACTTTGAGGGTTAAGGTTAGGGAATCATGGGAACTGTAGTTTACTGTGGCACCAGAGCTTTCTGACAGAGAAGGCTCAATGTCTCAGAAAAAAATACAATTCCCATGATTCCCTAGCACTGAGCCAGGGCAGTTAAAGTGGACTCAATTTGCACTATTTCTGGCAGTCTGCAATGGCCCTAAGTAGGACTACATCTGATTAATAATTCCATTATTCTAATTGTTGTGACAATGAAATTGGACAAGCCTCAGGTAGGTCATTCTGAGCCTAGAAGATGGAGGAATAAAAAATGAGTATGAATACAGACATGTGAAAGATCAGGAACTGTCCAGCTTGGCAACTGCTGATGCCACACGATTTAGGAAAGTAAGATACGAGGCCATTGCAAAAGATTTTCCTTTTGCAAGATCCAACCAAGCTCTTCAATAGCACGGCAATCAATATTCAGCCAGAGAAAATGCAAAGCAACACACAACTGGGCATAATAATATTAACAATAATAATGGTCCTATCATTTCACAGACAATGATGGAATATAAATTGGATGTAACTACCAAAGAAAAGTATCTCTGGTATGCAAGCTCAATGCTGGGGACGAATAGGAAAAGCAGTCGAAAACAAGATTGCAAGCAGCCACACACCGTTATATAAAACCTAAGATCTGGCCCCATTGGGGACATTGTGTACCACTTGTGGTCATCCTGTCTCCCACAAGATGTCAGAGAGCTGGGCAATGGAGAGAAAAGGGCAGCTGAGAAATGAGAAATGGGACATTTATGAGAAGGACAGAGTGTTTTTAGCTTTTCAGTGGAGGAGAATGAAAGAAGGAACGGCACAGAAAAAGAGGCAACTAAGAGGACTATGCTAGAGGAGGAGGCACAAACAGGCCTTCCAGAAGTTGTTGGATTCCTATCATCCTTGACCAATGGCACCTTGGGCCTTCTGTGGTTGTGGGGCTAGTGCAGGGGTAGGCAACCTTTCCCCTTTAAGGGCTGAGGGACTTCAGCTCCCAGAAGCCTCAGCCATGTTGGCCAATAGTCCCATGTTGGCCAATAGCTCCTGGGATTCTGGAAGTCCCTCGGCCCTTAAAGGGGAAAGGTTGCCTACCCCTGGGCTAGTGAATCCATGCCAGGTTTTAAGCTTTCCAGGAGGTGAACCACATTTCTCAATAGCTTCAGCAACACCTTGGAAAGCCAAGCCCTCCCAACCATCGTTTGGTGGTCAAGCTGTAGCTTGGTGGCCAAGAGAAGCCCTCTATATTTCTCAACAGCTTCAGCACCTTGGAAAGCCAAGCCCATCCAACTATAGTTTGGTGGCCAAGATTTGGGGAAGGCACTTACAACTGTAGCCATCATACAACAATCATGACTATATAGGGCCCAGGAATATGAACCCGTTACGGATATGTTGCTCCGGGTGATGGGTGACGGCAAAGCTCCAGCTTGCCATTATATTCTCCTCTCTTTAAAACAGGAGCCTTTCAAACTCTTTGGAAAAGGGCAATAACTCTTTTGAAGGGAAATAAATGGGTGTGAAGCACTCTATGGAACGTGTAGACTGACCTCTCCACCCTTTTCTCACTTTTCTAAGAAAGATTCGTCTCATTCACTCTTTGGCCTGGAGGTGTAAAGAATATTCACATCGCTCCGCATCTTCCACAAGAAAGGGTGCCTCGGTGTGTCTTAACACATTGCAGCACTTTGGGACATTAATAAAAAGATTATTTTTTTCCCCACTTTCTGAGACTTGTTTGCAAACATTGATTTGCGAACATACAGAAAAACACACCCAGTGTGTTGAGATTATCAGGAGACACTCACCAGAATCCTGTCGGTTACTCCTAACTTGAGCAAACCCATTCAATTAAATGTTGAATCGACATCTTAGTAAGCCCAAGTGATTCAATAGATCAACTCTAGGATTCTAGTAGGAGCAGCATTTTGCAGAAAATATAAACCCCAGAACCCTATTGTGGTTTTCCATTGGCATAAGGGCCTTTATATGAGTGACTGCACTTTCTCAGAAGTTACACAAAGTTGGTGCCCATGATCATGAGTTTTATCCCTTTATCTGAGCAGCAGATAACCTTCTTCACCAGTAGCAAAGGGCTAAATGATGGGAGGAAGATGCGTTCCTTTTTAATGGGGCTCAGCATCACCAGAAAGCAATTGTCCAAGAAAATGGCCAGTTGGGCAGAAGTGCAAACCTCAGCGCAGGCTGCAAAAAGCTTGAGAAATGACCATGAGGTAGACTCTTACAAAGTACATGGCGATGGGAAATAAAATGGACCGGATGATTCTAACTTTAGTGCTCAGATGCATCTCTTTTACACTTTAGGATCTTTTCTGGTTTTGTCACGGCTGCCCTTCCCATTCCTAGACTTCTTCTGATTTCTTGACCCATCTCAACTCATGGCAACCCTGTGGATGGGACACCTCCAAGACCCCCATATCCTCAACCTCTCCGCTCAGGTCTTGTATTTTGGAGATATTGAAGGAGCTGCCCCAAGGACCTCTCTGGGGTGCTGAACATATCCCCAGAATAGCTCTCCAGCATCTTAGATGATGCCGCTAAAGTTTAGACTGAAAGCAGGAGCGGATTCACCACTCCACTGAAGTAGGAGACACCAACTCCCTCCAGAAGGTTATGCTTGCGGTATACAGAAACAAACCTGGGAAACTCTGTGCTGTTGCTTCTTTTTTTAAGTGCAAACTTCTCCAAGAGACGCATAATCTATGTTTCCCTGGCAGCTGAAAGTGGCCCAACGATTATGCGAGGGCCGAGGAGCAGAGGAAGCCAGAGCGTTGGCGATCCCCTGCAGAGATAAAATGAGCCCAGGATGGAAAATGTCCCATTACCCCACAGGAGGAGCTGGACAGAGGACATGGCGTTTCGCGGGCCTTTAAACCTCTCGTTTTTAATCTTCCATATGGGCAAATGGTTCTTTAAGATAAGAAGCCATGCTTTATCCTGGATTGTTATGTGCGACTGTTTTGCAAAATAGACTCGGTGCCTGGCTGTGGACTGGGCCTATGGAGGCAGAGAGGACAGAAGCAGCCCTTGTGTGCCTGAAGGGGAAGAGAGGAAGGAGAGAGGAGTATTTTTAGCCCGGAGAAGTGTGACTAAGAGGCGATAAGACAGCCCTCTTCCAAGACCAAAAGGGATGTCGGCAGAGTTTGGAAACATTCCTCTTTTGGGAGTGGGAGGGAACTACAACTTCCAAAACCTCTCAGCCAGCATGGCCAGTGGTGGTCATCATTCTTCCACCTGGAGACCAGGAACAGGAGCAGTCCTCTCCACCGATCTCCCTCCAGATGCATTCATTTCCCCTGGCAGTCCTTCTCAAAATGGTGAACATTTCCATTTTCCTCGGCAGATACTCTCAAAATGGGGAATACCTCCATTTTCCTCTGCAGTCTTTCCTCTGCATTGTCTCTTTGAGAGGGGAATCACAGATTTAAAAAAACAACCCAATTTTGAGAGAGATTGCAGAGAAAATGAAGGCACTAAGCAGTAGTGTATGGTTCTGGAGAACTTGGGAATATTTTGATGCGTTTTCTGTCATTTGGGGGATTTCTGCATCATTTTGGAGCAAAGGTTCCCTGAAAACTATGCCGTTGTGTAAAAGGAAAGTCAGGGCTTGAGGGGAGCGGTGCTTCAAGGGCCACAAAAGTGGGTTTCAGGAGCCACATCTGGGCCATGGATCATGCTATGTCTTGCTTTTTGGGATAGCATCTTCCATATCAGATGTTGGTAAGCATGGCTGGGGTTTGTGCTGCAATTTTCTGTTCTCAGGCCCCTCCTGGGTCTCTGTTTGAACCTCTTTCTGGGTTCTATGGGGCCAATTATAGTGAATATTGCAAACATAATCACAATTTAAATCCAAAGGGAAAAAGCAAGCCACAATATGACTATATATAACTAAACTGAAGCAATATCTATCATTTCAAAAGATCTATGCATCCAATGAGGTGCAGGACTGGATTTCAGGAATACTTCAGCAGTATTGCAACCTTGGATGCAAACCTTAAAGCCCTAAATAAATGACAGGTGCAAATACATCCTAAGAATAATAAGTTGATCCAGAAATACATAATCATAAATCCTGCTACCTTGTTCTAAGAGGAAAGGGACTCCTCCTTATCCTTGGCATTTGTAGCTCCTCTTAACAGTGGATCAGGGGTGTGAGAGTGTCCACTTGCATTAGTGGCCTTGTTGAATACTTTTTGCATTCACTTTGCAGTCTGAGAAAAGATAGGAAGGCTGGGAATGGACCGGGCGAGTGATTTCTTTTCTCCGTTTCTAACCTGCTTGCACAGTGAGATAGACTTCCTCAGGGCCTGGTGGACACTCCAGCTTTGGAAGTCTTTAAACAGAGGTTGGATGGGTTTCTTTCAGGAGTGCTTTAGCTGTCAACTTCTGCACGATGGGGGGTTGGATTAGATGCCCCTTAGGGTCCCTTTCAGCTCTAGGATTTTCTGGTTCTCACTGCTCTTGCGGGGAGAGGTGTCATGTGTGTGTCTTCTTTGCTCGCTTCTGCACCGCATAACCCTTGGGAGCCCATCTTCCGTTGCCCTTGCCTTGGGAAGTCCCGAATGAGGTGGTCTTGCGTGACCATGGCATCTCTCCATGAACATGGGGTCACACTCCACCTTCTCCATTCCTAAGCTGTGCGGTTTCTTTGCAGGGGAAGACCGCCACCGTGCCGGTGCCCTTCTGCCAGAGACCGAGGCAGGATGTCTTCTATTGCTCACCGGGGTACAAGTCCGAGTACACCCTCTTCCACACCAGCCGGGTGATCAAGTACGTCTTTTTGGATGGGAGCCAGAACATTGTCCCATCGCCACCCAGCTCTCCCAGCTTCGAGTCACCTGCTGGCTACCTGGAGTCCTCCAAGGGCTATTACTACCCTCTGGTCATTCCTGATCCCAGCTTCACCAGTTCCTACTGGGTCCCGGACCTGGAGCGTCTCCCCATCTTTGTTGCTCTGTCCAAGGGCCATCAGAAGTCAACCCAAAACGTCTCGGGACGTCCTCTCTTCTCCCGGGACCGGCTGCCCGTTTTCCGACAGTTGTGTGGAGAAGCAAGCCTTGTGCCACCAACGTCCCAAAAAGAGATGGCGGCTCCCAAGGCTGCCAAAGAGGAGCTGGAGAAATCCAAGGATGCTGAGATGCTGGAAGATGGGGAGAAAATGGAGAGAGGGGCTGTGGAGGATGAGAAGGACCAGGACATGCCCAAGATGACCTCCAGGGAAAGGGGAGCGAAGCCCTAAAAAAAGGGGGTGGTGGTGGTGGTGATTCCTAATTCACAATAAAAAATCAGTGGTGCCAAAAGTCTGTCGTATTTTGGTTTCCAAATGGCCACTCTCGAGTGCAAAACAAACCACAGAATCCATAGGGCTGGAAGGGACCACAAGTCCAACGCTTGCCATGCAGGCACACCTTCAAGATCCTCCTGAGAGACAGTCATCCAACCTCTGTGTAAAGACCTCCAAAGATGGAGACTCCATTGCCCTTCAAGGCAGTCCGTTCCACTCTCAAACAGCTCTTTTCTTCCCAATGTTGGGGTGGCTTCTCCTTTCTTGCAATTTGAGTCCATTGGTTCACGCTCTAGTCTTCAGGGCAACTGAAAGCATCCTTGCTCCACCTTCAAGAGCCACAATGAAACCTTGTGAGTGAATTAGGAAGATGCACATCTGGGCAGCGGCAAATGTGCTCCAATGCCCATTGGGCTCTTCTGAAGTGCACTGGCCACATCTGATGTCCATGGGGTACTCCAGTCATGCTGTAACTACCGCCTCGATTGTAGTTCCCTTGCCTTGGGAAGTCCCAAGAGGGGCGGGATATAAATACAATTTATTATTATTATTATTATTAACAGGAAGATTTTTTTAAAATGCCAAAAATGAAGGGGAGAAACTCACAAAGTACCATGGTACTATATATCCCCAATTACTATATATATATATATATATATATATATATATATATATATATATATATCCCAACAAATGAAACCACTACTTAAACATGATACTAAAGTTATATTTTGCAATAACACCATGTGGCTAACCAGCAATTACCCAGACTAAATACAAAATGCTAAAGCCCAAAAGCATCTGAGGAAGTAGACTGAAGTCTAGGAAAGCTCCTCATGCTGCCAACTTCTTTCTTTATAGTTAGTCTCAAAGGTGCTGCAAGATCTTTCTACATACTGATTCTACAGACTAATATGGCTATATCTTTGAATTCTACAGAATGCAAAGTACAATACGGCTACTCAATGAAAGTCCAGTAGTATTCAAAGTCCTTCTGGCCTCTGCTTCAAAAAATATAAAGTTGCAAACAAAATAAATTTGGAATAAATTTCACAAGTGATGAGTGATATCCTATTCAGTCTTCATAATAAGGTTGTATTCTTGATGATGACTTTATGTTTTCCGCAGCAGAGGCCAGGAGGACTTGGACTACTACTGGACATTCAATGAGTAATTTTGTTGTACTTACCATTTTGTATGGGTAATTGTTGGTTAGCCACATGGTGTTATTGCAAAATATAATTGTAGTATTATGTTTTAATTGTAGTATTATGTTTTAAGAGGTGGTTTCATTTGTTGGGGGATATATAGTACCTTAGTACTTTGTGAGTTTCTTCCTCTCATGGTTGGTACTCCTGTTGTGCTCCATCCCTTCCTAGCTGGTATCTGAATGTATATTTGGGAGTGAATGTATATTTGGGAGTCATCATGCTTCCCGCAGTCAAGCCACCATTGTGCAATGGATGCCCATAACTAGGAATGCCACAGCAGCTCCTGGATAGTGCCAAACTGCTCTTTCCTATTTCCTTCACATGTAAATGCTCTTGTAGCAATCTAAGCCAACCAACATTTCAAGTGTATATTGCTTTCATTCCATCTTGGTTCCCATCCTGGGGCAGAGGTGGAATATAAATGGAATTGAACTGAATAAATAAACAAATGGAGCCCTATACACCCAGATGCATCACACTTTGCTCTGAAGTGGCAGGGCCGATCTGCATCCGTTTCTGTGAGCAAGCGCACTTTCTAAGCCACTCTTTATGAAAACAGCCGAGCCCCCCAGAACCCTTGGCATGCGATCCATTAACTCATTAACTCGGCTTGCTGTCTCCATATTTATCCACGGCCCCCAAAGACCTGCATGAAGTACTTGGTGTGCTCTCCTCTTAAAATACAGGAGTGCCAATGCCAAACATTGCAAGACGTTGCATATGTTGGCTAGGAGCCAAGTGCAGGGTCTACAGGAGAGCAAGGGAAGGAAGGAAGGAAGGAAGGAAGGAAGGAAGGAAGGAAGGAAGGAAGGAGAGAAAGAAAAGAGAGGGGGAGGGTGAGGCAGGGAGAAAGATGAAAAGCAATTACTGCGGTTCTCTCGCTTTCTCTCTCTCTCTCTCTCTCTCTCTTTTAAACATTTCCTTTTGCTGACAATATTATGCTTTGGTGCAAACGAGGATAATCGAGCCCTCCAAGAGGACTTAGTGACCTTCCTTAATGGAATCCATTTAAATGCTTTGACAATTTACATGAAAATATAACTCTGGAGAGAAGAGAGTGCCTTCTGCTCAGTCACCCACCCACAGCCACAAATGCGCAAATGCACAGCTCCCCTTCGCTCTTCATGGAGTCAATATTTGATGGGCCGCTGAGTATCCAAAGCCACTCGGTCCTCCTCCCCTGAATGCCTTTCCTACAACGTTCATCATGGGAAGAAGCTGCAAGGTTTTTAAAAAGCAAAGCTGGGAAGGAGGGTGAGGGTGGAATCTCTCTCTTTCCAAATATTTCCCCACTTTCCCCACATTTGCTAATGGATGATGATGATGATGATGATGATGATGATGATGATGATTTCCTGAAGTCCCTTCATGGCCTGTTTCAATGTCCCTACAATACCACCTGAACTGAGAAACAGCCAAATCTTGACCACAA
>CM034711.1:12447042-12465011 GCA_020142125.1 Phrynosoma platyrhinos
ACAGCTTACCAATCCCTGCTCAATAGCACAAAGCAGGACGCTCATTCTCCTGGCCTGAGGACCAGGGACGGCTCCAATGGGTTGAACATTGAAGGGAGAAGAGGTGCTTTGCTCCCCATGGTCAGAGGGCCTGCCCTGGAACGGCCGATGGCTTGGGGGTCAGCCCCGGGGGTCAACAAAGCGCTGCCCCTCTCGCTCTTCATTGTTATTGCATTTTATGTTAGTGCTGCTCTGAATATTATACAATTTCTCTCCCCGGTGTGGAAATAGGAGTGACGGTAGGTCATCTCTCCCCTTAGGGATGTGAAAAGCTTGATTCCAATGGTCGATGACCTGCTGGTTAGTCCCAAGGAAAGTAGACCCGCTCAGTCCGTTGTGGAAGGGGGACTAGGTAAATCCCATTGATTCAAGGGGTCTACTCTAGTTGGGACCAACATTAGAAACTAGGCCAACCCCAGTGTGGCTTGTCTTCCCATCCTTTATATCAGGTCACAAGGTTTTGGCCAAAATGCTATTGTTAGACTAGGCTCACGGCATAAACTGGACTTACTTATGTGTTGATTCACCTTTCCACAATTCAACACTCCAATGGGTTTACTCTAATATGGCTACGCAGGCAAAATCCCAGTCCTTTCTTTCCTTCCTGGGGATTTCTACTCATTTTTCCCCATCCACATCCACATCATCATTCCTAACCATTGCTTGTACCCGTTTCTCCCAGTTTATGTACTTTTCTAAATGTTCTTCATTGGCTGAAGCATGGTTTGGTTTGTATCTTACTTCTCCCAAACTCACCATAAGCCTCCGAAATGTGTGAATTTCCAAGGCAAAATGAATATTTCTCTCTCTCTCTGTCGCTCAAGGAATCTCAACAGGTGTCAAATGGATTCTAACTTTAGTGTTCAGTTGTATATCTTACTCTTACAAAATCCCCAAACTGGGTCTGGACAATTTTCACAATACCCAGACCCTCTTTGAGGTTTCCACTCCTGTCCCACATTGAAAAGCCTTCTCTGGCAAAAAGGGGTTGGACTGGATGGCCTCTGGGGGTACCTTCCAAATCTAGGTTTCTAGGATCCTACGAATTGTGCAGGTATGACCCATCTCTATTATGAGAACAGTACAAGCAACTCTTTAAGAGGACGTTTGACCTCCTTCTGTCTATTCCCAGTTTCCAATCTGTTTCCATCCTCGAAGTCCCTTGCAAAAACAAAACTAGCTACCAGGGTTTATGGCACACAAATGAACCCTTTTAATGTCACTGAGCACCTCTTAAGGTTTGGCCCTGAGGTTGACAAAGACTCCAGATCCCATCTGCCTGGTGGCAGGGAGAATCGCACCCACAACAAACAGAAAGGACATCTGATCCCATCAGGTTAAGCCTCTGAAGCGGGAGAGCACTCAGCTCAAATGTAAAAAATTAGCATCTCGAATCGCTGGCATAATAAGAGGTCGCCTGCAATTGGAGGTAACAATCTCTTCACTTGAAAGTCCTCATTGCAAAGCGGGGGAAAACAGCAGCCAAAAAAAGCCTTTTCAATTGGGAGAATTGCTTAGATTTTGCCAAATGCCTGTTTATTTCTGCTCTCTCTCTCTCTCTCTGTCTCTTGTCTCCTCCAAAGCCACCTGAGAACTTGTACATTTGTTTTAGGATTAGATTAATGGGTTTTGCGATTTGTAAACCACCGCCGTGACATCACTGGCAATGCAAAGCCCTCCCGGCTCAAGCTATCCGGGTAGAAATAAATTATTTTTTCTCAAGAAGCACAGGTGGAAATCTCCGCACCGGGGCTGGGTCTGGAGGATTTTGTAGCATCGCCCAACGACAAATATCAACTTCCAGGGGGGAAATCTGAACATTTCTCTTTCTAGAGGCATTTGGAGAGAGTGGCTATAAAAGAACTAGGAAAGATCTTAAAATGCAAAGATATACAACTCAGCACAAGTCAGAATCACACAAGGCATTGTATTCCCTATTATTCCCATGGATGGATGGGAGAGCTGGACAGTCAAGAAAGAAGATAGGAAGAAAAACAAGACCTTTGAGAGAATAATGTGTTTCTGGAGAAGAGTGCTGAGGAGGATCCCATGGAGAGCCAAAAGGACAAAGAAATGGGTCCTAGAGCAGATCAAGCCAGAGATCTCCTTGGAAGCCAAGATAACCAAACTGAAGCTGTCACACTTCAGACACTCCAAACTACAATTCCCAGAATTCCATAGCATGGAACCATGGCATATAAAGTGGTGTCAAACCAGATCATTTCTTCCATGCAAATGCAATCATAGTAGGGTTGTTGTTGTCGTTTTTGTACTAAAATGTGACTCATAAAGCATAATTCCCATATACCACTGCATGTCATGGCAGGAGTTGTGACACGACTAGCATAAGAATTAAAAATTATACCTATAAATGAGAGTATCACAGGCACAGCCTAAATGCATTTACAGGTACATCGTTTTGTGTGGTTAATGTGAAAATTTGGTAAGATCTGATGTTTTTAAATAAAAAAATTGAATATATATATTTTTTTAAAAAATGTATATCTTTTTTTTAAAAAAAATTAAATTTTAAAATTGTAAATTACAAAGAACCCAACCCAACACCCTTCATCTTTCTCCTCCCCATTCACACTTTCTCTTCAGCATTTCAATGGGTCTCAATGGCTAAGGAAGAGCAACAGCAACCATTTCCGAGGCGTTTTTTGGAGTCGATCCCACGCTTCCGAGGAAGACTTTTTCGTGGACTGGTAATGCATTTCGATGCTGGGGGGTTTCTCTTTTGTGAGACATGATTGCCAATTACCCGTCCGATCCCAAAAGCAAGCCGTGGGCTTTGAAAGGAATGAACTGGGATCCCTTATCTATTGGGTTGGCTGGTACTTTCCTTGCCTGTCTCTTATCAGACCCGAATGAAGGATGCGCTGAAGGGAGCTGAATAGGATTATTCCCCGGACGGATGGATGGAGGCTCATTTCACGCTGGAATCTAATTACCAATCTGACTTCTGGAAAGGCATTACGTTGGCCAAGGATTCCTTGGAGAAACCCACTCTGGGACTTCTCATTCTTCCAAAATACCCCCCACTCCCTTTATAGCAATCTTGCAAGGCATTTTGGAGTCTTTCTCAAATTTTCAAGGGAGGCATTCAGTGTCAATTTGCCAATGCAACATCTCAGGAAGGGAAAAACATCGGAGACAACGGGCGTCCGAAAAGACTCCAAAAGTGTGTGAAGAAAGCATGGTGAGAAGAAGCCTAGGCTGGCCAGAATCTTTACAGTCCCAGATTAATTTGTGTTTGTTGTTTTGCCCAGAAGGAAAACAACAACAACAATTTCTATGTGAAATTCTGAGGAAGTCGGACAAGTCTGCAAAAGCTTCTGCTACGACGTCTTTTGCAGAGTTCATCTCAAAGGTCCAACTATTTGGACCCCTTTGCCTATTTGGAAAGGTCTTAGCTGATATTTCTGCATCATGGTCGACATCGCATAGCTTTATGAATCCGTACCTAGCTTGGAAAGGCGCAGCAAAAACCTCTTAGTGAATTGTTTGGTATTGTGTGTGTGTGTTTTAAAAAGAGAGACCTTCTGGGATTGACTCCATTCTGGGATCTAGGGATGTTCTTGTTTACATTATTCATTCTCACAAGGGAGAAGGAGTAATTTAAACACTTTTCTCCTTGCTGCATGAATGTCTTTGAAAACTGTGCATTTTTTCAAATGGTGTTTTACAGGGGGAGAGAAAGCCTTAACTCCACCACAACGCACCGCTTTCCCTGCCATGTAGTTGCTGGTGAACGGAGCAGGAAAGGAAGGAGTCTTCTGTCACAGCCCCGTAGTGATGTGGGAACCTTCGCACTCGGCTCCCTTGCCTCTCTTGGGAAGCCAAGTGAGGAGTCTTGTCCATCACTGGTCCCAATGGCTCTCCTCTCACCAATATGGCCATGGGCTAGTTGGAGGAAGAAGGGGTGCAAGACCCTCCTTGTTTGGTTCTTCCCCTTCCTCTGGCCCATAAGGCTACTAGGCAGTGATAGATGACCTTCAGTGGACCCACCTTCTCCTTGGACCACCATCTAGGAACCATCTTGGTGGGAGAGAATGGTGAAGCATGGAGAGCATTTTGCAGTCAATGGATACCAAAGAAGGCGCCCTTCGCAACCTCCCAAGACTCTTCAAGGGTCCAGAAGGATGATTTAATTTATTTAATAAAATACGTATAGGTTGTCCCCTATCTGAAGATCGCAGCATGGCAAAGAATGCAACAAGATGAACTATGGAAGGAGTAAAGAAGATTTTAGACTAGACTAAAAATGTAAGCGTGTCATGGTTTGTTGGACTAGGACACTGGGAGATCAGGGTTCGAATCCCAGCTTTGGCCATGGAAACCTCTCATCCTTGGGGGAAAGCAATGGCAACCCTCCTCTGTAAACTTGCCAAGAAAATTCCATGAAAAGCATGCAAAAATATTTGCAAGGCACGCTCAGGAGAACAATTTGGCACAATCGGATCACACCTAGCAGCCAGTGTTATTGGGAGCCAGACATAAAAATGAGGCCCTCATAACATTAAGAACCCATGCCCACGGGTCCCCCCTCCCCAAGATTTTCTTTGGCTTTGTGTTCCTATTCATTCTCAACCCTCTTTTTCTCTTTGTGGGGTCATAGTGTTTCTAGACGCAGAGACGGGGGACTGTCTTGTCTCTCTCTTTCTCTCTCTCATTTCAAATTGATAAGTAAGCCACTCTGAGAGCCTTTCCGGCTATGGAGAGGATTATACGTGCCATAAATAAGTAATAGAAACCCTCCGTACTTTCTGAGACGGAGTAGACGCCGATGCTCGATTAGTAAGATAGAGGAGCATTACAAGCTGGACAGACTGTAATCCGATCCACTTAATTACAAACTTTGGTGGTTTCAGCCTAGACAGGAGACACAGCAAACAAGCAGGGAATGATGGAAGGAAGGAAGGAAGGAAGGAAGGAAGGAAGGAAGGTTACGCACTTGGGCCTGAACTATAGCTCCCTAGCAGAGAATACCCAGTTCCTCCCCAAGTTACAAACTCCAGGATACCAAAGGCTGGAACCACAATGTTGCTTTAAGGGAGTAGTGGAGATGGACTCGACAAAAGCCTGATTTTGCATGCAATGTTTTCTGTGTGAATGTATGTGTGCGTGTTTCCAAGACTGGGAAGCATCTCTGTCTCCTGCTGCTATGAGAGGAGCAACACCATTTTAACCATGTCTGGTTTCCAGGAGGGAAGCCGTCCATCTGTCTTCGGCTGGAGGCAGCCCTCCCTTCTCCAATCTTCTTCTAAGAGGTTTGTCAGGCTGGGTACATTGAAAAGACAAAGAGCCAAGGCCCATCGCTTTGCTTGCTTTAATTTCCTCCTGCCAAAATTCCTTAGCGTGCTCTTCGGTGTGTCATCTGGCCTCCCGGTGCACCTAATAAATGTTTAACTCTCATTAGAAGGAGATGCTGAAGAAGAAGCTGGCAGGTCGGATCCTCCATGCCATGCCAAGCCAGGCCTGGCAGAGACGGCAGCTCCGACAGAGAGACGTGGTTCTCTTTCTACATTGCAGATGGCATGGAAGCCTCTTCCTGGGTGAGAAGCCAAGGCATAAATAGAAGGATTCCTGGTCCAGATATTGGCTTCTCCAGCAGCAAGATACACTCTTCAGCAGAGGTTCCTAACCTTGGGTCCTTCATTTGTTTTGGACTTCAGATCCCAGAAGCCCCAGCCAACATATATATATATATATATATATATATATATATATATATATATGGCACATGGGAGAAAATGACATAAACCATTCATCCTTACATGCAAAAGTGAGAAAAGCAACAGCTAACAACCCTCATCTGTCCCAAATCCAGGACATCAATGTTCTGAGAAAGTGGACATGTCCCTGTTGGCCATATATATATATATATAAAATAACATCCAAAATCCACAAAGCAGCAATATGTTTATTGGGCCATCCAAAATGCACAAAATACACGTTGCAAGCTTTCGAAGCACCACTGGCTTCTTCTTCATCAGGCAAAGGTGTTAAAAATATACAGGAGGAAAAGAAAATGGACCGTTTTGGAGTCGCAGGCTTGCATT
The DNA here is from genome assembly GCA_020142125.1 of Phrynosoma platyrhinos. Lineage (NCBI taxonomy): Eukaryota > Metazoa > Chordata > Lepidosauria > Squamata > Phrynosomatidae > Phrynosoma > Phrynosoma platyrhinos. The sequence continues at coordinate 12,453,147 of CM034711.1, forward strand.
TTGTCAAGATATTGCTGGTGTTCTTCTGAGTTGAGATGGTATGAAGGGATATCCATGCCAGCAGGCCACTCTTCCTTCTGGCCATGTGTGGTTGCTGTTGTTGTTGTTGTGTTGTTGTTGTATGCCTTCAAGAAGTTTCTGACTTATGGAGACCCAAAGGCGAACCTATCATGGACTTTTCTTGGCAAGATTAATTCAGAGGAGTTTTGCCATTGCCTTCCCCTTCATTGTGAGCCAGGATGCCTCCATCCTTTGTGAGGCTGCAAATCCCTTTGTTAGGCAGAGAACATTGAATTTCTCAAGAAGCCTCCATGCCTTTTTGCATTAGGAAGGTTTTTAGGTGCTGTCAGCCCAAATGCAGTCTCATTTTCCAAAAATGTTGTACCTTTGTTGGAAGCAGAAACCTCAAATAGTAAAGTCCCAGTCCATTGGCCATGAGTGGAAGTCCAAAACTTCTCTAAGACCGAAGGTTGGGAACCGCTGCTCTTCTGTCGGCGTATGCTACAAATTGCAGGACGAAGGAGCCATAGTTGTTCTCCCGGGTCCCAGCATGGCTCTACCCAACCATTGGGCTAGAAAATCTCCCATAAAGAAGAGCTTTATCTCAGGAATGTGCCCAGGTGGCTCCACTTGGCCAAACAGCATCAAGTCAGACTCCAAGCAAATCTCCAAAACCTCCTACAATAACCACCACCACCACAAACAACAATGGCTTTCTCAGCCCTCCTGCCTCCGATCCTCTACAACTCTCAAACGCCAGGTGTTGAAATCAGGATATTTTCCGCTCATAACTTGCGAGATTAAATCTAATTAGCATGCAGAAGAGTTTGGGGTTGGCTGGTTTTTTTTTTTTTTACAGATTACTTTAATTACTGGTTTCATTGTTTGGGGACCCTTGTGGATGTGAAACGGAGCTCACTGAACCGAAAGCAAGAAGGCAGATCTTGAAAGGAGAGTTGGGAGAGCGTATATCCTGGAAATGCTTATTCTCACACTCTAGTACAGGGGTAGGCAATCTTTCCCCTTTAAGGGCTGAGGGACTTCAGCTCCCAGAAGCCTCAGCCATCTTGGCCAATAGTCCCATGTTGGCCAATAGCTCCAAGGGCCATGCCATGACTTTTCCCCCTCTCAGGATCCTTAAAGATGGTCAGTTGGCCTCCACAAGTTGCTGGGCGTCTTTGCCCAAGGCAGAACATCTGCATTCAATTCAGGGCTGCAGAAGCAAAGTGACGCATGCCATGCCATTTTTGCATGGGCATCCCTAATGCAGATGTCTTCTGCGCATGGTGTACCGGGCATGCAGCAGCGCATTGCAAATGGAGAGATGGAGAAGATTTGGCTGCACTTTCAGGGTGACCATATGTCATAATCACAAAGGAGGACAAGGACATTGCCAAATAAAAGCTAAAACCCTGCTAAATATCTCTATTAAGGAGCCAAGGAGGAACAAGTAATTCATTTGTCCTGAGTGGGCTTGGATGAGAGGAGCAAGGAAAAGGAAGGGCTGGGATGAGGAAGGAAGGAAGGAAGGAAGGAGAGATGAAGGGAAGAGAGAGAAGGCATGAGGACAGAGGAAGGGAGGATGAAGGAAGGAGAGAAGGAAGATGAGGGAAAGGAAGAAGAAAAGAAGGAGAAAAGGTAAGCATCCATCAGATCAAGACAACTCATGGGCTAAGCATCACCTTTCAGCAAATTATTTATATGAATGTGTGCTTCTTAATCATACTCAAAATGGAGGGCATTTTGGAATTCCTCCTAGAAGGAAGGCTGAAATTTCCTGGGAAAGAAGGACATCTGGTAACCCTGTGCGCCATCATTGGTGCAACATCACAACTGAGGCATCGGTCAACCGCCATGTAATTCTCTGAGTGCAAAATTATCTCCTGTTTCCTTGATGTAAGATCTTGGCCAAAACCCAGTGTCGACGATTGCACAATTGGGGTGCCATGGCTGAGAAGACCCTCCTCAAATAGTGTCTTGTTCTCTCTGGTGGGAGACTGAAGAGGGTCTCCCCAGCAGACCTCAATCCAAATATAAGGAGAGATGCTAAATTAAGACTAATTTGAATCATTAATTAAGCTTAAGATGAATTCAAAGGGATGCAGAGAGTCACAACCCAAAGGAGTGTCCTCTTTTTCTGTCCTTGGTGGAAGCAATCCGACGCTACGGGGAATGTAGTTAGAGGCCCTTGAATCTACATTTCTGAAGGGCTGTTGGAAATTTGAAGAGGACTCTGTAGAAGAATATCCTTCACATCTAAGCAGCGGGAGAGATCACTCTTCTTCCTTTGTGGAGAAGGAGGTCAAGGGGGTCACCAAATTACAGCATCTCAGAAATTTGGATGGCCTGAGAGCTCTCCAGAGGAGGGGACTTGCAGCCTCAAGTCCATGAGACCAAGAGCGAAGTTGGGGAATCAAAACAAGGGAAATCAAGGTTACTGGTGACCCACGCTTGGCCTGGACAAGGCGGTTCATCCGGCAAAGAAATGAGGTCCCTTTGATAGGCTGGAAGCTGTTCTCTTTTATGCTCATGTCCTCCAAGGGAAAGTAGGTTTTGCACTTCTCCATTGTCATGTAAAGCTTGGCTCACATCAGCCTCCATCTCTCTGCAAGGACAGAGGTCTGAGCTACGCTCTCTAATCCTCAGCAAATAAGGTACTTTTCAATTTGCTTTTGAAAGGTCTCAGGGGATGAAGCCGTCGAGGAAAAAAGAGTCTGTAGTGTAAGTGCCATGGGAGTCGCAGGGCTTCCCAACTATTAGTGCGGAAAGGGGAAACGGCGGGTCAGCGTTGAGACAGAGGCTCTTTATCTGGAAGGAGACTGGACTTCGGAGGTCAAGGAGATGCCAGGCTCTGTCTCCTCTCTGCTCTCTTCCTCCGCATCAGTTGCCTTCAGAGACTGAAGTGGAAATGGGGTGGAAGAGATGTCTGGCCGAATACATGCAAAAAGCCGGTGGGTTGGAAATAGACCGAAACTGGGAAATGTCACTTTTGTGGAGTACTTGCTACTGTACATCAAGATGGATCAGTAGTCTGAGTGATGGACTAGGACTACAAGAGTCTCTCTCTCTGTGTGTGCTGTTTGCCTTCATTTCTGACTTATGGGGAGAACCTATGATAGAGTTTTCTTGGCAAGACTTGTTCGGAGGGAGTTTGCCACTGCCATTCTCTGAGGCTGAGAGAGTGTGATGCCCAAGGTCACCCAGAGGGTTTTTCATGGCTGGACTGGGATTCAAACCTTGCTCTCCAGAGTCATAGACCAACCATGCTGGGCTCAAATTAGGACTTTTTCCCCAGAGGGGGAAGCGTCCAGGACTCCATCAGCCTTACGTGTCCAGTATGTTTTATTAACAATTTGTGCAGCCTTCCTGCCTTATGCGTCAAAGTCTAATAGCCGTATTTACCGAGCCGAACTCATAACCCTGCAATCCCTACTCAGCTTTGGGAACCCGATGTGGGACCTTGGGTAAGTCACACTTTCTTTGCCTTAGAGGAAAGCAATGGCCACATCTTTGAAGCAATCTAGCAATCCTAAGTTGGAGTCATTTAGGATTGGGGGGGATGGGATGAGAAACCAATTCTCTCGCCATTACTTGGAAATTAATTGTGATTTTTTTAAGTGGCTTTGGGAGACTCTGCTCTCTGTGCGATCCTGCTAAATATCTCTATTACGGAGCCAAGGAGGAACAAGTCATTCATTTGTCCTGAGTGGGTTTGGATGAGGGGAGCAAGGAAAAGGAAGGGCTGGGATGAGGGAGGAAGGAAAGAAGGAAGGAAGGAAGAAGAGAGGAGAGGAGAGGAGAAGGGAAGAGAGAGAAGGCATGAGGACAGAGGAAGGGAGGAGAGAAGGAAGATGAGGGAAAGGAAGAAGAAAAGAAAGAGAAAAGGTAAGCATCCATCAGACCAAGAATGCGCACACAACTCATGGGCTAAGCATCACCTTTCAGCAAATTATTAGCTTGCTTTGCAGCTTCAGTCCCTCAGCATTTCCCTCCTCTGACTCTGAGCTCATTTGCAATACCACTTAGATAAGCATTTGGCCAGAAAGCCCTTGGATGAAATGGATCCAATTTCCATATTCGCTGGCCATCCCACTTCTGTTTTGCACTCAGTTGAAAGGCCGCCAGTTTGGTTGATAACACCAAACATCAACAGCAACAACAACAACGCAGGTATTACCCAATACTCCCCTGAAGCATCATAGAAACACAGGTCAAGAAATTGACGGATGCAGACAATTCATTCTCTGAGAAGCTGGCTTGCACTTCTGCGTATGTCTACTGGTGTGTTAAGGGGTGTATGTGTGCACATGGTGACTGTGTCACTTAAGAGAGATGTGTGGAAAGTGCAACTCGCACAAGGATTCCATAGCATGGAGCCTTGACAGGTAAAGCGGTGTCAAACTGGATTATTTCTGCAGTGTGGAAGCAGCCTCAAGGTAGCAAATGTACGGAAAGTGTTCCTTGCAGAAGCCACTTTCCCAAGCTCCTCTGTACTGTTGGTGTATTGCATTCCTTCGACGCATTTTCTTTCCACAAAGAAACAAAGAAGTAAGAGGAAGAAGTGAGGAGGAAGTCCCTGCTTTCGGGTTCACATTGAACCAAACCACATGCAAAAGGAAAGGGGTGCCGAGGGAGGAGGAACTGGTTTGGATGGAAATAGTATCAGTACATTGGTAAGATGGCTTCCAGATAAGGAACAGGTGGCTTCTCTCCTTCTCCTTCTCCGAATGCAGCACAATGGAACAGCTCTTCACAACTTTACCATGCTTCTTTTTTGGACTACAGCTCCCATAATCTGAGGGGGGGCATTCTGGGATGTATGGACCAAAAATGTAGCTTTCCAAAGCTCTGTGGCTTCTGGATATGTGAAGTTTAGAGAGAGTCCAAGGGAGCCTGGCAATTAATTCCAGGTTCAGGGGCAGTCTACCTCCGAAGCTCCGTCACTCGGTGGGACTAACTGGGGAGAAAGTTTGGCTTTCAAGTGAGGTGCCACTGAAGCAAGGCATTGAGTTAGACAGAAATATCTGGACTCCCTTTCAGTAGGAGGCCTTTTCTCTTCTTTGCGCCCGGCTGCTCAACATCACAGGGATGCTGGGTCTTGAAATACTGCTTTCCGCTTTGATCCTTCCAGGCTCTTTTGCTTTGTTCCGGCTGGAGCCGAAAGAGAGGAAAAAAGGATGATGCTCAGAACAAAAGAAACCGGTGGAGATAAAGGGGGATACAGCGAACGGAAGAGATGGCTCCGTGGTTCTTTGGCAACCTTTCTGACCAGATGTGCTTTCCTAAGCATCTTTCCCTCTCTCCTTTTTTTATTATTTGCAAAAATGCACCTTTGTGATGCAAATACCCATCCCATCAGCACAAACAGAAAAGGAAGGCCCCTCCACCCGCCTCCTTGCACCCATTTTGCGGCGGATGCTTCGGCTATAAAAGGACGGAAGCCGCAAGTCAGCAAGAAAATGGACTCTGTGCTTTCTGGCCACTCAGCAAAGGTAAAAAGGACCGTAATTGCAATGACAGTAGTATATGTGGACGCAACGGGGGACAGGCATTCAGACACTCCAGAGCCAATGGCTGAGATGCAACATCAAGGAAACCGAATGCGTACAAGGAGTTAACACAGCAATTGCACACTCCTGCCTTGTTAGGGAATAGGGATGCTGCAGAACTGAAGGCCCAGCCCAACATTCATGCAAACCAACACTGCAGTGTGCAACACATTCAGTCCATGCATGGGGCAAAACCTTGTGCCCTGCAAATGTGCATTATGCCAACACAATGCAACCATGTGCAACAACACTGCATGCATGCTCCACTTCTGCAATCCTGAACCAAATGTGGCTGTTCCGCATCAGATAAAAATCACAAACCGCTTCCATGCACAAATGGATTGCATGCATAAGACACCTGCAAGATTCTGGCTAATAATAATAATAATAATAATAATAATAATAATAATAATATTTCCTTTCTTTCCCACTTCTCCTCAAGGCAGGGTGCAGCATATTAGACTACAAAACACCATTAAAAAGAAAATTAATAAAACCAACAGGACTATAAAACCATTAAAGTACACTCATATGAGTTCATTCTTTAAAATAGACAAATTAAAAAGTCATGTTTTAAAATTAACTGGGTAGGTCCGCTGGAAGAGATGAGTCTTTACTGTTGTTTTATCATCAGTCGTATCTCTTCTGGCAGGTCATTCCACAGTTTTGGGGCAGCAGGCAAAAAAGTCCTCCAGGAAACCATTGCCAGTCTATTGGAACAAACTTTTCCTAGAAAACCTGTGTGTCCAGGGTGGATTTTATGGGAAAAGGCAATCCTGGATGATGACGATGATGACGATGACAAGGAAGATGATGGCGGTGGTGATGGTTTTCTTTACATGCGGCATCTGAGGAAGTAGACCAAGTCTGAAAGCTTCTGCTGTAGCTTCTTTTGCAGAGTTAGTCTCAAAGGTGTTGCAAGATCCCTTTGCATCCCTAGCCCTGTGAAACCTCAATGGAAACGGCTGGCTGTTCATGGCTCCTGGAGTGGGATATTTTATATTTTTAGCTCTAAGGTTCATGGGTGACACCTGGCTTAAGACTGAACTCAGCCATTTATTGAACAATGCTGCTGCATAGAAATAAAAAAAGGCGAGCAAAAGAAGAGAGATCTAGGAAATGCATGTCTGCTGCGGTTGTTTGCGGTAGCATTTAGAAACCTTTTGCTGTTTGCAGCCTCAATGGCAAAAGCAGGGCAGTCTTCTGAGCAAAGTCCTGATTTGTTCCTTGCAATAAAAAGCGGAGTTCCTCATTCGCTTACCAGTGTTTCACTCTCTTTAGCACTGAGGATAAGTCCTGTTTTCGAATGTCAGAGGGAATGCAAGGATGTCATCAGTCAGATCCTTCGGTGCAGTAGTTCCACATCTAGAGTCCGTCTTGGGTTGGAAAAGACCCCAAAGTTTGGATTCAATAATGTTCAAAAGAGACAGGTTTTTGGGGAAAGCAACCTTCTGGTACGGTTGCAGTTTGAAGTCTAAAGCCCCCTTCCAAAAAAGCTACTTGGAATCATAATGCTATTGTTTTCAAAGCTTTCCTGTTTCCCAAAAGGTCTCTCAAATGATGATTGTCTATAATATCAACTACTTAGTTAATCATACTTAACTAAGTATACTTAGGAGAGCCAGCGTAGTGGTTTGAGTGTTCAACTAGGACTCTGGAGACCAGGGTTCGATTCCCCACTCGGACGTGGAAACCCACTTTGGGCAAGTCACACTCTCTCAGCCTCAGAGGATGGCCATGGCAAACCTCCTCTGAACAAGCCTTGGCCAAGAAAACCCCATGATAGGGTTGCCTTAGGGTCGCCATAAGTCGTAAACAAAGGCACACAAAAAAACACAAAAGGCACTAATAAAGTCAAAGTCAATACTGAGACTGAACAGCTCTTGAAAAAAGGGAGGAAAGATTTCCAAGGAAAGATTTCCAAGAAAAGAGTTTTATTCTGTATTCCATCTTCATCTCTCCCTCCTTTGAAGAAGCAAAGCCGAGGAGAGGAGAGGAACATAGTACCGTACTTGGAAATCCTGTCCATAGGAGCCTCTGTTGCCGCTGGAGCCATCAATCTCCAAAGGGCGCCTTAAAACAAGAGACATTCCAAGACAGAAAACTGACATTTTGGTTTATTGCCCACTGTTTTTAAGGCCTGAAGATTAGGCGGGATGAAATACGAACACCGGGCCTCTAGCCACCAAGGGCTGTGTAGGGAAGATCTCCAGCCGCTGAAAGGCTAATAGAGAATCATAGACTCAAAGAATTTGGAGGGTTTGGAGGGACTCCCAAAGGTCACCCCCAAAGCAAACCAAAGGTGGTTTCTTGTTCTTGGCATACATACTTAGTTTCCTCTCTTCCCTTGTCCACCTTCCTTCAAACTTTTTAGCCCAAGGGCAGAGGTCAAGACCAAGCTTTCCGCAGTGGCACCATTGCAACCAGTTTACCCTCTTGCTATATTGAAGGGTGTACATACAACAATCCCTTTTGCAGCAAGGATGAGGATGAGCCGGGGAATGGTCTGCCCCTCTTCCTCCTCCTCATCGTCTTCGTCTCGGGGAAAGTGACAGATGGATCTGACAGCATAATTAAGCCACTAAGAGTGTCATAAATTACCTAAAGAGCCATCGAGAGCGGAGCGTGCCAAAGGAGCCTTGCTGACACACATCCAGGCTTTCTGTCGATGGAGACACAAGATCCCCCGAGGCAAAGAACGGACGGGTGGCAGGTGGCAGAGACGGCACGAGTTCAACTTTTGCAACTTGAAAAAGTTCCAGTTTTAACAGCAAAAGCCTCTCAAGCCAAGAGGCAAAGGCTAATCTTCTCCCTCTAACCTTATTGTACGAGTTTCTCACCAAAAAAATGCAGAAGCGAGGAGCTTTGCAAATAGCTACTTGTCACAGTCGGCCCTCCGTAGCCGCAGATTCTTTATCCGAGGATTCAAGCGCGATCGTGATTTTGCCACGATTTCATATAAGGGACATTGTTTTGCTACCCGTTGCATTTAAGGGGACCTGAGCATCTGTGGATTTTGGTATCCATGGAGGGTCCTGGGACCAAACCCTAGTCGACAGCGAGGGTCCACCGTACAACTTCATCCATGGATTCAAGTTACCTAGGGCTTGAAAATATTTTTAAAATGTATAAATTCCAAAAAGAAACCCACCACAAACCTTGACTTTGCCATTTTATATACAGGACACCATTCTACTATCCACCATATTTAGTTGGATTATGCAACTTCATCCATGGAGTTTGGTATCGGGGGGGTGGTTGGGTTTCCTGGAGCCAAACCCCAGCAGATCACAACAACAACAACAACAACAACCCATTGTATACAATGGGACTTGAGCTGTTTGGTACCCAAGCTCCAGAAACATGCCCTGCCATTTGGTGACACTGTACCTACATAAATAAAGATAGGATGCTCTGCAATTTTCGTATGGGAAAGCATATATGTCTTAAGTGTTTGTGTCTTTCCTTTGTGTCAGTCTTTTGAATTGCGAGACTGTCAGCACCTATTTGCTGCGGCCAAATAAATCTTCCGATCCTCTTCCCTCCCGTGTGGAAAACTGGCTTGCTTGCAAGGACTTGATATCATCTCCTGGGAATATCTTCTGGGATATCTCACCCAGGGCAGGGATAGATAGAGACCGATGTTCCTCAAGCAAGCGACACTCTCCATTCCCTTGCGTTGGTGTATACTAAATTATTTTGTGGCCCCGGGTGTGCCGGAGGACCCTGTCCTCTCATCCCTGTCACAGCAAGCACAAACCTGCCACTTCTCTCGGCTTCTGTACACCGAATAATGTGCAAAGTAGCAAGCCCTGACATGACATCTTGCAAGATCTCTAATTCCTTCCTCCGGCCTCCGGCAATCATTCTATGCAACACAGCCACACCTCTGGCAAGCGGGTTTTCTTGGAGGCTGCTTGAAATATTATTTTTAAGGGGTTTCGTGCATGTGTTTGTGTGCCACTTTGCTGCACATTTTTCCTTGCTTCCCACAAACAAAGTCCAATCCCATCCTCCGCTTTGCTTTCCTATTAATTTCCAACCTGAAGTTGGAAGGCTCCTCTGCCCACCCACCAGAATCCAAAAATCGATGCTTGCTGCTGTTTCCCTGTCAGTCTCTCTCCTCTCTCGCACCCGGTCCCATAATTGTCTTTCTGGGGAATGATGGACGGACGGTGCTGCGTTTGCAGCTTCCAGCGATGACAGTCAGGGCACGCTGGAGTGAAAAATGAAGAAAGCGAATGGGAAGAAGTACGGCAGAAGGATTCACTTCTGCTCCTCGGAAATGGCAAGGGTTAAAGTTGTTTCTGTTTTTGTTGTTGCGTGCCTTCAAGTTGTTTCCAACTCATGGTGACCCGAAGGTGAACCTGTCACCAAGTTTTCTTGGCAGAATTTGTTCAGATAGGGTTTGCCTTTGCCCACTTCTGAGGCTGAGAGAGTGTGACATGCCCAAGATCACCCAGTGGTTTTCCATGGCCAAGCAGGGATAGAACCATTGAACCCAGAGTTGGAAGAGACCCCCAAAGACCATCCAATCCAACCCCATTCTGTCATGCAGGAAGACACAAACAAAATACTCCTGATGGATGGCCATCCTTCTTCTGTTGGAAAAACCCCAAAGAAGGAGACTCAACCATACTCTTAGGGAACATATTCCACTGTCCAACAGCTCTTTCCATCAAGAAGTTCTTCCTTAAGTTTCGGTGGAATCTCTTTTCTTGTAGTTTGCATCCATTGCTCTGGGTCCTATTCCCTGAAGCATCAGAAAACAAGCTTGCTCCATCCTCAATATGACACCCCTTCAAATATTTAAACAGGGCGATCATTTAACCTTCTCTCCTCCAGGCTAAACACTCCCAACTTCCTAAGCTGTTCCTCATAGGGCTTAATGGCTTCCAGACCCTTCACCATTTTGTTGACCCTCCTCTGGACACGCTCCAACTTCTCAACATCCTTCTTGAATTGTGGTGCCCAGAACTGGACCCAGGATTATTTCAGGTGAGATCTGACCGAAGCAGAATAGAACGGCACTATTACTTCCCTCGCTCTAGACACTATATTTCTATTGATGCAGCCTAGGATCATATTGGCTTTTTTAGCTGCTGCCTCACATTGTTGATTCAAGCCCTGGTCTCACGGTCCAATGCTCAAACCGCTCTCCCTTGCCGGCTCTCCAAAGGCAAAGAAGCAATTCTGACCATCATGAGCATAACCTGGAAGAACAAAATTAAGGAGCCAAGATGCTCACCGTAAATACAGCACAGACAGACATAAATGAATGCTCTCATATCTGGGTCTTTAGAAGGAACTCGAGGAAACTGGGAATTGACCTGATTTCCTGTGACTTTCCTGAAGTTTCCTTCCACTTTCCTAACTGTAAGGCAGTGATGGTGGGTTGCAAATTTGTCACAGTTCCAAATTGTGCGGAAGATTCAGGCCCACACAGTTTAGGAAATGCGATCCGTTGTTTCCTTTTATATTTGAATCCAATTTTTGGTTGCTCGTCACTACGCGTCTCCCTGACACTTCCTTGTCAAGAAACCAGAGGAAATAAACAGAAACCGCCACTGCCCAAACTTGTCAAGCTGACCTTGTTGAAGATGACAAGATCTTGTCATGGCTGTCTAATGAAGCTTGCCATCTAATCACGCTTGTCTCGGAGACATGCCAAGAAGCCGGAGGGCATGTCAGAGGAGAACAGACGCCGCAGTCGGGAGAGGAAAAGACGGAAGGAGAAACCCAACGCTGTAGCTACCCAAAGAGGACACTTGTAGGACCTCTGTTGCCTTCGCCATCCTGAACCGAACCCGGGTAATTCTTCTAAAACCATTTTAAGGGTGTTACTCAAAATGGTCCCTCGGTTCTTGGTGCAGAAGATGCCGGATGTTGCCCGGACCGCTCACACCAAAACCAGGATGTTTTTGGGATGTGCGTTGTCCAAATAGGGCAATGCCAAAATGGGAAGGAAAGAGGCCTTTTGGACCATGCAAAGAGGGCCTTACAGAAGCAGTGGCCGATAACTCCCATTCATTTCTAAAGGTCTGCTGTAGTTGGGACTAAGGTTTCCTCTCTCTAGCGATGCAGACTTGAGTCAATTGACTCAGACTTACATCAGACTCAAGTCTCATTTCAATCACTTGACAGAAATGAGACACTGACTCAACTTGACTTGAGACTTGTACGTCCTTAGCGATTGACTTGCTGGTGCCATTCACTCTGAGCTCCAGGAAAGGCCTGCCTGCCCCCAAAGTGTGGGGCGCATTTCTTGGAAGGGAAGAGCAAATGCATGAGGCAGAGGGATCCTACTAAAGCTTTG
>CM034711.1:12555990-12568989 GCA_020142125.1 Phrynosoma platyrhinos
CGTGACAGTGTAGATTGAAAAATTTAGGGGGATCCAGTCATCCTAAAGCAGGAGCTGTGGGGATAAACTGGTCAAAAGAAGGAGTTATCATGTCCCCAGATATAAGGGACTGGCGTTTTCCCTCCTGATGTGCCTAGTTCTGGCACTATGTTTGTGCCCAATGGCTCCATCCTTTCCTGGAAACTCACCAATCCAGGGACTGCCTGGAGAATCATCGCAAAAACCTCCATCGCAATGTAACCTGCAATGCAATATGGCCTCTGATGGAAGGCACAGAGATCTCTCCTTTCCTGGAAGAGGCATTTTTAAAACAGCGGGTTGGTTTCCTCCAAGAGCCAGAAGGCCAGCCGTGGAGATCTGTGCCTGCCTTCTTTTGAAAAGAGAACAGGGACAACTTTTGGGTTTTTTGTTTTTTAATAAAGAAAAACAAACAAGAACAAAGCATTTCAATTTTATTACAAAATTATAAAGCAGGACTCCTTTAGGAGCAAGGCCTTGGTTAAGTTTGCTTTCACGCTGTTCAAACAAGCATACGCTGCTGTATTAAAACATTCAACCAAAAATAAAGACTTTTTTCGGAGGGGGAATCCCTCCTTCGCAGCTTGAGTGTGGCAGCACGTCATTTCCTATCAGTCATGAACCAGCATCACCTCGTACATAGTTTTTAAGTTTTTATTTTGCTACATTGCTGCTGTAGAGTAAATGACAAAACCAGGCGAGGGTTCACATCTTGGGAGTTTGGAATCACAGAATTGCCAGTGCCGCAAGGGACCACAAGGGCCCTGGGAAGAAAGTTTTGCTGTGAGAGTGCCATTTTCCCGCTGATAATGCCAGGTGCGGGACTCAGGTGTGCCCCAAAACTAGAGGTGGGCCCACGAGAGTCCATTTTGAAGAACAGGAGATGACTTCCTATTCTTAAAAGGGGGCTCTCCTGGGCATAAAGTGGCCTAAGGGGGATGAAAACGTGGTGAAAATGTCCCCCATGACCCCAAGAGGGCACTTGGAGGCAATTTTAAAAATAAAATTATGGTGACGCAGGTGGATGATACGCCCCTCAGACTCCCGCAGTTGCCCACCTGTGATACGGAGACACTGGTGTGCAACTCCCAGCAGTCCTAGGCAGTGAGGAAAGGAGAGGCCCTATATGTATGCCCTTGGTCACTGGGGTACTCAGAATTGGGAGTACAAAGGAGAGGATTTTGCAAAACGCCCTTCCCACAAAGGGATGGGGGTTAAAAGCAAGAGAAGGGGAACTAAAATGAAGTCTGTAATTTTTCCTGGGGATGGTGGTGGTGGAGGGAAGTGGGAGTGCATTTGGAGTTCTGCATGCCCTTTCGTTAACAATCTGCAGTTGAGGATACACGGGGTTTGACATAGCGGGGGAGTTAGATTGGGTGGCCTTCTGGTCCCCTCCAATGCTATGACCGCAGAGCCCTTCTTGGGTCCTAAAAACCTCTATTGGATTTGAGCAACAGGACCGCAGCCAATTCACATTCTTCTTTGGTTTGGAATTGCTCTGAAGCGGAGAGCTGTGTGCTGTCTACAAAAGGATGAGCGGGTGGCAATGTTGCCAGAGTCGTACACACAAGAGCATCCCCACCAGCAACCTGGCCATGAAAACTCAGTGCAACCCAGGGATAACACTGAGAAGGGGGTCTGGTTTGCACCTCCTTAAGAGCCCACTCTTGGCCAGACATTTTGGACTGATACGCGCGCACAGCGCCAAACGCACAGGTTAGATCTCTGGACATATTAACAGGGTTTGCATACTGTACACTGCATTTAAGGAGCATTAATTGCCGAAAAGGCTTTGGGAGGAAGCTTTCAACCGCAGTCAGGGTAGCCGCTGTCTCTTTAATGGCCTGTGGAACCTCTGCCCACAGGATGGCTGGTGGCAAGACATCCTCTACTGCTCTCATTTCACACAAGCACAGGTTTAAAAGGGTTTAAGGCAGGTTAAGGCCTCCTTGAAACATGTAAGGCATTTAGGAGAAGAGGAGAAGGCCACAAAGGCCAGTTAAAAGTTAAAGACACGACTGTGAAGAAAGCAGCTGATCCGAGAGCCCCCATGGGCTTAAGACTTCTGTGCCACTCCCAGGAGAGAATGACATCGATGGGCTTTTTGAAAGGACCCCTGGGAGCAACGTGGCATGTAAACATCACAGTGACACCCCGGTATACTTTGCAAGCCACCTCCAAGAGCAACCTACACAGTCACCGCTAAGGAGACAGCCTTTGGTTCACAGAGACACAGGATCATTATGTTTAAATCTCCTCCAGACAAACCTCCTGCAAACCATCTGGCCCAATCCAAAGTTCACAGGAATCTGTTTGCTGCAAGAATAAGTGGCTCAAAAAAAATATTATTATTCATTGCTCAAGAACAGCAGGCACGTGCCTAGGATTTAGCCAGAAGGCTGCCAAACGGCTAACAGGCTTTCAACCTAAGCAACAGAGATGCCAAAACTTGGCATGTTAAGCTCTATTCTTGTTTTCTTTTAACAGACTTAGCAAGCAAGCAGTCTTTGGCCTCCTGAAAAGAAAGTTCTCCGGGGAATCACATTCATCTCCATATGAGAAATCCTAGTGGAGAGTTACCAGAAAGAGGACAACAACAACATGAAATGTGTCTCACATACACTCGGGGGAAATTCAGATGTCACTGTTGCAAAATCACACAGCAGCCGCCTTTGGGAGTTGCGAGTTGGCACCAGAGCGGTCTGTTCTGAGTGCAAGCTGCAGACAAAATCTGGCTTCTCCCTCCTCATGAATACACAAGACAAAGCGATCCTAACGTGCCTGGCAATGGCTCAAAGGCTCCTGCCGCTCATTTGGAGGGCCCTAAAACAAAAAACTGACCCATATGCAAAAAGAGACAATACAGGACATTTCCCTTTCAGCACTCTGAATCCACACCCTTTTCCTTAAAGAAATTAATTCCTGTGTAGGTATACCAACATCAGTGGAAGGAAACATCCTCTGCCTGCCCTGCAAAACTGGCTATAAAACCAGAGGCTATTTTTTTATATATATATGTATTAAAAAACAAGCCACTAAACATCTTCCAGAAACAAGCCAGTTCCAAAGTTCCTAACATTTCAGAAAAGGGGGAAAGCAGGACAAGGGACAGCAGTGCTTCTCTCCTCTTTAGACCACCTTGTTTTATTTGTTCCAGGAGGGAAGAGCCTCTCTCAGTGTCTGGAAGATGGAGAAAGGTGTGTGTGTGTGTGTGTGCGGGGTGGGGGGAAACCCAAGGGTTCCTTTCCTCCCTGCCACCGGCGGACCAGAAGAAGGCAGCATGTCTTCGGTTCAGTAAGAAGAAGGGCTTTTGAGCTCTGCAGGCACCATGGTAGGATGGGAGGGGTGGGACGCCTGGGGGGCTCACAGTCCACCCCAGCCCAAGTCTTTGGGGTCTTCCCATCCCATGTCTCACCTCCCGCCCGAGGCTCCTTGGGAAGGTTGGCCCAGCCAGCTGGGAGCAGGTGCTCTCCAGTCACAGTGGAAGAGCCTTCTGGGACAAGGATCAGGGCACCCCGTTAAGTCCGGAAGACGTGGACGGCTCTGATCACGTACTGCCGGCAGATGGGGCACTCGTTCATGCGCTTCCCGCACTTGGTGCAGGTGACCATGTGGCCGCACTCCAGGAGGACGCAGTCGATGACGGAGTCCATGCAGATCTTGCAGAGGTTGTCCTCCAAGCCAGGGTGCGGAGCATTACCAGGCGGAACTGGAGCGGAAAGAGAAGGGACCGGAGTGACAGTGGGAACAGAGGGGACCCTCTATCCACTGGCAACTTCCTATAAGACCTCATGCTTAGGCTCATGGTTATACCTTCAAGGGGACTGTTCAGGAGAATTTGTGGGGGCTCATCCCTCCTAGAATCTGAATGAAAAGGATGCAAACTCCATCAAAGAGCGAGGGTTATCATTCCAAAGGGTTCTGCCCTTGCCAGCCTCTGAGGTTGAGAGAGTGTGACTTGCCTCAGGTCACCCAGCAGGTTTCCATGGCCAAGCAGAGATCTGAACCCTGGTCTCCAGGTCATAGTCTAACACTCAAACCACACTGGCTCTGTCCATCCTTCTGTCCTAACTTAGGATGTGAACAACTGGCTGGGCTTTACACCTGCCAAATTTAGTTCCTGGGATGATATCTGGAGCCTTTGCTTAAAAGGTTGCCAACTGCTTTTTGTTCTTCTGGCGTTGAGGCCGTTACCAGCCATAGAAATGGGGATCCCACGAGGGAATCAACCCGCAGGCCGCTCCTTGTGTAAGCATCTGCAGAGAAGGGCACCAGAGAAAATGCCGCCACCAAGAAGGAGAGATTTGCAGCTCCTGGAGGATGCATTTCCCTCTGGAATTACCTCATTTTTTGGGAGAACAGAGATAAGAGAAATGACTTACCAGCTTGATCATCTGTGTCAGACACTGAAAGAAAAAAGGGAAGAAAATCTGTGAGCCTGAGGTCTTTTGCAGCAGTATGCCTAATAAACTGACACAGTTGTCACCATTCCCAGAATTTAGGGAGGATCTTTTTTTCTGGACTGCAGCACCCAGGATCCCCCAACCAAATTCTGGGAGCTGTAATCTATTAAAGTTGCTAGGCTGAAGACTGAAAAACCATTTGGGAAAGAAACAAGACTCAGCCTACCAAGCAGTCACAGCTAGGACTTCTTGAGCCAAACACTGGCAAATATATTTTTGTTTTAAATTTCCAACTTGGTTTGGCTTTTCTCCAAGGATGGGACCCAAGGCAGCTTGCATTTTGGAAGATGCTTTCAAGTGGTTCCTAAAAGGTTCAAAATGTTTCTACCTATGCCAGGCTTACCTGACGTTGTGGCCTCGCTTAACATGGGCATATATGTTAGTTTTGAATTAAAAAGTCTGCTGAAAACATGGTAAACTTTTTTTGTGTGTGTGTGTGGTGTATGAACCTCTTCTCCCTATTGTTTGTATGTCATTTCTGCCTCTGGTACCAAAATTGCATGGTAAAGAAATCATGCCCAGAAATACACGTCTTTCATCATCTGAGTTACATCTGTAGAAGAATTCTGGGAGCAAAGTATTTTCATTGCCTTACTCTCTGCAATGCCAGAAATCGGAGGACTTAAGGAAAACTTCACCAGGGGAGAGTTTTCGTTTGGGAGGGCAATCCCCTCATTTTGCCACTATTAACCCCTCTGATCGGGACCCAAGAGGGAACTGCCTTTTGTCAACATTTGAAGAATTAAACCTGATTTGAAGGGGCTTCTCTCACCCAGCTGCTGGAGGTCTTTCTCTTTGTAGAGGCGCACCACACGCTCCATCAGCTCCCACTTCTCGCAGCAGCCCTTGTAGTTGACAAAGTTGCGGGCCAGAATCTCCTTGAGCTGCCGGACCGAGAGGGCGCTGATGTCTCCGATGCTGGTCAGGTCCGAGAGGGAGGCCCGCCGCCCGGCCACCAGGTTGTCCTCCGAGTCGGTGGACTGGAGAAAGAGAGAGTTGAGAGGGGGAGTTGTAAGCTTCTCTGGCGCATTTCAAGATTTCAGAGCACTTTCACAACAACCGCTTAAAAGTGATGCCCCATTTCTTTCTCTCTCCCTCATTTTTTAAAGCTTACTTGCATCCTCTTTGCAGAATGAAGACCCAGGGATTGTGGTCACAGCACGAACCACCAACCACCTCCAGCTGGATGGTTTTACTTCCCTGGGCTGGAGGAATTTAGGCTAGGCTCTGAGGCCGTAGGGTGTATGCAGACCCCAGGGACAGTTTTCAGGTCCCCCCAGGCTTCTTTGCCTCCACACATGGATATCTTAGTTCCCTGGATGGCTGTGCCCCCTTTCCTTACGACCCCTTCACTTGGTGGCTTCTCATTCTTTATAGGTAGCTCCTTTGGGTTCCACAACAACCAGAACGCGGCCCTTGGTAAAAGTTTTCTGCAACTGAATCTGTCCCTTGGCTGGAGGGGTGAGGTTTCCCTTGGTGCAATGGTGTGTTGATGACCCCCCCACTGCCACCCTACCAGCATCCAACTGCCTCCCCTGCTGCCAAGAGCTGCTCCATCCATCATCCTCAGTCCACGGACAGTGGCCTGCCTACCTGCGTCTCCTCCTCATTCAGCGTTTCCTCTACGTTATCGACTTCTGCCATGTCCTGGTTGGGTACTGCATGCCCATTGGCCTGAAAGGAGAAAAAGAGCTGTTGGGATTTGCCCCGGGAAATGGGAAGGGCCCCTGCCAGCCGCCATTTGGACCCATCGACGGGAGAAATGATAAGAATGGACAAGGAAGTCACGGAAAGGTGCTGGGAAGAAACAACACTCAAAGAGAAGAAAATAGCCTGTGGCCGATTTCCTCTGGGATGGAGGGGTGCTGCCCACCTTATCGTTGGGCAGCCTCCCGTTAGGACCACTGGGGTTCAAGCGGGAAGGCCCGAGGGTGGTGTCTCCAAGGAAGCTGGCCCGGGCCAGTCATGGTTGAGCTGCCAAGAGACGCCCGCTGTCTGGCCAGGCTCTGCTCTGCTGCCTTCCATTGTGACATCGCAGGGGCAGAGAAGGCAGGGAGGGTGGGCTCCCTCTGTGACACGGGGGCAGGAGCAGGAGGAGAAGGGCTGCAGCCCTGGAGCTCCCTTCCCAGGCTCTGGGAGGCAGGCCAGGGGGTCCTTCAGCACCAAGCAAACCCACCCCGCTCTTGCCTTCCCATATGAAGGCAGCATCCATATGGGGGGAGGGAGCTGGGAGAAATAGGGGTCTCTCGTGGGTCCCCACAAAGCAAAAATGGAAAGAGGGACTGTGAAGGAAAGAGGTTGAGGAGACAATGTTGGCTGGAGTTTGGTCCAATGAGACTGTGGAGAGGCAGAGGAGATGTTTCAATTAACGTTCTTTAAAAATCAGAAGCTGTTTTGGGAAAGCTGGAAGGGGGGGGGGCTTGAGAGCACCTAGAACAATCTGCAGTGTGCAGAAAATGCCATCTATTATCATGCGGTTGATGACTGCGGTAGCGCTCAGGTATTTTAGGCACAGTTTTCAAGCAGCAACAAGGAGACAATCTGGAGGCCAAAAAAGTTGTAAAGTCATTCAAGAGTGAAGGGAAAGCCATCAAAAAGTGAGGGCAAATGAAGACGCAGGGGATTTGGCAGGAGTATGGCGGTGTGGGGTGAATACCTGTGGCTGTTCCTCCACGATCGCAATGGGTACCGTTGTGACCTGCTCAGCCGGATAGTCCAGCGAGGCAGGGGCCGGCGAATACTCCTCCTGGGCATCCGGGACCATCGACAGTGGAGGGACTCGTGGCGTCTGGTCCCCTTCAGGGCCGGGGGGCTGCTGCTGCTGGCTGATGATGAGGCATACCAGCTCATCTTTTTCACGGCACATGGCTGTGGAGATATCCCTGAGCTCCAGGTAACTCCGCAAGTCCTTCACTTTCATTTTGATCAGCTCTTCCCTCTGGAATGCTGTGGCCAAGATCCGCTCGCAGAGGAGGCAAAGGCAAGGGCCACCCTCAGGTTGGTGAGAACAGGCCGGGCAGAAGCTCTTCTTGCAGTCCAGGCAGATGTTCTGAGCAAAAAGTGGAGAAGGAGAAGGGGGAGGCATCAGATTGAGAGAACTGAGGCAGAGGGACATGGAGGAAAATACCCGATCGCAGTGGACCCTGGGTTTGGTTCCAGGACACTCTGTGGATACCAAGTCTCATTAAATAAATTCTCAAGTCTCATTAAATAAAATGGCAAAATCAAGATTTGCTTCTTTGGAATATATTTTTGTTAATGTTTTAAAATATTTTCAAGCCATAAATGGGTGAATCCGTGGATAAAGAATCTGTGGATGCGGATGGCCAACTGTATTTCATCTGTGCACACAAAGATGGGTCATTCCCGTACTTTTCTCTCTGCTGCAGGAGAAAAACCAACATTTCTGTGCAGTTTTTGCCCAATATTCACACATCCCAACTGGTGTGGGGAAATTACTCTGCACAGAAATAATATTGTGGGTTTTCTGAAAGAAATCTGGGGGGCTTTTTTCCTGTAGGGAACACATAACGTTTGCACAAAAAAGCACTGTTTCCAGAAACACTCATGGAGGGGTGTATTTGTGCAAAGCTCATGTCTTTTTCTGCTGAACAACCCAAATTCCTCACCCTTCCCCTGGGCTGATGGGAGCTGCAGTCCAACCACATTTTCCTGACCACATCAAGCTTGTAGAGGGGCAGGAATTCCCCTTTCTACTTCCATACCTTACACCCCTGCGAGGAGCATCATTTTGCTTCAGCCCCTGGGGAAAGGAGAAATAACGTCCTGCGAAAATAATGTCCTCCACATCCCAAGTCAGAGAGCGCTCCCTCCTCCGACATTCAGGGAGTTCTCCTGCCGGCCGGCCACAACCCCGGCACGATGGCCTCTTTGTTTTCCCTCCCACCGGTAGCCAAATTAATGGGTGCATTCACAAGGCCGCAGGCTACCCTCTCTCGCTCTCAATGGGGCTTTGTTTTCCCAAAGACCTCGGGATGCAAACAAACACCCCCATCCCTGCCAGTGGCCAATGTGCCCCAGGGAGCGTCATCCCAGCAACTCTTCCTTTCCAGGAAGATTGGAACAAGCCCAGTGGCAGCGGTCAGTAGCGGTCAGTTAGGGCCGCAGAAGATGGAGAGCTGCGCAGGAAGCAATTTTGGGGTAGAGTGTTTCCAACTCTGGCTTCAGCTTAAAAATTGTACTATTATAACAACATCAAAATTGTACTATTACAACAAGCTTAAAAATTGCACTTTATTATAATGATATCATTTTATATTTGTACTTTTAAATTTTTAAACATTTGATTAAATGACTTGCCTGCTGCATTTTAAGTTTTATAAGAATTTAGGCAAACTTCCTTGTTCAGAAATTTTAGCCAAATAAACATTTGATGTTCTACCAGTCCAAGCAGTCTGATGGCTCATGGGATACCGATTAAATGCCTTCTGCTACCTTTTTAGCCTTAGGCAAGTCACACCCTCTCAGCCACAGCAGAAGGCAGTGGTGGCAAACCTCCTCTGGAGAAATCTTTCCACGAAATCCAGAGTGGTGTAATGGTTTGGGTGTTAGTGTTGGGAGTAGGATTCTGGGAGACCAGGATTCAAATTCCCACTCGGCCACGGAAACCTAGTGGGTTGCCTTGGGGAAGTCGCACTCTCTCGGCCTCTGAGGAAAGCAAGATCAAACCTCCTCTGAATAACAAATTCAAGCAAGGGAAAACTGAAAAGGTCACCCTAAATCAGAGCTGACATGAAGGTACCTCCCAAGAATAAATCCATGCAGGGGATCAGTCTCCAAGAAAAGGCATATTTCTCAATGGAAGGATTCGAAGTTTGCAGTTCGGACTTGGCGCTGTCCGGCACTCACCTTGAGGGAGGCACTGGCGAACCGTGCCCCGCAGGCCTTGCAGGTGGGCTCAGGGTCCGTGGGCGAAGGGAAGGAGCTGTAGCCGGCGTTGGCGTAGGCACGGGTGGCCGACGGCGGGCGATGCGGCAAGTCCTCAGGCTGACCGTTCAGGCAGAACCAGTTGCAGCAGGTGGCCCACATTGTACCTGGAGAAGAGAAAGAAGGAGAGCCAGGGATTAAAAAGTCTACCTGCCTTGCAGGGATGTCGTAAAGATAGGCCTGTCCGCATACCGGCTCCCAAGCACGGCACCCACCAATTGGGGCAACAAATCCCATCAGGCCCAGACATTCCCGGGGGCCAACATGATTTGAGTGTTGGGCTAGGACTCTGGAGACCAGGGTTTGATTCCCAGCTTAGCCATGGAAACCCACTGGGTGACCCTGGGCAAGTCACACTTTCTCAGCCTCAGGGGAAGGCCATGGTAAACCTTCTCTGAACTAACTGGGCAAGAGAAGCCCAAGACACGTTGCAACAAAGGGATGATAGGCCTTACAGTCCAAAACATGCAACCTGGAGAGGGGGAAGACTGCCATATCTCAAGCACTTTCAACAGGAAATGGAAGCAGAAACAATCCCCCCTCTTCCCAAAAGTTAAAAGTAATTTTTCTTGCTATAAAAGTTACTTTTCCATTCGAGCCTAGTTGAGTCGTATTTCACAATTTATGGATGGAGAAAATTCCTTTATTGTGGACCATCATCCACCTCCCCCCACCCCCAGATGTTACTGGACTGCAAATCCCAGCAGCACTCTGCACCACTACCTACGCTGATGAGAGTTACAGTCCTTATCCCTGGTGTAACGAACAATGATTTCTAATTACGTTTTACTTTCAAGGGGCACTTTTTAGACACAAGATGACAAGAAATTTCAAGTTCTGTGCTGTTTCTTATCAAGCTCCTTTTTTGATTGGGTTTTTTTGCAACAAGTAACCCCTACAAATGACTTGTCAAAACAAAGTCATTTGTTGCAAAAATAACTCATTAAACTGCTCAATTTGCAACAAAGAACTGGAATCAAGTACTATTTATTAATAAGCCTTTCCAAGTCTTGAGTAAAGAGAGATTATATACGGTCATCAAATCAATTTAAAGGCTTCCTTTGCTAACCTTACGGCTTCCAAGTGAGGAAATTTACACTTTTTCGGCAGGAGAAGAAAGAGGAACCCAGGAATCATGGGCCACAAACAGAGAACCGTGGATTGCATGTGGCTGCATTTCGCCCACCCCAGTGTAAAAGCACCCATCATCCCCTGATTCATCAAAAGCAGAAGCAAGAGGCAAATCCGAAGAGCCAGCAGGGAAAGTGAGGAAGGCAAACCTGCAATTGCAAACAACAGCAAATGGATGTTTGTTTTTCCTGGGAATTTGGAAGGGAAGGGACTCACCAGGTTCTTGGGAGAGACCTCTTTTTGGATGGAAAGCAAAGCGGCAAAGCGAAAGTCCCTGCTTGGCTTCTGCCTCCAGGAAGTATTTTTCTTTTCGGTCAGGAAAACCAACCCAAGAGAAAGTTCAGATGACTCAGCTAGCAAAGCAAAGCAAAGCAAAGGAGGAGGAAGTCAGGCGTCGTTTGGGGAGGAACGCGGACCCTGCTCTCGATCGAGACCATTGAATCAGAGGCAAAGGACGGTCCCTTCCGGGCGAGGCGTTTGCTTCATCTCGGGAGGCACAACAGCCCTGCCAAGTAGGACAAGCCAAGAGGTGCGCTCCGATCCTTCGAGCCAGCCGTGTGCAAATTTAAGAGATCAAGGAATGGTTGCCCATTCCCTTTTAATTTAATGCACCTCAAGCCTTCTAAAATTACTGTTTTTTAAGTTGATTTTATTGCACGCTGACCTGAGATCCTTGGTATGTAGGATGAGAGAGAGAAATATTGCATGAACTAAAGCTCTAAAAGGAACCCCCCCCCCTTTTTAAGGGGTGCAATCGTTACTGGGAAAGCTGAACAAGTCACACTCTCTCAGCCTCAGAGGATGGCCATGGCAAAAAAAACCCTCTGAACAAATTTGTCAAGAAAACTCCAGCGCAGGTTCGTGACTTAGAGTCCCATGACGACAACAAGAGAAAAGGCAGGAATAATATGCCAAAGCCTGGCCATTGGGGGACCGACAGCCATTTATTTGGAATATTGACATGTATTCTGCAAACAACGATCCAGAACAACCGACCGACATCCCCCTTTTGTAATTCCTGCTTTTTGAAACACCCGAGCCCCATCCATTGTTCATCTCTGCCCCTTCCGTGTTGGCTGGACTGCAAGACCCATCATTCGCAGCTAATACAGCTGCAGCACCCGGGGCGATGGGAGTCCAACCCTTCCAGAGGGACCTGAATAGGGAGAAGATGTCTTTCCACGACAGAAAGGCGACTATCCAATTCAAGGGGCCCTCCGTCAAAAGGCACAACGCATGGTACTCTATGACGCACGCGCGTGACGCTCTACGCCGTGGATGAGGGGCTCTGCTGCCAAACGAACGCCGAAATCCTGGTCCGCTGGCCTAAGGAGTTATGAAATTAAACAGACCATCGCTATTAACGCCATACATAACTCAGCCGTGATGCGCAGATCCATTCCTCGTAAAGTGAAGCGCCGCATAAATTCCTCTCTCAAGCAGACCTCTTTAAAAACAATTTTGGCCGGCCGGGACTTCTTGCGCCAACAAAGGCCAGCGGACGGACAGAGGAGGCGAAACAGCCTCATGGACCGGCCATAAAAGGAAGGGAAGGAAGGGAAGGAAGGAAAAGCACTGCCACAAGTTCTTTGACGAAGTGGAAGACCCAGGTTGGCGCGTTCCCACATACATACCCACAGGTGCGCACCTGGGAAATGGCAGCCCAGTCCGACGCACGAGAAATTTGGGGGCTGCGGAGTGAGACTTGGCTTGCGACGCCGAGAACGCAACTTAACCTGGTTTGCTTCCGTTTCCCGCCGTGTCTGAATGTGGAAGCTGGCTTAAAAGCGCTGCCTACAAACCATGGTTTGGTCCATGTTGCAAGCATGGTTTCCAGCCCAGCTCAGGTCTTGCAAACTCAGGTTTGCCTTCTACCTTACCAAGCATTATTGTCTCTTCTGGTCAGTCGGATTCCCCAAAGGCACCGGATCCCGTCTCGTTTCGGAAGCCAAGCTAACCTGGTTTGTCCTTGGTTCGAGGCTGCCTACAAATCCCAGACGTCTCAGAGGAAGGAACTGGTCAAACCACCTCTGAGGACTCCTTGCCCTGCGAAATTCATTTATTGCAACAGAATTTGGACAATGGATGGGTCGGCGGGTGGACATCACCATTTTAATCCAGGGGTGGGCAACCTTTCCCCTTTAAGGGCCGAGGAGGGACTTCAGCTCCCAGAAGCCCCAGCCACGTTGGCCTATAATAGTCCCATGTTGGCCAATAGCTCCGGGGATTCTGGGAGCTGAAGTCCCTCCTCGGCCCTTAAAGGGGAAAAAAGGTTGCCTACCCCTGATCTTATAATTGTAGTATTTTACTTTCTGCGGCCACCCAAAACAATCGATGTGTCGTAAACTTCATGGAGTTTGTCTTTTATGTTTGCCTACGGTTAATCGACTGCAATAAAGGCATTGATTAAATTGATTGATTGATAGATAAATATAATGAC
>CM034711.1:12570576-12590577 GCA_020142125.1 Phrynosoma platyrhinos
GACCAACCCATCGCTCCCATCTCACCTGGCGAGGACTTTTCATCAACCGAGCCGCCCGGCAGGCCCTGCCTTCCTTGGGAGGGTCCTCGCTGTCCTCCAAGAGAATTCGGGTGCTGGGCACAAAGCTCCAGGAGCGTCCCAGCCCTGGCTTCAGGCGGCCGCTGCTGGGGTCCCTCACCACGTGGTTGGTCAGCTAGAGCGATAGGGAACGGGTTGGGGATGATGGGTCAGCAGCCGCCTTCCCTTTGGGTCCCTCGAGGATCTTGCTCAGGGTTAGGCAACCTTTTTTCCCCTTTAAGGGCCAAGGAGGGACTTCAGCTCCCAGAAGCCTCAGCCATGTTGGCCTATAATAGTCCCATGTTGGCCAATAGCTCCGGGGATTCTGGGAGCTGAAGTCCCTCCTTGGCCCTTAAAGGGGAAAAAAAGGTTGCCTACCCCTGTTGTGTGCCTTCAAGTCATTTCCGACTTATGGTAGCCCCAAGGCAACTCCATCACAGGGTTTTCTCAGCAAGGCTGAGAGAGTGAGACTTGCCCAAGGGGGGGGGGATTCAAATTCTTGACCCATAATAAATGGGACAGAAATGCTGTTTGTTAGCTTTTATCTATCTATCTTTCTCCCTAGTAGAGTAGTAAAACTGAAAGACCTAGCCATGTCAGTCTGTAGGATCAGTATGCAGAGAGATCTGGAGACTGACTGAAATAATAGAAATTTCGTAGACTTCAGTCTACTTCCTCAGATGCAGTTGGAGGAGCGGAAACCAGGGACGGACATAGATTCTCACAAACCAATGGCGTATATATATATATATATATATATATATGCTACAAGATCTCTCTACATCTCTTTCCCCACGTCTAAAATGTAAATGTGAAGCATAAATTTAGCAGCAGAAAACTGCTCCGACTGCGAGAGCAGGGGCTCCTGTGTCCCCTCTTACGACTGTCCTCCCCATCATCCCCAAAGGAGCAAAGGCTGCAAATGGCCCATCCACAAACACCACACAGTTCAATATGGAAGAGCAGCCCTTTTCCTTGCCATTGGGACCCGGCCGAAAGGAGGAAAGGTGAAAGAGTGACCACGGGGCACTCACCACGACGGCCATCCCAAAATCTCTGGCCAGCGTCTTCAGCTCCAAAGCCAAATGCATCATGAGGGCCATGCCTAAGAGAAGAGAGCAAAGGACAGGGAGCTCTAGTAGTCCCAGGTCAGGAATCCCTGCCATTAGCAAGGCTACAAACCCTCCACAATTTCACAGATGGAAACGCAACATCAGTAAAAGTTGTGAATGAAGAAGAAGAGAGGTGCTGCTGCAGTTTGCTTTTGCCTGAGCCGACTGGGAAGGGCAAGACTCGGTCCTCTCCCTTCTCTCATCCCTGGCTGAGTTAATGGAGTACTACAGACTTCTTTTGCATTTTGAACCCGGTCTGCAGCAAAGGAAGCAAGCAGAGGACAAAGCAGGAGGAGGAGGAGAGGGAATCCAGGACATTTTTACAACAGGAGAGCAGAGGATTCCTCAGGGCTGCATAGGAATAATAATAATATGGGATCATCTGCCCCAGATGTCTTCTCAGAGCCAAATGTTGTTGCTGTCTTTTAAACTACAACTCTTGAAGTTGTACAGCCTCACCTTTGTTTACTCATGCCCAGCCTTTTCTCCCAAACCTGGGAGAAACTCTTTAGTGGCTTTGCAAAATTAAAGAGAAAGAGATCCTAGTCAAAGCGCATGCCGAGAAAAACACACAAAAAAAAAACATTGTTTTTAAACAATGGAATTCAGCTACGGGATAAAATTAAAAACTCTGGCGAACACAGCCACTGAAAAGCAGGAAATGGCCTTTTTTTAGTACAGTTATATGAATAAATTATATGAATAAGTATTGCCTGCTCCTTACCATCTGGTTGCCGGCTTCCCAAAAAGGGGGAAACGACTGCCGAGACGGAATCGACAACCAGAACCTTTGCCGTCCCAGATCCATTCACCGCCTGAAGAGAAGCAGAAGCAAAAACTGCTGTTAATCCTGCCAAATCCAGAGTACAGGTCCATTATCTATCCTTAGATCATGCTCTGAATCTAAATCCCATCATCCTGCAGCCTTCCGGATGGCCTTGGACTGCAACTCCCAGCTGCCTTTGCCCACACAGCCGATGGCCAGGAATGCTGGGAACTGTCATCCCCAAAAATCTCTATTAAAGTACAGGAACTTGGTGCCGCAACGTTTGAGAATCGGAAACGATACACCAGGGAAGAGACCCATGCTCCCGGCATTTTTCAGGTTATGTTCAAGCTTTTTACAATTATGCTAAACAACATATTTAACTATCCTTTAGAGTAAATCCAATTTGTTCCTAAATTAATTCAGCACCATGGAGAGATCCTCCGAGGGAGACCAAGCCTGGGATGAATTCCCTTGGAGTCCCCAGATCTTGACCCTTTTGTCTTTCCACCCAAAAAAATGCACACATTTTAGGATTTATACCAGGGAGGAGCATGCTCAGGGGACCCAACTTTCAGAAATAGAATATAATTCTCCCCAACAAACCTTGCTTCTGAACTTTAAGCACAACGCCACCCTGCTGTTCCCAATCAGAAGACATCTTTTGGGAGAAATATAAATGCAATAAATCAATAAAATTAGGACATGACGGGGAAAGCTGTGATCTGAGGAGCGCTTACTTGCTGAGCCAGGCTGCTCCGGAAGTCGTGGAGTACATCCAGCATTTTGTACGCCTCGAAGACGCGGATCACCCGGACGCGCCGCAGGGCCTCCGCCTGTCGGGGTCCGAGAGGGGAGAGAGGTTGAATGGGTGCATCCGCCCCGTCTTCCTTGTGTCCCCTCTCTTAAAATCTGAGGACGTAGCGGTTCGAGTATTGGGCTAGGACTCTGGAGAGTCTGATTCCCAGCTCAGCCATAAAACCCATTGGGTGGCCATGGGCAAGTCACACTCTCTCAGCCTCAGGGGAAGACGGCAAAGGCAAACCTCCTCTGAAGAAATCTTGCCAAGAAAACCTTGAAGGCATACAACAACAGGGAGAAGGATTGTGCCATTTGACCGTGGGAGTCAGCTGGGCAGGATAGAAACTCGACAGGTGACCCCCCAAAATAAGACAAGGTCCCTCAGGCCAGGGATGGGCAAACCTGGGCTTCTTCGTCCTCCGTCTGGCTCCGAAGCAGCTGCAGCAAGCGGCTGGCCGTGAAGCCTCCCATGGAGTCGACGTAGAGGACTTCTTGCTTGAGACAGAGGGCCGCATTGGCAGCGATGCTGAGGCACACCTGGATGCAAAGACAGAGAGAGAGAGGCAGGTCCCGGCGCATGCGCACGGTTTCCAAAAACAGGCGCCGTGGCTCGCTTCCACGTCAGGTCCACCGCCATGTTTTACTCCAAGGTGCTGAAACCATTTAAAGACGCACCCCAAGGGCCCTGAACCCGGTTCCTAAATAGCTCCAGAACTTTGGAGCTCCTTAAAACTAAGGAAGAACCACAGCCTGTAAGGTACATCCAGAGTTGGTATATCCCATCTGCAAGGTTTCTCCTTGACCTCATCCCAAGGAGAGGAGTGCTTTTGGTCAATGGCCAGATGATGGCTTCGTTTGGCTTCCGTAGAGGCCCACCTGGACGCGGGACGCGAGGATTACCTGAGTCTTGCCAGAAGCAGGTGCGCCCACCAGTTCGGTTATCTCCCCAGTGTACAAGCCGGAGTCCAGGAGCTTGTCCAAGCTGAGAAATTACAAGAACGAACAGATTTCGTGTTTACGCTCATGCACAAAATTGCTTAAAATATTGTATAAAATGACCTTCAGGCTACGCAGGCAAGGTGTATACGAAACATAAATGAAATTTTGGCTCCATCTCCAAGATATCTCATTACACGTGTGTGTGTCTGTTGTGTGCCTTCAAGTCGCTCCAAATTTATGGAGACTATCCTGGGGTTTTCTTGGCAAGATTTGTTCAGGGGAGGTTTGCCTTTGCTTTCCACTGAGGCTGAGAGTGTGTGACTCGCATACAGGCAAATGCAGGTATTCTAAATCCAAAAAAATCCAAAATCCCAAACACTTCTGACCCCAAGCATTTTGGATAAGGGAGACTCAACCTGTAGTTGCATTCATCAAATAATCAGTAGGAAGAATAGACGCGGGACTTTATTCCTCCACACACATCTCTATGGCAAAACCCCGGACCGTTTAGTTTGCAAGCTCCGACTCTCAGCCTCTCTAGGGCAAATCTTTCCAAATATTTGATGTTGGCTGCTCTACCATAATGAAACCCATACAGATTTCATGGTGGCCATTGTATTCCTCAGTGTCTCTATGGTAAAACCCAGCCGGTCTCTGGTCTATGAAATGGGCGCGCAACCCCAGTTTGGACTGGAAGGACCAGTCAAAGAGTCGGCCCTTCCTTCCTTCCTTGCCTTTGCATTCCTGTTGGCAAAATGGCGACGGTCCTCTTGAGCTCTTCGTAGAGATCGGCGCCGTTGACCGGGAAGGAGGAGAACTGCGCCAGGAGCACGCGCCGGACGGCAACCAAGGTCTGCAACGAAAGCAGCCATGAGAGAGGAAAGCCTCCCCCAAAGGCCAGCCCTGAGGGGCAAACGCTGCATCCGCACGGCAGAAAATAATCCAGTTCGACGCTGCTTTAAACTGCCGTGGCTCAGCGCTATGGAATCCTGGGATCTAGTTTTGCGAGACATATAGCATGCAATCGCGGTAGTTAAAGCGGTGCCAAA
Source organism: Phrynosoma platyrhinos (assembly GCA_020142125.1). NCBI lineage: Eukaryota > Metazoa > Chordata > Lepidosauria > Squamata > Phrynosomatidae > Phrynosoma > Phrynosoma platyrhinos. The sequence continues at coordinate 12,575,301 of CM034711.1, forward strand.
CTCGGATTATTCCCGCAGTGTGGATGCAGCCGGCGTAAGGAGGGGCAGAAGCAGGAACGAAGGCCCTGCCAATGTCAACAGGCAGCCAAAATAATAATAATAATAATAATAATAATAATAATAATAATAATAAATGATATAAGTATCTCGATTATTTGGGACAGGGAGGATTGCAAGATCTTGGGTCCTAGCCCTGGATCTGCGGTTTTCATGGGTCATCTCCGGACAGGAGACACGGGTGCAAATATTCCAGTTTTGCTGGGCAAAAGGAAAGGGCGGTGTGGGCATCTCCAGCTCTCCATCTTGCTGCAATTTCTGAAGATTAATTAAATTTCCTGCTGCAAATTGCAAAGACTCTTCCTTCATCCGGTGCAGTCATTGTGGAGCCAGGACTCACCTTCTGCTCTGCTCAGCATCCATCCTTAGGCTAGAAGCAAGACGGCAAGATTAAAGGTCCCTCATCCCATCTCCCAAAGTAAAGGGGAAGGATTAATCCCCCAATTTTACCTTGATATGGGAGCACTCCTTTGAACTAAGATTTCCGCCTTAGCTTCCAAACAGGAGAATATTGGATCTGCATGAAAGTTTGGATCATAAGCTCTGAGCCACTGTGGTTCGTACTTAATGCATAAGACTTAATGGTTTCATTGGAAAGCTCAAAGGTCTGAGATTGTTTTGATTTTCTTGGAAATCAGCCAGCTGGAGAGCCCTGGTGAAGGATTTTGTGTAGGAAGATTTTGTGATACTAAAAATCCCATCCCAAAGTTGTCCAAAGTTCGAATCCCTTCCTCACCTTGTAAGACAAGGAACATTTCTGGGCCATTTCTTCCATATCGGACGAGGCAAGATCCACCACTGTAGAAACATTTTGGAGAAGGGAAAACAACTGATCGGAAAAGTCCCAGACCCTGGATCCTTTTAACCAGCTGTGATTTTAACCAGCTTAATTTGCCTGGGGGATTCTGGGCATTGCAGTCCCAAAGAGCAGCTTTTTCAAGCTGGCCCCGGATCCGACTAAGTCCTTCTTATTTACCTTTGCGGAGAGCTATATTCTTTGCGGGTCATGGATGAAAAGGAGGATTTTTGAAGGGGTTTCAAGCCAGCAAAGCCCTCCAAACGTGGGTCAAGGTTCTCTTAAGATCCCGAAAACGGTTTGCTAGCGATCCCCCAAAAACGTCGTCCGCGTCTTTACCTGTCCTGACGCCTTGCGCTTTCAGGAGCTCCACCATCTCAGCCGTGAGGCCGGGACACAGACCACTTCGGAGGATCATCGAATGGCTGAATATCCCCTGGAAAGAGAAATTAAATGCAAAATATTCACTTTAGGGGTGGCCTGATTTATGAAATCCCATCATAAGAAAGAAAGAAAGAAAGAAAGAAAGAAAAGAAAAATCCCTGCAGCTAGAAAGCTAACCTATCAGGGAATCTAATAATAATAATAATAATAATAATAATAATAATAATAATAATAATAATAATAATAATAATAAATTTTTATTAATATTTCCCGCCTCTCCCTGCAAATCAAGTCAGGATTACACAATAAAATGTACAACAACGTACAAAATACAATCAATAAAATCATTAAAATCAGAACATCAATAATAAATTCTATAAAATAGGATACAATAAAGTAAAATCAAATAAGATAATTTAAAATATAAATAGCCATAAGGCTAGATTTCTGCTTGGGGGGATTTTTAATTTATTTATTTTTTCATATGCAGGGATATTTTTTCCCCAATTTTTTCCACCATCTGAAACATGATATATTTTCAAACACACTTTTAAATAAATATACAAGTATGTGTAAATAAATGTCCAAAGTTATACTTTGTGTCTGAAATAAAAAAAGACCCCAAAAGGCACCTTCTCTTCTGTTTTTCAGCTTTGCAAAGGACTGGTTTCTTTAAACCAATGCAATTTTGGGGGGAAATGATCCCCTTTTGCACAATACAGTAGTTGCATTTCACCAAATAATAATAATAATAATAATAATAATAATAATAAGGAAAGGAAAAACCATGCAACCATTAAACCAACTGGTTGGGAAAACCCTCCAAAATCCTGCAATTGTTGGAGCACTTTAGAAAAGCAGAAACCCAGCAAGATATTTGCTCTTTTTGCCATTGCAAATCCCCAATCTTGACTTACCTTTTGCATGCAAAAAGCCTGCAAACTCTCTATTTCCTCCTTTACTCCTAGAGAGGCGAGATCCTCCTACTCTTCTCAGGCTGTCCTTTGCTGCCACCTGGTGGCCAAAAGTAGGGACTGACCAAGGGTCAAGATTTTTAATTAAAAAGTAGAGTCAGGTGCATCCACACTATAGAAGTAATGCAGTTTGAAACCACTTTAAGTGCTGCAGCTCCATCCCAGGGATAATAATAATAATAATAATAATAATAATAATAATAATAATAATAATAATAATAATATTCAAAGGGGAAAAGAAATGGAGGGCATGAGCAAAGAAAAGCTATTTAAAATGCTCATATAAAAAAATAAATATTAAATAAATAATAAATAAAAATAAATAAAAATAAAAAAGCTATTTAAAATGCTCATATCAGTGTAATCAGAGGCCCTCATCCTCCAAGGAGGACAAATTTTATCTAAAAAAAATATCTTCTTAAAGTATCTGATATTTTAGCATGTAATCTGTTTTAATTTAATTCTCTTTTAATGTACAGTTTTTGTATGTTTTTAATTGTATTGTTGTTGTTTTTTTCCAATGTTGTAAGCTGCCCTGAGTCCCAGTCCTGGGAGAAAGGTGAGATATAAATTATTATTATTATTATTATTATTATTATTATTATTATTATTATTATTAATTTACTGTGATAAATTGTCTAATCACTGTATATTATTTTTATATTTTATAATTTTTAGACTGTACTCCATTGGCAGGTTATGCGTTGGTTTCGATGAATTTTGTGAAGTGCTATGCAAATTTATGGCACGATATAAATAAACATTAATAATAATATAATATAATATAATATAATATAATATAATAATAATTTACTGGGATAAATTGTCTAATCACTGTATATTATTTTTATATTTTATAATTTTTAGACTGTACTCCATTGGCAGGTTATGTGTTGGTTTCGATGAATTTTGTGAAGTGCTATGCAAATTTATGACATGATAAATAAACATTTAATAATAATAATAATAATAATAATAATAATAAATTAATTCTGTGCATTTCATGTCTGGCCCAAAAATATGGAAGCTCTGGAAGAACCAAGGAAGAAAACGGTGCAATTTGGACCTTTGGCGAATTTTTCTGGAAGTTTCTAGAGCCTTCCGTTCGGTTGCAGCTGCTGCAAGACTTCTTTCTGGAGAGAAAGCAGTTGTTCCTAGGTTTCAAATGTCTCAAATGCCTTCCTTAAATAGAGACATTATTATAGCGGATAAAGTTTTGGAAAGAAGAGGGGTGACTTTGTCCCTTTCAGCCAACCGGAGCGGTTCGTTGCCATTTATTTTATTTTATTTTATTTTATTTTATTTTATTTTATTTGCAAATTATTTATTATTTATTATTTGCAAATTATTAATTATTTATTTAATTGCAACTTTTTTGGGAGCTGGGATGCCATGCATTCTTTAGCAATGCTCTTTGCTCCCAATTTAAAACTCTCTCTCTCTCTCTATCTCTCTCTGGGAAGTTCAGTTTCCAGCCTTATCTTATTTTAAAGCCTTATTTAAGGAAGGTTTATAGATAAAAGGATATATATAAATATCCCTCTCCAGTCCAAGCAAGAAGGCATTTGTTTCTAGGAAGCCAGAAACCTCTTTTGCTCTCTGCAAATCCATCCAAAGCAGAAATCAATTCCTGGGGGAAAAAAAACCTTTGGAAAACTTTTGGATGAAAGGTATTAATTAATTAATTAATTAATTAATTAAATAAAATTAAAACTGGGAATAAAGCAAGCATAAATTAATAATAATAATAATAATAATAATAATAATAATAATAATAATAATAATAAATTAATTCTGTGCATTTCATGTCTGGCCCAAAAATACAGAAGATCTGGAAGAACCAAAATGCTGCAGATTATTAATTAATAATAATAATTAATTAAATAAATAAAATTAAAACTGGGAATAAAGCAAGCATAAATTAATAATAATAATAATAATAATAATAATAATAATAATAATAATAATAATAATAATATTTATTTATACCCCAGCCTTTATTGCTGACTTTGGGTCTTATCAGGGATGCTTCGTTGGCCAAAGAATTGGAGATGTATTTATTGATTTATTGATTTATTGATTGAGATGGAATTTGAATTGTATTTATTGTTCTTTAGACAAATATTTTTTTTAAATTCCCGCTCTCTGCCGAAAGACGTCAAGACAGTATTGCATTGTAGTATTATTATTTTGATGTTAATGTTTGTAATTTTAATCTTAGTACTTTAAAAAAAAAAATTAAGGGAGGGGGATATTGTATATATATTGTATCATTTTAATTGTTGTACCCCACTTTGATTGTTTTATACCAAAAGCAGGATATAAATAAAAGTTTTATTTATTATTATTATTATTATTATTATTAGGGCAGTGTGCAATACAATAAAATAAAATTAAAGCCAACCAGTACAGTTCTTACATTATTCTTGTTTTATATTGTATGTTTTAATTTTGTAATGGATTTAATAACTTTTTAAGGGGGGGGGGGTTCAGATTTTACTTATATTGTATTGTTATATTTTATTTTATTGATCTCAAAGGGGCGGGATATAAATAAATTTTATTATTATTATTATTAAATTGGAAACAGTGTGAAAACCAAGAATGGCTTTGAAAGATAGGAAACAATTTAATAAATTTTAAAAAAAGATAAGTTAAAATAGGTTAAAATGACTTGCAAGTGAGGATGTCAGGGCAGTATACAATAAAGCCAACCATTTTAATTGGAAACAGTGTAAAAATTGTAAAAATGGTTTAGAAAACTGGAAGCATGGGAAACAATTTAACAAGTTAAAAAGGCTAAAATGAAATTTTATTTTATTTATTTATTATTTTAAAATAAAATTTGCAAATGAAAACCAGTTTCTCCCCAAAGAGATTGCCCTGAACAGCCTGATTAGGATTATATTAGGATTATATTATATTATATTATATTATATTAGGAGAATATTCTGTTGTTGTTGTTGTGATTATTATTATTATTATTATTATTATTATATTAGGGGTCAACGCAAAGGAGTCTTCCCTGGCATTGTCTGATATACATTTACTTGTTCTGTCACTTGGGTTTACAGTGGATGTTGTTATTAATTGTTGTAATTGTCTTTGTTTTAATTGACTTTTATTATTTTGCCCATTGTTTGTACTTAGATTGTACGCCTCCGGCATGTTTTATTCTGTTTTATCCTTGATTGTCTTTTGTACAGCGCTGTGTATGCCAACAGCACTCTAGAAATAAACTTTAATAATAATAATAATAATAATAATAATTTTTATTTGTATTTCCCGCCTCTCCCTGCCGATCGAAGCGGGATAACAAGTAATATAAAAATACAAAACATAAAATATATAAAACCCATAACAACAATCTCCCCCCCAGCAATAAAACCCCATAATCCCTCTAATAATAATCTCCTCTCATCAGAAATGAGAGAAATGCTGGAGATTAATAATAATAATAATAATAACAACAACAACAACAACAACAGAATATTCTCCTAGTATAATATATTTATATTATATTAGATGGATGCCATGGATCCTGGAAGGCTGCCCAAATATAATCACCGCCATAGAAAGTCATGTAAATCTTTTATTAAAAGGGTCTCAATAATAATAATAATAATAATAATAATAATAATAATAATAATAATAATAATAATTTTTATTTATTTATATTTCCTGCCTCTCCCTACGGATCAATGGTTAGGGATTACAGCCAGGACCTGATGGAGAATTTTGGCTTCCTGGGTCAAAGAATAAAATGGAGCCTCCGTTCCTTTCCCATGCCCAAAGGCCAGGAATCAAAGGGTCAGAGGCCAAAACTTCAACCTATGCCCACCTTGACCCTTCTTCTGTTTTCACATTTTCCTTTGAGATCAGCTGCAGAAATTTCCCATGCAACCCTCTAATTGAAAGCAAAGGATTAGCGGAGGTGCTGGCTTGGTTTGGAAAGAACCATTAAGAGCCGTTAGCTTTGCAAAAACCCCGTCCCTGGCAGAGATGGGAAAGAGCTAGCTTGAGGTATTGATGTACTGGACTTCCATAATTTTGCAGAAACCGATGCTATGGTTTCTTCCTTTCTTTTCCAGATGGAGGACCCTGCGCAGCTCAAGGAAGAAGGGAATAAATATTTTGCGGCCAACGACTACGAAAACGCCATCAAAAGCTACTCCAAAGCTCTGAAGCTCTCCAAGGAGAAATCCCTTCAAGCCATTTTGTACCGAAATCGGGCGGCCTGCTTCCTTAAAAAGGTAAGAGTTACTTTTTTTTTGGAAGCCTGGTTCTCCTGTCCAGCAATCTTTTATAATAATAATAATAATAATTAATAATTAATTATAATTTATTCTTATACCTTACGTTAAACAGTAATAACCATAATAACAATTAACACCAACCCCTGCCTTAAAAGAATAATAATAATAAAAGTATTAAAATAAGAGCATACAGTTTTTGCATCCAATGCTAATCAGAGTTTGGAGAGACACAAAGTTCAGCCAGCCTGGCTGAGGATTCTGGGAGTTGTAGTCCAACAAAGTAACTTTCCTGAGCCCTAGTTACTATATCCTGGATCCTGTTTCCATCCCACAAAAATCTCATTTCTTTCTTTTTCTCTCTCTCTCTCTCTCTCTCTCTTCCCACTTTCATAGGAGAGCTATGTCCAAGCGGCATCAGATGCGTCAAAAGGTGGGTCTGATAATAATAATAATAATAATAATAATAATAATAATAATAATAATAATAATAATAATAATAATTTTATTGTTGTTTTAATAAAATAAAATTTAAAATAATTATTATTATTATTTTATTGTTGTTTTAATAAAATAAAATTTATAATAATAATAATAATTTTATTGTTGTTTTAATAAAATAAAATTTAAAATGATGATGATGATGATGATAATAATAATAATAATAATAATAATAATAATAATAATAATAATAATAATAATAATAATAATAATAATAATAATAATAATAATAATAATTGTACCCCTCCCCTCTGAGAACAATCGGGACGGCTAACAACAATTAAAATTACATACAATATAAAACCAGAAAGACCAGAAATTTCAGCTTTAGAGGCATTTAATTGTTTTTAATGTTTTGTCTTTTTTTTTTTAAAAAAAAACTTTTTTAATAAATAAATAAATAAATAAATTATTGATTAAACTTAAAATCCACATTCATTCGATACATAGTCAATACTTATTGTATTAGTAAAAGGTCTTACTGTAGTATCACATTATCATAATGTATCTCTCTCTCTCTCTCTCTCTGTGTCTTTGTGATGGTCATCCTTGACCACTGACCCGTCCATCGTCTCTCTCCCAGCCATCGACATCAACCCTTCGGACATTAAGGCCTTGTACCGCCGGAGCCAAGCCCTGGAGAAACTGGGGAAACTGGACCAAGCCTTCAAGGACATCCAGAGATGCGCCACCGTCGAACCCCGGAATAAAAACTTCCAAGAGACGCTCCGGCGCTTGGGAGCCGACATCCAGGAGAAGGTAGAGGATGACCATTGCCTTGGCCTGAGCCATCTTTGCCCTCCAAGGGTCAAACCCATTATTATTATAATTATTATTATTATTATTTGCAAAAGAGTCTTTTATCAAAAAGTGCATACACCTTCCATATACACTGAACACAGCAAGACCTACAAACCTTTGAGTCAAATATATTTGGGGGGGGGTTGCACGCTGCCAGAAATAGTGCAAATTGAGTCCACTTTTAGGGTTAGGGTCAATGCTAGGGAATCATGGGAATTGTGGTTGTTTTTTTCTGAGACATTGAGCCTTCTCTGTCAGAGAGCTCTGGTGCCACAATAAAATCCCATGATTCCCTAACCCTTAAAGTGGACACAATTTGCACTATTTCTAGCAGTCTGCAAAAGCCTATATATTTGCAAAAAGTGTTTTTGGCTGGTGCGGAACATCTGCATGCAATGCCATTCATGGTTGCAAAAGGAGATAATAATAATAAACATCTGCAAAGGTTAGAGCTCTGGTGCCACCATAAACTACAGTTCCCATGATTCCCTAGCACTGACTCAGGGCAGTTAAAGTGGACTCAATTTGCACTATTTCTGGCAGTCTGCAAAGGCCCAAAGTCTTTGGTGATATTAGTGCAAAAAAAGAAAGAAAGAAAGAAAGAAAGAAAGAAAGAAAGAAAGAAAGAAAGACAGACAGACCACCAAAGCACCAAGAGTCCAATAACCTTAACATTTCAAAATGCGCTTTGGGGAAAGATAGGCGTTCTCTTGGCCATTTATTAATCTGGACTTAGATGTCCAGTCTCGGGCCATTTGTTTTTAAACTATTATATTGAGTTAGCTTTGCATTATCCAATTTTGGCTTCATTTCTAAGGATTTTTCAAAGACGTTGACCAGTGACCGTTCGGTTAATAGTGATGCCGAGATGTGTTCGAAAGAAACACTCCAGTCCCAAACCCTTAAAAGAGTCAATAGCCCGGACGTTTTGGACTCTCGGACGTCCTAGGAGTAAGGGATCATGGGATCTGCAGTCCATAACGTGAAATCAGATGGAGACTCTGCACCCTTTAGGTCACTCTAACTGCTTGACCCCTGTGTCCTCTGGTCTTGTCTTGTCCTGTCTTCCGGCCGCAGCTGCGCGTCCAGTTCTCCACCGACGCCAGGGTCCAGAAGATGTTTGAAATCCTTCTGGACGAAAAGAGCGAGAAGGAGAAGCGAGAGAAGGTGAGATCCCCTTCGACGGAAAGATTGCGCAAAAAAGGTGACCGTTTCCACCTTCCCTCCTTATTATGCTGATGGCCAAGGTTTGGAAAAGTTATGTTTTGGGACTACAATTCCAGCAACCCCTGCAGTCGGTCAGCACGGCCAAAGCTAAAAAGCTAGGCTCTGGGCTGTGGGGATTCTGGATGTTGCAGTCCAACAAAAGCGTCTGGTGCTGGATTATCCTTTTAACCTCTCTGCAGCAAATGTCTTTGTTGGTTTATATGGAGACCCTGCTGCTGCCATAGGGTTTCTTGGCTGGATTTCTTCTTGAGAGGAGGATGACCATCGCCTTCCTCTGAGTCTCAGATGACCGACGCATTGGGTGTCCAGGGCTGAGCGGGGATTTGAATCCTGATCTCCAGGAGTCCCGGTCCAGCACTCCTCCCTCCCTCCATTGCACCCTTCCTGCTTTCAAACAATGCATTTTGTACTGAGACTAATCCCATTCCAAAGCCATGACCTTCCCAAAAAAAAGCTGTTTTGGGTTTCCTCCCACTCTTTTTGCTCTCTCTTCAAAACCAGGCGGCCAACAACCTCATCGTTTTGGGCCGGGAGGATGCCGGAGCCGAGAGGATATTCCAGAACAATGGACTGAACCTGCTATTAAAGCTGATAGAAACCAAAAGCCCGGAGCTGATCCTCGCCGCCGTCCGGACACTTTCGGGGATGTGCACTGGACACAAGGCCAGGGTAAGAACCTAGGCTCCGACTGTCCTGATTTGGCCATTACAATCCCAATTAATCCTTTGCTGTCCTATTTTCCCAGGTGCTTTTAAAATGTCCCGGTTTCTTCCTACCACTTCCCTCCTTTGTTCGCAGCTTACTTCAGTTGCTGCAAACTGGGTTCCAGGTGCAAAAGCAGTTTGTACTCATTTAATTCAGCGTACATGAGAGGAGAGGACAGAGTCTTGACAGCGCTTCCTTGTAGCTGTAGAACTGTTTTGTGTGTTCTTCCTCCTCATTAATAACTTTAAAGCATTGCATGCAAAAAATCTGACCGTCCATTTCATTTTAATGAGGAAGTTTCTGGACCTAATACTTATAATTAATCATAATGATAAAATACTGACCAAAGCAGTGGCTGGAATGCAAAGAGTGAGTCCATTGAATCCACTATTGAATGGTGAGTCAACAAATAAATAAATTGCATTTATTCAATGAATCTCCTCCAGTCAGGACTCATAATATAAGATTCAGGACTCTGACTACCATGAAGGCAGTGGCAAAATAATAAATAAAATGTTATTTTATTTATGGGTTAATATTAGGGGGAGAGCTTGAGGCTCCCCTTCTTTCTCCGAATCTTGAGCCCATGACTCCTCACTCTCTGAATTCCCCATTTCTCACTAGCATTTTCCAAATTGCCATTTCAAATGTGTTCCTAAATCCGTTTCCTATATTGCTTTGGGACTCTGGAAAGCAGCAGAAGAACCGATGAATGCTTTAAGAAATCTTATTCCTAACGCCAATAACCAGATTGCTTGAGACTTAAACAGAGGCTGGATGGGTATCTTAATTTTTCTTCCATTTCTTAGCATATATTAGCCTTGCAGCTGTCACCATATATATTTGATTTGGAGTTCCTGCATGGCAGAGTGGGGTTGGACTGGATGGCCTTTGGGGTCCCTTCCAACTCTAGGACTTTATGATTCTATGAGGTATCAGAATGAGATAAGACTGAGAGATGACCAGAGCTCCCCTGCAAAGATGGTCTTCCTTCCTCGTTTAGGCCACGGCGGTCCTCCACGGACTGGGGATCGAAAAGATCTGCCTGTGGATGTCCATTGACCACGAAGAGATCTCCCTGGCGGTCACCAACCTCTTGCAGGCCATCATTGACTCTTTGACCGGGGAAGGGAAGAAGGACGAACACGGGAAGGAGGATGCATTGGTGCTGGGTAATTCATTTCCCAAAAGGATCGTGGCCACAGACTTTTGTTTATTTATTACTGAAAACCTAAAGTATATTCACCGCTGATCTATTCTACAAGTGGATTCCATTCTTCTACCTTTTTTGACCCAATAAGTCAATCTGTCCATTTCAGCCAATTCGTATAATTTAGACAGACAATCTTCTTGCATTGGTATCTCAATTTTTCTTCCATTTCTTAGCATATATTAGCCTTGCAGCTGTCACCATATATAGCATCAGTTTCTCAGAATTTTCCCCCCCCCTTTAAATTTGTTTTGGGGTTCCTCTCATCTTTTAACACAAGGGTAGGCAATCTTTCCCTTTAAGGGCTGAGGGACTTCAGCTCCCAGAATCCCAGGAGCTATTGGCCAATATGGGACTATTGGCCAACATCGCTGAGGCTTCTGGGAGCTGAAGTCCTTTGGCCCTTAAAGGGGAAAGGTTGCCTACAACTGTACAGAATCTGGACCTATACAGACTGCCAGAAATAATGCAATTTGAGACCACTTTAACTGCCCTGGCTCAGTGCTAGGGAATCATGGGAATTGTAGTTTTTTTTCTGGGACATTGAGCCTTCTCTGTCAGAGAGCTCTGGTGCCACAATAAACTACAGTTCCCATGATTCCTTAGCATTGAGCCAGGACAGTTAAAGTGGTCTCAAATTGCATTATTTCTGGCAGTCTGTATAGGTCCAGATTCTGTTAAAAGAGGAGAGGAACCCCAAAACAAATTTAAAGGGGGGAAAAAATTCTGAGAAACTGATGCTATATATGGTGGCAGCTGCAAGGCTAATATATGCTAAGAAATGGAAGAAAAATAAGAAGAAAAATAAAGTGGTCTCAAGCTGGATTATTTCTGGCAGTCTGTATAGGCCCTATATTTTTTAAACTGTGCTAATTCTTTTTTAAGTGGTGTGTGTGTGTGTATGTGTGTCAAGATATATGATCATGTATTGTTATTATGTATTGTATTGGTTTGTTTTAACACTTAAGCTGCTTTGATTGCTATTATAGCAGAAGAGTGGGATACAAATACGTTTTGTTTTATTTATTTATCTTTTCTGCAGATACGAAGAAGGACCTGAAGGCCATCACGGGTCACCTGCTGGACATGCTTCCTAGCAAAAAGGTCTCCGGCCAAGGACGCGACCGGGCTCTCAATTTGCTCAACAAGAACATACCCAGGCGGGACCTGAAAAACCCCGACAATAGCCGCAGCCTCTTTGTCATTGACCAAGGTGAGTCCGGCCGTCGGTCCTCCCGGGTCAGTGGAGCGGTGGATCCGGGCCGGGTTTTCATCCAGGCTTTAGAGGAACTATCCAAGACCCTGAACCGGATTCCTAGGGGTTATCTATACGTTTTGCTTTGCAACACAGCTATGCACATAATCTCACTCATGCATTTCCGATTTGTTGTTCACGTTATTTTTATAAAATCAGAACACTGCATTTATAATAATAATAATAATAATAATAATAATAATAATTTATTTATTTATAGCCCTCCCAATCACAAGGAATCCGGGCGGATTACAGCAATCAAAGTGCATGGAATACAATAAAATTCAAAATTAGTCCCTTCCCAAACGCCCTCCCCTGCCCCCCACAACCCAATACTAAAATTCCAATAAACAATCACAATTTAAGAGCAAAGATACAAAAAGTTTAAGCTTACGCACATCTCTGCACGTTTTGTTGTTTACACGTATAAATAAAGATGGAGTCAAAAGACGTTCAAGAAATGCAAAAGTTTTAATCCTGGTTCATCCTGGGTCTGTCTGCATCGGTTATTTACACTGAAGACAATGCAAATCTTTTGGGAAAACTCAGACAAACAAACAAACAAACAAACAAACAAACAAACAAACAAACCCAAGATGGATTATCCCAGGTTTTTGTGATGGTTTTGGCATTCCCTCCCCCCCAAAAAACCCTTTAATTAGATGCATTCAAAATTCATATGAATAACAAAGATTCAACCTACGTTTTACTTGGATTATTTACACCATCTGAATAAACCCCAAAGATAGATTCAACAATTTTGAGAGAGTCCTCCTATTTTTAAAATATATATATATCTTTATTCAACAATTTTTATCCATCAATACTTACATAACCTATCATTGTATATTCTTTTACATTGCAAAATCCCATTTCATTCCTCTCTTTTTCCATTTATTTCTTCTTTCTCCTTTGGGTTTTTTTCCCTTCATGTCTTCTTGCCTCCGTCTTTTCCCATATCCTTTTGCAATTTAGCTTGCTCACTTTTCTATTTATTCGTACTAAACCTTGCTTCCTCTCTTATTTCATCTCCTTAATTTTATCTACTCTTTAGCCAAAAGGCAGAGGAGCAATTTCCTTAATTTTTATGTACTTATACTTAATAGTGACTTTTTACTCCCCAATCTTTTTCTACCTTTCTGCCTTTACTCCCTTGTAGTAATTATTTTCTTTTTGAGAGAGAAAGAGAGAGTCCTTTTAAAGCCAACAAAATCTGGAGCGGATTCACTGCCCTACTGACCTGGGAGACTCCAGATGACCCCTGTCTCTCTCTCTCTCTCTCTGTTTCCAATAATAGGATTTTACAACTGCGATCAGCAGCTCGAAGTATAATGTCTGCAAGACCCAGATACAAATGTTTTTCCCCGCTTGACCTTCGTCTTCTTCTGCGTCCTCTGAACCCCGACCCACAGGTCTAAAGAAGATCCTGAAGGTTGCCGGACAGGTCCCTGACTTGCCCAGCTGCCTCCCGCTGACGGAGAACACCCAGCTGACCGCTTCGGTCCTCCTGAACAAACTCTACGATGACCTGCGCTGCGACCCAGAGAGAGACCATTTCAGGCTGATCTGCGAGGAATACGTCCAGTGAGTCCAGCTTCGGTCATTCTGGGGTCCCTGGTCTCTGGTCCTGCAAGGTCCTTGCGCCAACAGCCCCTGAAAGGACTGAAGGAAGAGAGAGAGAGACTCATTCTGGACCATCGGTTACCAGGCTGAGTACAAGCCTTCCACGTGGATGGATGGATGGATGGCCTTTTTTTTAAGTATATATATTTTAAATTATCTATATGGTAGGTAAGTAGGTAGGTAGGTAGGTAGGTAGACAGAGGGATAGAGAGAGAGAGAGAGACATGGATGATAGATAGATGATAGAGCAATAAAGAGATACATAGATGAGAGAGAGAGAGAGGGATGGATGAATGGATGGCCTTTTTTAAGTATATATATTTTAAATTATCTATATAGTAGGTAGGTAGGTAGGTAGGTAGGTAGAGGGATAGAGAGATAGATGATAGAAAAATAGATGATAGAGAGAGAGATGATAGAGAGAAAGAGAGATGGATGATAGATAAAGTGATAAAGAGATAGATGAGAGAGAGAGGTGATAGAGAGATAGTTATAGATAGAGAGATGATAGAGAGAGAGAAATGGATGATAGATAGAGAGATAGATAGATGAGAGAGAGAGATAAATAGATGAGATAGATGATAGATAAAGTGATAAAGAAATAGATAAATGAGAGAGAGAGATAATAGAGAGAGAGATGATAGAGAGATAGTTATAGATAGAGAGATAGATGATAGAGAGAGAGATGGATGATAGATAGATAGATAGAGAGATGAGATAGAGAGAGAGATGACAGAGAAAGAGATGGATGGATGATGGATAGAGAGATAGACAGATAGAGAGACAGATGAGATAGATGATAGATAAAGTGATAGAGAGATAGATGAAAGAGAGAGATAATAGACAGAGAAAGAGAGAGAGAGAATGGGATGATAGATAGAGAGAAGAGAGAGAGAGAAAGAGAGATGATAGAGCAATATAGAGATAGATGAGAGAGAGATGGATGATAGAGAGATAGATGAGAGAGAGAGATAGATGATAGATAAAGTGATAGAGAGAGAGAGAGAGAGAGAGAGAGATGATATAGAGATAGATATTGCTGTGTGCCTTCAAGTTGTTTCCAACTTATGGCAACCTTAAGGTGAGCCTGTCATGGAATTTTCTTGGCAAGTTTCTTCAGAGTGGGGTTGCCATTGCCATCCTCTGTGGCTGAGAGAGTGTGACCTGCCCAAGGTCACCTAGTGGCTTTCCATGGTCAAGGATTCAACTCCAGAGTCACAGTCCAACACTTAAACTACTACACCATGCTGGGGATTTTATATGTGTGTGTGTGTGTGTGTGTGTGTGTGTGTGTGATGAATTTTATGTCATAAAATTGTATTTTATATTTGTAAAACTTTATATTAAACTTAAAAATAATTTTAAAATTAAAAATAATAGTGGAATGGTCACACAGACATACACATATCTGTGTGTATGTGTGTGTGTGGGTATGTAGATATGTAGATATATGTAGATATGTATGTGTATATGTATATGTAGATATGTGTG
>CM034711.1:12601109-12618398 GCA_020142125.1 Phrynosoma platyrhinos
CCAAACAGGGAGGGCAGAGGTCTAAGGAATGAGCCAGGGAGAGTCATAGGGAGAGTGGGGTGCAGTTTTGACAAGGTGGTGGATTGTTTTTGCAAAGGAGGATGGTTTAGGGGGTCACTTTGGGAGGCTGAGATGCTGGAATGAGGAGGAGGAGGAGAAGAGAGAGTCTGCCCACTTCTTTTAATCCATCTGCCCGCTTTGCTTCTCTTTTTTTAGGATGCTGGTTTGCCTCTTAGGCAGAGGAAATGTCAATTTCAGGCTTTCCCAATGCTGCTTCTTTGCCCTCCTTTGACCAGCAATGCAAACTTTGGGACTTCCCTCTTTAGAGTTCAGATTTCCAGGCAGCACGCATTCAACGTGTGAAAGGAGACAGGCACAGGCAATCCTGGCACCATTGTTTTCGGAGCAGCCCTGAAACAGGCAGCACAGAGCGGGGATTGTTTCAGGCAGTACTTTCCCTCCTTCCCCCATAAATTTATTCAGAAAAGTATTGGGGCCATTTGGTTTCTTCAGAAACATGCTGGATTTTTAAACTTGCCCACCAACAGGGCTTTTGCATCCTCCCACTAGTTCTTGACATATATGTTGATGAAGAGGCACTTTGTGCTAGCTCAGAGGTGATGTTGTGCTTTGCAAGTGTTAGGACCAAGATCAGGTACTGGGAAGGCCATTTTGTGCCCTTTAAATAAGCATTTTTGGTCCAAAAATGTGGCACTTCTTTATCTTTTCCACCATGATTTGTATTTGAAATACACTGAAACACATCTTAAAAATTTATTGGCACCAGTGCCAAATTCTGGCATATCAATGGCGCTAAAGTTGTGGTCTACTGAGCTGTGCATAGCTAAGAAAAGTGCTTGTGTTTTTAGCTTTCGGTCTCATAGTCTTCATTTCTTTCTGTAGAGGTTTGTTGGAAATCTGCTTTTGTAAATAAGAAAAAAAAATGTATGGGTGTCTGTCTGTGGCAGCCAGAACCTTGTGCCGCGTGCCTCAAAATCCGGCAAACTGTTTTTAGTTTTCATCCAAGTTGCAGTGATGAGTTTCAGGTTGAAATTTCTGATTTAGAACAGGAAAGAAGGCCCAGCCATAGCCTGTTGGGAAATTGTGATAGAGACCTCAGAATCTGACAGAATGGGCATTTGGACATTTTCCAAATTCTAATCACCAATTTCAAACTGAACTCCAAGAAGGGGCTTCCTAAAAGGGAAAAAGAGGGATTCCTATAACTCATCAGGATTTATTTTATTAATTTTTTAAAAAAAAAAACAACTGTTTAGGAAATAGGTAAAGTCTCTCTGAGGCACTGAACCACAGCATTTTGTAGTTGAAAAAAACAGGAGAGTATTAGGGCACTTTGCCTAGCGATATAATAAATTTTCCATGGGTTCTTTGTTATTATTAACCAGAGGCTCCCCTCCTGCAGAGAGGCCAAAAACACACAATAACCCTCCATGGCTGGTTCTCAGGGCCCAGAGGAATAGTTGCTTTGACACCTTGGCATTTGCTGGCATCACTGTGGCGCCGTTTGTGTTGTTTGAAGCAGTTCAGGAAAGATGAATTGGAGATTAGAAACCACAAGGCTGGGGTATTTCCTGCCTCGGGGGAAATATTCTGAGCTGGGTAGATAGACCTCAAGGCAGATGCTCCAGAGCCTGTGGGTTGAAAGGGCTGTTTTGCTGACAGTACATGTGCACAAGAAAAAGAGAAGCTGTGTTTGTAGATGTTGCAAGGCCTTTATTCCTCTCTACCTCCTTGGATGAGCAAAGGTCTACTCTGTGGGCTCTGCTGGCTTGTTTTTAAATAACTGCAATTCCCAGAATCCCTCAGCATGGCCTCTGGCCCCATTCGTTTGGAGAATTCTAGGTGTTCAGAAGAAGCAGTCTGGCTTCCTACAGCCTCCCTTCCCAAAACACAGGCACTGTAATGATTTTTAATGAGGTTATACCTAAATCAGAGCCAGCTAATTAGATCAGCATCCATCATTCTTCATGTGTGAAGCCATCAGCACAGGGATGTCCCTCCGCTGGCCTATAGAGCAATGAGCCTCCACAAATCCTGGCCTTTTAAATCAAAGGGCAAGAGGTGCAACTAATAATAACCCAGAACTCGGAGAGATATTTGGGGGGGGGGTGGACTCCAACCCCCAGAATTCCCTAGTCAGTACGGCCCCTGTTTTTTCTAAAGAGAAAGAGCTGGGGAAGGTCCACATCTTATTAATTTACACACTAATTTTATTCATTCCAGAGCATGAAGCAAGTCCCTTCCTAGATTG
The DNA here is from genome assembly GCA_020142125.1 of Phrynosoma platyrhinos. Lineage (NCBI taxonomy): Eukaryota > Metazoa > Chordata > Lepidosauria > Squamata > Phrynosomatidae > Phrynosoma > Phrynosoma platyrhinos. The sequence continues at coordinate 12,603,382 of CM034711.1, forward strand.
ATTCTCTTGTTGCTACTTCTCTTTATTAATATTTATTTATTCTCCTCCCCAAATGCTGGGACTCAAAATGGCTCACAGTAGTTAAAAGCAAACACAGTCAAAATGCTTACAAAGCCATCAACAAAAACATACAGAAAGTTATTGTTAAAATGCATTTAAATTACTCGTAGATGTATTGTGTAGCATTGATCTGATGGTATTGTTCTTTTTTGCTCAGGCGTGATAAGAAAACGAAGCCATGACGGATTCCAAGTACTTCACCACCAATAAAAAAGGTGAGATTGTATGTGTGTGATGTGAAAGGAGGTCTGTGGTATGCCTATGTGGTGTGGGGAAACGGTGTCTGGTTGATTCTCAGCCTGTTTTTCAGTCAGCTCTTGCATCAAGTACAAGCAAGTCCAGATGGGAGGAGATGGGGTTCAGAAACCTATGCAGCATGCTAGATCTCATGGAGGTTATTCCTCCCACATCCGATGGTGGCTGTTAGGTCCACAGAGAATCCCTGCACCACTATGATGGTTGTAGAGCTCAGAAGAGAGTAGAAGTCTTGTCCAGGGCCTCACTCATTCATTCACTTTATATCCCAGCTTTCTCTCAGTACCAGACTCAAGGAGGCTTATGAGAAATTACAGCAAAATGCAGCAAAAAAGCTATTGTTAGTACCAAAAATGAAATAAAACAACAGAGTTAATATAGTTTTCTATCTGAAAACTGGCAGGGATATTGGAGAAAGAGGGATAGCTTCCCCCACTGATAGACTATGATTCCCATCACTCTGAGCCTGGACCTCATTGAGGGAGAAATAAACCCACACACTCTGCACTGCATTTTGAAGCTATTTTGCAACAGTTTCTGAGCTGATTTCTTTGCTTTGCTTAAAACAATGCAATAAAATTGGAAGGCCCCATGTTAGTCCTGGGATGGTTTGCTTCAGATCCAGATTTCTGAGAAGAAGGGATGTGCATGTGTGTGTTGCCTAGATATCCTGCTTGTGGGTTGTCAGGAGGCAACTGCTTTGTCCTCTGCTTTGGTCCTGCCGGTCTCATCTTGCTGGATTTTTCTTTTCCAGGGGAGATCTTTGAGCTGAAAGCAGAGCTCAACAATGAAAAGAAGGAAAAGAGAAAAGAAGCAGTGAAGAAGGTCATTGCAGCCATGACTGTGGGCAAGGATGTCAGGTAATACTTCCCTCCTTGTTGTTACCTGTTTATTCCTGCATTTATTTATGTATGTACTGCATACCCTATCTCCTTCTGCCAACGTGGGACCCAAGGGGGTTCACAGCATAAATTAAATCAAATTTCAGCTAAGTAAATCCCTACCGTAAGTGAGAGTTTTAAAGTTTTAAAAAGTTTAGTAGTTTTTTTTTTAAACCTATCTTAATAAAAGCAGCACTGTTTTTCATTTAAAACCATTTAAACCATACCAAGTGAGGGGGAACCTTCAGGGGTGACTGGTGATCCAAGGCTGGTCTGAATGAAAAGACCTTTGCTTGCTGGCAGAAGAAGACCCAGGAGACCCTTTGTGGCCCTTAAAGCTCTCCTCCAGTCCCCCAAAGCCCCACAACACCTCCATTCAATGTGATTTGGGAAAAATTTTATACCTTCAGACCATCCAGAAACTAATGGAAACACACAATAATTTTCTTCCAAACACTATAAAGGTCAGCATGTTAAAAAACCAGAGCATCAGGCTTGAAAAATGTTTCATTCAGTCTCTGATGAACCTTCTGAGAATGAATGAATTGTAACAATTGTCCTTTGGTTGTTCAGGAGGGGAAAGAAACGGGTTTCTTTTCTGGAATGTTATTTGCCATAATGAACTTGGAGTATTTCAGATGAAAATAGAAAGGCAAAGAAAGAGAAAATGACCACCTTGGCAGGGGGATGATGGGAATTACCCCTGTAGAAGTGAGACCAGTTGCATAGATGGTGATTTGTCAGTAAAAGACAATGGGGATTCATTTCCAGGAAAGGTGTGCATGTCATGGCCTAGGCCAACAGGGCAGAAGAGACCCCATGAGACTTATGGAGCTGTGCTCAGCCTGGATCAAGTGCCCTTCATAGCTCCCAGCATCCCCAGCTGTCCTGTTTATTGGGGGGATGTGAATTCTGTTTGAACACATCTGGACAGCAGCAGATTGGGAAGGTTTCTTTAGGAACAAGTCCTTTAGCCCAGCAATTGATCAGCCTCTCTCTATCTCTCTTTTTCTCGGCATGGTCTAGCTCCCTTTTCCCAGACGTGGTGAACTGCATGCAGACAGACAATTTGGAGCTGAAGAAGCTGGTGTACCTGTACCTCATGAACTACGCCAAGAGCCAGCCAGACATGGCCATCATGGCCGTCAACAGCTTTGTCAAGGTAGTCCAGAGTCCATCTCTCCATCTAGATTCTATTCTATTGTATTATTATATTTCCATCTTGATCAGTGATGGCTGGGGGCTCCCATGTCAGTGGGATGATGATTCTGTTCCAGATTTTGGCTAGGTTTTTTTTAAAAAAAAGGGGAAAAAAGGAGCTGTCCAGGGTGCTGAAGCTGTTTTGTTATGTAGCAGAAAACATGCAAAAACTCACAGTTCAAAGAGTCTTCAGTTGTCTATGGAATTAAAAGCACTTAATCAAAGTAGCTGACCATATTTTAAAAGCCCTATTCTTGTGAATGAGTCAGTTTCCCAAAGCAATAAAAAGTTCTTACCTTGCCAACGGAAAGAGAGCAAGGAGAGAGCCAGCCCAGGAGGAGGTAGGGAGAAAAGCCCCACAGTAACCAACACCCCTGTGCTTCAGTGACAATTATGGCTGCACCATGTGCTGCTCCATGCACACAGATGCTCTGGGCTCCCCTTCAGCAAGAGGGTCCCTTGTTTAATCTTTGCCTGCCGCCAAAAATCCTAGAGCAGCCTGTATGTTGTCTCAGAATTAGACAGTGGGGAGAGTGACTGACCAGCTAGATGTAATCCAGCAAAGCACCTTGACCTCTGAGTCAGTGGTCTACGTTGTGGGAGGGGGCAAATTTGTCAGGCAAAGGGTTTTGCCCTGGGATCTCCACCCTCCAAGAGCTGCACCCAGAAACAAGAAAGCCAAACAGAAGTTTGGAAGTCCATTTCTAAAAAAAGGACACTTTTTCACGGTTAACGTTCAGTGTGTGTAGAATTCAAAGACATCACTGTGTGATTCTGGAAAACTGGTACACGAAGGGGTCTTGTATCAACTTGGACTAACTTAAAGAAAGAAGTTGGTAGCATGAGCTTTTGTAGACTTTAGTCTTCCTCTTCAGATGCATGTTTACATGGGATTTTCAGAACCCCTTTCTCCAGCTCTGTGCAAAACCCAGCTTTACCAGGACTGCCCTCTTTCCTTCCTCTTTCCGTCAGGACTGTGAGGACCCCAACCCACTCATCCGCGCCCTGGCAGTGCGCACCATGGGGTGCATCCGGGTGGACAAGATCACTGAGTACCTCTGTGAGCCTCTCCGCAAGTGCTTGAAGGACGAGGACCCTTATGTGCGCAAGACGGCGGCGGTATGCGTGGCCAAGCTGCATGACATCAATGCCCAGATGGTGGAGGACCAGGGCTTCCTGGATTCCCTGCGTGACCTCATCGCTGACTCCAATCCCATGGTAAAAATATCACAGAAGTATCTGCAGAAATAATGCATTTTTACACCGCTTCAACTGCCGCAGCTCAATGCTATGGAATTTCTGGGATGTGTAGTTTGGTGAGATATTTAGCCTTCTCTGCCAGAGAGCTCTGGTTCTGTAAAAAACTACAGTTCCCAGAATTGCATAGCATTGAGCTATGGCAGTTAAAGCTGTGTCAAACTGCATTATTTTTGCAGTGCAGATGCAGCCATGGTAAACCAAGCATCACATCTCAACAAAAGTTTACCTGAAATTTATATAATGGTTGATCAAAGTGATCACATCCTTCCTTGGATGCAAACTGCTGGAGAAAAGAGGCTGTAGCCATATCTTCCTGGCTTTCCCAAGAGAGGGGAAGGTGTTCAGTTTTTCTGGCTTCAGGTTTACAGTGTGTTCCCTCCCCGTCCCCAAACACCTTGCTAGAAAAATGAAATGCTTTCCTGGCTGTCGGTTGGCAGCTTTCCAAGACGCCTGCATGCCGCCTTCCTTGCATGAATATTGATGGCTTCTCGGAAACGCTGTGTTCTTGGCAGAGCAACCGTCTCTTGTTGTTAGCGATCATAAGGAGATGGTCCTTTCATATTCCTCTTTTCATTTCATTCTCACCAGGGCTGCAGGTAAAAGAAACCCCTCTTACTGAGGGAAGTGGGGAGGAAACCAGCTGTCGTATCAAAGCATCAAATACACACCTGTTTTGCTTTTTTAAAGAACTGTTTTGCCCAAAGTTATGGCAAATTTTTAAAAAGGGGTTTAAAGTCAGGATGAGCAAGTGTGTTGGTTCTTAGGACACTGCTGATCCTTGGGGTTAATTTTCCGAGCATGTTTTTGCATGGTTTTTTCTTCACATTTTCAAGCCCCCTGTTGACTTGTGGCTTGATGTGGGCATAAATGGAGCACCTGCGCTTCCTCAGGCGGCACAGGGATGGCGGTCTCCTGTTCAGACTTACGCACACCATGTGAACTGTTGTATGTATGGACCTCTGGGATTTTTCTCTCCCCTTGCTAAACCCACCCCTTGCTTTCTCTTTAATTTTGAACACAGAATGATGAAGGCTCCCACATTTGGCTCCTGGCTGCAAGCTTCATTTTTTTCCTCAGAAGTCTTCCTTCCATCCTTTCTCAGCTGCTGTGCAGAAATCTGGAAATGGCTCCCTGCCGCTTGCTTCTTGCTGCAAATGAGGAAGCTTAATCAGCCAAGATGTTTTTAATTGGCATTTTAATTTAGTATCTTTCACATTAGATAATTTTGGGAGGATGGAGGGACATGTTACCATATTAATAGTACTAGTAATTATGTTACGAGAGCCAGCGTGGCATAGTGGTTTATGCGTTGAACTAAGACTCTGAAGACCAGGGTTTGAGACCTGCTTGACTGTGACACCCACTGGGTGACCTTGGGCAAGTCACACTCTCTCAGCCTCAGGGGAAGGCTGTGGCAAACCTCCTCTGAACCAATCTTGCCAAATCTTTGCAACTTTTTATTCCATATATAAATATAGAGCGTCTTTCATGGTATCCTCCAAAATACCATCTGAAGTTTTGGAAACATAGATCATCACTGTGTTTCTGAAAATCTCTAAGGAAGCAGTAATAGATATATTTAAGGAAGCAATAATATAATAGGTATGAGATCTGATATTATTTAAACATGGAGTATGAATGATAAGAATTATAACCTTTCCTTCTTGAAACAGAATGGAGGGTTTTTCTGACTTTGAATCAAATTCTGGAATAAGATTTTTTTGTTCTTGTTGTTCTATATTTCTCAGTTTGGTGTCAGGTTTTGTATATAAAGTAAAAATATACAGGATTCTCCTCGACACTGTTTGGAGAGATCTAAATCATAGCCATCTACCGCATTTTCAACCCATAGCCCCTTCTTTCAACCACACTCTGCTCCCCCCGCCCTTGCCACTTGGCACTCAGTTTTTTCTTTTGCAAGCTTAAAAAAGACTGGGTTCCACTTTTGAAATGATTCCACTTTTTGACAGTCCCTTGGTCCCTGACAGATAAGCAGGGGCTTCTTGTATTTCTTTCTAAAAGAAGGATGTTTAAAAATTTCAGCCAGGCCTGCTGGCTTAGTCCAAATCGCTATGAATAGGGGCTGCGGTGTGGAGGTCTGAGCTACTTCTACCGCTTGCCTCCTCTGTTTCCTTTCCAGGTTGTGGCCAATGCCGTGGCGGCCTTGTCTGAAATCAGCGAATCTCACCCCAACAGCAACTTGCTCGATCTGAACCCCCAGAACATCAACAAGCTGCTGACTGCTCTGAACGAGTGCACCGAATGGGGCCAGATCTTCATCCTGGATTGCCTCTCCAACTACAACCCAAAAGATGACCGGGAAGCCCAGAGGTAAGTGAGCCTAATTTTGGCTGGCATAGAGGCTCAAGTCCCTTTGCCCTGATTTCTCTCCAAAGGGTTGCACAGAGTTAGACAAGTTTGCTGCTGCAGAAGATGGATGAGATACATTTTAGCCTCTGGCCTGTGGAACTCCTTCCCAGAGGGGCATGTGATAAACACAGATTTAGACAGGCTTAGGAAATCATCCCAGAAGAGAGCTCTGTCCACAGTTGCTAGTCCAGATAAAAGGAAGTTTTTGTGTTTTCTTGAGATGAATGTAACGTTTTCCTTAAACCAAGTTGGTTGTTGCACCCAGACTAGAACAGTGCTGCTGAGGAATTGGCCGGTTCAGGCAGGCATTGATTTCATCTCTCCTTTTCTTTTCATTTGTCCCCTTCAGTTACCTTTCCTTCAGTTTCCTCATCTTGGTCATGGTGTGCTTTTCTTTTCCTTTTTGTTTCTGGATGCTGCTACTCCGTAGTTTCTGTCCATGCTGGGACATTTTCCCCTCCCTCCCTCCGTCAGTCCTCAGCAAATGCCCCAAAGCTTTTCCTGTTACATAAACATGTGCAATCAAGTGGACAGCTTTCCCTTTTCTCAGAAAGTCTGTTTAAACTTTCTGACTGCTGTATTCACTCATGAGGTGGAATGGTTATGAATGTTCCAAGTCACCATTGTGATGGTTTCACTGATAGATGAAACAGCAGTCTCTTTATCTATCTACCACATCCCCTCATTCTGAATTGCATTACTTCTCAGGGGAGCTTAGTTAATTTTCAGAAGTCTAGAGCTTTTTGGGATTGAGCAAAAGAAACCCCATAGCCATGGGGAGAGGAGACATTTGCTCATGCGAGAGAAACATGGCAGATATTAAGGCATTCAGGTTCAGAAAACAGAGCCAACTTAGAATGGAAGGAGCGGTGCCTTAGGCAGCCAGTCTCTCAGGTATGGCCTTCTCTTCTTCAGTTCTAAACATTTAACATTTTCATATTTATTAGTAAACATTTATATCCTCCACATTTCCTTAGTGCTTAGTGTGGTATAAAGTGATATATAAATGAAGCTGCTATTTCTTCCAAAGAATTAAAATTTTCTATGTATGCATTGCTATCCCCTCTCTGCTTTGCTCTCAGCCTACTTGTGAAGTAGGTCAGGCTGAGGGTGTGAGTAGCTAAATGGAGGTAAAACAGTGGGATTTATGGCTCAACAAGGATTAGTAGTTGGATCTGCCAAGTCCCAATTGAAACCACTCAAAGTTCCATACTAGACACCAAGAGCATCTGTTCTATTACATTTAGCTGTCTGGCATTTGACCAAGTGTGTAATGGTGGGGGGCAGAATTATTCAGTCCTCCAGATGCTGTTGAACTGCAGCTCCCAGCATTGCTCTCTGGTGACACCAAAAAGTGGCTACCCTTTACCTTTCTCCCTCTGGAGAGGTTCTGGGTGAGCCCTGCGGAACTTCTTTCCTTCAGAAACCATTATCTGAACCCTTTCTGGGGTTCCAGATAAACTTTCCCAATCTGTAACTGGAATTAAACCAGAGCAGGGGAGGAATATTGGAACAGGCAAACTCAAGCCAGGTTTCGAGGATGCTTCTCCTTCCTCTTTTAGATAAAGATTTCCAGAATCCCTCAGCAGTTGTGGCAGCTGGGGAATTCTGGGAATTGAAAAGACCATGTCCCTTAAGCTCTTGTCTGTACCCAGTTTTGTTGAAACCAGTGTAATTCTTATCAGTGGCAGCTGGTGGCTCCTGTTCAGTGGGGCAGTGAATCCATGCCAGGCTTTCTTTCAAGCTTGAAAGGAGCACTCCACTGTGCTGAACCTTATTTCCCAGACAGCTTCAGCACCTTGGACAGCTCCTTTAAACCTATGCACAGCTTCAACAGATCCATTTTTCCATTGACATGGGAGCCATTGGCCTCCACTGATTCCAACTTCTAGATCCTGACAGTAAACAGGAGGGGCATTCCCATCGTGCACTGCTTCCAGGCATCTCTTTGGAAAACACCCCCCTGGTCAGGTTTTGGGGTTCTTTTTTCCAGATGCACCCCATTACAGGCTAACCCTTGGTTCCTGGATTCCATCCCAAAAGGATTTTCCGAAGCCATCCCTAAATCTCCTCCTCCCTCCTCTTTTTCCTCCCCACCCTCTTTCTTCCTCCGCTACCCTCTGGCAGCATCTGCGAGCGGGTGACTCCCCGCCTCTCCCACGCCAACTCCGCTGTGGTGCTTTCGGCCGTCAAGGTGCTGATGAAGTTCCTGGAGCTCTTGCCCAAGGATTCGGATTACTACACCATGCTGCTGAAGAAGCTGGCCCCTCCCTTGGTCACTCTGCTGTCCGGCGAGCCTGAAGTCCAGTATGTGGCCCTCAGGAATATCAACCTCATCGTGCAGAAAAGGTCAGGAGGGACCAGAAGCTTCTGGTACAATTTCTCTTACTAATCAAAAGCTACTTCACAGAGGAAATGTTTCTTTCTTTCTTTCTTTTGGACTACAGCTCCCAGAAAGCCCCCCATCCCTTTGAAGTGGTAGTAGTAATAATAATAATAATATATTTATTTCTTACCTACATCTCTCCATGGATTAAAGCAGTGAACAAGAGATTAGTATACAACATACAACATCAGTTAAAAACACGTCAGTGAAAAACAGACATCAAATTAGAAAAATAAGTAAGACAAATAGACATTAAAGCTATGAATCCATATTTAAAATTCATAATTTAAAAATTCACAAAACATGCAAATATGCCCTACCCTATGTCTCCAAGCATTCTCCAGACCTCTGTGCTGCCTCCCCACCCCAGTACCTGTTTTCCTCTGCAGTCTTTCTCAAAATGGTCTGTGCCTTCCTTTCCCCAGGCCTGAAATCCTGAAGCAGGAGATCAAGGTCTTCTTTGTGAAGTACAACGACCCCATCTATGTCAAGCTGGAGAAGCTAGACATCATGATCCGCCTGGCCTCGCAGGCCAACATCGCCCAGGTCAGCCGGACCCCCAAACACCCCTCTTCCCTTTCCTGAGTGCCTTCAGAGGAAGGACAAAAATAGGAAGCAGCAAGAAAGCACACTCTGTATATTTTTTTAAAAATGAAGGAACTACTTCTCCACATAATCCATAATACAGGGATGGGGAACCCAAGGCCCTGGGGACTAATCTTGTCTTCTTGGGCTTGCTTAGGTGGCCACATCCCTCTTTCCACAACCTCAGAGCTTGGGGGTTCCCCATCTTCTTTACATATTTCCCCATCTGTTTTGAAAGGCTGAAATGCCTTTCTCAAAAGTCACTCACACAGGCAGGAAGAGCCTGATAGCAGAATGTGTTTGACAAAAGGGATGGAGCCAAGTCTTTGACCTCAGCCACTCCAGAATGTGGCCTCCTGAGGATTTCTTTGAAATTGAATTCAGACCTTGTTCTCCTGTGTATAGTGGTTTGAATGTTGCATTACAACTCTGCAGATCAGGGTTTGATTTCCAGCTTGGCCATAAAACCCACTGGGTGACTTTGGGCAAGTCATACTCTCTCAGCCTTGGGGAAGGCAGTGACAAACCTCCTCTGAACAAACCTTGCCAGAAGTTGGAAATGACTTGAAAGCACACAAGAACAGCCTCCTTCCCCTCCCATGCCCTACTGTACCCTGTAAAGCATTTCAAAGTATATTATTGGTATTGTAATTTCTTCCATCATAATGAGGACTAGAAACTTTTTTAAAGGGAATTAATTCCTTTTTATTGGTTCCAAGCTACTCCAATAGGAGAAGAGGGCATAAATGTCACCACAACCGATTTAACACTTTGCTTGTTTTCTTTATTCCGTGTCCCGGCCCAGGTTCTGGCTGAGCTCAAGGAGTACGCCACAGAGGTGGATGTGGATTTTGTCCGCAAGGCTGTGCGTGCCATCGGGCGATGTGCCATCAAAGTTGAGGTTAGGAACTCCTTCGGTTGCTCTCACCAACCAGCAAAGACCAAGAAATCCAGATCTTGGAAGATTATCCCAAACTGCCAGATGCTCTGTGCTCTATTGGGGACCTGCCTTCTCTCATGCTAAATTTACAACCCAAAATATACTTCCTCCCCTTTTGCAGACACCCTGCCTCATAAACTTAGTTCTCCAAATTCCAGTGCAGCTTGCTGCTTTTATCCTTTTACATCTGAGCAGCCTCGTAGTAGTGTCTACTGGGAGGAAGAGCGAGGCGGGGAGGCTGTTAATGGGGACCAGGTGCTATCTGAATAGCCACGCTTCCCTGCGGCTTCCTGCTGTGCTCCATCGCAAGGGCTCTTCAGGGCAGGGGACCCTGGGAGAACAGAGAGGCTGCAGCCCTCTTCCTGAATGCCTCTCTGTTTTCTGTTTTCCTGAGCTGAAGTTCATACTTGTGCAAAAAAAAAAAAACCTCTCTTTTAGGATAGACATGGGGCATATGTCCTCCCACACCAGTGTGGTGGAGTGATTTGGACTAGGACATTGGGAAACCAGGGTTTGAATCCCTGCTTAGCCTTGGAAGCCTTGAGCAAGTCCCACTCTCTCAGCCTCAGAGAAAGACAGGCAAGGCTTCTGGGCAGAGGGGAAGGCCCATTGCATGCATTCATTCATTGCATGGATTAATCTGTCATTGCACAAGAGACAGATAAAACAGGCAGCCTGCCCTGCTGCTCAATTCCTGGGATCCTCTCCCTTGATTGAATCAAAGACCGTTAACCCACTTTTCTGGATGGGCCACCCCATCACAGGTGCAGTGAGCCAGCACTCACAGTGTTAAAGCCTAGAGTAGGAACTGTAAATCCCAGTAGCTTTGGTCTGGAATGCTGGGGGTTGCAGTTCAGCTGCCTCTGATTTACCACCCTTGGTTAACACACACTATAAATTAGCTGTGGGCAGAGTTTGGAAGAAAATTAAGTTTCCCAGCCAAGCCCCAATGTCATAGTTCAGCATCCGGCAGGGTTTCCTTCCTTGCCTGTGGTGTTGCGAACCTGCTGTGGAAGGTTTTCTAACGTTCTTGAGCAGAGATTTGGGGTGCGTGGGAGAGGGGCAGTTGGGAGATTGTGGCATGGATCCTGACGGGTGCTGGACCTGGTGGAGGGTGCTCAGCTGCTGATTTACAGGCTCTTCTTCTTTTTCCTTTGGGGTGTCAGCAATCTGCAGAACGCTGTGTCAGCACCCTCCTGGACCTCATCCAGACCAAGGTCAACTACGTTGTCCAAGAGGCCATTGTGGTCATCCGGGACATCTTCCGCAAATACCCCAACAAGTAAGTGGCTTTGCTAAAGAGAGGAGGGGCCAAAGAGTCTCCTAGCCATGGGGTTCAGGGCATGGGGGGGGAACACCTTCTTTCCCTCCCACCGTCACAGAAATGTCCCCCCTTTCTTCCTTCTGGATGTTTCAGACAGAGAGTCCCTCTAGCCATCATGGGCGATTGAAATTCCCCAATATCTGGAAGGCCAAAGCTTCCCCCAGTCCTCGGACTGCTGCTCTGAAGCAGTGGAGGGTCAGGATAACAAAGCCATGCTGGTTTGGGGACATTTTTGTGTGTCTGGAAAGATCAAGGAAGCCTTTTGTGGCATTGCTCCATAAGCTCTCATGTGGGGGACCGACAGGTTTTAACTCCCAGTGTGCCGGCTAAGAGGGAGGACACCATGTTTGTGCCCCTTGGCTACAGCTCTTTCTTTCCTGAAGACTCACTGAAAACCAGTTGCCAATAGCTTGTTGACCCACACAGGTCCATGGCCCATCTCTTTGAATAATACTAGCCTGAGGAGCAGAGTGTCAGGAAGGGAATTGTAGTCCAACCTGGGCCCTACATGGTGGGTGACAAGCAGAGTCTAGAAGAAGGAAAGATGAGAGCTGGCAGCCCTTAGTAAGTGAGAGGAGGAGACAGAGTTGAATTGAGTTTCAGCTTTGAGTGCTAGACTTTTGAAAGGGCTGTTCAGAGCAACAGGCCAGATGGGTAGGGGCAACCTCTGTGAACTCTGCTTTTTTGGACCTCAGGTATGAGAGCATCATTGCCACCCTGTGTGAAAACTTGGACTCTCTGGATGAGCCAGATGCTCGGGCAGCCATGATTTGGATCGTGGGGGAGTATGCCGAGAGAATCGACAACGCAGATGAGCTGCTGGAGAGCTTCCTGGAGGGATTCCACGATGAGAGCACCCAGGTAACAATTCCATTCTTTTCTATTTCACTCTTTTTTGGTTTCCCAACTTTCAGAATCCCTTAGCCCAGGGGGCTTCTGGGAGGGAGGCCAAAACCTAAACTATTCCAAGCCCAGCCAAGAACTATCTTCCAGAGGATATGGGCAGGGGGCAGCAGAAGCCTGTTAGCACTGCAGGGCTGGTGTAAATGCTCATATGGCCCTGTTTCTCTCTCGCTTCGTCTCAGGTCCAGCTCACCTTATTGACAGCAATTGTGAAACTGTTTTTGAAGAAGCCATCCGAAACGCAGGAACTGGTTCAGCAGGTGCTGAGTCTTGCCACGCAGGTGAGTTGTGGGTTGTCAGAGGGAGTAGTGAGATACCTCTCCCATTTTTTTTTTTAACAGTATGTTCCTTTTCTCGAAAAATGTCAGAATGATTGCAGAGGCTTTAGGACTGATGAGTTCAAAATATTCTGGGTTCTTGAGACCATAGTGTTGATTAGGATAACGCTAGCAAAGCTTGGAAAAGTTAGATTTGGGGGCTACAGCTCCCAGAGCACCCTAGTCAGCATAGCTTGTCATTTTGTAATCCAGAGAGATAACTTTTCCAAATGGCTCATAAAGCTCACATTTTGCTATACATGTTGCTTGGTGTGGAAACTGTTGCAGCATGGCTGGTTTAATATAAAGTATATTTTTTTACTCCATTTTTCACCCCATGATAGCTTGCAAATCCTAGCAAGAGCCCCAGCCTTCAGGCTTGCAATATAATTATTTGCCCCAAGTTGATTTCAACTCATGGTGACCCTCTGAATGAGAGACCTCCAAGAGACCCCTTGGTCATCCACTGCCCTACTCAAGTCCTGCAAACTCAGGGCAGCAGCCTTTGTGGCCTCCTCAATTAAATCCATCCACCTGGCATGCAATCTCCTTTTCCTACTGCCTTCCGTTTCCCCCAGCATTACTATCTTTTCCAATGATATCCTGAAAGCCACAGCACAAGAGGAAAAGGGACTGTGGCAGGAGGAGGCTGACAGACAGACTCACACACTCGATTCCTGGTTAGAAATTCCACCAGGTCCAGCAAAACGGTGCAGGACAGAAGCACCGAGAAGCACCGCTGCTTCCTGAGTCCACCACTTCTGGCCACATCCTGTTTTTAAAAAAGACCTCTCTTGGATCTTAAGCATAGTAAAAATGCTCACTTGAAGCTGCTGGGGAGTTTTTTGTGACTCATTTTGGTCTTTTTTGTTTTGCGGTGGGCACAACCTTCCAAAGTCCTGTGCGGGGAGAGAGAGGTAATGCCTCTCCCAATTGGTCTCATTCCCCAATTTAATCCAACCCCTCCCAGTGTAAGAGAATAACAGCTGAAGCAACCTGGATAAATAATATGTGGTCCCTGGAAGGTAAGTTGAAAGGGAAATGGGTCCCTTTGCCTCACTCCTCGCCTCAGAAAACAAAAGCCTTGCTGTTTCCAAGGGGTCTCAGTTCAGTTCCCAGAGGAGAAGCCAAGCCTGCATGAACAAAGATTAAATCTTCTTCCCCCCGCTTTCTCTTTCTCCTTCTCTTTCTCCTTTCCACCTGGAAAACCATTCTGAGTTTTGCAGCATCCATAAAAGAAGTCTCAAGCATGATCTGCACCTGTATACTGCGCATGAGATTAAATGTGTCAGCCGCTCAATATTTAGTGCCAGGCAAAAGCAGAGCTGTTGACATTGCCATAAATCAGTCTTACAAACTGGGAGTGCGGGACTGGGGATTGTTTGCCCCTCCAAATGCCAGCATTCCTGGTCAACTAGACCAGTAGGGAAGGATGCTGGGAATTACCATCCAGGTACTTTGGAGGACCCCACAGTTCTTAAAATCCTGTTATCAAATACAGTATCCCAGCACATGACATGATGACCAGTTGCATAAGAGGCTTTTAAAAAAAGATTATAAAGCTATTAGCCATGAGGGCTGGGAGTGGAATATCTCCTCGGAGGAACCCTATCTCCCGTTACCAGATGCTGCTCTGAGGGTCGTGGCCGGTTTTTTCCTGATTGTTGTGGGAATTCTCAGACCAGTGATTTTTGTATTAAGTTAAAATGATTGAGCTTCTCATCTGGCTGCTGTCGTGTGAATGAATGGATGATTTCAAAATAAAAAATTGGTCCTGGAAGCAACGACTGTGCCACAATCGCAAAGCATTACATTTCAGGGTATACTTTTGGGAACCCGTGGCACTTTTATGTCTATTGTGACAAATGAGTGCAGCTCAGTGGTGTAGAATTCGTATGGCAGGTTAATCATGTTGCTTTCCAAATATTATATGACTGCAACTCCTATCCACCCTTGCTGTTATGGGAATGTTAGGGGTTTGTAGCCCACCAAGATCTGGAGAGTGACAGGATTCCCCACTCCTGATTGTATAGGGCATGGTTAGGCAACCTTTCCCCTTTAAGGGCCGAGGGACTTCAGCTCCCAGAAGCCTCCGCCATGTTGTCCAATAGTCCCATGTTGGCCAATAGCTCCTGGGATTCTGGGAGCTGAAGTCCCTCAACCCTTAAAGGGGAAAGGTTGCCTACCCTTGGTATAGGGAGTTCTAGCCAGGTTAGAGCAAGTTTTCTCTTCTGTAAGTCTCAAGGTGTGACCATTCCCCTTGAAAACAGGCTGCTGAGGCCCAACGTGCTGCTTAACATTTTTAAAACCAGGACTAGACTTCTCAGCACTTCTACTTCACACACATACCACATTTTGGGGCAATCCTAGTGGTTGCTGGAGAGTCCCTGGGACCAAACTGAGGTTTGCGGGGCCCTTTCACTCTGCACAGTTACAGCACTATAATTCCACTTAATCTGCAATGTCTGCACCCCCCTATAGAGTCCTGGGCTTTGTAGTTTGGGGAGTCATGAGTGTTGCTCTGCAGCTAAGAATT
>CM034711.1:12618498-12643123 GCA_020142125.1 Phrynosoma platyrhinos
GATGGGCCATCTTGTGCTCCTTTCCCTCCAGGATTCGGACAACCCAGACTTGCGGGACCGTGGCTACATATACTGGCGCCTCCTCTCCACAGACCCAGTCACGGCCAAGGAGGTGGTCTTGTCCGAGAAGCCCTTGATCTCCGAGGAGACTGACCTGATCGAACCCACCCTGCTGGACGAACTTATCTGCCACATCGGCTCACTGGCCTCCGTCTACCACAAGCCGCCCAATGCCTTTGTGGAAGGCAGCCATGGGATCCACCGGAAGCACCTGCCCATCCACCACGGCAGGTGAGTCCACTCCGGGAGCCACCGTCTCATGGCGCCAAGGCTTCAATCCGATTGCTAGTCCCAACTGTGGAGACTCAGTAAGCTAATGCTAAGGCAAGTCCCAAAGCGACTTACAGGGTATGTTAAAAGAAAATAGCTAAAACAGTCTGTAATGGAGAAATGAAGAAAGCATTAAACAACCATCTTCTTAAAAACATTGTTCTAGAATAAAAGCACATTTAATCTCTATTACATATTAATGACAAGCACACAAGTTGCACTGTCCTAGCCAGGTAAAAGCTGAAGGTCTCTTTAAGTAAGAAGGTCTTTGCCTCCCATTCAGAAGAGCACAGAGAAGAGGCCAGTTGAGCTTCCAGTGGGAGGGAGTTCCACAGCCTGGGAGCAGCCATGAAGAAGACCCCTTTTCCTGGGTCCCTTCCAGACATGTCTGGGGTGAGATCGAGAGGCCTTCTGAGATCTTTAAACTGAGGCAGGCTTAGATGGGGAGGTGGCCTTTCAGATAGCCTGGGCTTAGAACTTGTAGGCCTTTAAAGGTCAAAGCTATCACTTTGAATTCTATCCAGAAAGGGACCAATAGCTAGCAAAGGTGTTTCAGGAAGGTCATCCTGTGCATTTACTCTAATTAGGGCTCCCAATCAGTTGTTGGCCTAAGCAAGCTGCTTGCTTGTAGGATTTAGCCGTGCCTTTTCTGCTGAGTCTCGCTTGTTATTAACATTGATACTCATTTTCGAACAGTGCCCCTGTCTTAACCCTTTCTCTCCTTCCTTCCTCCTGCAGCACCGACGCAGGAGACAGCCCTGTTGGGGCCACGACCACCACAAACCTGGAGCAGCCACAGGTGATACCCTCCCAGGGAGACCTCTTGGGTGACCTTCTGAACCTCGACCTCGGCCCGCCAGTGAACGTGCCCCAAGTGTCTTCCATGCAGATGGGGGCTGTGGATCTGCTTGGTGGAGGGCTGGACAGCCTGGTGAGTGGACTTCCCTAATCTCTTCTCCTGCGGTGGGGTAGTCTTGAAACACCTTGGGTCTCTCTCAATCCATTCCAGGCTTTAACTCCAGCTCTCAAGGAGCTGCCTAAGGTTCTGGAGCCTGGCTCTAAATAGAGTTGACATTGTATTTATTTATTGGATTTGTACCATGCTTTGCTCCTGGGGTGGATCTCTCCTTGGAGACCTCTCCTCATGCTAGCCAAAACCTGGAGCAGATTCACCATCCCCCTGACATGGGAATCACCCCTGCCTAAGGCTGGTTCCTCTTCCTTCTTCCTTTTTGCATTGAGGTGGAAGCAGGATATGGAGCGTCTGGCCAACAACTGCCGAGAGGAAAGTTGCATGTTCCCTGTCTTTGCTTTCCTTCTGCCTTCCCACCTTACACTTCAGTCCAGTATGGAGGTTGGAGCCCAGGTTCCAGTCCCAGGTTCTGGTTTCATTGAGCCACAGAAACTTCTCTCTCACAGTGTTTATGGTGGGAATGAAGCAGCAAGTGGTGCAGAGAAGGAGGAGAAAGAAAGCCATACAGGCTGCTGAGTTCATGGGAAGAAAGGAAGGGTGCAAACTCAGTCAGTGGACCTGGGGCCTTCTAAGGTGGCTGCGCTTGGAATTTCCGAGACAGTGCGGGCTTCCTGTCTCTGTGTGATGACCCTTATTTCTTTTCTGGGTTGGTTCTATGATTGATCTTCAAAATGGGGCTGGACAGTTCCCTGCTGGGGATGTTTCAGGTGGAGCTCCAGCTGGGTTGATCTTGATGGTCTCTGGGAGCCCCTTCCAAATCTATGCACTCAAGTCACCCATGCACAGGAGTGGGAAGCTTTCTTTCTTGCTAAGTCTTTTACATTTACACCAGCCACAGTTCAAGCCACAGAGCCCTGGACAACAGGCTTGACTGAGATCTGGATTAGTGGTCCTCTTCCCTCCTAACTGTGTGAAGATCTGGGGCAGAGAAATTGTGATATGTGTGTGTGTGTGTGTGTGTGTCAGAGAGAGAAAATGCCCACACTAATATCAGAGCCAAGACGCCTGCATTTTGTTCCTTTCAAGGTTGGCTTCCCCGCCCGTGGCTCTTTTTGCGATAAAGACTTGGCGGAGGAGCTGATGAAAGCCGATAAAAACATCTGGCCCTATTATGTAGAATTATTCAGGAGCTGTTTTGATGCTGCTTTACATAAGAGGCCTGCTGTTGGCCTGCCTCTCCCAGCGCTAATTTTCTCCCCCTTCCCTGCATTTCTCATTTCGATCCCCACAGCCCAGAGCCTCCTTGCCCCCGATATGGCTGGCGGCGAGGCTGGCTGGGTCCCCTCTTTCCCTTCATGGCGCTGCCCTTTCTCCACTTGGCATGCTGCCCTCCTGGCACAAGAGGCTATAAATCACTCAGTGGCAAATAGCTCTCCATGATTACTTCTCCATGGAGAAGTCGGAAATCCCAAGTGCTCCAGTATTTCTTTTTTCCCCCTGCGCTTACTAGATTGAAAGAGCAAATGGTCATTATCTATTCCCCTGTCAGGCAAAACAGGCACTTTCCCAGAAATAAGGCAATCCCAATAACTCCGGTGCGGGAGGCATTAAATCACTAGGTTGCCACATTTCAGTCTATTCCAGAATTAGGCCAGACTGCCTCGAGCGAGGTTTAACCATTGCATAGCCTTTTCCTATTTGGTTTTCTTAACTTTCCCAAGTTCATACTCCAGAATCGTGATGAAGACCATGTGTTTTGTTGTTCTTTGCCTTCAAATTTGTTTCTAATTTATGGTGATCCTAAGGAGAGCCAGCATGGTGTAGTGGGTTGAGCATATGACTTTGGAGACCAGGGTTCAAATCCCAGCTCATCCATGGAAACCCAGTGGGTGACCTGGGGCTCTCACTCTCTCAGCCTCAGAGGATGGCAGTGGCAAACCCCTTCTGAAGAAACTTTCCAAGAAAACCCCAAAGAAACACCTTAGGATCACCATAAGTCTGAAATGACTTGAATGCATACATCAACAAAAACAACAAAGGAGACCCTGTCATGGGTTTTGTTCAGCAAGTCTTCTTCAGAGGAGGTTTGCCACCATGGCCTACCTCCAAGGCTGAGAGAGTGTGACTTGCCCAAGGCCACCAGGTGGGTTTCCCTGGACGAGTGTGAATTCGAATTCTGATCTTCTAAAGTCCTAGCCCAGCACTCAAATGTCTACACAGAGCTGCCTCTTAGCCCTCTGTTCCCTCAGTCCCAAGACTCCAAATTCTCAAAACAAAGATGGGTTTGACACCCAAACAGCCAGATCTCATGTCAGTGGGCTGAGAAATTTCATTTATGTACTTAAATACCCCACCCCTCCCTGTGATTTTAACCTTTGGGAAGCTAAAGGCTTGGAAACTGAAAATGTGTTTGAAAGTGTTTGAGTTTTGTGTTTTTAATAGAACTGCATATTCTATCTCTTTATCTCTCTATTGACTCATAGTTTTTTTAGTGTACTTTGTCTTAATTGGTTGCAAACCTGTGATGCTGGAAGAAATCTGAGATATTAATTGATCAATTAAATAAAAACCTGGCAGGACTTTGAATTTTAACCCGACTATGGCCATAAGGCTAATTAACCTGGCATTGGTTAATTAGGAGTATTAACTGCAGATAGGGCTGCCAAATACACTTGCATCATCTCTCTCACTGTGGCTAAGTACCAAGCAAGTAAACTTTCAATTTATTTTTTGACCTTTTCTGTTATGTGACTGAAATCCTCACTTCCGCCTCTGTTGCAAAATTGCCATCATTCTGTAGAAAAAGAGTCAATTCCTTATCAGTTTATATCTCCAAGTTCCAAGACTTTGTGGAGAACAGCTATTGATTTTCCATTCCCGCGTGTAATTGCTCAGTGTAGCCTGATACTCACACATCTACTGGTGATCAGTTTATTCTGTACACGCTCCATGCTGGAGCTGAGTTTAAATGCAGACCTCACAGCCCATCCAAATGCAGCCATCACCTTTTGCCACTCTTCAACGGCTGCAGCTTCGTGTACACATCTCTAAACTAAACCCAGACAAGGTTCATGAGCTCTGCCTATAGCGAGTGTGGATGCTAGGTCTTCCGTGAGGTAACAGGCCGGTTATGGAGGTGCTGGGGGGGGGGGTGTCACTTGCTTAGACCTCAACAGGCCCTTGGGATGGGGCCAGAAGCGATCAGCCTTTGGGAACAGCGGCCTGGGGAAGCCAACTTTCTTCTTGATGAACTAGACCCAATTTGGAAGTGCATAAGTGCATCATCCCCCCCCCCCTTCTCCTGTGGTGGGTTTTGGGCTTCACAGTGCTCTCTTTCCTTCTCCTCACTGCCCTTCTCTCCTGCTGGTGAAGGGAGGGGATGTTGGGTGTTGTGGTGCCTCCTCCCAGGGGCTGTGTGCTCTTTGTTACCTGGTTCCTGACCACCTTGCTGAAGTGAACTCTTCCTTTCTCTCACCCCAACCCCACTCCCCGTTCATCTGTCTGTCTATCTCTCTGCTCCTTCTGTCTTGCAGCTTGGCAGTGACCTTGGCGGGGGAATTGGTGGCAGCCCTGCAGTAAGTGCCCTCCTTTCATTTTTACAAGTTTGTCTTTTTAAATATGATTCTCTGTGGTCCTCTTCCTGTCCACCCCTTTCCAACACATAGAGCTGAGAATGAACAGTCTACACGCTTCTCAAACATGGTTCTCCAAGCCATTCAATTGCATCGGAGATGGGTAAAAGCTGGTCCTGCTCATCTCTCCTTTAAGATGGTGCCAGAGATTGGGCAGCCCTTTAAATCCAGGGGAGAGGAAGTTTAGATGGAGGTAGCAAAGGTGATAGTTGTGCAACTGGATAAGGATCTCTTAAGTTGAGCACCAGCATGGTGTAATGATTTGAGCATTGGGCTAGGACTCTGGTGGCCAGGGTTCAAATTCCTCTTCAGCCATGGAAACCCATTGGGTGACCTTGGCTAAGTCACACTCTTTTGGCCCCTGAAGAGGGCAGTGTATCAAACCCTCTGAATGAATCTGACCATGATCGGGTTGCCTTAGGACATTAGTTGGAAATGAGTTCAGTGCACACAACAGCAACAACTTGAGTTGCTGCCCAGATGGTTGAATGAGAATTGCAAGCTGAGAGGACTGAGATGGATTCAAGGCCTAGCATAAGGTCTAGGGCCAGCCCTACCGTGAGGCAAAGTGTGGCAACCACCTCAGGTGACGGGTGCTTGGGTGGCAGCTCTCCTTTCCCAGCTGTTCCTCCTGAGTCCCCCTGGCCTTTCCCTTCTTCTGGTGCACAGACGTGTCATACTCCAGGCATATTGCACAACCTCTCCTGCTCACCTGAACCAGCCTGCTGCCCTCCTGGTGTGGTGGAGGATGCTACTGCATTGCCTGTCTTGAAGTAAGCTCCATCTTCTAGTCCAGTTGGCTTTTGCAAATACTAGAAGGCGGGTGCCATCTTGTCATTGTTGTGGGCAGGCCCTGTCTCATTCCCAAAAGCAAGCAGCCTCCTGGCCCAGGCAAGATGAATCCAGGGTGAGAGAGAGAGGTTCAAAAGGGACTCATGTCTCCATTGGCTTTTGCTCCTAAGAGGGGAAAGCGTTTCAGTGACTCTTTCCTGGCATCTTGTTTCACTTGGTCCAAAGCTCAGCATCGTACTGTAGTTCCTGAAAAGGAGAGGCAATGGATACCAGAGCCTCTAGTCTTGTACAAAGTTCCAAGGGGTTTAAACAAGCAGCACTCCTCCATTCCCAGTCTCCCTCCAAAAAAAACAAAAAAACTACTTTGAGAAGGCAGGAGGACTATATTAGTGGCTGCTGTGATGATCAAAGTGATAAGGAGATGATTGTGGAAGATTAAGCCACCCAGCCAGCGCCTTGGCATGCAAATGGCTTATTTAGCGCTCTTGATGATTTAAGAAGATGCCAGGAAAGAGTCGTTAAAATATTCAGTATATTGCCAGAGTTCAGGGGTTTTGAAGAAAGCCGTTGACTGTGCATAAAACCTTCAACCATTTTGTCTTTCCATTTCCCCCTTCCCATAACTCCTTCCAGGTGGGACAAACCTTCATCCCCTCCTCGGTGCCTGCGACCTTTGCCCCCTCACCCACTCCGGCTGTGGTCAGCAGTGGACTCAATGACCTCTTTGAGCTCTCTTCCGGCATTGGCATGGCGCCCGGAGGCTTGGTGGCTCCCAAATCGGTATGCGGCGGGAGAGGTCCAGGTTTGCTTCCGCTTAGCGTTCCCACACAAGGGAAGTGGAGCAAAGGCAAAGTGATAGGAAAGCTGGCCCACAGGGGAAGTGGTCCCAAACCACTTTCTCCTCCCACAGTCAGAGCTGAGGCATGGGTTATCATGATGAACCGCAGCATGCCAGGATTTAACTGCACTGCTGTCAAGGGGCTGCAGGACTTTGCATGCACTGGAAGAAACAATCTCACTGGGACTGCCTTGCCCTTCTTCTCCCAAGGCAGCCTCTGTCATGCTCTGACTGCCTTTTTCTTGGTCCCCTTCCTTCTAGGTCTGGCTGCCAGCCGTGAAGGCCAAGGGCCTGGAGATCTCGGGGACCTTCAGCCACCGCCAAGGGCACATCTACATGGATATGAGCTTCACCAACAAGGCCCTGCAGCACATGAGCGACTTCGCCATCCAGTTCAACAAGAACAGGTAAGATAACCCATGTGTGGAACCAAGAAAATGGACTAGTTTGTCCCCAAATGGATTTGCAGGGTCATCCTTGCTCCTGTGGCTCAGTCCCTGTGAGTTTTCTTAGGCCTCTTTGCTGAATTTTTCTCTCTTCCTCTGTACCTCTTCTCTACCCCCCAGCTTTGGCGTCATCCCCAGCACCCCCCTGGCCATCCACACACCTCTGATGCCGAACCAGAGCATCGACGTCTCTCTGCCCCTCAACACCCTGGGGCCAGTGATGAAGATGGAGCCCCTCAACAACCTGCAGGTAGGGACTTTGTGATTGATTATGGGATGGTGGGGAAGGGAGGAAGAGATGGGGTCATTTCAGATGTGCCAGAGATTGGCTGAGATGGTCTGTTGGGGGGAATAGTACCAAATTTGGAAAAACAAGCCCTCCTCTGGACAGTCCTCACAGCCACGTTCCCACTTCTAAGCAGTTTTCAGCTCCACTGGCAGCTTTGCATGTTTGCCTTCCATTCTCAGAGGCTGAAACATTTTTTCCTAAGGCTTTGCTTCTGGTGGCAAGTGCTTTAAACTGAGATACAGCTGGTTATTTTTGGTCCCACTAAAAATACCTTAGTTGTTGCCACTCCTGACATATTTTAATTTTAAGCTCTTCCTGCCAGGAACTAAACACTTCAATCTTTTAGGGGGAAGAAAACCCACTGAAAAGTTGGGAAACTAAACATTGCTAGCGTGATGAGACGTGGCCGTCTAGGGTTGCTCCCAGTGCTGGATTCAGAGCCAAGGCCTGAGGTTGCCCACCTGTGCCTAAAGTGCCAAGCCGTTTCTCTGCAGGTGGTACAAGGGGGAGCTTATTATGGCGGGCACACAGATTAAAACCCAGAGCCTCGCATCAGACACTTGCTGGTCAGCATCATTGCCACGTCATTTCCCCACAAACATGGCTACTCTTTGGCATACAGAGAGAGTCCCAAATTGGGCCAACCATCATATATTTTGTGGTAGAGATTTGTCATTATATTTTGGAGACATAGGGCAGGGGATTGCCATTACCTCCCTGAGTGGTCTCATTTTTTTACCTCTTCTTAAACAGGAAATTTGAGAAATGTATTTTTTTCTCACCAGTTTGACCAAGGGATTAATTTATTTCAGAAGGCCTTTGTGCTCCTGGTCCCCTGTTTATCTGGTTTTGCCATTGAAAGAGATGTTTCCAGCAGAGGAGAGCAGAGAGAGTGTTTCTTTAAAAGGTTTAAATCTTTCATCTGAGGAGCCCTGGTGGCACAGTGGTTAAATGCCTGACTGCAGCCATTCACTCACAAACCGTAAGGTTGTGAGTTCAATACCAGCCAGGGGCTCAGGGTCGACTCAGGCTGGCATCCTTCCGAGGTCGCTAAAATGAGACCCCAGTTTGTTGGGGGCCATTGGCTTACACATTGTAAACCGCTTAGAGAGTGCTTAAGTGCACTGATAAGCGATATAGAAATGTACTTGCTATTGCTATTGCTATTTCATCTGTATATTCTCTGCTGAGAGCTAGAGTTGAGCAACATCTGGAGCAGTGGGCATTAAGCTCTGGCTGTCCAGACATTCCGGGCTGTTGGGCCCAGAATCCCTCAGCCAGCCAGCCGCTGGTCAGGGATTTGGGCAAATGAAACCTAAGGCATCCAGAGGGCTAAAGGCTGAGGACTGCTGCTTTAGAGTTGGGGTGGGTGGCCACCTGAGCTCTTGGGGGGGGGCAAATGTGCCCCTCCATGCCCCTCCTCTTCCTCCTCCTTGCACACAAATTTTCTTGTTTTGCTCTGATAAAAGTACAATTGTGTCATGTCTTTGCTCTCAGCCTGTAGAGGCCCTTTAATATCCCAAAGGGACCAGATCCTGTCTGATCTTGGAAGCTAAGCGTGGTCAGCCTTGTAGTATTTGGATGGGAGAGCAGCAGGGAATCCCAGGGAGTGTAGGCTGTATTTCAGAGGAAAGAACCAGCAAAACTACCTCTGATTATTCTTCGCCTTAAGAGGGAAAAAACTGAAATTCATAGGTTCACCAAAAGGTGACACACAGAGGCAAGGAAGATTTACCTGTAAGCTTTGTTTCTGGCATTTTCTTTTTAAAAACATGACAGATCTGGTCCCTCATAGGGCATTGGCGGGGGGTGGGGTGGGTGGGGGTGGCGGGAGGGACATGACACTTGAGGCTTCAAGAACAACAGCAGTGTGAACTGCCGGAGGGGCTGTGTTGTAGTCGACTGTGGCATGGCTTGGTTTTTAAAACATGCTTGCTGAAATCTCCCTCTTGCATGGCTGAATTTACACCTTTGTTAAAACAGAGCAGCAAGCAGGCTAGGCCCTTGCTTGGACTTATGAGAAATCTTTGCAGTTTTATGCAAAAATTGTGCACAATTTGCACACAATATATGGGGAAGGTGGGTACAAAGGAAACAGCATTTTCCATGTGCTCCTCTGCAAAAAATGCACACACATACACACACACAGACAAAAGCCCCCATCTGATTTTATGCAGAATAGGCTCCTAATTGTGCACAGCACAGCTTTCACACAGCAGGAAGAAAATGGCTTAAACTACTGATGGCTTTCTTTGAGAATGAAACAGAATTGCATTCCTCAGTAACAATCCGGGCCGCAAGGTGGACTTATGGGCGAGGGTGCCTCATTGGTGAGATTCAAGAGCTTAAAACTCTTTGCCATCCCCTTTGGCCAAGATGCCAAGGAGACCCCCAGGCATCCTTCTTCCCCTGCCCTTGGGCAGCAGACAAAAGCCCCATGCTTGGAGTGGCCACAAAGGAGTGAGTCAGCCCTGAGTTGTTTTTCAGGATGATTGGAAGGGCAGCTGCTCCTCCTCCTCCTCATCCCCAGCCCTTTTATATTTTAAAAAATCTGATACTTAGAGCACTGCTTCCTGCTGTGTGCCCTCCTGCTGTGTACCAAGTGCTCCCATCAATGGCAGGTGAAGCCAAGGAACGGAAAGCCTCTGATTGCCAAATTTAAACGCCCACCTCTCTTTCCAGAAAGCCTCAGGCCAAAGAGGGTGCAAATTCCCAGTCATTTGTCTATCTGTCCATCCATTCATCTCCTGTCTTTCTCTTTGCATGAGTCTTGAGGATTAAATCCATTAAAAACAAGGTACTGCTTAACAAAACAACTCTTATTAATACAAAAGTTAAAAACAATTGAGCAATTGTATGAAAAATGAAAAATTAAAATAGTTTAAAACTTTATTTTGACTTGTTCCTCCAACAATCGTGGTAGGTTTGTATTGCATCTGTTGATAATCACTCTTTGGCCTGATGCACATGTATTTATGCCAGCAGTAATACATGCTGGGAGTCGCAGTCCAACAACATCAGAGGGCTGCAGGGTTGTCATCTTCTTGTTTATTGTTCAGCTGATAAGATGTATGAATGATACGATGCCTTTGCCTCCTATCTCCTGAGAGTCTTCTCTGTCTCTCTGTTCGGTTTTGGGCCAGGTGGCTGTGAAGAATAACATCGATGTCTTCTACTTCAGTTGCCTCATCCCCCTCAATGTGCTTTTCGTAGAGGATGGGAAGATGGGTGAGTTGCAGGTCCTTCGTTCTGTTTGTCCATGACAGGCCCGGGCTAAAGGGGAAAAGCTGGGGATGAGGAAAAGCTGATTGAGGGAGAAAGGAGACCAGTTAAGAAGGTGAGATGGGTGACAAGACAGAGGATAGGCTGCCCTCTTTTATTTTGCTGCCTGAAGCCAAGTCCAAGATGGCACCCATGCCCCTTTCGCTGGCTGGACTCTTCATTGAATTGTACTTGAGTGCCTGGATTCAGAAGGTAAGTGACAGTGGTGTTGGATAGAGACTCCCATGTTATCCAGATGGTAAATCCTCTCCATGTTGCTGAATCTGTTCAGGAATCTCACAGCAAAACCATGAGTCGGGTGGGACACTGGTTGTTGTGGAAGGAGGAAAAGAATACCAACCTTCACAACAATGACAACAACAAGACAATTGCTGGGGTACAGTGGACTCATGTTTACATATGTCACCAACAGGATGCAAACCTCTTTGTGCTTTTGTGCCTTCAAGTGGCCTGTTGACTTACGGTGATCTCATGAATTTCATAGAATTTCCTTAAGCAAAGAATCCTCAGTTCCTTCCTCTGAAATAGAGCCAACAGAATCTGGGATTCATTGGAGGTCTCCCATCCAAGGACTAACCAGGGCTGACCAGGCCCCCCAAATTAATCTGACTAGAGATGTCTGGAGACGTTTCAAGGAGGTGTTTAAAAAAATTGAGAAATTCATGTTTGCCTTTCCCTATCTCCGTAGAACGCCAGGTCTTCCTTGCGACATGGAAAGACATTCCGAATGAAAATGAACTCCAGTTCCAAATCAAAGAGTGTCACCTGAATGCTGGTGAGTAGAGAAACCAAACTGTTCTAAGCAGACCTCTTGGGGTAGTACAGGTTCAGTCTCCCGAATCTGGAATTCCAAAATCTGAAATGTTGCAAAATCCAGAATTGTCCACATGGTGGCTGAAGGAGCGACCTCTTTGCTTTCTGATGGTTCAGTGTATGCCAACTTTGTTCCATGGACAAAATTATTAAAAATATGTATAAAATTACCTTCAGGCTATGTGTATAAGGTGTGCAGGAAATGTAAACGAATTTCCTGTCTAGAGTTGGGTCCCATCTCCAAGGTATCTTATTCTGCATTTGCAAATATTCCCATATCTGAAAAAATCCAAAGTTGAAAACACTTCTGGTCCCAAGCTTTCGGATAAAGGAGACTCAGTCTCTAATCGCTTTTCTCTGCTTCATCCTCAGCTTCCCTTCCTCAGCTGTTCTTGGGTTGTTTAGGGCTAGGGTGGCCCACTTGGCATTTTTGTCTCCCCATGAGGTATCCTTGTTCTTAGTGGGTCATACTTGCCTATTCAGATAGACGTGACTAAAGGAAATAACCCACACAGTGCACTTCAGAGGACTTGAACGTTGTTCATTTAACTCTTAACAAACTCTTAACAAGGTTATGGTTTGGAGAAAACATTAAAGCAAGTGTTCCAGGCCAGAGAGGAAAGAGAGATATTGTTGTAAAGCTAAGTTTCAACTTTGGGACTCACAAGCACCGTGTATCCACCCCCATTGTCAGGGTTCATCTACATTGTGGAAATAATGCAGTCTGACACCCCTTTAGCTGCCGTGGCTTATCCTACAGACTCCTGGGAATTATAGTTTGGTGAGGCACCAGAGCTCTTGGGCAGAGAATGCTAAAGACCCTGTGAAACTACAAATCCCTGGATTCCATAGTGCTACAGCACTTAAAAGTGTTGTCAAACTGCCTTACTTATACAGTGTAGATGCACCCTATGGGAAAAGTTAGCTTTTTAAATCACAGTTTTAAAGAGGGAGAGCTGAGGCTCTGAGCAGTTCTTCCAGGGCCACATTACGAGAGAAGAGATTCCACCTAAATGTTCGGAAGAACTTGACTCTAAGGATTGTTTGATAGTGGAACGGACTGCCTGGGAAGGTGGTGGACTCGCCATCTTCAGAGGTCTTTAAACAAAGATTGGATGGGCGTCTTTCAGGAGTGCTTTAGCTGTGGATTCATTCCAGCCTGAGGATCCTTATCCTTCTCTGCTTCTGAAATCATTTTCACGGCCATCTATCTTTTCTCTCCCTAATGGGAGACCATCTCCTCCTGAACCACCGTGGCCTTTTTTCACTGCCAGTAGGAGACATTTTCTGCTCTTGCCTGAGATACTGTAATCTCTATCTTGCCCTGACAAGCCTGATCTCACAACACACACACGAAAGAAAGGGAGGAAGAGGAGGAGGGAAAGGCTGCCGCTCAAGCAACCTCTCTTAATTGCTGGGGGAGCATGGCACTGTCAGCTCCAGAGGCAAGGGAAGCCGGGGCCGAGCCAATAAAAAGGAAAAAGCAATCTTGTTTATCAGGCATGACCCAGTTTCTCCAGCTCCTGGCAAACAGAGTGAGACTAGCAGATTCATACAGACATGTGGATGCCCTTCCCTGGCGACATCTCGCTCTCAAGACACCCCCCCCCCCAAATCTCCAGTATCTTTTCTTGCAGGAAACCTCTTATCTGGAAAAAATGGCTGCATTTCAAAGGTTAGAAATCACAAGGCATATAATGACTTAGACTTGGGTGAGGGACACTCAGGAGTGAGTAAGTGTGTGCATGTGTGTGTGTTTGTGCCCGGACTAGAATAATAAAATCAGAAAGTTGGAAGGGACCCCAAGGGGGCATCTAGTCGAATGAAAGCCTTGCAATTAAAGTCCTCCTGAAAGACACTTGCCCACCCCTCTGTTTAAAGATCTCCAAAGATGGAGGGCCCCACCTTCCTGTTCCAAGGTAGGGATCTGCCATCACACCTCACAGGGTGGATTCTGTCTCATGCTAGACACAGAAAATGGTGTTTTGGTTTTATTTGGGGGGAACGAACCAGGTTTCTAGCCCTTAAGACTGTGAGGATACATCTGAAAGCGTATGAGTGCTGAACGGTTAAATAAAGCCATGAAAAGCTTTCAGCCATTCGAGGAAGCGATAGTGTTAAGAAAGAGAGGCTTTGACTCCAAAACCCATTTGGTATGCAGTCAGGGACTGATGGGGGTGGGAGTCCAACAACATCTGGAGAAGGAGTGCAGGATTCCCACACCAGCGCCAGAATCTGCATCACGGCAAAATTGGTAGCGCAGATTCCTACTTTCCTAGGAAGCAAGGGTAAGCCGGTGTGTTCAAACTGACTACAAGCATCTGACTTTTTTTGGAGGACAAAATTAGATTTCGATGCCTTAAAGTTCTTGGGTGTGTGTGTGTGTGTGTGTGTGTAAATACCTCCTCCCAAGAACTGCTCTCTCCCACCCTTGTCCTTTCTGTCTTTTGTTGGTGAGCCTTCCAGGGCATAATTATTGCCTCCTTCTCCCGCAACCTCCCCCAAAAACACGCACAGAGAAGGCAGCTTGCCGTTTCCAAAGTGGGCAGGCCCTGCCGCAGGGAGCCCTGGAGCCGAGCCCGCAAGGTGTCCAGAGCAACTGGCGCACACCCTCGGGCTTCGCCTCGCTGCCTTTTGCCCTACGCAGAGCTCTTGGGCTGATCAATAATTGCAGTCCTGCCTGCTTTTCCCGTTCCTCCCACCCCTGTTGTCAATTACAAGGTAACCCTCCAGGGATGACTAATACACCCCCCCCCCCAAAAAAAGCCACAAGCCTAACAATTAAGTCCGCAAGAGCAAGGCAAGGCCTTTCCCGCTGGCAGCCAGGGGGGCCGCTGGCACATGTCAGGAGAACATCACTGAGCCGGGGGCGAGGGCAGGCAGAGGAGCTATTTAAAGCAGCAAAGAATGCCAGCAGAGGTAGGTAGGCGGGTGGGAGGCTTTCACTGTGTTCCCTTGGAGGCTTTAAACACCATTCTGCAAAAAAGAAACGGCAAAGAGGTCAAAGCCCCCCTTGTACCGTCCCCATCTCTGTCTGGGAAAGCTGGAAAGGGAAAGAGCCAGCCCCATGGCAGGGCAGTGGGTCAGTCGGCCTTCCGGCTCTGGCCTCTTCAAAGATAAGAGAGGCCTCCCTTCAAAGATAAGATAGCCTCTTCAAAGATAAGAGAGGCCTCCCTTCAAAGATAAGATAGCCATGAAGGGGCAGTGGGTCAGTCGGCCTTCAAAGCTCTGACCCGCAAGTCCCCCCTCCCCATACATAGGCCAGGTTCTGGTTCTCTATTTGTGCCACAGTCACATTACAGTGGGCCCTTGGTATCCGCTGGGGTTTGGCTCCAGGACCCCCAGTGGGTACCAAAATCCACGGATACTCAAGTCTCACGATAGACAATGAGGCAGTAGAATGGTGTCCCTTATATAAAATGGCAAAATCAAGGTTTGTTTCTTGGAATTTGTTGTTTGGAATATTTTCAAGCCCTCGACGGTTGAAGCCTTGGGTGCAGAATCCGTGGATGTGGAGGACCGACAGTAAAATAAATAGGTGACTGTCAGGATGGAGCGAAGGACCAAACGCCCATGGTCCCTCTCCAGCTCCCACACGTTCCCAGCCTCTCTGTCCCCACAAAAGGCCGGGTGCCATTGGAGCCAGGCTGGTTCTGCAAGCGAGGATGGAGGATGCCCGTTTCCCAAAGTGACGACGTGGTGCCAGCCTCTCTGTCGGATGTGCTGGTGGTACTGCCGGGCAATGTTGCTTAGCAACTCTGCTCCTTCCCAGCAAAAGGAAAGGAGATGCCATCGGCCTTGGCATGGGGAGGGGGCGATGGCGACGGGGGGGGGGTGCCCAAAGTGTCCCTGGCCGAATGAATGGAAGGCAGGGGGTCCCTCTCTCTTCATCTCGCCCTTTGTAGGGTGATTTCAAAGATGCATCTGAGATTAGGGATGGAAGAAATCTTTGCAAATATTTAGAAAATGTTTTTTTAAAAACCCAAAACAAAACATGGTTCCCAAGGGAGGAATCCTGGTCTGACAAAAACCTTCTCAGACCAGGACTTATTTTTTTATTTTTTGGCAAAATTGGCCGGTGTTTGTGTATGTGTGCAGGAAACGGCGTTTGCCGTGCGGGGAATAGCATTTCTCTGCAGAAATGTTATCTTTGTCACTGAAAATCCCATTTGGGGTGAAAGGTGGACTACCAATCTAGTAAATTGATTAATTAAATGCAAATTTCCGGTAGAGAAAATGCTGTTTTCTGCCAAAAAATAAAATAAATATCTCATGTGAATTTTGTGCAGAGGAAGTCCTGAACTGCAAATAATTTTTGATAACCATCATTTTCTTAGCCTTTTTTTTTTTTTTTTTTTTTTTGGCAACAGGAAGAAAATGGCCAAAATTACTTGTTGCTTCCTTTGAGAATGAAACGAGCAAAGAATTACACCCCTAATTGAGATACCATTTTCTCTGCCCCAGAGACCTTACGCTGGGCTTTGAATCCAGCTCTTTTGGGTGGGAAAGGGCAACTTTCCCCTCCTTCCTAAATAACCTTTATTCTCAATGCCCACGAGTTTTAGATTGCTGTAATATAGTTGAATAAAACAACTAACCCACATTGCTTTCTGGTAGAATCTGGATCCTGGAAGGATATTGGAAAGAGGTAATAAAATGATTGGAAGCAGGCCTTTATATCAGTATAATATCAGACATTTCAGCTTCTGCCTTCATCAGTGATATGATATGATAGCATAGATTGATAGATAGATAGTCCTTTCGTGCTTTTTGCTCTTCCTTCTGGTGACCTTGTGAGGTCAGTTGTTGCAAAGGCCGTGGTCTTCAATCCCATTTAATTAGTAGCTGAGTCAAGGAAGGCTTTCATCTGATTAGTTTAATGGATTCAGATACAAAGCAGCAGGACTGAAGATTGACCTGTCGGCTTTGCCTGGGTCAGCCAAAATACATTTGCTCAACTAGACTGAATTAGCCACAGTTGTCCTTCAGTTTTTATCATTTCCTGTCTGGTGCAAGTGTAGCCAGAAAGCAATATTCAGACCTTGGCCACTAGGATTTAAAGACAGCAACAACTACTACCTGGCATTATGTGGCTTGTGCTGTATTTCGGGCCCATCCCCTTCCCAAAAAAGGATTCCAGTGTTTTGCAAGGTGCCAAGATGGTCCATGTCCAAAGGGACGCTTCTGGGTGCAGAGCCTGTTGTGCCCCAGGGCCAGGCAATCCAATTGAGGAAATAACCCTAGGCCCTGATTTTGTGGCCCCATAGCCCTTCAACTCCCCTGCAGAATTAAAATCTAAAAAGTTTCAGCATGATTTTCACATAATTTTTGTATCCAAAGTCATACAGCGAGCCTTCCTCTGGAATGAGGGGAAGCACACACAACATACCCACATCCCAGAACCCACCCAACCACCCCCAAAATCTCCATTTTTGTTTGCATGCCCTGTCAAAATGATGAGAGGAAGCGTTGCTATTTTGAGAGGGACTGCAAAGGACGATGGGGGTGTTTGGGCTTGCTGTGGATGTGGCATAGTTCCTGGGGGAAATTGGCCTCACAGGAGGCCTCTCTTTTTTTTATATAAAATCCTATATAAAATCTAATGATGTTTTTTCCATTAGTTGGTGTGACCTAAGTCTGGATATAGCCCAGGCTGTCTTCACGGGCAAGTCCACACAAAGCTTGGAGGCAAACATAACTTTTTGGACTACAGACCCCCCTGGCCAGGCTGACTGGGGAAGGTACTGGGAGTTAGTCTGAAAGAGTAACTTGGCCAAAGTCTGGGGACCCATGTGCCCACATCCTGTGTGCTCCAGGAAGACTTGGCCAGCCGGTCCAGAAGCCTCCATGACCTAACAAGTTTCCTCTCTTTCCCAACAGACACCGTTTCCAGCAAGCTGCAGAACAACAATGTTTACACTATCGCCAAGAGGAACGTGGAAGGCCAGGACATGCTCTACCAGTCCCTAAAACTCACCAATGGGATCTGGATTCTGGCTGAGCTGCGCATTCAGCCGGGGAACCCCAACTACACGGTAAGGGCCCCGTAGGGGAGAAAAAGGGTTGGTCTGTATGTGTGGATGATGGGTCGGGGGCTCTTGCCTTGACCAGACACTCCCTTTGAGAGAAGGCCGGAGGAAGCCTCCATTCTCGCTGACCATCAACACTCACCGTTTAATAAACCCAAGTTCCTAGTTCTCATGGAGAGAGGGTGCCTTCTGTTGTTCCGTTCACATCTCAGGCTTTGTCCCATTCAAAAGGATGTGCAAAAACAGAACCACAACACCGGATCAGAGGAACCGTAGCTGTTTAGTCATACCAGTGTTAGCCTGTTCGTTGCGTCAGCCTCCATATGGGCTGTGTGTGAATTTTTAAAAAGAAAACAAAACAGGGATTAGAAAAGTTCCCTCCCTTTTCGTGTGTGCCTGCAACCACTAGATGCTCCTAACTAGCATGGCCATTAAAAACAAATAATTAAATTCCTTTCCCACGTTCCATACTTCTGTTTTCAGATATCTTGTGGCCCTTTTACAGGAAGTATCTTCTCAGAAGAAGAGAAATCCCTGCCATCTTTGGGAGGCATATGGGAGAATGGCTGCCTTAAAAGGAGAGTTTCCACCTTCCATTTGCACAAATACTTTTGATACTAGGTCTGCTGAACTGCATAGTTTATTTTTAGTCAAAATAAGTTTGGGCAATTTTTTAAAAAAATGTATGTTGTGTCAGTGCAGTAAAGTAAATATAAAATGGCTGGCTCTGCACCTAACTGGGATTTGTAATCCAATCCCCCCCCCCAAAAAAACCTGTCCAAACTTTGACCACCACTCACCCACCCACCCATAACTTTTAAAAGATGATCAATTTCCAGGTTTCTAGCACATATATGGCCTGCAGACTATATGTAATCCTCCCAAAGTCATATATTTTTTACACCTAGAAATAAAAATAAATTAATTAATTAAATCAGGAAAGAGAAAAAGCAGCAACAGTGAAAACAAAACTCAGTGCTACACTCCGTATCGATAATAGAAAAGGGAATGAGAATTAGGAATCATTAATCCCAAAGCCCTAATTATTTTTCCTTTTAAAACCGTTTCTTTCCTAAAAGAATTGGGGGCAGCAGAGGGGGGCCAAAGGTTCCCTGGGAGTCCATTGTGGTCCTCTAAGCCTTGAGAGATGCCCACTCCTGTTCTAGAGCAATAGTCCTTGGTCTTTGACCTTCCAGATGTTCTGGAGTTTAACTCCCAGGCAACCCCAGAAACTAGCGTGGCCAGGGATGCTGGCAGTCGAGATCCAAAACATCTGGAAGGCCAACAGTGGAGAGCCACTCTGCATGGAAATGCCAAAAGAGCTGCAGGATCCCTAAAAAGACACCAAATTCTTCATACGATGACAAAGATGTTGGGAGGTAGAAGGGAAGATGCAGAGCTTCATGGAAGGGTGGCTGCATTAGTGGCTCTGAGTTCGAGAGAGCCCCAGTCCAGGACTTCCCTCACCCGGTAGTGAAAGCAGCATCATCTGTTTAAGTGCCACATTCTCTGTGTCAGCCAAGAAACAGCAAGGGACAACAGAGTCTCCATTCCTCCTTTCGGTTGTTTGAAACTCCAGGAAAATACAAAGGGGAGGCTGAAAGGAGACAAGGAGGAGTTTCTGTTTGCAATTTCTCACTCCCCTCCAAGAAACACACACACACCCTTGAAATAAAATCCCCTTCTCCCCTTATTTCTCTCCCACAGCTCTCCCTGAAATGCCGGGCTCCAGAGGTCTCCCAGTACGTCTACCAGGTCTACGATGGCATTTTAAAGAACTGATGCCTTGAAGCTGCCGCCTCCACGGCCACCGCTGCACCAGACGGGGCAAACCGGGGCGAGGGCCCAGGACCCGGCTCCCCAGGCTCCGCCACCACCTTCTTGTCGGTGCAAGCTGAGACCTCTCTCTCTGTCTCTCTCTTTCTCTTTCTCTCCACGCGGGAAAGGCCACTCTGTCTTGTGTCCGAGGCCTCCGCCCGAGGCGAAACCGAGGTAGCGAATAGTCGTGTCCACGTTCCGGTAACAGTAGTGTGTTTGGGGGGGGGAACACCTCCCGTTTGATACTCCTAGCGTCCGTGGGAAGTTTGCACACACTCCACATCTCCTGTTGTTCTCTCTCAATCCCTCTTTCGCCCCCATCCTTTTCACGGTCTTTGTGCCATGGTGAGCTTGTCTTGGTCCGTTCCTCTCCATTTCGTGCCAACGCTTTGCGTTTTCTAAACCACTCTAGGCCTGCTGTCTCTCTGTCCTTATGCGCACCCTCATCGGAAGGACACTTGTACGCATGTGTACCTAACCCACAACACAAACACACTCCTTTTCTGCCCTGGAGGAAGAAAAACCCCACACACACCCCACACAGAGACTTTACTTTATCCTTTCTTTTTTTAAAAATACTGTTTGCATCTTTCTGATTTGTTCTTTTGTAATGAACCGGCTTTCCAGCACAGACAGGGATAAAAGAGGAGCATCTAAAACCAACAAGATCTGCAATTTTCATGTTAAACAATGCCAGGTATTCAGGGGGTCCTGCTGAGTTTTCTACCTGGTCTTTCCTTTTGGCTTAAAGTCCACCTTACCCAACAAAAGTCCACCAAAAAAACCCACCAAGCCTTCCCAGGCTGAAAAATCCACCCATGTCAGACCCTTTTCAACCAAAGCAGCATCAGACTATTGGGAAGGAGATCAGGGGTTATTGAGAAGCCCCACTGTGGGAGGGCCATGCACCAGGGTCTGCCACGAACATAACAGCTGCTTTGAGTGGCATTTCCTCAGTGCCGCCATATACAGGTAGACAAAAGTGGCACCTGGTTGGGATGGTAGAGGAAAGATGGTGGGGCAAAGGGGGAACCTCCCCTGGTTCATCATCCTGGCTTTGCAGGGGCCAAAAGGTGACCCTGTGGGCAGCGCTTGGACCACTGGCTTCCTTCCCACTTGCCTTAGAGTCCAGACTCCCTAGAGAGGATTACTGAGATGAATTAGCACTCTGTGCCCGCCTTTGCCACCTCTTTCCTGGAGGTTCCCTGGGAAGCTTTCCTTACCAGCAGATGACCCACCTGGGGTTTGACCCCATTGGGATCATGGCTCTGGCCATCCCCTGCCCCCTGTGGCCTTGGGGACGCTTCTCTGGCCCCGTGTCCCTGAGCCGCTTTAAGGGTTAATGGTATCCTGGGTGAGGTTGAAGCAACCTGTCCAAGCCATGGGCGACCAAAGGTGAGCCCATTGCCAAGGCAGTGGATGATGGCCTCCCTTCCTCCTTCTCATTGCTCTTCGCCTGCTGGTGCTTTCCTCCTTGATCCCTCCGTGGGCTGCCTCCTTTTCTTTTTAATGCTGTGCAGGTCCTCTGAGCGCGTGCAGAGTTGAAGCCACGCATCCCTTCCTGGCAGCCCTAGCTAGCTGTTTGGGTTGCTGTTACCCACTCACACGATGCCCAGATCGAGCGAGGGTTTAAAGAAGGGTTTTGGGGCGATGCCAGATGGGGGTCCAAAAGGGTGCTTCTCTTTGATGTGTTTTTGGAGGAGGATGCTGGTAATGCCCCCCTTGCCCCTCTTCCTCCTTCCGGTCTGTATTCAGGCGGTTACAAATTCAAATCAGAGGTGCCAAAGGGTTGCTCGTCCCCTGACGGACTGCAACTCCCATTTTCTCTTGCCGTTGGCTGGGACTGATGGGAGTTGCACTCCTGCAAGCTCTGGAGGGCCACTTTCAGACTCCTTTGAGTCACCTTCCGTGGAGATTTGGGGGGGAATGATCTTCTGTCCTCCAAAGTGATGGTTTTGAGGCGGCACGCCCAGCGTCCACAGGAGCGCTGTCCCCAAAGGAGCCAAACAAAATGGCGGCCGGCGGTGTGTCTTTTGTCTGCATGCGGTCAAGTGTAATGGGGAGGGGGGGAGGGAGGGAGGAGGGCGTCCGTCTTACTGTTTTTATTTCTCTTTTTTACGCTCACAGTCGTTGTCATTCCATCATTTGGAGCCATTCGACTTTGGGGTGGGGAAGGGGAAATGGAGCTTTGCCTTGTATCCGTCAATAAATGTAAT
The DNA here is from genome assembly GCA_020142125.1 of Phrynosoma platyrhinos. NCBI lineage: Eukaryota > Metazoa > Chordata > Lepidosauria > Squamata > Phrynosomatidae > Phrynosoma > Phrynosoma platyrhinos. Next base: position 12,639,897 of record CM034711.1, read on the forward strand.
TTACACAGAAAAAGTGGCCCTTCTGTCTTCCTTCGGACCTATGGGCAGAACGAACCCAAGGCCTCGAGGGGCAGGATTTAGGGTTTCCGGGGGGGGGGAGTATGGTCCCACTTTGGGGGTCTTCTCAGCTAAGCAATGGATGGTCTTTAAACTTAGAAACAGTGGAAGAAATAGAAATGGAGGTGCATGTTTACAGATGGACGGATGGATCAACTGTGGTCAACTTCTTAGGATGGACAAAAGATCCAAAGCAAGTGTGTTGTATCAGTCTGAGTGTGGGTTCGAATCCCGTCTCATCAGTCCTGGAAAGTCTTAGGATGACCTTGGACAGGACACACACTCTCAGCCTCCAAGGAAGGCAACCTCGGTATGCACCTTGCTTTTTAAAAACTATATTTTAGAGCCAGCGTGGTGAAGTAATTTGAGTATTGGACTCCGAGGGGCTGGGATTTCTTCCATCCCAGCCATGCAAACCCACTGAGCAACCTTAAGCGAGTCTCACTCTCTCAGCCTCCGAGGAAAGCAAAGGTAAACCTGAGAATACAGCTTGCTTTAAAAGAAACAAAACTGTTTTTGGAGCCACTGTCGTGCCATCAGTTTGAGTGTTGGACTCTGGGAAACCAGGTTTGAATTCCCATTTGGCCGTAAAGACCCACTGGGTGACCTTGGGGAAGTCACTCTCTCTCAGCCTCTGAGGAAGGCAAGGTCAACCCCTCTGAACAAATCTTGCAGAGAAAACCCTAGGAGAAGGTCTCTGTAGGTTGCATTCAATTTGAAGGCACATAATTTGAAGGCACTGTAGTGTAGTAGATTGAGCGTTGGACCTCAGGAGACCAGAGTTCGAATCCCTGTCCATCCTTGGAAAAGCCTCTGGGTGCCCTTGGGTGAGTCATGCCCTCAGAGGAAGGGTCAGCAAACCTCCCCAGAATAAATCTTGCCAAGAGAGCCCTGGCAGAAGGTCAACGCCGATTTGGGAGTCGCTTTCTAGGCAAGTTAAAGAGAAAGTATACTGTCTTGGGTCATCCCTAGGCTTCAGCCTCCGTTCTCCAGACCCATAGGTCCAGACTTGGGGGTCTGACCCTTGTGAGTTCCCCTCATGGAAGCAATTGGACACTTTGGTTCGCATTCAGTCCAGGGTTCGAGAAGCGGAGATGCACATGCCGTGCCATTGCACAAGGATGCAAATTCCGGATTTGGTTGTGCATTCAGTGCACAATTCATTAAGAGAGTGCAGTTGCACAACCGTTGCATTGCATAGCAAAGTGGCACTACGTCTTCTTGGCAAAGTGTGGCTTTGCATGGGGCAAAGGAGAGGTTAATGTCCTTGGAGCCTCACGACAGCCCTCTGAGGTAGGCACACAGGCAGAAAAGTCAAGGCTTGGGTTGATCCAGGTTTGGGCACCTAAAGCAGCCAAACTCAGCCTTTTGGCCCTCTAAATGCTGAAGTCCAGCTCTCCCAGAAGCCCCAGCCAGCATGTCCAAAGGTAAGGCATTCTGGGAATTGCAGTCCTAACTCTGGAAGGCCCAAAGTTCCTGGATCTGCATTGGTTGGCAGAAATGCTTCCTTGAGTCCCTATCTTGGGAGAAAGGTGGGATATAAGAAGATTAATAATAATAATAATAATAATAATAATAATAATAGGCACTTTCCCAGCCTGAAGTTGAAAGGAGTTTTGCAAGGGCCTTGACTTGTCTGGGAGATAGCTAAAGTTGGATTAAAACCCAGAGTGGCTTTATTTTATTTTAATTTTATACAATTGGCCCTTGGTGTCTTCTGGGGTTTGGTTTCACCAGGGATAACAAAATCCAAGTCCTGCTATATACAAAGACCTAGTAAAATGATATATCCCTTATACAAAATGGTAAAATCAGTGTTGGAATTTATATATTTTAAAAATAAAGAATCCATAGATGCGGAGGGCTGACTCTCCTGCCTCTTTCCCTTGGTTCAGGGCTGAATGCATCTCTCCATGGAGCTTTAAACAGATTTCACCTTAAAGCCAATCCATGTACTGAAGAGCCATCAAATAATCTATAATATTAACATCAGCCCTGAATTAAAAGCTGTAGGATGATGCCATGGCAGTTAAAATGGTGCCAAACTGCATTATTTCCGCAGTCTAGATGGCTTTGAGTCACTTAGGAGCATAAGTCTCTGAATAGACAGATTTGCTCCCCATAATCTTGGTCCATGCCTGGGGAACCTCGGCCTCCTCCATCCAAGATGCCCAGTGCTAAGGGGATTATGGGAGCTGTAGTCCTCATCTGGAGCTCCAAAGGCTTCCCATAGCTCTCTTTTCCTTCTTCTTAGTTGCATTAGGAAAGGGAGGCCATCCAAAAGACTGGAGCAGCCCACCCAAAGTCTTGCAAGTCTGGTTCTCTTGGATGTGTTTCCTGCCATCCCTTGTTTTCTTTTCTTCTTTTCTTCAGGAGTTGTAGTTTGCTGTGGCACCGGAGCATGCTGACAGAGGAGGCCAGGTATCTCACAAAACTACAGATCCCAGGATATCACAGCATTGAGCCACGGCAATGAAAGTGGTGCCAAAGCTGCATCGTTTCTGCAGTTTCAGAAATGCACCCTGAATGCTGGAATGCAAGGATGCACCCTGAGCATCCATCCATCCCTCCTTCCATCCCTCCTTCCATCCATCCATCCATCCATCCATCCATCCATCCATCCATCCATCCATCCATCCTTCCTTCCTTCTTGAACCAAGGGATGATGGCAGGAACACGTCAGGCTTTGTGACCCTGAAGGTTTCCTGCAATCCATGGCAAGAGATGTTCTTCCTCTCATCCATCCCTCCCTCCTTCTTCCCCATCATCCCCATCCACACATACACCCCCTCTTCTCTCTATTCCAGCGTACTTCTTCTCTGCATTGCAAAAGGAAGACCAGAAAAACGCAGGCTGCTTCCAAGGAGAGAGAGAGAGCCAAGAAAGAAAGAGAGAGAGGCCTTGCATAAATCTGTTTCCCAAAATAAAACCAAGAACAACAACAACAGTAACAACAACAGCAATCATAGATTTGGAAAGCCCTTTCTCCTTATTGATCAAGGCACCCTGCTCCTTCTTTCCCTTTGCAAGGGAGCTGTCCATCCAGCTTGCCTTCCTCCATCCAGCCCATCTGATCTCAGTCTCACCCCATTGCTGCACATCCTCTGCACCCCCCAAAAAATCAGAAGACCAGCCTTCCAAGATTTGGGTGGGCTTACTGAATGGAAGAT
>CM034711.1:12699634-12710495 GCA_020142125.1 Phrynosoma platyrhinos
GGGGGGGGGGGGTTAGGCTTCTGAGAGTGTTACTGAGAAAAAAAGTAACTTCCCCAAGTTTACCACAGCTTTGCAAAATCTATTAATGTAACAGAGAATAAGAAACCCAACCTTTATGCAAACAAACAAACAAACAAAGGTCAGGATTTAGGATTTGTGCACCCAAAGCAGACTTTGCTTGTTTGTTTGGATTCCTATTTGCTGTTAAAAATTGTTTTTCTTCCATAGTTTTGAAACTTTAAAATGTTGCAAACAGTAAAAGGTGGTGTTGACTCCACAAAAGCTCCTGCAAAAGAATAGTTTCCAAAGGGAACTTGGTTTTTCCCTCTTTTAGTGTCCAAATTGCACCAGGGCTTGGAAAAGTTACTTTTAGGGAAGACCGCCTGACCCTTTTATAATAATAATAATAATAATAATAATAATGGGTCTGCTTTGGTTGGGAATAACAATAATATGCCAGGAGTATCTATGGTAGCCATATATATGGATTGTTTGGCAATAAGCGGGATACAAATAAATATTATTATTATTATTATTATTATTATTATTATTATATCAAAATACAAGAGCATCCAGAATCCACAAATCAGGGGTACCTTTTTCAAACCAAATATACAAAATACATGTTGCAAACCGTCAAAGCAGAACTGTGACTATATACTGTATATATTCTTCTGCATATAATTTTTAACACCTTTGCCTAATGAAGAAATCAGTGGAGCTTTGAAAGCTTACATCATGTATATTGTGCATTTTGGTTGGCCCAATAAAGGTATCCATGGTGGATTTTGGATCAGTGGGGCTTCCAAAGCTTGCAACATGTATTTTTGTGCATTTTGGTTAGCCCAATAATGGTATCACTGTTTTGTGGGTTTTGAATAACATTTAGACCGGGGGAATGAATCGGGTGGCTCTTGATATCACTGGACTGCTGTTCCCATCCGCCTTGTGAGGAATGCTGGGAGCTGGAGTAGGGCCACAGGGTCCCTACCCCCTCAGTCAGCATGACCATTGGAGTTATACTCCTCCAAAAAGTAACTCAGCGGGAGACTGTGGTTATCCCTGACCTCCATGCCGCCTTCCACGGCCCTTCCAGGCTCTCCTCACCCATTGTGCTTTCCTCCCTTGCAGGGTCAGCCTCCGGCGGGTGACGTCCACCAGCCTCCTCCTGCAGCAGCTACAGGCGCCCTCCGGCCAGCAACTCATCGGCTTGGCCACCCTCGGCCCCCACAACGCAGCGGCAAGTGAGTGTGGGGTCTGGCCAGTCAAAGCTACACAGACGCTCATTTGCACGAAACGCACAGGGGAAGCCTTTCCTCATTTTGTAACTTGAACTAGCCATGTTATTTGGTACCAAAATTCCCTTGCCCAGGCCTTGTTCAGTGAGGTGTATACCTGCATTATCCCTGCCCCACTGGCAATGGAGGGCACCAACCCTCTGCTGCTGACCATGATCATACCCTTCGATCCTCTTGCTGTCTTCCAGGTGGCCATTGTCCGGAGGAGGAGAAAGAAGAGGCAGTGATTGGCTGGCAGGAGAAACTCTTCAGCCAGGTGACTGGCCAGGAGGGATTGGTTGCTTTGCTAGCACTTTCCAGGGGCCTTTGTTGTCGTTCTTTCATGCATCTTTGCAGTGGCCCTGTAAGGTCAGCCACAGGGAGATTGTGTTTTCCTTGACCACACAATCAAGATCATATAGAATAACTGAGCTGTGATTTGAACCCGGGTCTCTTGCACCCAAGCCCTGCTCCTGTTCTCCCATTCTCTGTCCCTCCCTCTCTCCCCAGTATGCACTGGTCAGCCACACACTCCCAGTACCACTCTGGGAGGAGGAAAATGCTGGGGGATAGGGGAGACTTGGCACCTCCATCTTCAAGCTTTCTTTGCATTCTGTTCAGTTTGAGGTGGATCTCTACCAGAATGAATCTGCCTGCCGGACCCCCCTTGACCGACAGTACCACCAAGACATCCTGAAGCTGGAAGAGTCTGGGGGAAGAAAGAACACCCGCATCTTCACCTACACGGATCATGACCGCTTCACCAACCTGGAAGAGGTGCCCACTTTTTCTTTTCCAATTCCTGGGGTGGAGATGGAGCAGCCCACCCATGGCACAGGATGTCACTTCCTCTTGTGTCTGATGACTTCCTTCCCACATTGCGTTTGGGTGGCAGGAGGGGAGGGGGTCTTCTCTAAGCAAGCAAGAAACATTTGGGAGGGATTGTCTTTCAGATGTCAGCAGTGTTTCTCTGTATTTCATTTGCCCAAAGTCACCAAAGAATGACAGCAGTTTCACAGATGGGAAAAGGGAGTTTTGGGAGGAAAAATATGCTTGAAGAGGGAAAGGGCAAAGGAGAAGTACCTCACTCTGCCTCCCTGTCTTCTACCAGCACTGCCAGAGGGTTACCACGTCTGCTGACGAAACGCCATCCTACTTGGCCGAGCGCATGGCCAATGTGAGGAGGAGGCGTCAGGAGCGCAGGCCTATGTGAGTGGGGCTGAGAGGTGACCTGGGTTGGTCAGAGGGTGTGGGTGGGGGAAGGAATCTTGCTTTGTTATGGGTAATGGGGCGTTCTGCAACTCTCCCTTCCCACCCCTGTATCTCCTCAGAGAAGGAACCGGCCTGAAATCCCGAATCATCACCTGGGAGCCATCAGAGGAATTTGTAAAGAACAACCACGTCCTCAACACCCCTGTCCAGACCATGTACATCATGGCGGACTTGGGACCCTTGGGCAAGTGAGTCTGGGCTCCTGGAAAGGCAAAGTGTATCCTGCCCCAGGTGCCTCTCCTGCACAGGCCCTAAAGGCCAACTGCTCCTCTTGGCTTTGGTCAGAGCGTGGCAAATGAGATGAGCCACTGGTGTTCACCCGTGTCTGGAGTCGACAGATGTAGCCATGTCACCAGTCCCATTGGGGAACAAAAACCAACAAACTCTTGGCATCTGGATCAACTCTGCTATGGCCTAGAGGAGGGTTAAAGGTCTCTCCTGCCTCCTGGCTCTGTTCACTGAGGCTTCTGCCTTGGTAGCCGAAAGCTCTTTCCCTCTCTCTTTGCTCATGCCTTCCACCCAAGCAGACTGTTCTTCCACCCATCCCCATGACATCATTTTCACCCAGATCCCCCCACAGGCTTGGCTGTCGGGAGTATGAGCACGTCCTCTGCACCATCAAGGTGGACAGCAATGGTGTCATCACTGTCAAACCAGATTTCACTGGCACGAAAGGGCCGTACAGGTGAGCAGCTGGCGGGAGATGTTAGAGCCCAGGTGGCTCACCATGGGAGGGAAGATGGGGGGAGCGCTGAAGGATGGTGCTGACAGAGCAGTACCCTCCTGATCTCTGACTCTTTGCCTGTGTTTTGGGGTCTACAAAGGGTTGAGTTGGAAGGAGAGAAGCGGGAAGTGTGGAGCTTCACCCTGGAGAATGCCTCACCCCAGGTGGAGGAAGAGGAGGCGGCCCGGGAGCAGCGCGTGTTCAAGGATGTAAGGGCGACCATCTTCTACCCTGGAAGTGGGAGGGGAGCACTAGTGTAAATCAGGTTCATGAGAAGTGAGGTTAGCAGTCTCCATCTGTTTCACAGGGTCCCTCTGGCTGCCATTTGTTGAGTGCAAGGTGATAGTGGCTCTGATGTAGAATTCCCTTTGCAATACATGGATAACCACTGTGAATTTTGAGTCTGACTACTGCATCTTGCTCCAAGCATTCTTTTTAATGGAGGAGTTTTGTTACTTTTTTGTGTGCTGTGATTTCTAAACAAAATCTAACAGTTTAACTTCAGATGTTACAACCGATTAGCAAATAAAATGTAGATATCAGCCAGATCTGAGCAAAATTGGTCTGCTGAGCCAAGTAGACAAAATGAATGTTTTGTAACATCTCTTGTAGCAGCAGCAGCAGCAGCCATAAGGTCAGAATAGGAAAACCTCCTGCTTAATTCCTTCTGACCGTCTGCTTTATTCCTCAGTTGTACAGTCGTCACAAGGAGTACCTCAGCGGACTTGTGGGCTCTGACTTTGAGATGGTGAGTGACGCTTCTTGAGCTGGATGGGGGGCTGGCTGGGCTTGGCTTGGTGAGAGCAGAACCTTGTGAGCTGCAGCCTGCTTGGCTCCCTTTCCCAGCAGATTGTAGAGCTGGGTGTTGTGCCATGAAGGGCCTCCCTGCAGTGTAGTGCACTCAGTTACGACCCTACTGCTAAGCTCTCTCCCCTTCTCTTGCAGACTGTTCCTGGTGCTCTCCGACTTTTTATGAATGGTGAAATTGGTAAGCGATTCCCTGAGATTCCATCTTTGCTTGCCTTTATCTCTGTGTGTGTTCAGAGAAATCCCAGCACTTGTTGGGTTCTCTTCTGAACAGCCAAGGCATTAGGGTGCTGCCCCTACAACCCTTCCTCCTTCCTCTCTTCCCCAAAAGAGCAGTCACTTCAAATCTGGATGGCTGGATGCTTGGCTGGAAATGACCTGCATGGCTCTCCATGGCCTCTCTCTGCTCCTGGTCTGGCCTTAGTTGTTCCAGCCAGAGAGCACTGCTAACCCCTCTGTGAGGCCAGCTGCAGGCCTCAGACCAAATTGCCTCCCCTTCTTTGGGCTGGAGAAATGTTCATGCAGTGAGATTATTTCATTGCCTGGCACCTACAGCATGGCTCTGATCCATGAAAGCCTTCTCAGATTGGTGGGGAAAAATTCTGCAGTGGGAGAAGGTTTGGGATTCACTGCTTACTTTGGTTTCTCCTTTTCCACTCTTCCCTAGTTTCAGCTCAAGGCTATGAGTACAACAACCTCTACGTCCACTTCTTCTTGGAGCTCCCCAGCTGTGAGTGAATGTGGACCAGGGCCTTCAAGGTTGGGGGAGCAAGTGGTAACATTTTCCAGATAGCAGTAGTGGATGGTTGTGCCTGGTCTGGTTTTTAGTCCCGGTTTAGTCCTTTCAAGGAAGCGTTCAAGGTGCTGGAAGCTGTTTGGAATGGGAGGGGGGAGACAGTTCAACTGCACCTTGGAGAACTCTTGGAAGTTCAGGCTAAGACTCACTGACATGGAAGCCAGCAGGCATCACTGCCAGACAGACAGACTCCCATCTGAGGGCCGATCTGGCAAGTGCCTCACACATCCACAATTGGTTGCCAGAGTTGCTGGCAAAACCCTGCAGGAAACTAAACTGGCATGGGGGTGGGGGTGGCATTTAGGTCTTTCAGTTCTTAATGGCAAATGTATCCTGAAGTTTGCATCCTCACAGGCTGCTTTGGGCTTTTGCTCAGAAAAAGACTGCCCCAGTTGGCTGCCCCTTCCCCCCTTGTCCACAACCCATATCCAAAAGATGGAAGTGCAGCTGGTGGTGGTCTGGGGCTGTCCCCAGTTTGCTCAGTGCAGGTTCCCACGGCCTCCTCTCCCTCCCTCCCGCACCACATCCAACCTCTCCCTTGCTTCCTCCTAGGCTGGTCATGTCCCCCGTCCCAGCCCCTCTCCGGAGTGACCCAGACCTGTGCTACCAAGACGTGTGGCAGGGTAAGCAGAATGGGGAAAGGGAAGAGGGCAGCTGCTTTGTTCAGGTTCAGCATTAAATGGAGGCCAGGTAGTCCTATCTCATCTTCCAGTCTGGTGCCGTTTCTTGGATGCTGCTCTCCTCTAGCATCCTGGAATAGGTAATGCAATGAAACACAGCATGTGTCCTGTAATTTAGCTTTCCGGGAACCCTGATGTTTGAAAACCAAATTCCTAATCTTTAAGCATTGGAAGAGGAGCATTGGAAAAGTCCCAACCCCACAACCTCTGTCTTGTTTTGGGTCCACAACCTATCCTCCCTCCTTCCCTCTAGAGGTCCATATTCCTTGTTGAATCCTTTCTGGAGGGAGGACAAGATGAGTCCACAGCCTCTGGTGCTGAACTCCCTCTTCTCCCACTGCTCACTCCTGGTGACCACCTCCGTCCTCTGCCTCCTGCCAGTGCCACAGCCAGGGCCTTCTGGGCAGGATCTGACTTAGTGCACTTCCTTCCATTCCCAGGAGCGGGTGGCCTTCTTCTCCTTTCCTTTCACTTTGGAGGTTTTCCTCAGCCAAGAGGATGAGTTGGAAGGTGAGTCATGGCCTTGGAGACCTACTTTGCATCCTCTCCAGAGCAGAGGGCACAGGACAGGCTCTTTTGGGTTACAGAAATCATGTGGGCAAAGGTCTTGTGGAAATGCACAGGTAACCAAAGAAATCCAGAGAGTTTGAACCATCTAGCCCTATCCTCTGACAGTGAAAAAAATGTCCACAGCAAAGGCCTATCTTGAGAGATGGCTACCCAAATGCTCTCCCTTGTGCTTCACCCATTCACATATGGAGAGGGGATAGATAGCATCCTAAGGGGGTTCCAAAATCTATATTGTGATCTTACCTCTATTCTGTATTAAGCTGACCCTTCAAAGTGTGGAAGCTTTTCAGATCTTGGATCCTCTTCCCCAGGCAAGGTGTTTCATAAAGCAGCCATGGCGTAGCAGGCAAGAAAGCAAGGAGACTCTGTAGTGGAGTTTATAACCAGCATGTGGTGTCTGAGACAGAACTGTGAAGGCAGAAAGGCTGACCACATGATTATGGTAGTGATCCCTGGTCAGCTGGGCAGGTTATCTGGAGTGAGGAAAATGCAACATCTAATCCTCCCTTTTGCAAATACAGAACCCCTTACGTACTCAAACCTGCCTCCATCACAGATAATGCTCGCAGGTTGCTTTTTGTTGATGGATAAAGGGATCTGCAGTGACTGTAGCCTATATTAGCTAAGGCAGAAATCCTGGATAATAGGGCGCCTGATGTTTCTAGTTTGCTCGTCTTTGATCGTACACAATAAAGCCGATGTCTGACTCTTGGCCTCCTCCCTTCTGCCATAGGGCCTCTCCCCCAGTGGCCGGTCCTCTACTTTGAGGTTCTCTCTTTGGATTTCTGGCAGAGGTATCGTGTCGAAGGTTATGGCTTTGTGGCTCTGCCAGCCACGCCAGGTAACAAGCCATGGGATGGACTGGACTCTGGTGTTTGGACAGCATTGTAAAGCAGGGTGCCTCCCACTATGCTGCCTGGTGGGTGATTGTAGCCAAGCATAGTCCATAGTCTTGGTGGCTAATGTTTGCCCCTCGTGGTTGGTGCTGACCAACTGGCCTGCCTTATTTCTGTTTCTGTGGGCTCTCAGGGCTTCATACCTTGACCATTCCCACTTGGCGTCCTGTGGAGCTGGGCACCTTCTCAGAGCTGCAGCGGTTTTTCATTGGGGGATCACCTGAGCTGGAGGACCTGACCTACACCAGGGTGCCAAGCACCTTCACGGTGAGCATCCCTGGCTGGGCTCCCCAGACCCCACTCTGCCCATTCTCAGTCTATTGCTGGTGGGGGGGGGTTCCTGTGGCAGAGCACCACCGAAGGAAAACTCCTTGGAGAAGCACAAGGAAGGAAGGGTCCTGGGGCCTCAGGGGAATGAGGAGAGACTTGCCTGGACCTCCCTTCACCCCTTTGGCTAATTCCTCCCTTTCAGGGTGACCGTCTCAGCCGTTTTGGCTTCCGCACCAAAACAACCGGCAGCATCACCTTCCGCCTGAACTGTCTGCAGCAGTCCAAGTAAGCTCCCATCCCTCGCAACCAGAAGGCAGGAGTTCAGAAGTTCATTTCTGCTCTTGTGGCAAATGGACCTGCCCCTTTCCCCAGTCCAGCTATCTAGGGGAGGCTAGGAGTTGCAGTCCAGTACCTCTGAGTGGCCAAGGGGAAGGTGGTTCTGCTACCCTTAGGGTCTCCTCTCTCGACAGGGCCTTCTTGGAATCCAGCTCCATGAAGAAACGCATGCGGAGCATCCTGGACCGGCTGGGTGGCTTTGGTCAGCATGGCTCCCTCTACAATGTCCTGGGTGAGGCTACTGTTAATGCTGGGCGAGGGAAAAATATCCTGGGCCTGGGCAATGGCTCTCCTGTTGTCTCAGAGCCAGCTCTCTGGATGCCGGAGCTGAAGGACATGAAATAGCCTGACCTCTTGCTCAATGGTCATGGCTTTTCCTTTCCTAAGCATGTGTCATTCCAGAATGTTTTGCTTTTTGGAAAGAAAATATATGGTTACTTTTTTTGACCAGAGATGCTTGTAGGCAGGGTGGGGGGTTGAAGTCAGATGGTGATATGTTTACTTTGTCCCCTGGCACCAAAAATAGAGCACATTCATCCACGTTTTCATTACTTTTCTGTATGCAGCCCCTTGAAAGAGAGCAGTATTCATGCAATTATTAGTTAAAATCTTTTACACTCTTACCTTTTATCTTTTCAAAATGCTCCTGGAAGGTTAAATTTTTATGTCCTTTTTAATTAAAAAATTCTAGATCTTATGTTTCTAGTCTGGAAGGACTTTGGATAATGAAGAACAAAGCCTTTGCAGCTGGAATGTGGGGCTTCTGGGCTTTGGAGTCACAGGAGAACCCCAGCCCACTCTGCATTCTGCTTGTTCCCTAACTAGGGCTGGGGGAAGTTTGCATAACATCTTCAGATTGCAGAATGTTATCCGCATAGAAATTCTGGACTATTAAATACAGAGTGTTGTAGTCCTTCTGGGTTCAGTGGGCATTTTTGTAGAGAGAGTGAGAGAAGCAAGAAGTAACTGTCCTGCCTGTGTTTGAACCTGCTCCCCACTGTCACAGTGACTCACTTATTTTTGGTTGCAGAGGCCTTCCAGCGGGCCCGGCACCGGATGCAAGAGGCCCGAGAGAGCCTTCCTCAGGACTTGATCCGCACCTCGGCCTCCTCTGCTGCCCACCTGGGAGGAGGGGAGTCCTGAGCCACCGGCAGCAAGGCAGGATCCCCCCCTTTGGCTTCCCTTGGTGGACAATTGGACCTTCAGGCTTCCCCTTCCACCTTCTCTAACTCACCTCCACTTTGCCTTCTCACCAGGCAAAATCCTGACTCAGGTTGCAATGAGTTCACTGCATGGCTGATTTGAAGGTTGGATCTGAGGATGGACATTGTTGTTCCTCTTCCCCAGTAGGCAGGGAGGAGTCTAAACCCACCTTTCTCCCTTTGAGGGGCTTCAGCATTGGTGCCACGTCCATGAAAGGCAGGGTGCTGCATTCCAGTGTCATTCTTGCAGAGCCAAAAAGGATCAGCGAATGAGAGCATAAATCTCCCAAGACTCAACCTCAGCTGCAGCGCTCCCCAATCTCTGAAAACTCTTAAAAACCAGGTACCCCTGGGACTGCCACAGATCTGCCAGGCGTGAGAGAATGTGGGCACCTGTGTGCCCTCTTAAGGAGCGGGGCCCTCAACCAAGGATTGCACTGGCTGAGATCCTCATCTCTCTTTTTCCATTTGAGGGCTCCTTCTAAAGACATGGTTGCCTTTCTGCACTGGGCATGGGGAAAGACACTTTTTTTGGATAACAACTCCCAGAATCGTCTAGCCAATCTGGGTGTTGTCATCCAAAAATTATAATAAAAGACTGTGTGCACGTTCTGGAGACTACAGAAGTCCAAACTGAGATGCTCTCAGAGGTGAGTCCAAATGTCCCTCTTTGGACAAGACCCTTTGGGTTTGGATGGATTCTAAGCCCCCCAGAGGGCAGGGAGGGTCCGGGGGGGGGGAGAGAGTTGTATTTTGTCTTCTTTCTCTCTTTCTGTATTATACTTTTAAATTTTAAACAATATTGTTCTGGGTAGAGGACAGGTAAGGTCCTAAAATGTTATAATACTTTCATAATACTTTTCACAGTAGCACTGCTCTCTCTGGAAGAGGGTTCTCGTTTTCTGTAAAAACAATATTGTTTCTTCAAAACAATAAAGAACTGAGCTTCCGGTCTCTTCCAACTCTAAAATTCTAGGATTCTTGGATGGTGTCTTCCTGCATGGCAGAAATGGGGTTGGACTGGATGGCTCTTGGGGGTCTCTTCCAACTTTAGGATGATTCTATGAATACAACCACACACCTTTCTAACATTGTTAAAAGGAATAACAAACCAGAATATGATTAGCGAGTTGTTCTTCGTTGCCATCATATCAGTTACCACTTCTGGCAGCCTTGAGATCAAGAAACTTCCAGGATCCCTGACCATCCACTGCCCTGCTTGGATCTTGTGAATTCAGGTCAGCCATTGTGGATTCCTTGATTGACTACATCTGGAATGTAGTCTTCCTCTTTCCCTGCTTCCCTTTACCTTGCTAAGCTTTATCGTCTTTTCCATTGAGTCATATTGTCTCATGATGTGTCCACAATATGACAGCCTCCGTTTAGGCATCATGGTTTTTAGGGAGAGTTCAGGCTTAATCTCATGTATTTTGGTGGTTCGTGGTATCTGCAGAATTCCCCTTCTATGTACACAATTGAATGAGCTGATTCTCTTCCTGCCAGCTTTCTTCACTCTTTTCTGTGCTCCCCTTCCTTCCTTCCTTCTACCGCTTAGAGATATCTCCATTGCCTGGCTCCCCACAAGGAAGAGCCCACCTCCTTCCTGACAATGATGTCACAGAGCCCCCCAGTTCCATCAGCCCAGCTGGCCAGGGCTCATCTCTTGGAAACCCAGTGGCCGGTTGCCTCAACTCCCTCTCTTTCTCTTCAGGGGCTGCCTTTTTTGGGGGAGGACAATTTAGGCAAGATCTAAGTGTTTGGCCTTTACACCTTTGAGAGGAGGGAGGGAGCTGGCTGGCTGGCTGGCTGGCTGGCCGACCCATGGTGGCCTCTCTTGCTGGTTTTGCCATCTCTTGGGCTGGAGTGCTTGCACAAAAGCCAGTGCTTGGCTTGCAAGGCCCCTTACCCTGCCTGGTGGTGAATTGATGTTTTGCATGGGTTTGCACAGGGTTTTGTTCTGCTTAAATTTCTGCAAGAAAGGCTGGCTTTGGAGAATCAGCCTGGTGTGCTTGCTTCCCCACAACGACCCTC
>CM034711.1:12725888-12738400 GCA_020142125.1 Phrynosoma platyrhinos
TCTGTGGTCAACATCTGTTGGGAGTTGACTATAGAAATGTGCTTGAAGACCTAGAGAAGGGTTCCTTCTAGGAATTTCTAGGTCCTCCAGAGCAACCTCTGGCAAACGTTGACCAAAGAGTCCTGCTGGAGGACCTAGAGATTGCTAGAAAAATCTATTAATCTGTGAATAATAAAATCCATCCTAAGTCAAATCTGTAAATATGGCAGGCCAATTGTGTCATAGTTCCTTGCCAGTAGTTGTATTTCTGGCTAAAAAAGGGGTCGGGGGGCATGTTTCAGAAGGGCTGGACTGTTTTTCTTCTGAACTTTAAAATAGATTCAGGACCTTGGACAATTCCTTCCAGTTTATTCCAAGCCTGGAGCAGATTATCTCCCATTTTGGCAAGGAAAAGAAGAAGCCAGAGGCTGCCATGGTCATGAGAAAGAACACCTGCACCCTAAGGAACAGTTTCTAGTTACTTTAAAAAGTTACTTTTTGGAAAGGCCTCCTCAGAGGCATTCTAGCAGGGATTTTTTTCCAAGCATTAGACCTTTCTCTGAGGAACACGAAGGGATTATTATTGTTCTCTTTCCAAAAAGTAACTGCACTGGAAATATAATGAAAGAGTGCCATGAGTAGCAGAACAAGTTTCCTTTTCCAGCATCACATCAAATGCTGCAGAGAGTAATTTGAATTAATTTGTTGTTGCTGTTGTGTGCATTTCAAGTCATTTTCAACTTATGGCGACCCTAAGGCAAACATCTATCATGGGTTTTTTGGGGGTGAGAGGATGTGACTTGGCCAAGGTCACCCAGTGGGTTTCCATGGCCAAGCAGGGAATTGAACCCCAATCTCCAGGGTCCTAGTCCTATACTCAAACCACTACGCCATGCTGGTTCTCTTGAATTAATTACTTTTTTGGAAAACTATGTTTCCCATCTCTGTATTACCGGTGGCTGCTGGTTCTTTGTGCTTTCCAGGCTCTTTACCGGGGGGCCTTGGCAGCCCTGTGGGACCTGGTGGAGACCCTTCTGGAGGATCAAGGGCCCTTGGAGTGGCTCCAAAAAGTCTTCCAGGTGAGCAGGATGGAAAGATGGCCCCTTCCTCTCAACGCCAAGCTTCTAGTCCTCAGTATGATATGTCTTGCATGCCCTTGCTCCAGACTTCTTGCTGTTCTCCTTCTCAGTTTCTCCTCCTCCCTTTTCTTCCCCTTCCACCAAGTCTCGCATTCAGGCCCCATTCAGAGGGAGGCTGGCATTGAGGGGAGGCCAGCTGGGGTCTTGAAGGCAAGCAAGGAGGTCATATCGACTCATGTCCTTAGACTTCTGGAGTCAATGGGGAAAGAGTGGAGCAAAGCCAGTGGCTCCCATATCTCCAGGAATGGTGAATCTACCTTGGGATTTAGCCTGAACTTCAAAGGATGCTGCTACAAAAGAAAATCCTAGCATCTTGTGCAGTTCATACTAAATCCCAGAGCGGACTAACCATCCCCCGGAGACTGGGCTGACTTATGTCTTGGTGCAAAGCAACTGTGGGGTTTCCTCCTCAGCAGGGCTTGATAGAGGCCATGAAGAGACCCTCTCTTCCACTGAAATCCTACAAAGAGAGAAGGAGCAACTTTGCAGGCATCAATGCCTGTTCAGTAGGAAAGACTGACTCCATCCCCATTTTCCCCACAGCTCCTGGGCTTCTGCCTGGCTTCCGAGAGGGAATGGGAGCGTGCCCGATCCGTCCAGCTTGGCGTCCATTTGCTCAGGGTCCGGCGCCGGAAGACCAAGACTCTGGTGAGTATGCCTCACCATTCATAGACCCATTTTCTCTACCGTCACGACCCAACGCCATGTAGAGACCCCTCAGCAAGGAATAATCAGTCCCATTTTCCCTCCTGCTTTCTGCTTCTCTCTGCTCAGCCACTGGTCCATTGGGGTCCCTTCAACCTCCTGGTTGGGGCACTGGCACCATTGACCTACGACACGGTGGGCACCATCCGCCAGGGAGCGTCCGACTGCATTGGGCTCCTATTGAGCCTCCAAGGTGAGTTACACGATCAGAAGAGCGATTTTGTCCAAATATTTACACTAGAGAAGGGCAGCTGGGGGTCCCAAGTCAGGGCTACCCAAAACCTGAGGCCGAGGAGTGACTCCACAATGAGTTTGGCAAGGCTTGGTGGCCCTGGATGATACATGATACCTTGAGGCCAGTGATGCAAAGGGTATGCCATTCGGATAAAAAACACTAAAAGAGCAAAATAAATTATGGGCACACATGCCCTTTGAGGCACCGCTCTTGCTCTGAGATTCCTCCCCTTCATCTTGAGGTCTGGAGAAGAGGCTCCAGACCCAGAGATCTGGTAACTCTGAGGGCAAAACAGTGAGTCTGTGGGCCAGGAAAGAGCCCAAAGGTGCTGTAGGATCCATTGCATTCCTGGAAGGGTGTCATGTCAAATACGGAGGGAGCTTCTTTGCTGCTGCTTCCAAGATTAGGACCCAATTCAAATTACAAGGAAGGGGATTCCACCTTAAGCAATGGGAAGAAGTTTTTCTTACTCTAAGAGCTGTTTGACAGTGGAATGGACTGCCCCGGAGGGTAGTGGACTCCATCTTTGGAGGTCTTTAAAGAGAGTTTGGATGGGCATCTCTTGGGAGTGCTTTAGTTGTCTATTCCTCCATGGCCGAAGGGGGGCTGGTTTGGATGACCCTTGCCATCCCTTCCAGCTCTGTGATTCTAGTGGTATACTTCTGGTTTTTTTGTTTCTGTTTTTAAAGAGGCATATTAAAAAAATATTAAATAGCACTGCAACCTATTTAAAAGGCAAACCACCCAAATGGGGTGGACTGGCCCTGCATGTGGTCTGTGCCCAGTTTAGGGGTTGGAGTCCCAAAAAAGCTCCTTTTCCAGGCTCTGAGCAGAAGCAGAAGGGTCAAGACGGGCTCCAGGGTTGGCCCAAGGCCTCAGTGGGTGGCCAGTGATGCCAGAGCGAATGGGAAGCCTATTAAGGGTATCATGTGGGGCAGAATTGGGATGCCCCTGTGCCTTCTTTGCTGTGGATGCTGCCCGCAGGTGCCACCCTCCCGCAGAGGTTCAAAAGCGAGGAATGGCGGCTGCGCTGCATCCGGCAGGATATCTACCGCAAGAGCGCCAAGAGGATTCAGGCTGCCTCTCGCCAACTGGCCAAGGTAGGGGAGGTTGGGGGTCCTCGGAGGACAGAGAAGCATCTCTGGGGAAAGGCTGGGCTGGGAGGGCAGGTGCCCCATCACCCCTCCTGAAGCATCCTTGGGCCCTGGATACTCGTAAGGGCCATGCGTGGATTCGGACTGGTCAGTGCCAACACCAGACAAAGGAAGTAAGGCTGGCACCTCCTTTGGGGGCAGGCCTTTTGTGCCTGGCACCCTTAAGACTAATAGCATTTCCATTTCCATTTATCACTTAATAGTGAACTCAGCACTCTCTAGGTCTAAGTGGTTTGCAATAAGCCAATTGTCCCCAACAAGCTGGGTCCTAATCTTACCGACCTGCGAAGAGTCAACTTTAAGAGCAACACAAGAGCAGAAATTCAACAAGAACAGCAAGCAAATGCAGTAGCAGGGGAAATCTGCCCACAAAATGGGCTCCATTTCTGCCTCTCATGCTGCTTTTTAGAGGATTGGGAACCAAGATTTGGCATCTCTGTGAGGACATACAGACGGGAGCTTTATCACACCAAGTCTGTTATACCATTGTAGTGATGCATTGAAGGGAGAAGACCCCAGACTTTGGAAGAATCAGTGGCAGATTGTTCCACAGTCCAGCCCATCTCCTGCCTTTGCTTTTCCTTCTGGGAAGGAAGGCTCCTGGGGTCAACTCTCTGCCCAGTGAAGCACAGCTCTGGAGCCAGTTCCCGAATCCATGTGGCATCCCTTCCTGCTCCAAGGGGCATGGCTTAGTGGCCCAGGGGCATTAAGAAGCCCTCCCAAGTGCAGCTGCCATCTTGTCTGTTGGGGTGGGCACCTGGTCGGTGGCCCCATCCAGCCCATGGGTAACTAGGTCCCTGCCCATGTGTCCACCTCAAAGGAAGGTCCTGACCGAGGAAAAGAGGAGAGGAGGAGCAGGGCAGACGCTCCGGACATCGGCGCTGGGCCCCTTGTGGCCATGCTCCTCCTGTGCCCCTTCTGTCCCCAGGTGGTCAGCTGGGCCTTGCCCCCCGAGGAGATCCTGCTCTTCCTCTGGGCCTTGATGGAGCAACTGGGGGCCATCAGTGGCCCCTGTGACCAGGCCACCCTTCTGTGGTTTGAGGTGGCCGTGAAGGAACGGGAAACGGACCTGAAGGACAAGGTGAGGCTGTGGGGAGAGAAGATCCATGGGGCGTATTAAGCCAAGAGGGAAAAGGTGATCCTCTCCTGGAGTAGCCAAAGGCCGGCAAAAGCTGACCAGTGGGGAGGGTCCACTCCTGCCATGGCACTGTGTCCTTGTGCTTTGCGTCACAGTGTGCAGATGCCTCCACTTCTCCTTGTAAGACTAGGCATTAGGTCTTTGGTTTACAACTGAAAAGCACTTGCGCTTTTGTCCATTTGCTTTATTTTATTTTACGTTACTACGTCTGTCCAATGTTTTGGACTATAGCTCACATCAGCTCTTGCCATCAGCCACGGTGGATGGGGCTAATAAATAATAATAAATTTTATTTTTATACCCCACATTTTGCCAGGGCAATCAAGGCGACTTACATTAAAAGAACCCCACATAGACAATAAAACATAATAAAAACAAGTTACCTCCCAAGGCTTCTGGGACTTGGTGTCCTGAGTATGTGGAAGAGCTAACACTTCTCTGTCTATTACACCAAGTTTTCCAGCAACGTGAGCAAAACCTTCATTGGATGATGGGGCTCCCTGTTGTGTGGGGAAGAAGAGGCATGTGGCCCACAGGTTTTTCACCCTTCTCCTCTCTTCTTCCAAGGTTTGCGACTTGGTCAGTGTCATTTGCTCCCAGCTGCAGCACTCCGAGGAGCCCGATCCGCGACGCGGCCTGGCCTGCGCCATCTGCGTTTTGGCTGAGCGCCACCGCAAGGCCACCTGCGCCGCTCTCCTGGAACAGGCGCTGCTCCCGCCAAGGTGCGTCTTCGGCCAAGGGCCGGCTCTGTCGGGAGGCAAAGGGACAAGAGGGTTAGTTCGGGCAGCTGATTTCCAGGAGTCATCAAGATGTAGCAAATTTTAATTTAATTTATCCTGGTCCCAGGGGCAGGTCATCCTTTTTACCACCTTGTGACATTGACATTGGCAAGCCTTGTGTTTTGACATTGGCAGAGGCTTTCTATATTTCATTTGCTTTTCTGCCTCAGCCAGCATAAGCTTTGGAGCATGGGCTGAATGAAGGGGATGCCACCTGAAAATGTTATTCTGAAAGCTCTTGGATTTATCGTTCCTGAAAGCCTCTACTTGGTGACCTCCAGATGTGTTGGACTGCCACTCTCAGAATCCCCTCGCCAGTCCGATGGGTGCAGCAGTCCAAAACATCTGAGGCTTCTGGAGGGGGGCAAAGCCATAGTTAGTTGCTAGAGTCAAGCTGGGAAGGAGTCAAGCTCTGGATGTCAATGACTACCCATCTCATGATCCCCAACAATTGGCCAGGCACTGGGAGGAGATGATGGGAAGTGGAGTCTGACCATCATGGTGGCATTCCCAGCAGGGCAAGGAAGGAACTTTGGACTGCGCTTGCCACTTACAAGGATCTCTCGGTCCCGATCTTGAAACTTTTGTTCAGCTGGCTGAAATCAGGAAGAGGAGGAGGAGGAGGAGGAGAAGGCAGTGCCCCTGACTGTGCGCCGGTGAGAGCTCAAGCTTATAGGTTTGGAGAGACTTGGGTCGTCAGATACATTTTCTCCCATAGGGTTGTAGTAGGTCCAGCACCTTCGACTGTCCTGATTCACCACCCCACTAACATGGGAGCCACTGGGAGTCCTTATACTTTGCATGCCAATGGTTCCTCAGAGAGCAGGATCTCATCAATGGATCCCTGCAAAGCTGGGCTGAGGAAAGACTTCTTGAATTCTTTGAAAGCTGTTCCCAGACCCAGTCAGCCATGGCAGGCTCTGCAGCGGAAGGAGGCCTCTTCTAATGCCATTTCTTCCTCCTCTTTCCACTCGCCCCTTGCTGCCAGGTGCTTGTTGCCCTCCAGGACGTGGTCCTGGCTCTGGACAGCTGCGGCCGACTGTTTTCCCTCCTCTCTGCCCTCTGCTGCACTCTCCTGTGCCAACTCATCCAGGAAGAGGGCAAGGAGATGCCAACAGCGGCAACCTCTTCTGTTCCGGAAGAAAACAGGCACCATGGAGCAGGACCACTGGAGCTCCGTGGGTAACCTCCCTCCCTCTTTCTCCATTGCTTCTCCCTTCCTTCTCTCCCTTCTCTGCACTGAGGAACTCTCCAAGGTGAAGGATCCTCTTCCCTAAGAAGTTCAGGACCTGGGAGAGCTCCCTCGACGTCTAGATTGCAACCCAGAGCTCTCTTGGGCTCTTCCAAGTCCTCCCCCAAAGAGGATTTCTCCTTGGACCTCCACTGAATCCATCCTTTCTCTCCCACTCTCCATCCACTGCAGCCTCCTGGCTTTGCAATGGGAAGCCATTTCCTCATCCTTTGTGGCTTTTCTCCTCCTTCCAGCTTGGCTGTTGGGGTGTTGCAGGCCGTGTTCAGCAAGGCTTCTCCCGAGGCTTCGGTGGAACTGGACTTGGGAGGCGCCTGGACTTTCCTGCTGGAGCCTGGGAGCAGCCTCAAGGGCGTCGCCCTCCTGGGCAGGTGAGGGAAGTGCATTTCCCTAGGCTTTCCAGGGAAGACTCAAAGAGGAGGGAAAAGGTCTGGCCCTTAGAATTACATCTGTGTTGTCTTGGGGAGATTACTGGTTGCAGGGCGATCGTGTGAAGAGGAGGAGGTTGGGGTGTTTGTGCTCCAACTCACCTGGCACCTGTTTGCTTCCCCTCCCCAGGGCCTTCTTAACATGCCCAGAGGACCCCTTCCTGGATGGGCTGCTGCGTCGCCTCCTCCCTTCCCTGCGCTCCTCCAGAGCCACCTCCAGAGACCTCAGCCTGGCCTTCTGCACAGAGGTGAGACTGTATGTTGGGCGGAGGAAGAGGAGGGCAGGCAGGTGAGGCTGCATTCAGATGGGGTAGAACATGGGGAGCCTTGAGGGGGAGAGACCCAGAAAATGCAAAAAGGGGCTTCTGGGAAGTGCTTCATCCAAGGTGTGGGAGCACTGAGTTCAAGTCTGGGGAAGTTATCAGGGCCCACTGTCCACCAATGGGTAGGGCCAAAGGCAAAAATTGTGAAGCCAAGACACACTTGTCATAATATTGTAAAGCTTTTCTTGCTAACAAGCATCCAAGGGCAGCCCTGTTGGCCATATACCAATTCCAGTAACAACAAAAATCCTCCAAACAGTGATACCTTTATTGGGCCAACCAAAATGCACAATATTATACATGTTGCAAGCTTTCGAAGCTTCACTGGCTTCTTCTTCATCAGGCAAAGGTGTTATAAACCAAACAGAAGGAGAAAAATGAAGATGTTATAGGCCTACATTTTGCTGTCTCTCTTCTTAGTTAAGATGGTAAGGAGGGCCAAATCTTGCAGGCTGGTACCTCCTCCTCCTCCTCCTCCTCCTCCTCCTCCTTCTGGCCATGGGACAATGGGGGGGGGGGTGTCTCAAAGTCCAGGAAAATTGATATCCATTTGCAACACACACAAAAAGATACTTCCTTTGGAATCGAGCATGACTCCATCCTTTGTGAGGCTTTTCTTGCTAGTCATTAAGACTTTTGGAAAGACCTCAAGCAATGAGATGATGGGGTGCAGCAAATTGGGGAGCCCCATGGGGCAGAAATGGTTCCCAGGAGGTCCTGAGGATCTAGCCCCAGGTCCTGAGGTTTCCCCCCACCTTGAATTAAGAGAGAACCTCTTCCCCTGTCATTGCCCTGGATGGACCTTCTCCATCTCCCTTCCTCTGCCTTCCTTCTTTTCAGATATTCTGCAATTTTGTTTTATTTTAAATAAATGCTCACTGAACAGATTTTGGGCAGATGCCCCCTTCCAGACTCTGCTTCTAGGCGCCCCATTTGGGGAGATTAATGCATATCTTGGGGGGGGGGTCTTCCAGCTCACAGAGCTCTTGTTGCATCGCAGACCGGAGACCCTTCCGCTCCTCCTGCAAGGATGGCTGGCCAGGGCCCAGGACGGGGGGTCCTCCATGCGGGCCGTGTCCGTGCGAGGGCTGGCGAACGTGGTGGCGGCCACTCCGCAAGAGGTGAGGTGGCCGGACATGGGAAGGCTGGCTGTGTGTGACACATGAGGAGTGTGTCTGTAGGCATGCACAATATCGTACACCAGTGGTTCCCAGACTTGGATTTTCCAGATGTTTTGGACTTCAGCTCCCAGAATTCCTGATTGTTGGCCTAATGGACTGAGGTTTCTGGGAGGACCAAAGTTTGGGGACCACTGTCTCAGCCTGTAGCGATGAAGCGGCTGCAGTACATGACCAGAATGGTCTCAGTTAGAAAAGGAGCTGAGGTCTTGCAATGCAGTCGGCTCTTGTCATGGGCCTTTGGTGAATGCTGCCAAATGGGATCTCCCTTGCTCAGCCCTTTGTGCTTTAGCGGCCAATAAAATAAAACTGAAAGCTGCAAAACAAACATCTTCAGTTAATAAGGACCGTTTCGGAAGAACAAAGCAAGGAAGAGACAAGATTGGGAAGGAAGGGAGTAGCAACAGATAGAAAGACAAGCTGGGGATTGTTGCACAATAGCCCAATATTATTTCTGCTGCTTCTCCTACTAAGAGCAAAAGGTGTTTCTTTTTTTGGGGGGGTGCTAATATTTGGGGGTTCAGCTTAACCTGTGACAGACACATGGATTTCTTTGCAGGCAAAGCAGCACCAGGAATCCTTGCTGGTGACTCTCCTCCAAGCAGCAGGAGACCCCACCAGCCCTGAGGTGGCCAAGGAGGGCCTGGATGCCCTGCGCAAAATGGTGGGCAGTGGATGCCTAGGAAAGCGGTGGCACAGGGGTCATACACTCCAAGCCATGGCCAGCCAGGCCCAGGAGCACCTCCGGCATGTGAGTTGGGTGGCCCCTCTCTGAGAGCTTTCCTCTGGGTTTTGCTTCTGTCCCAAAAAAATCAGGCTGAAGGCTTTCCTAAATCTGGCTTCTCAATACTATTGGGCCTCCAAGGAAACCCAGGATGGGGCAGGGTTGTTTGGGTTGACGGCAGAGGCTATATAAAACCATGGTGACTAGGAAGCCCAAGCTTGGAGGCATGGGCTTTCAGTGGGACTACAACTCACAGCATCCCCTAGCCTCCTATGGGGATGTCCCTCTCCAGCAAGGGAATTGTCAAAGGACTCCTCAGTTGGAAAAGGGAATGTTTTATGGGACTACAACTCCCAGAATCCCTCAAATGTTACTTTTGCAAACTCTGAGGAACCCTTTGGGAAGAATCCAAGACTGAGACACAGAACGTCTACCATGCAATGCCAATGGTCACTCCATCAGTGGGGATGCTGGGAATTGTAGTCCGCACCTCACTTCTATAGTGAGACCCAGCTTTCTGGCTTATGAGATGGCCCTTCTGTTTTCCCCCTCTTTTTCTCTTTCTTTCTTTCTTTCTTGCAGATGGATAGTGACCTTCGTGCATCTGCCTTTGAGCTCCTTGGGCAGCTGGCCGTGGCGGCGAAACCGAAACACGCCACATCCTTTGCCAAAAGGGTTGTCAGAGGTGTCCTGGCTGCTCTTCTGGTGCACCTGAGAGACCCAAGCCCTGCTGTGGCCAAGGTGGGACTCCCAAAAAAAGAGCCAAAAGGACTCTGCTCCATCATTTGGAAGACGAGTTGCCACATTTCCTTCTCAAAAAAAACCCCCTCTGTTGTTGTGCACCTCAAAATTAGACCTTTGGGGGATTCTTATTCTTTAGACTGCAACTCCCAGAATCCTCTTGGTGACCAAGATAGGGAAGGGTCTGGAAACAAGCCTTATGGGGAACAGTTGAGGGAGCTGGGTCTGGAGAAGAGAAGATTTGAGAGGTGATACGATGCAGCCACCTTTAAATACCCAAAGGGCCTCCATCACGGGGGGGGGGGGAGTGGAATGAGAGCTTGCTTTCCACTGCTCTGGAGGGTAGGACTCGAATCCAGCCCTTTCACACTCCAAGAAAGGAGGGTTTCTGGCCAGTCTGGCAGAACAAGAGGCTAACTCAGAAGAAAGTAGGGACATTTCTGAACTGTGGCTGGAGGGCTCCCTATGGCAAGGATGTTTTCCTGCTGCATACTGATTCATGTCCATCTCTTCCTCCAGGCCTGCTGGGGGGCAGTGAACGCATGTGCCCCACTTGTGGGATTGGAGGACCTCCTGGAGGACATGGAGGCTGGGCTGCTCCTGGCGGACGACTCTGAGACCCATCACTCTCACCTGATGGGATGCGTCTGCCGACATTTGGTGAGCAAACTGTCCAAGCCAGGGCTTTTGCAGGGTCGGAGTTTGTATTATAAGCTGTTCCAGGCAAAGCCAGAGTGGACCATACACCTCCTCCCCAAGAGCAAAAAGAAAAGAAGACACCCCCACTAATACATCATAGTTTTTATGGTAGACTGTAGCTCCACATTTCTCATGACAGTTCCCAGAATCCCTGAGATACCAGGCAGATGGGTCCTGAGGTCCTTGTTAGCACCGTGGCCAAGTGGTAACCCCTGTCCAGTGGCATGGAAGAGTTTGTTTGTATAAGTGACCTTGTTGGAGCCTTTTGGGGTTGGCTTTGCAGTCAGAGGCTGGGATAAGGCATGAAGAAGGCTAGGAATGGACTCAGGAGGGAATGTCTCTGGTGTTTGTCTGAATTTCTCTCCCTTCCTTCTTTAGGCTCTGACTGACCCTGGGCTGCTGGAGGCCATATTGGTCAAGGTTCCCCAGTCCCTGTCCTGCGCTTGGGAGGAAATCCAGTGGGCAGCATGCAAACTGGCCGGTGTGTGTCTCCCCTCCAAATGCCCCTCACATTGTGAGCAAGGAAAGAGGGGGCTGAAGAAGTTGCCCCTCTTCCCATCCCTTTGGAGCGGAGGTAGACACAGGCCTGGCCCAAATGTCTTCCTCCCTTCCACTCTCTGGCCCCAGTAGGAATGGGGGAGGAACAGAAAGGATGGGAGGTCTAAGTTAGGTGAGCCTGTCCTCTTCACCATCACCCCTGTCCAGGCTGACCCTTTTCCTTCCCTCTGGCAAGGCATCCTCATGGAGACCATGGACCCGCTCCACCTTGGTCGCCTGGATCTGGAGCCCCTCTTGCAAGGTATGGTTGCCAGCCCAGTATCTTGGGGTCGTGGAGGAGGAAGATCTGGGAATGAGGGTGGTATTGGGGGATCCTTGCGACGGTGGCAATTCACACAGGAAACCCTCTTCCCCTTGAAGTCCAGTTGGGCTGGACAATAGATTTCCTTCTGTTGGTACTCTGACTTTTTAAAGAGTAGACCCATGGAATAGGTGAGACTTACATGAGTGTTGGTCTACTGTTTAATGGGTCTAGTTTGAGTTGGCCAATTGGATTCTGCCCAAAATGCACACTGCACACAAATGGTGGACTTTGGCCTGGTCTAACCAGTCCTGGCTTCCCTCAAAGATTCCCAGGCTTGCAATGAGGATGGTGAGAAATCTCCGGAAAGACCCCAACCGCGTTGGCGGCTCTGGGTTTTAGTCCAAGCTTTAAAAGCAGCTGCCCAAAGGGAGAAGCCCTTCTCCTCAAAATAGGTTCGGCACCTTGGACAGCTCCAGGAATAAACAGCCATATCTGGATTCAACAACAGGGATGTCACTCACCATTACTGGTTTTCTTCTCAAAGAAAGAAAGAAATAATTTTAGTAATTTCCTTCCTTCTGCAAGAAGGATTTAAAAAAAACAAACCAAAAAACAAAACAAAACACTATTTTCAAAGCCTATTTTCAGTTCCAGGCTTAGTCTGTGCAAAGTTAGTGTGAAGTTGTTTTGCACAAAACCCAGCATTATCTGTGTGCAGAAAATGCCACTTTCTGGGCAAAAGACCCATGTATGGATTTGCACAGGGAAACTTCCCAATCTGTAAAGATTCTCAGGGCTTTTCTCATCAACAGTGTTTCCTCACACTTGAAAAACGTGTTTTTCAACCACTTTTTGAATATTTTCTAACATTCCTTCCATCCTTATTCAGCACCCTCCCTCCCTCCACCATCCGCTTGTGAGGATGTGCCTTCAAGTCCACTCTAATAGCCCTCAGCTAGTGTTTCCTTGCCAAGGCTTAGTACCCAGAGAGAGATCTTCCCATTGCAGGCTGAGAGAGTGTGACTTGCCCAAGGTCAACCAGTGGGTTTCCAGGGCTAAGCAGAGAGGATTTGAACTCTGGTCTGCTGGAGTGTTGCTCCAACACTTTGAGCCTTGCACCATGCTGGCTGCACCTTCCATCAATGTCCTTCCTCCCCTCTCCAAAAAAAATCCCTATGAGGAGCAGAGTTTGGGGGGGGTGTTATGTTTTGGGGACTCCAGCTCCCAGAATCCCTTAAC
>CM034711.1:12745312-12763876 GCA_020142125.1 Phrynosoma platyrhinos
ACACCACGGGGGTTGGCCTCTCAGCAGTCTCCTTCTTGGCTTTCTCTATCTCTATGTCATTGAGGAATTTCTGGATAATCTTGTCCGATTGCAGCTTTATGGCAGGGTCAGCATAGGGAAGGTCCTCCTCTGATTCAGAGCCCGACTGGAAGTCTCGCTTGGAAATTTCACTCACCATGAAGCAAGCTACTCTGTTGATGAGGTCCTCATTCTTGCTAGTCAGATCTTCATACAGAGAGGTTTCTGAGCTGGAATGCTTCATGATGTCCGTGTAGACGGAGTCCACTACTTCCCCAACGGCTCGGCTGTCTTCGGAGTCTAAGTCTTCCGCTTCGTCGTTCTGCCAGACTTGGAGCTTATTTTTTGAAATGAGTCCTTGCAAGGAGCCGATGATCTTCTTGGCCACTTCCTTCACAGCAGCGAGGCTGCTTTCCTCTACCTCATCCAAAGAAAGGGAGTGGAACATTTTTGAGAGGAATTTAGCAGCCACCTCCTCTAAGATGATGGACGACAGCCCTTTGAGGTGGGATCGCAAGGGGGTCATGCCCTCTGGCGGCTCAGGCCCCGGTCCATAGCGGCGCTCCATCTCTCTCTCGGCTTCGATGGCCTCCTGCTGTCGGTTTTGCTCTTCTGAAAAGTACGTCTGCATCTTATTCCCAGAGATCTCTTTGATCACAAAGTCAGTGATCCTCTGCAAAAGAATCGTGCAGCCGGCTCTGATGCACTTGTCAAGCGTCGACGTGTTTCCAAATTCTGGCAGCAGATTGTTGTAGACGGAGTTGGCCACGGTTTGGCTCACGATGCGGTTTGGCTGCACCTGGTCAAGGTACTGGACCTCGGTGTCCTTCTCCTTGGCAAGTTCTGCCATCACTTTGCTCAGGAGCTTCATGTGAATGAAATCAAACTCCGCACACTGGTCCTCGGTGTCAGCGGAGGTCGGGGCATCTATGGGCAGAGGGAGGATTTTGGACAGAAGGAATGCGAGAACATCATGGATAAACCTCTGAGACACCAGGAGCGGCTGCGGTTTAGAGGTTGGGGAGGGCGAACGGATTTTCTTCACCTCCTTCAACACTTTTTCTGCCATCTCTCCAAACTCAAAAGGCTTAGATGTTGGCTCCTGGGTGGTGTTTGCTGGGCCCTGCTGAATCTGGTAGCCTAGAATTTCTTTCTTTATTGCACTGGCTAAACGCTCGGCTAAGACGTGAATGCTCTCCTCGTCGGTACCGAATGGGGCTCCAGAACCCTGATCTTGCAAGATGTCACACAAAGAGCCGTGGACAATTTTTGCTACTTCTGTTTTCCCCACGGCTGGGAGCGTCTGCCCTTCTTTAGGGATCTGCAAGACCTTCACCGGAGATTTTGCAAATTCCTTGAGTATGGATTCCACTAAATTTTCTACCGGAGGCTCAGCTTCAGGCTCCCTTTTCTCCTGTGTGCATACGTTCGTGGTTGATGAAAGCAACTTACTGACTAGTCCGCTGAAGACATCCTTCAAGAAGGAAGGGGAATAAATGTCTCCCCCCTCCTCGACTGGCATCGGCTGGGACTCTCCTTCTCCGATCTTCACATGGTGGATTGTCCAACCAGCGGTTTCTGCAATGATGGTGGAGGAAGGATGAGACCGCCCCGGGGGAGAGCGGGACCTGGGAGGCTGGTCATCCTGCCTCTTTTTATGGGGGAATCCTGCAAATTCCTCAGTGGTCCCTTCGTACTTCCTATTTGGAGACCCAGCTCTCACACAGACTGTTTTGTAAATGTTTTCCATGAGACTCTGGATGCTTCTGTTGGCATCAGGACCAGCTTCTTCCTTTGCAGGCATTTTGGAGAGAGACGTCTTTGCCACATCACCCAAGGGCGTGCCATCAGGAGCATCCATTGAGCCCCCAGATGCCCAAGATGGGAATATTCGGCGTAAGACCTTGATGAACATCTCTCCGAAGACAGAGCGGGAGGATGTAGTTTCTGGTAGGATGGTTTCGACTCTGTCCATGATGGTCTCCGCTTCCAGAAATGAGAACAAGTAAGGAGAAGTGTCCCCAGTAAACAAAGGCAGCAACTGGTATCCAGAGATTTCTCTTATCATTAAAGGGGCGAGTTTTCCTGCTAACATGTGGATGTTGTCCTGGAAAGCATTAAAAATCTCAAGTTCGGACCCAAATTGTTGCGTTAACTTCTCATAAATGGAGTTGCTGATTTGAACCACTGTTTCAGGAACTATCTGGGGAAAGGAGGAGTCTTCTTCCATACTCTGGATGACTTTGACTTCAGATATTTTAAATTCAGCAACCAAAGCATTGACTAGTTGAATAATCAGATCCCTCATCCTACGCTCCGATAAACCAGAGTCTTTGGAGTATGTCAGAAAATTTGGGGAGGACAAGATTTTGCAAAAGAAAGCCACAACAATGTCCTCTAAAAACACAGCAGGGTAGATGCGTCGTGAATATAGCCGCCTTTCCTTCTGCCATTTTGTACATTCATTGCTGGACGAGTCATTGTCACTCAAAAATGGATGGAGATGGAAGTTCAAAATTTCCCTCATGAGTGAATTGGTAACTTCACAGACACAGCCATTCCCTGGCTGTGCAAGAGCATTTTGCAGGTCCCCATGGGATGAGTGCTTCTGCAAAACCTGGTTGTACACCGAATTGGCGATGTCCTCCTCTGTTTCACAGTCCATGTCCGGGACGCGCTCCGGGAGGTTTTCCAGCTTGATCTCATGAGCCAAAATCTCTGTGACGACGTAACTTTTCAGGTTCATGGCCATCTCAACGAAGTCAGACTCCGAGAAGTCTGCCTGTTTTCCAATGTATGTGGCAACGCTCTCCGGGTTGGGGAATATCTTGTCTAGGAGTTGGTTCAGCATGTCTTCCAAGAGCTGGCAAGGGAAGACGGTCAGGCAGGAGTCGCCGTAAGAAAGTGGCCCTTCCGGGCTGAGAGACTGGAGGTGGTACTTGAACATTTCGTTAAGGATGAAGCAAGCGATTTGTGTGATGTAGAGGTTGCTCAGGCTCTCCCGGTCCTCGGGGAAAGGCTGGCGTAACATGATTTCATGGAGAACGTCGCAGTAGACGGACTCCACCATCTCTTCTACGGCTTCTTCCGCAATGCCCGTTTCCTTTTTGTCACCATGCATGCTGGCCCAGATCGCCTGTTTCAAAACCATCTCCATAATGGCTCTCTTGATTTCGGCAACTCTGTCCTGCCAGTCAGAACCAAGAGGGCCATCTTCCGGACCTGGGCAAGGAACGCTGCCAGATGGCTCTGGGAAGATCCGGGAGAGGACCTTCTCAACAATGGCCTCAATGACTGGGTACGAGAGAACGGTGGTATAGGCTGCAGGAGGCCTTGTCTCAGGGTCATCTAGGTCTTCCGCCATTTTGTCCTGAATGAGATTCCTGGCCTCTGCCATGTTTGATGGACATGCTGACTGAAGGAGGTGGTCCACCGCTTCTTCAAAGATGACGGTGGCAGTTTGTTGGAGTGATGCATCATCTGTATGCTCCTTGGATGGCCAGCCTTGCAATGGGCCCTTGCCAGGCAAATGCCGGTCTGCCAAGCTTCTGTCCTCCTCCGGAGGAGGAGGAGCAGATCCCAGCTGCTCTTCTGGACCTTCCTGGATGCTGAGCTGTGCTTTTGCAAGCTCTTTCGTAAGTGACCGGGCCAAACGCACGGCCGTGTCCCCGGTGTCATCCCCAGAGGCGCCGAGAGGGATGTCCATCAAAGTAGCAGAGAGCTTGGACAACAATTCAGAGATGATGTCTCTGAGGAAAGAAGAGGCAGGCGCCTCTCCTGTCTCTTTCAGGTCTCGGGGCTTGATAGACGTCCGGTAAATCTCTAGGCCACCCGTCGAGTCCCCTGCGGCAGCCCTGTCCCAAGGAGGAGGCTCGTCTCTTGCCACAAAGGGCTGGACGTGCTGCTGGAGGATGTCCCCCACGAGGAAGCCTGCGATCCAGTCAATCAGGGCATTGCTCTTATTTCTGACTTCTTTCTGGACAGCTTCGATGGAGCCAGACCTCTGTATGATCTTCCTGCACAGGGAATCGGTCATGTTCTGGACGTCTTCCTCTGAGTATTCGTACTGATCTGGGGGGGCGTCTCTGGTCACCCGGATTTCGTGCTTGAGAAGTTTCATCCGGACGTCGTCAAGCAACTGGGTGGAGAGCTTGTTGAGGTCCGCTTCCGAGGGCAGCCTTTTGTCCCAAGGAGACGCAGCATCTCTGCGTGGTGTAGAAGGGAAGATTTTGGATAACAGCCCAGTGATCAAATCTTTCAGGAATCCTGATGACAAGAAGGTGCTAAACGGGGAAGAGCTCTCGTTTTCCTCACACATCTCTCTAGCAATTTCGGTTGCGCGCTCATGTGATGGCGGTGACATCTTGAACACATCTCCTGAAAACAGTGGATGGAGGAGGTAATCAGCGATGCATTTCTCCACCAGTCTCTTAATATTTTCAAGGAGGGCTCCTTCGCCCGCGTAGATGAGATCGCCTCCTGGGATCCCCTCTATTTCTCTCGATATTTTGTTGCAAACGGAGTCGACCACTTCATCCATGATGTCGGTCAGGGGGGCTCCCAGGCTCTGATCCGCTCCTCTCGACCCGCCGGTCAGCGCAGTTCGGCCAAACCGCATGTTGATGGAACTGGCCAACCTCTTTGCCACCTGGGCAAGGTCTACTTCCTGTTGCCCTTTGGCAGCGTCCTTTCTCTCTCCAGAAACCCCAAGGACCTTGGACAAGACTCTGGAAACAATCTCTTCTAAGAACTTTGCTGGGAAAACCTCCGCCTGGGATGCCGAGGGCCCACTGACGCTATCCAGAACCGTCCTGACGATGTTCTCAGACAAAGCTTCCGGGTCAGGACCTGCCGAAGCCAGTTCGTCTTTGGAGAGGAACGTCTGGAGATGATGTTTTGTGATTTCTTGAATTATGAAGCTCGTAATGCTGTCGATGAAAGCAGCATCGCGGGACTTCACCTCTTTTTGTATAGACTGCTGTGTGCCGGACTTCTTCAGCATGTTTTTGTAAACGGAATCGACCATGCTCTGGATTTCTTTCTCCGACTGCAAGCGGCACCTGTCGTCCTTTTTGGCCACCCAGATTTTGTGTTTTGAAATGGACTTCATCACTTCTTCGATCATGTAAGAGGAGAGCTCATCAAAGTCTTCTCCTGACAACTGCCTCCTCTCCCGCTTCTGAGGGGTCCCTTGTGGGCTTGGGAAGAGCTGGGTCAGGAGTCGGTTTACCACCCTTTCCAAATACTTCTGGGACAAGACGGTGATGTATGTTGGAGGCGGCAGCCTCTTCTTGCGGGATTTGGGGAAACAGATGAAGTGTTCGATCCGCTGGAGGATCCGTTCTGGTTTTATGTTTTTGCAGGCACTCGAGGGCAGCTTCCGGCACACCACCGGTGGCAGCTGGTAATCCAGGATTTCTGTCAGGATGATTTCTGCCGCCAGCTCAGCCATTATCTCCACGCTGCTCCCAAAGTCTGTGTCAGCAGCTAACTGGAAACCAAACTCCCTTAAAATGGAGTCTGTGATCCTGTCGACCACGTGGCTGTCCACCTGGGGGAAGTACGTCTTCTCCTCAGCCCTCCGGAGGACCCCAGCACCTGCTTTCCTGAACTCCTCCACCAAGGCATTCACAAACAACACGTTCATCTCCTTCAGGCTCATGCAAGTCTCTGTGTCGTAGCGGCTCTGGAGCGAAGAAAAGATCTTGATCAAGAACTGAGAAACTACCTCTTCCAGGAACAACGCAGAATAGATGGCGGAGAAGGCTGGGGGGTGCTGGCGGTGGTCACCGCGTCCCCCGACGGTCACCACTTCTCTCCGGTAAGTCTTCTTTGTGCAGGTGGTTCGCGCTGTTGGCCGGCCGCCGGTGTGCGCAAGCGGCCTGGAGCTGAAGGCCCTGTGTTGCATCGCCGTCTCCAGAACCGTCTTGTTCCTCTCCTGGGAACCCTTCCGGCTTTGGCGTCTGGCTTGCAATGAGCCACTTGGCTCAGGCTTTTTCCCTCGGGGCAAGGAGAAGTAACCTTCACTTCTACCGTGGCGCATGTGCTTTCTGCCAAAGGTTTGCCCACGTGGCTTCCTAGAGCCGGTTTGGGAGAACCCCACTGACTTTTTGGAGAAGGACCTGAGATGCTCCGGAGGCTCGATGCTGAGGGAAAGCTCCGTCATCACGGGTTTGACCAGGGTGTGAGCTAAGAGGTCAAGGGCCGAGTCGTAGGAAGAAACGCCGGACTGAGCCCCCACCCATGGCTCCTCCGTGTACTTAATGTCATATGTGAAGACGGAGGAGCTGGCATCAGCGTCGTAGGACTGCATCTCTCTTCTGGAATACTGGAGGAGTTCCTCATCACTAACACACTTCTGGATATTACAGATTTGCTCATCCTCTGGGAACTCATCGAAGGCAAAGGTGCTGGTGAAATGCTCCGTCATGAGGCATTTGTCTAAGAGAGCCCGGATCAGCTTTTCGCTCACAATGTCCAAGAGGACGACCGATTTTGGGGAAAGCCCCAGGTTTTTGCTCATTGCGCCGTCGCTGAGTTTGTAGGCATGTGGGCATATGGAGGAGGAACAAAGCGGCCCCTTGGTAGGCAGGCCCGCTTCTCGGAACGGCATCACCTTCTGGGACTGGGCATCTGGGAAGCCCCCCGGGGATTGCTCAGCCCACAAGGAGTCCAGGATGATGTTCAAGACCTTGTTGACCAGGTGTTTGGCTTCGCTGCTCTTCAGGCTGCGGATGAAGCTGTCCAGGTTGGCAGCCACGCAGCTGAGCCGTGGGTTCTTGTGGGCCATCTGCCCCAAGGCGGACAAGCAGGCTGTCCCTTTGAGGTCCCCGGGGCCTCGGCAGTCACCCCGGGAAGCCCGGCTGAAGCAACGGGGAGAGGCAAAGGGCTGCTGGAACTGAGAGAGGTCTCCTGATCTTCCTTCGCCCTCCATTTTGCCTCTCATCTCGAGCTCCCGGGACAGGAGGTTGCTGACCTCCTTGACCAGCAGGTGATAGACGTTGTCAAAGTCGGCCAAGCATAGAGGCGGGACGTAGATGTACCGGGTCCTCTTGGACCTGTAGCCTTTCTTTTTAAGACCCTCATGCAAGACGTGGTGCTCACACAGGAGGCTGACGATCACCTCCGAGAGGTGGAAGGCCAGTTCCTCGATGTTGAGTGGGCAGCTTCTGGAGGAGCCCTTAAGCTCATGTTCGGGGCAGCAGGCATCCACGGAGCAGAACATGGAGAGGGAGCTGTCAAAGAAGTTGCTCCTGCCCCGGGGGCTGTGCCGGGTGTTGGGGTGGGAGATGGTCACGAGGACGTTGGAGACGACCGCCAGGGTCAGCGGCTCCCAAAACATCTCCAGGCAGGAGGACTGTCTCCGGACAGAGGGCAGGTAAGTGCTCCGCCAGATTCGCTCCTGCAGCCACTTGGACTCGGACCGGAGCAACTCCTGTTTCCATGCAGGCACCTTCTCGTCCGATGCATCTACAACCAGGAGTGGGGTGGGAAGGACACATGAGAAGACAGTGATGTGGTCAAATCTTTTAGTCCAAGTCTCATAGTTGAGTCTCAAGTCCTTGCAAGATACTTTCAAGTCAAGTCTCAAGTCTAGGATCTAACTTTAACAGAGGGGAAAAAAGGAGGCAGAGTGCATTTCTCAAAGGGGAATAGCAAATGCATGAGGCAATGGACTCAAGGTGGGAGATGAGTTCTGCTTTAGTAGGATCCTTCTGCCTCAAGCCCATTGCCTAACGCATTTGCTGTTCCCTTCCAAGAAATGCACCCCACACTTTGCGGTGTCTCTTGCCTGCTGTGGGAAGTGCATGTCACCATCAAATCAATCACTAAAAATACACAAGTCTCAAGTCAAGTCGAGTCAGTGTGCCATTTTTGTCAAGTCAAGTCATTGAAGCAACCTGAGTCTGATTTTAGTCCAAGTCAATTGACTTTAGTCTACATCTCTGTGAGAAGATGGTTTAAAAGCACACTGACCAGGGCAGGAGGCCACTGGACATCATGGCCAGCCATTGGAGCGCCTCTCTTTTTAGTTCTGTTTCTCAATCTGCTTTAAACATTTTTACGGCCTGCTTCTTAAGAAAATTGTTCATTTTGTTGTTCTTTTAAAACTTTTGTGAAATAAGAATTTCAGCTGGACCTTGTTTTAAATTTGTTACAAGCCACCTTGGGTCCTGTGTCAAAAGCTATTGATGGATTGCTAATCACTGGAGAAAGAAATTCCCTCTTAAACCACATAATCTTAAAGTTGGAAGGGACCTCCAAGGGCTATTCAGTCCAACCCACACAGGAAGACTCCTCCCATTATTATTATTATTATTATTATTATTAT
Organism: Phrynosoma platyrhinos; assembly: GCA_020142125.1. Classification (NCBI taxonomy): domain Eukaryota; kingdom Metazoa; phylum Chordata; class Lepidosauria; order Squamata; family Phrynosomatidae; genus Phrynosoma; species Phrynosoma platyrhinos. The sequence continues at coordinate 12,753,663 of CM034711.1, forward strand.
TATTATTATTATTATTATTATGTATTCATTCACCAAACATACTAACAAAATCCTTATACATCCTTGTCTGTCTTTGTTTAAATCTGTTTTCTGTTTTAAATTGGTTTCAACAGAGATTGTATTTAATATATTTTTAAAAGGGGGGTATTATTTTTTATTGTTGGGTTTGCATTTGTTTTAGCTGTAAGTTGCCTTGATTGCTACGACAAAAGGTGGGGTAGGAATAGAATTATTATTATTATTATTATTATTATTATTATTATTATTATTATTATTACATTTCACTCTATAACACAAAATGCATTAAACAATACCTCTTATTCTTGACAACTCCATAAACATGAACATTCATACTTCCCAAAAACAATCTAGTCTTTTTTTCCAGTAAAAAACATGCAACATTTAGATCTTGACTTCTTCTCATACAAGTCTTGCTCTTCCTTATATCCTAAACTCACCTGGAAAACAAACTTAACTGTCCAATTCTATCTTAGATTTAAAAAAATAGGAAATGATATTTTCTATCTTGCTTTACCTTCTTCCTTTTTGCCTCCTAAATTCCATATTTGTTTTAACATCTATATTTCATTTGATAGTTTTATGTTTGTTCTTAATTTTTTTTAAACTAAGCTTTTATGTACGTATGATTTTAGTTCCATTTACATTGCCTTCTCTATCCCTTCTATTTTTCTATTATGACTTCTCCCAGAGCTTCCTTAGATAATCATACAGCATTTGCCAATCTTTTTAAATGTATTCTTCCATCTTCCCCTTCCTCCGGCTTGTCATCTTATCTAATTCTGGCATTTTGTGTAATTTGGATAGCCATTGAGCAAGCAATTGTCAGTATATCTTGCTTATTTCTCCAGAATCTAGCATAGACCATCCTGGCACATGTTATTAACATAAAGAAAACTGTTGTGCCATATTTTTTCTCAATTTCTTTATCTTTGATCATTGTGCCAAACTGATATCTATGTTTAGTATGTTTTATGTATAGCCACCCAATATGTTCTGGCTTTGGGACACGTCCGCCATAGGTAGACAAAATGAGGGTTCTCTGTGTTGTGTTGTCTTCCAACAACTTTGCACACCTGAGCCTCCTGAGAGACTCACCTTTGGGCTGGAAGAAGAGGAGCTCTTTGATGACGCTCAGGACAATATGGTTGGCCAGCAAGTGGATCTCGCATGGGTCCGGGACGTGTGAGCAAGCCAGCAGCTCCATCTCCTTGGGCCGCTCCGGACTCTTGGACCTGAAGATGCAATGCTTGCTCTCCCACTTGGACAGGAGGCTGCTGTCGCTGGAGTCACTCATCTTCCTTTCCCAGCGGTTGAGTAAACTCGGCCATTTCTGCTTCGTGTCCGCAAACATGGTGGCCGAGGAGCCTGAAGCTCCCAGGGCAGCTTTTTCCTTTGGTGGGGAAAAGGGACAAAGTCTCTCACAGCCACCGCTCTGCACCGCCGCGTCCCCATCGTCCAGCCCAAATTCACAGAGGAGGGTGTTGACGATCATTTCGGCAGTCTGGCCCAACTTCAGAGGACAGATGGCCGAATAGCAGATGCCCTCTGGGACGTGGAACGGAAGCCCCCTTCCGAGGGGCTCAGCCTGGGAGAGGGGTCCGGCTTTGCTCTGCGGACCCGGTTTGGTGAGTCTGTGGCCGGCTTCGGATTCGGCTGCTTTCTTAAACAGCTTTTCCAAAATGCTCCCCTTGGGGATAGAGCTTTCCCTGGGAAGCCAGTCATCCTCCAGGAAATCTACTCGGAATTTGCTCAAACTTTTCTCCTGCCGACGTCTTGCAGGAGGTCTTGACCGGGGAGTGGATGAGCAAAGGGGCATGCCTCTGCCCTTCTCCGGTGCCGCACGGGCGTCCCACTCGGAGCACTTGAAGACGGAAGGAAATTTGGAGGGGCTTTCTTCCTGCACCTCGGTTTCCTCCTCTGAGTAGATGACCATGCCAGGTACGTTGATGGGAGGAAAGCTGTCCCTCAAGTCCACCCTTCTGTATTTCTTGGATGTCGTTTTCACTGCTGGGGGCACCGCCAGGTCCTGGATGAGGCTCTTCTCTTTGGCAAACGCCCGCCCAGACATTTCCAGCTGGAGGTTCTCCACCATGAGCTCCGAGGTGATTTCGGTCAGGCTCTCGTTGCAGCGGTCCAACATGACGCTGATGGTCTCGCTCAGGACAAGGCTGTCGGAGGAGCTGCTGAAGAGGGTGGCCTCCTTCTGGGTCAGCTCCCGGTCCAAGGTGTGCTTGATGATTTCAAGGATGCCGCTGACGGCGTTGTTGGCGTAGACGCTCAGCTCGGAGTGTAACGTCTGCACCTGCCGGATGGCGGTTTCTATGCACTCCCTGGTGATGGCACCCCCAAGTTTGGAAAAGTCCATGAAGTTGGGGGATGATCCCAAGGTGGGCAGTGCCTCCCTCCCTGACCCCCCTTGCAGCTTACTCCTGAAGGCCTCCACGGTGGTCTCCGCCACGTTTCCCACCTGGTTCGAGAGGGAATCTAAAGACCGAGTCAGCTGCGCAAAAGAGAGGCTTTCGAGCGGGAATTTCACTATTTCCAAAAAGTTGCATTTGAAGTCTCGTCTGAAATGCCGGATGACAAATGTCTCCAGCATGAGGACGACACACTCGACGGCTTCTTTGGCTATTTTGTCGATCATGTCCATGGCGCCTTTCAGGGAAACATTGTAAAAAGGAAATTCAGGCTGGGTGAAGCGATACTTGAAGATTTTCACAGACCCTTTGAGCCCGGCCTGGTCTTTCCTTGGGGGGAAACATTCCCTTTCTGGCCGAGCGGGAACGCTGCAGATGAGGCACTTGTGCACATTTTCGAACACGCTCGCGACAATATCCCTCGCCACTGAGCCGATCTCCGCTTGGGAGTCGCTGTGGAAGAGTCCGGGACCCTCGGCCCGCTTGAAGCCATAGCAGAACAATCTCTCGCTGAGCTCCCCTGGCGTCTTTTTCAGGATGGAAACGGACGATTCCAGGTCTCGGGTCCTCATGAAAACCTCACTAACAATATTCTCAGCCACCTGCAGCATTTTCAGGCTCTCATTTATATTTGCGTCGGTCAGGGGCTGCTGCTCAAATATTTCCCTCAAAATCCCTTCCTTTGGGAGCACTTGCTTCAGGAAGGAGGAGAAATCCTCATAAAATAGGGACTTGGGCTTCCCCTTCACGGATGACTCAAACTGAAAGTAGACCTGGGTGGAAGAAAGGCCATCGGCTTTGCTGTGTTTGGTGATGTGGAGGTCTTGCACGACGGAGTGGACCAGGTCGCTCGCGATGGAGATCTGCTCTGAGGACAAAGTGTTGACCCGCAGTATGGTTCTGTGGTAGTCTTCCATTTTGAATTCGTCAATGATGTTTCCCAACACTTTGCTCACCACCTCTTTGGCGTAGACGGTCAAGTCGGACTTGGACAGGTTCACTTTCATGAGGGACGTTTCGGAGTCGTCGGAGAAGGCTTTCGGCCTGCACACCATGGCGCCATCGCCGCCTTGCAAGTCATACTGAAGGGACATGTGCATCCTCCGTCTCGGTTGGGTCGGCAAGGGAAGGAACTCTTCCAAATTGGAAGCGGCAAAACAGGCAATTTTGTTCAACACGGTCTGGACCAGTTCTTCGCCCAAGGAGCGTGGAGCAGGACGGAGCTGCGACATGGCCAGTGTCATCTTCTGGAGGTCGGATTTCCCCATGAGATCGGTGAACAACAGGCCCCGGTCACTGCTCAAACTATCCGGATCTGACTTTGACTCGCTGGAGCTGAAGAGAGTGTCCACTACAACAGAGTACATCTTGCCAAGGACACCGTCCACAATGTCTCCAGCAACGCTGCCTGTGTTTCCCTGGGAGGACGCCTCTGCCAACCCGTGATAGCGCGAGGACTTGGTTTCCGAACCGATAAATATAGAATCGTTGTTGAAAGACGGCAAGTGCCCCAGGTCTCCCATGATCCTCTGGGTGACCTGATTGAGAACATCTTCCACTCTTGCCATGAGCGGGAACTTGGCTCTCTGTCCTGCCGACTGCCTCCTGAAAATCCTTTGCAGGACCCTCTTGTGAACCTCGTTTTCTGTCAAGGCTATTTGGACAGACAGGATCTTGAGAAGGTCGTTCATGACTTCGTTGGCGGAGGCGTTTTCTTCGTAGGGGATGATGTTCTGGCAAGAGAGCATCTCCCGCTCGAGGTCCTTCTGGATGACTTTCAGAATGGTGCAGGTCAGCTTCTCGGCACACAGCCTGAGATTGGACTGGGAGTCCTGGACGGCCAGTTTGGCTCTCTGGCCGTAGTTGGCGTGAGTCTCCTGCTGCAGAGTGGCCAGTGCCAGTTCCATTTCCACTTTCTCCTGAGCAAACCTCTCCAGCCTCAGGACAATGTTGTCCACCAAGTATTTGGAAATGCCTTTGGGGGAAAAGTCCTTCAGCTCAGGAAGCTGCTTAGTACCATCCTCAACAATTTTGGTTTTGCCAGAGCTGCTCTCTCCCTTTAACAGTCCAGAGACTTGGCATCTCCCACTCTCAAAGTCTGGAAAATGGCTTTTGTGACCGGCCTTGGCTCCTCGGCCGGTCAAGAGTGCGAAAGGCTCCACGGTCCTCTGGATGAGTTCAAAGAGGAGAGATTGAAGCCGGGTGGAAAGCGGGCCTTTTTTATGCAACGCAGCTGCCAGACCAGAACTCAGGTCTTTGAGCACGATATCCACCAAGTCGCTCGAAACCACCGAAACGTCCGACTTCACCACCATGGGCTTGGAAAGAAGAGTTGGGGTGCTGTCGTCGGTTTCCTTAGACACCTGAGACTCCCCTGGTCCGGCTGAGGAGGAACCACCCACATCTAACATGATGGTCTGGTAGATTTCATTCAAAAAGGTCTCAACAGTGTTCTGGATTTGGAGCTGAAGCTCTCTCTTGTAGGTAGCGTTCTTCCGGAGAAGCTTTTCCAGCACACTCTCTTTGCACGGCAAGCCCCGTGGAAAACCCTCTTCGCATTCATACTCACGGGGAGCAATGATTGTGAAAACCATGGTAACAATCTGGCTAGCGGCGATGCTCTCGGAGAAGATGATCGGCGGGGTTGGGATCTTCTCCACCTCTCTATCCAGCCCCTGCTTTAGAGTTTTCAGCAACATCCGGGCCACTTCCTGGGCGTAAGATTTGAATTGCGAATACGACAATGGCAGCCCGTGTTCACTCTTTTCCTTCTCGGTAAGCGTGGAACTGCCGCAGGCGTTGAGGATGTCTTCCAGGCAGCTGGGGAAACAGCCTTGTGGGTTCGCCAGGATTCGTCTCAGCTCCTGCTGAATGGTTGAGGAGAAGTCCGAACTCATAGATGTCTTCAGGTTTTGCACATCCAAGCATAACTGAGATTCCACTTTGGAAGTGACAAAACATTCCAGCTTGGTCATGAAGGTCTGCACCAGATCGCTCGCTAGGTCTGCTCTGGAGGGAGGTTTTTGCTCCTTGGTTGAGTCTTCCGTGGCATCCGTGGCAGGGGCATCCACTCCCCCTTGAGGATGCCCTCCTGGCTCTGCACTTGTCTCCGTGTCCCTGAAGTGGACCGTCGGGAGACCTTTGCCCACCTCTGCAGGGATTTTGAGAGGAAGGATGTCAGTGATCACGAGGCTAGGATGCCTGCTGATGGCACCCTGAGGGTCTGTCTGCGTGGCACGAGAGATCGTCTGGAATGCTGTCTTCACCAGATCGCTGGCGAAGGCACTGACATCTGCCTCTGAGACAGGAGCCTGCGGACCCCCAGCCTCTGGATGGCCTTTGGAGGCCGGCTGCCCTTCCGAAGGTTGCCGGCCAAGGCCCATGTGGGCCAGGGAGGAAGGGGGCGTTTTCGGGGGCCAGACAGGCTGCTCCATCCAGACAAGCTGGAACATTTCGTTTAGGAGTTTCCGCACCAACGGGACGATGGGAGACCATTCTTCTTCCCTGAAGTCTTCCTCCAGTTTCTTCAAAGCCTTTTCTAAGGTCCACTCTCCAGCCATTGCTCCGGACTTGGGGTCAGCAGGATGTGTCACCGTCTGGTGGCCTTCCACAGAACAAAATATGGCTTCCTGCACAAAATTCTCCAGAGTCCTTTCAGTTTTGTCCAAATGACTTGGTTCAGCCTTCCCGTCTTTGTCCAGAAATCCCTCTTCTCCTTGGAGGGCTGGTTTTAGGAGTGGCCTGCTCCTCTCTCGGGTCTCAAGGCCAAAACTTTCATATCTGACTTTGTCCTGAGCCTCTTCCGTGACCAAGACTTTGTGTTGCTTGTTGACGGAGGATGATGTCCCATCGGGTTCCTTCTTCTCCTGTCCCTCGACTTCTGCTTCCGAATAAATGACCATTCCAGGGACGTTTACAGGAGGGAACGGAGGCTTCATCCTTTTCTCTGCTGAAAAGAGGGTTGTGGTGGTCACCGTTGTTCCTTTTGTGTCGGGAGCGGCAGGAGGTTCGTGGCTCATAGCCTCTCCTTGCGTTTTGGCTCTGGGTTTCGCTGCCGGAAAAATCCCTCTGAGTTTTTCTGTGCTTAAGTTATTGAAGACATCGTTAATGAGCTGGAGGATAATTGAACTCTCTCGGGTTGGAAGGCTTCCTTCTGGACTCAGCTGCCTCTGGATGTAGCTTAGGATGCTGCTAATCATCTCCTCCACGTACTGGAGGATGTTCGTCTCTGACGAAGCCACCGTCTTGGAAACGATCTTCCGGATCGTGTCTTTTACGATTGCATTTGCAGCTTCAGACTCCACAGTATGTGGCGGGACGGCTGCATAAAACTGGTCAAGAGGAATGCCGATGGCTTTAATTTTGGCAAAGAGTTGAAACTGGGAGACTTTGGTTTGGCTCGAGAGAGCAAAGACCTTCAGTTTGTCGAGAATGTAATGAAGGATCTCTTCCGCCATGCCATGCACCGACTCCAAGGAGAAAGGCACCCGAGCTCTCCATGATGCCGGGTCGGGGGCCGTCCATTTCCCCGCAGCCACCGCATACATGCCTTTGCACTCTGCAGAGAACTCCTCTCTGGAAACCAGCTCAATGTATTTCTTCTGGGCTGTGGCCTGGAGCTTGCTTAGCACGTTCTCAACAAGGTCGCTGGCGACAAAACTGGCAATCCGGGAGACGGAGCCGGCCTCAGGAGAGCCACTGGGATGGCTGCCCAGGATAGTCTCAGAGATGGACTCCAGGAGGACTTCCATCGAGAGGGAGACTGCGGATGCCGTGCACCCCAGGTCCCCTAAGATCCTCTTAAAAACATCATTGAGGACAAGCGCCGTGATCTTGGACAGGGGAGGCTTCAGCTCAGCAAAAATGCTCTTGAGGTCCTTCAGGTTGAGGGTCTCTCTTGGGTCCAAGGGGCCACGGGGAGGCTTGTGGTCCCCACCGGTGGAAGGCAGTCCTTCTGTGTCTGTGGTGGCGGTGGTAGTAGTTGTGGGAGCGGTGGCGGTCGTGGTGTCCATTTTGGAAAAGAGCCCCCTCAACGCTGCGCCCTTGCCACGCTTGCCGTGGTACAAAGCCACCGGTTTCTCGGCCGCTTCGGAGAGAGACTTCTCCATCTCGAAGATGTGGCTGTCTGACTTGGAGCTCTGCATGCTGGCTCTGGTGGAGAGGAATCCGCCGCCATGCTTGGCCGGGGAGAAGAAGATGGCCGTTTTCCCTCGCTTGAACTTCCCTTTGAAGAGGTCGCCGTCCAAGGAGAGGTGGGTGCTCTTGGTGAAGGAGGTGAAGGAGGACTTGGAGGAGAGCAGGGAGGTGGGCTTCCCGCCGGTGGCCTGGAAGTCGCTGGGGGAGCTGGTGGTGGCGGGCTTCAGGCTGGAGTCGGTGAAGCTGACCTTGCGGGTGGAGAGGGACGGCAGGGACCCATAGGCTTCGTAGAAGTCTTCGTTGCAAGTGCTGCAGCTGCTGGAGTTGTCTGAGGAGAGCAGGGACTCCTCCGAAATGGTGTAGACGCGCGTCCGGACCCTCTCCTCGAATTTGGTGAGGGCCGGGTAGAGGATGCTTGTGACGGCCGACACCACCCAGGTCATGATGTTCTGGATGATGCTGTTCAGCTCCGAAACGGAGACCTGGGGAGGAAGTGGAAAAAAGAGACAGGTTGTAAAAAATGGCTCTGTATTATTTGTAATTGCATATTCAAGATGATTTTACTACTGTTAATAGTTTGAGTGGTTTTAGCTATACTTAGAAATAATGGCCTGCCTTTTAAAAGGTAGATTCAATAGAAGTAATAGTAAATCGGGCTAAATTGCAAGGTGTGTCAAGTTTAGGAGGTGTTTTTAAATGTCAGTGTATGTTTGTTGTTTGTTTTATGTAAAAGTGTTGTATGGTGTTTTTAAATGTCAATGTATGTTTGTTGTTAGTTTTATGTAAAAGTGTTGTAGTGTCTTATTGTACTTTTTTCTTTTTTTCTTTATTCTTTTTTGTTAGAGTTTATATGTTCTTTCTTGGGGTTTTTTTATCAATAAAATATTTTTTTTTTTTAAAAAAAGAAAAGAAATAATGGCCTGAATTTCTCTATTGCCTAGATGCACTCTAGCTAGCTCAGGGGAGCCATTTAGGAAGCAGACGTGGCTGTTCCTCATATATTTTGGGCTACCTGCAAAGGCCTTTCAGGAGTGCCAGCCCTTGGGTCCCACGTTCTGAAGGGCCAAAAACAATGGAGATGCAAGGAGAAAAAGCTCCTCCGTTTTCTTCAAAAAGGCAGCCAAGGAGGCAGAGTGTTGCTGATGTGGCTGTTAATGCCTTTATATATCTGGAACGTCTTACTGGCTAACCTTTTCCTAACCACTCACCCCATGGAGTGGAAAACCCACGGGGAGCCCATATCACACCCCTGTGTCGACCCTCCTTTGAGCTTCAGTGGGGCAGAAGAAGGGTCCAGTTGGGGAATGGACCTCCTTGGACATGTCTCCTTGCCCCCTCTGGGTTCCAGAGCCTCCTTCTCAGCATTTGGGGCTCAATAGGGTGAGCTTTGGGGGAATGCCCAGAGAACCCCAAAATGTGCCAACAAATCAATGGAGGAACCTACTTTTCCTTTCAGGCTCTCTCGCAGTGCCGACTGGTCTCTGGAACAGAGAAAGGGAGAGAAGGATGGAAGGAAGGAAGGAAGGAAGGAAGATCAGGTCAAGATATTGTGGAAATCTGCTTTTACACATGCCTGAAGTTGGGCCCCTCCATCACTTTGGGGACGATCCAAGCACCTCACCCCACTTGGGAACATCAACACCAGACCTTTCAAGCCAGGCCAAAGAGATTTGGCTTTGCTGAGCAGCCAGCGTGGTTTAAGTATTGGGCCAGGACTCTGGGAGACCAGGGTTCATCCATGGAAGCCCCTTGGGTGACCTTGGGCCAAGTCACACTCTCTCAGCCTCAGAGGAAGGCCACAGTGGCAAACCTCCTCTGCACAGATCTTGGCAAGAGAACTGTAGGATGTGGCTGTTGTAAAGTTAAAGCAAGGTGTAGGGCATTGCTCTTTTGAGGGTGGAGGGAGAGAGAATTCTTGATTCCCCCCCCCAAAAAAAATAAAAACCCTGGAAAATTTACTTGTAATTTCCTTTTTTGGAAATTAATCTGTGTACAAGTTGGCATTTTTTTGAGGACTGCAGAAGTCCTCAGGGGGGGTAGAACTGTCCTCCATGCCAGACCTGCCCCAATTGCCTTCCCCCATTCCCTGAGACGCCAAAATCATAGTAAAACAGATGTTTCCCCACCACCACTACCATCATCCCCAGATGTGGCTATTTTGGGGGATCTTTTGCAGGCCCTTACGAGTTCGAGAGCAGGCGCTGAAGGTACGCCGAATAAGACGACTCGGAGTCATTGTCCTGAGATGTCGAGGCCAAATGCTCTGGAAGAGGAGGGAGACGGCAAGGTTGGTGTGGGGTACCTTTGGGCCGGGGGTCTGCCAGCATTTGTGTGAGTGCCCCCCATCTCCTCCTGGGGAAGGGGCGGCTGGCCATTGCATTAAACGCTGAAGCACTAACAAAGGGTTTGGGAGCGGAGGTGGCACTCCCAGCACTTGGGTGGCTTGCTTTGGTTTCCTATTGGAGTGGGAGATAGATGGGGAAATGGAAGAGGAAGCTGTCTGGATGGCACATATAAATAAATACACACAGACTGTTGCAGAAGCCTCCCGCAAGTGAAAACCCCACGGCCCTCCTAGCCCCCTTTTACCTATTTTATGCTTCTCCCCTCGCCTCTTCTTGCTGGAGCTCCTCTCTTTTG
>CM034711.1:12767321-12778925 GCA_020142125.1 Phrynosoma platyrhinos
TTTTGCTGCCTGAGGGCAACCAAGGGCCACAATAATGTCAGCCACATGGCCACCAAGGATGGAGGTCTGCATGGGAAGGCCCTCCTTTGCATCCCACCAGCAACTGTTTGGTCAATATACTTGCTTCCTTTGCTTTGTCCTTTACATCCTTTGTTACCATTGCCCTTCGACTTATGCATGCGTCATATCAAAATCCATCATTTTGGCCCTGAAATCTGCCCTTAACTTATACATGAGGATGACTTATAGTCGAGTAGATAAAGCAAGTCATTGAGTCCCCCCCAGTAAAGAATACAGTCATCTGCATCTGAGGAAGTAGATTTAAGTCTACAAAAACTCATGCTGCCAACTTCTTTCTCCCAGTGAGTCTCAAAGGGGCTACAAGATCGCTCTCCATACTGATCCTACAGACTAAGATGGCTAGATCTTTGAATGAGTCAACAATGTGATGCGGCAGCTGAAAGAGCCAATGCGATTCGAGGCTGCATCAGTAGATGCGTTTGGACTCGGATGCATCTGAGGAAGTAGACTGAAGTCTAGGAAAGCTCCTGCTGCCAACTTCTTCCTTTCGGTGAGTCTCAAAGGGTCTACGGTCACAAGAACGTAAGTAATGCACCTTGGAGCAGGCTGTGTTTCCCTCTGGCCACGAGTGCGGTTCTCCCTCCCCTTCCCCAGGATGCGACGGTCAGCCCCCAGCCCCAGTTTGGGGGTCCCTTACCTCGGAGGACGGGACGGCCGTGTCCGGGGCTGTCACCTCAGTGCTAGCCGAGGGCACCAGCACCGTGAGCGACTGCTTGGGGCTGCCCTTGGCTTTGGGGAAGGAGGCCTGGCTTGGGGACTCTGTGGCCGTTGCACTGCCTCCTCCTTTTCCTCCTCCTTCTGCTGCCGCTGATGCTGCTGTTGAATAGAGAGGGAGAGAAAAGCAGGCTGAACACCAAACGCCTGGCCAGTGGCTGTGCGGAGACTCGAACCCGGAGCCCTCCTGGCCGGCCAAGTTAACAGAGGCCACTCTTGGTCCCAAGGGGTCAGACTGCTGGCCCCGGGAGAGGGTTTCCTGCATGGCAGAATGGGGCTGGACTGGATGGCCCTTGGGGTGTCTTCCAAGTCTATGCTTCTATGAAAAGCCTGACCCTGACCCTGACCCTGACCCTGACCCTGACCCTGACCCTGGCTGGCCCAAATACACCTAGGATCCAGGGAATCCCTCCCTGAGCTCCAAAGAATATTATTATTATTATTATTATTATTATTATTATTATTATTATTTAATAATAATGTTTATTAACTAAAAAGACATACAGCACAAAACGTACAACATAAACAAATACACACAAACCCATTCAAACCCAAATCGATAAACTTCGTATATACATTAATATCTTAAAAAGAAGACATACATGTCGAAATCAATAACACAAGCAATGAAATTACTACAGAAATCAATCTCTCAAACATCTTACATTAATACATACCAATCCTTTACTCATCTGTTTTCTCTTCTATCCATTCCTTCCTCCAACCTTTCACCTTTTCCACTATCACACCATTCCCTTCCCTTACCAACTTTAAACATATATTTTCCTTCTTATCCTTAAATTTTATCTTTTTATCATTAAATTTTACCTTCTTTACTCCTAAACTCTATCTATCTATCTATCTATCTATCTATCTATCTATCTATCTATCTATCTATCTTCCGCTTCTCATGCCACCATCCTTCTTTCATATCAACACCTTACCCTCCTTCTTTTTAAAACAATTTATTATTAATAATAATATAACATAGTTAATATTCTAAAAAAAATTATACAATAATATTACATGCACAATATATTATAACTCACATTGTTCTTAATTAACTTATCTAAATCTTATTCCTATTAAACCATTTCGTATTAACTATTAATATGGTTACTGCCGCAAGGGTTGTATAATGTATATTCTCATAAATGGAAAAAAATCAATGCAAATAATAGACTGTATAAGTAAGCATTGGGGTGTAATGGCAACGTGGGGATTCAAAGATTAATTAAATAATAATGGTAATTATAATATATAATTGCCGGAAGAAAACAGCGTTAATCATTTGGATTTATGTTGGGTAATGCATAAATTCGTATATGACAGGAAAATGAGGTTTGCAGAAATATAGTTAAACATAAAAGTGAAGATTGGAAAATGAAAGCTAATGTGGTTATATGATTTAATAGAAGAAATTGTAAATGATAGTAATTGTTTAGTTGTTGGGTTTTTTGTGTGTGGTTTTAATCAATATTTTTTTTTTAAAATTAAAAATAAATAAATGGAAAATCAAGATGTACCTGGAGTAGGAGATGGGCTGATAAAAATTATATGATATGTTAAGCGGTTATGATTAAAAGAAGGGAAAATATACAATCTGGAAGAAGGATTGATAGAGGAAATACAATTTTGGAAGGAGGGGGGGAATCAGCAGTTGTTATATTCTTTGAAAATTAATATTCTTTATGAGAGGGAAATAGGATGAAAATGAGAAGAGGTGCGTTACCTTTGGTGAGCTCCACTCCTTTGTCGCTTGGCTTCTTCTCTGAGGCTGGGGGCTTCTTGCGACCCTCCATGCTTTTCCTTGCCAGAGACGCTTTGGGAATAGAAAGTGCCATCAGATGCAAAAATGGACCCCCAAAAACAGCCCTCCCAAAAAATCAGCTCCCCCAAAAACCAGCCCCCCAAAATGCAGCATCCTCCCATTCCTTTACTGATTGCCATAAAGTGCTGCATTGGCCCTTTAGCTGTTTAGATGTCTTTTCCTTTTTTAATATTTATTTTCAATATCCAAATAATATAATATAATAATATTAATAATATACAAGATACAAAAGAATACTTTTACAATTTCACATATACAGGAATAATCTTGTGTATGTTTTCCACCCCCCTCCCCATCTCTTTCTTTTTCTTCTTCTTCTTCTACAATATGCTTCTTGTGTATTCTTCTTTCCACTTTTTATTTCCCAATCTTGGATCCTTTCATGGCCATCTCTTAAATTAATCTCATATCAAGTGTAAGGTTTGGGTAGATCTTGACTGGCAAGTAATTCAGAAACAAACAAATATCTATTTAATTCAAGAAGATAACTGCTTCTAAAAGTATACATAATAATCCCAAATGCATTTATTTAAGTTTGCTCCTTGTCCTCTTTACTCTTACCTAATTCCTATCTAATTCCTAATTGACATGTTCCCACTTTCTGATCATTCTCATATATATATATATATATATATATATATATATATATATATATATATATATATATATATATATATATATGATCAGAAAGTGGGAACATATGAGAATGTCAATATATAGTTCTATCATCTATTACATTATCTTATATACGGTATATATATAAATATATATATATATATATATAGTTCTATCATCTATTACATTATCTTTATCGCTGTACATAATGTCAATATTTATACAAATACTGCATGATAGGTTGCCACTCTCTTAGCTGTTTATATTTCAAATATTTCCAGGAATGGCATGGACTGCCCAATAAATGGGCGTAAGAGCAAATGACCCACAGAGAATGGCAGCCCACAAATGGTCACTTAGGCCACGCCACGCCTCGGCCCCCTTGGCACAACCCCAGAGCAAAGGCGTGTAGGAAAAAACACGAAGGACGAAGGAAGGAACGAGGGAACGAAGGAACGGAGGGGAAGGAGGAGTGCCCAGGGTGCCATCCCTTCAGAGGAGTGCCCTACCTAGCTTTTTGGCCGGCAGGCCGTGGTCTTCGGGCACCGTCACGTGGAAGAGCCGGTCTGGAGGGAGGAAGCCCTCCTTCTGGAACTTCTCCTGAAGCTTCTTCAGGTGGTAAGCCATCTTCTTCTCCAGCAAGGTTTGTTTCTGCAAGGAAGCAGAGAAGGGTCAGCCTTGCTCCTCCATTGCCGGCCCCACATGGCGGGAAGGAAGGCTGTCTCTCTGGACTGCTTCTCTTTGACTCTTGACCATCCTGCCTCCATCCTTGGCCACCCTTCTGCCCCTCTTCATTCACCCTCTTCAGCTTCTTCTCCTTGCTTTTCCGCCGCTGCTCTTCGATCCTGGCCTCTCGCTTGACATCGTCCCCGATCTTCATCAGGAGCATCATCTCCTTCCTCCGCCATTCCTGGGAAGGAAAGATTGGGGGGCAGAGTCAACGGCCATCGAGGGCAGGCCTTCTTCGGTGGGGCGTGAGGAAGATGGGTCCATTATTAAAAGGTCCACTCCTTCCCGGTCCCTCCTGCTGGGATGGAGATGGCCAAAGCCCTCCATTGGGCCACCAGGCCCAGGCGGCCACAGATCCACAGAGATGAAGGGATGTCCTAGATCAGGGGTGGGCAACCTTTTTTCCCCTTTAAGGGCCAAGGAGGGACTTCAGCTCCCAGAATCCAGGAGCTATTGGCCAACATGGGACTATTATAGGCCAACATGGTTGAGGCTTCTGGGAGCTGAAGTCCCTCCTTGGCCCTTAAAGGGGAAAAAAGGTTGCCTACCCCTGTAGATGGGCCTTGCTAGAAGGCGCTCTCCAAGGTGCTGAATGCCTCCAAGACTTTGGAGAACACATCTGGATTTAAAACCTGGACTGGATCCACCACCCCACTGACATGGAAACCTCCATCCCCGGGGTTCCAAAGCAAAGATCATTTGAACCCATGCAAAGCCATGGGGGGGGCATTGTACTCATAATTCGGGGTGCAGGAATCGTGTCCCCCATATGTCACCTCTTCCATCTTCTTCCGCAGGAGGAGCTGCTTCCTCTTCTCCAGCCCAAGTTTCTTCTTGTCATCCTGAGCCAAAGAGAGACGGCGGTTCTCTTCCGCCAGCTGCTCCAGTTTTTCCAGCTCCTGGTTAATCAATTCTAAATACCTTTTGGGTTTTCAAAGGAAGCGGGGAAAGAAACCGGTTAGGGTTGCACAGAGAGGTCTCCTCAGATCCTCCTCTCTTTTCTTTTGGGCATCAGGATGCGGCTACCAGCCAGTGCGATCCATTGATCGATTGATTGATCGATCGATCAATTGATCGATCCTCCTACTTCACGGTAAGTCCAATCTGTCCATTTCTACCCTACCTCTTCCCACGACTGGGACTCAAGGCAGCTGACCGGTTAAAATAACTACAATATTGTTTAAAAGATACAAAAAATAATAGCCATTATGAGGGAGCCAGACAGAGATAGGGATGAGAGGGGTATTCACATTTTCTGCCCTTCTACCTGGATGAGGAAAAGGTGTTCCTGCCAAAAAGGCAGTCCATTGTCGTGAGATATTTCTGTCCCTCTGCAAATGCAAAAAATGGCCAGCGCTTTTCCACCATCATCAGCCTCAAAGAGTTGGACTTTCCATCAGAAAATGTCGTGTTTTGTGCAAAAAGGAGTGGGTGGTGGAGGAATATATGTCAGAAAACCAACAAGGGTTTTTGTTCTTCTTGTTGTTGTTGCAAAAAGGTCCCCAAATTCCCCTGCAAATAATCATTGAACGATGCCCCAGTCTTGAGCATGCCTGGGATGTTTTGCTGCCTGAGGACGAGGACAAACAAGATGGCACTCATAATTGGGGGTCCCAGAGGAGGTCAAGGGATGGAGGAGAAGCTATGGGGCAGACCCAGAGGCGGCTGGAGGGAGATGGGGCAGCTCAGGAACAAAATGGCCATGGCTACCCCAAGGATCTCCTCCTGCCTGACCAGCGATGGCCCCATGCTGGGTGCCTCCAATGTAAGGGAGAATTGAACATCGGGAAATAGAGAGTAAAAAGGAAAAAAAGGAGTAAGTAAGGATGCTAACAGACAGGGCTGTAGGGATGAAGTCTACAGGAAAGGGCTGTAATGCAATGATACTTCAAGCTGCATTATGTCCTCCATGAGATGCCTACGGATGGACAATGCGGCACGGGGACAGAGGGCTTAGGACCTTCCTGGGAGCAACTGGTATATGGGTTTTTTTTTTTTTTTGTATTCCATTTTAAGGCTGGTATAGTCTGGTTCTGGCAAGGAAGGTGCCAGACGTTGTCCAGATTGCCTGCATCAAAGCTGGGGTTTGCATTGTCCAAACAGGAGGATGCCAGGACAGGAGGGAATGGGCCTTTTGGCCCACGCAGAGAAGGCCAAAAAGACCCCCCAGAAACCCCTTTAGGGGGGAAAAACCCCTCTTGCCAAGCCCTCCGCACCTGTTCCTCATGACGGTCTCTTGCTCGTGGATGGTGGGCCGCTCTTCCTTCAGCAGCCAGTCCCGATATTTCGAGGTGTCCGCTCCCTCTGGGAGAACTTGGGGGTCGTGGAGCTTGGTCACCTGCTTCTCCAGCATTTTCTGGAAGGCAAGAGAGTGGTCAGCGGGCTCCGGCCAAGAGCGAGGGTCCGCCGCTGCGGCCGGGGCCCACTTTCAGCCAGAATCTGGGGGGCTTAGCCAAACCAGTTTTGTGATTGGGGGCTGTTTGGGGAATTTTGCTAAGCTTCAAGCTGAGGACCGTCCGTCCGAAGGGACCCAGGGCTTACTTGCTCTTTAATGTAGTGTTTCTCAAACTCCAGCTTGAGAGAGGTCAAGTACTGCCTGTATTCATTGAATTCCTTCAAGGAGCACACAACCTGCGGGAAGGAAGAGAAAGCCCATCGTCCTGGGTGGACCGACCGAGGCATTGGCTTCATGCCTACTTGCAGCGCCAATGTCCATCCCCAACATCTAACCTCACCGTTAATATTGCATTTATTTATTCATTCATTAAAAAGTTTTACGTCCAAGGATGGTATGCAACGCAACCAACCTAATTGAAAGAAAAATGATTTCTAACGGCTAAAAACAGATTGAGCCATTTAACAAGTGGAAAAAAAATGGGATAGATTAAACCCGGTTGAAATAACTTACATCGATTTGTAGAGAGATCTTGGAGCCCCTTTGAGACTCACTGAAAGAAAGAAGCTGGCAGCATGAGGAGCTTTCCTAGACTTAAAGGCTACTTTCAAATCCATCTGAGGAAGTGGACTTACATCTACAAAAGTTCATGCTACCAACTTCTTTCTTTAGTTAGTCTCACAGGTATGACAAGGGCTCTACAAGATCTCTTTACATACTGATTCTACAGACTAACACGGCTATATCTTTAAATAATAATAATAATAATAATAATAATAATAACAACAACAACAATAATAGTAACCAAATGCATCTGAGGAAGTAGACTTAAGTCTAGGAAAGTTCATGCTGCCAACTTTCTTTAGTTAGTCTCAAAGGTACAACAAGGGTACTAGAAGATCTCTCTACATACCAATTCTACAGACTAACGCAGCTATATCATATAATAATAAAAATAATAATAGTAAGCAAATGCATCTGAGGAAGTAGACTTAAGTCTACAAAAGCTGCTTGTGCTGCCAACGTCTTCCTTCCCTTTAGTCTCAGACTATCATGGCTATATCTTTGAATCAAACCAATTTGAAAATGATGTTCGTGGGAGGCTTTGCGTCAACCCCCGAGGCGCCAAATGTTGTAGGGAAGAGCCATGTTTTCCTTTGGGGCTGGAATGGTGCCGTTTGGGGGTCCTCCAAAGGAAGCCCTCCTGGCCTCGTCCTCCGAGTGCCCTCCTTTTTCTCTGTTTCCAATACAGAACCATAGAACCGAAAGGGCCCTTCAACCCTCTTGATGTTGCTCTTGGTTGCTGCAGTATTTCTATCCTCTCCTATATCGTCAGGGCATCACTTAGGATGTCCTTCAAGGGTCACCTCCAAAGGGTCATCCAGATGAGCCCACCAACCGCTGGACCCTCAGGCCAACCAATTTCCTAGATCTTGCGTGAGACCTTCTTTCTTCTTTCTTTGGCCCTGTAGCTTCTTTACTGGACTGGCCCTTTCCCCTCCTTTGCTTGCTGCCCCCAATCCTTGGAGGGAAGAAGGGTCAGCCTAGGAGGGACGGCCAGCCAGGGCCCAAGTGACCTTGTTTTTGTCGGTGATGTGTCCGGCCTTCTTCAGCCTCCGCAGGTTGTCCTTCCGCTTGTAGTAGGCGCGCAAGTGGGGGTCGTGGAGGCTGTGGTACTTGGGGCGCATGACTTGGCAATAGGGGTCGCTCAGGTCAAAAGTGGCCGACGGCTGGTACAGCTGGAAGGCGCCCCACAACCACAACGCACAACGCACAACGCACAACAGGGAGAAAGAAAGAGAGAGAGAGAAGGGTTAAGGAATACTAGCCCCAAGAACCAGCCGGGACCCTCCTTTGGGAATGGGGAAGTTGCCCAGTTGACCAAGGCTTTGGGGTGGCCCTTTTCTTCACCTTTTCTCCTAGGTTTGTCGTGTAGAACATGGTGTTGGAGCCCGGCAGGAATGGGATTTTGGTGAAAAGCGGCATGTCCAGGATCTGGTTGGGTCCCACGGCGGGCATCTGTTTTCCGGGGCCCAGCTGAAAAGGAAGGAAAGGACAAAAGGACACAAGGAAGACCGGACTTAATAATGCTGGTGCCTCTTGGGTCCCTTTGGCTGTTGTGTGTTGACCTGAGATAGGTCTTGCCTAGCTTCCCTACAGGAAAAATGGGATTTTGGGGTTGGTGAGAAGATGGTCCCATCCCCTGCAATTCCTTTGGGGTGGAGAGAAGACCATCTTCTCAACAACCCCAAAATCCCATTTTTCCTATAGGGAAGATGGCAAGACCTCCCAGGTCAACACACAACCAACCCCAAGGGAAGAGAAGCAATGGAGGATGGGGAAAGAAGCCTATTTTGGGGTGATGTTTTCTGAGATCCAAGTAACACAACTTTATTTTATTTTATTTTCAAACAAACTTTATTAATACGGTACACAAAAACAACAACACTGGACAGCATTACATTACATACATCAACGCATTCTTAAACATACCGAAAAGCATTAACCCTCGCAACGATAGATACAAACATAAACATTCTGACAAATAACACAAAACGGCAACCCATCGCGACACAAACTATAATAAAGGTTGTATAATGCTGTGACCACTTGGTCAGTTTTAATTTTTAGGTTTTTAATTCTTTATAGGATTTAATATTTTTTTAGGGGGGGGGAGGGTGATGGGGTTTGATTGCATTGTGTATTTTTAACATTGTTAGCTGCCCCGATTGTCCTCAGAGGGGCGGGATATAAATTATTATTATTATTATTATTATTATTATTATTATTATTATTTATAGTGACTTCCTGAACTTTATTGGGACTCCTGTATCATCGGTCGTCCATTTGTCCAAATGTCCATTATTGCATAATTTCTCCTAACTCCTGCTATTCAAAAAAATATAATAAAAATAAAAACTTTTTACTAAAGCTGATTGCTTCATAGTTATCATATCATATTCCTTCATAGTTATCTTATTATATATCTATTTACTATAATAACCCATTGTATTACTGTAAACTTATACATTTAATCCCTTTCCTATCTTTTGCAGGAAATTTCTCAGTGGCTTCCAGTCTTTCTTACTCTCTTCCCAGGAGTTTCCTCTCCACAAACAGGTACGTTTGCCAACTTCTATATAATCTGTTAATTTATCTATCTGTTCCTGAACATCTGGAAGAGTTTTTGATTTATTATTTTATTTTAAAAGCTATAACTCTCAGCATCCCCCCCCCCAAAAAAAAATCTGGGCAGTTGTATGTCTTTTGGATATCGTCCTTGTCCATGAAAAATGAGGCTGCCCTTGGAAAGACCATTGCCAAGATGGTTTAGTGGTTGTTTTTCTTTTGGGCAGATGGAGTAATACTCTGAATAAATGAATGAATGAATGAATGAATGAATGAATGAATGAATGATTGCAAGAGAGGGGTCCTTATTGAGATACAAATGGACTTTGAAATTCCCTGGTCTTTGCAAATCTCCCCATTGCCACATGGACAGGAGGAGTAAGGGCCAGTCTGCAAAAGATCTCCTCCATTGACCATCTCAACTAAGGACAGAAACATCCAAATGCAGGAAGCCGACTAACATCTCCAATGGCTTTTTCTCCTGTTTGGTTTGTAACATCTTGCCTGACGAAGAAGAAGAAGCCAGCGGAGCTTCGAAAGCTTGCAACAAGTGTAATATTGTGCATTTTGTGGTTGGCCAAGAAAGGTATCACTGTTTGGAGGATTTTTGTTTGAATGAATGAATGAATGAATGGTTCTTCTGTGGCCATAGCTGACCAACTCTCTACCATACAAGTGGGTCCTGGGCAGTTTTTTAGGGTCCAGAGTGACCCTTGGTGAGGCCTCAAGGGTCAACCCTCCCTGGACCAATTCTGGTTGCATCCCCGGAGTCCTCCCTCAATGAGGACCAGACCTTCTCTGGGGTCAGCAGGACCCCTCTTCCATCCCCTTCCCCCCAAAAGAGATCCCTTTCTGCCCCCTTTGCTCACCTCCACCACGTCTTCCTCGGGCTCCAGGGCTTCGAGGGCCGTCCTGGCGCTCTCGGTCAAGTAGTGCCCCATGGCTGCCTTCAGCAGCCCTCGGCTGGGGTAGGCCATCTTCTCTCGGGGGTCCTCCGGCCGGAGCCTCTGCCCTCCGAGAACCTGCCCTCCAACCGCCAACCTCGGCCTTCTAGAACCTTCTGGGACATTGTTAGCAGCCAAGGTTCTGCTGGGTCCGTTCTCTTGGTGGAGGGAGGTCTCAACCATTGCCATCCGGGGGGAGTGGGCACCTTCCAGATGTGGGTCCACACATCTGCTTGGTGGGACCCCCAGGAGAAGCCCCCCTCTAGCTCCCACTCCCTTCATGGAGGAGGATTGGGGGGCACAAGGCAAGGGCCTTCTTTGGTGGACGCTGGGCTTTGCAACTCCCTCCCGTGGCTCCATCCTAGGGGTCCTTTTGCAGGGAGGTCAAGACTTTCCCATCCAGATAGGGTTTGCAAAGAAAGGGCTTTTTTTAAAATATATATACATATTATTAACATGTATAATTCAAACATGTCTATCAAATTGACATATTAATTTCTTTTCCAATAATTATATACAAATATTTACAATTGACTTCCAAAGTATCTCCAGTTTGTACTCAACCTTACTTCAATGTTCACTCATTGTCTTCATATACAAGCAATTTTAAATATTAAATCCACTGTGTGTTATAACATCAGCTTTAACCATCTTGATCTTTTATAGTCGTTATTATAGATGTTTCCTGTTGATATTCACCTCCCATTATTAAATCATTTAAAAATGTATACTTTCCCATCAATTTGTATCTCTACTCAATTAAGTTTTCTCTTTTACAGTACTGCAGTATCGGGATCCAGGAGGTGCTGCATTGCTTTCATTTAACTTTTATTAATTGCTTTTTCGTCCGCTTTGGCCGAAAGTTTTCTCAATTGTCTGACTTGTGTGTGTATTTTTAGCTATGTTGTTTTGTGCTTTCAAGTCATTTCCAGCTTATGGTGACGCTAAGGCGAACCTTTCACGGGGTTTTCTTGGCAAGATTTGTTCAGAGGAGGTGTGCCGTTGCTTCCCCTGAGGCTGAGAGAGTGTGACTTATTACCCAAGGTCAACCAGTGTGTTTTTCCTGACCGAGCCAGGATTCAAACCATGGCCTCCAGGGCCATAGTCCTACGCTCAAACCACTACACCACCCTGGCTCTATGCTTGTTTTAAATTGCTTTAAATTG
>CM034711.1:12782680-12801908 GCA_020142125.1 Phrynosoma platyrhinos
TGCCTACCCCTGTCTTACAAGATCCCTTTGCAGACTGATTTTGCAGACTTCATAGGCCTCCCTTTCGGCTGCGCCTGTTTGGACTTGTAGTGGCGGTGTAGATGTCATTGGAACTGCCCCCATGCCTCTGAGCAGAAGGGGCAGGAGCTTTCCTGAGATGCATGGGGTGGGATGGAGGGTCCCAATGAGAAAGAGAGAGAAGGCAGAGGGTCTCCAGCAGGGGTAGGCAACCTTTTTTCCCCTTTAAGGGCCGAGGAGGGACTTCAGCTCCCAGAAGCCTCAGCCATGTTGGCCAATAGTCCCATGTTGGCCAATAGCTCTTGGGATTCTGGGAGCTGAAGTCCCTTGGCCCTTAAAGGGGAAAGGCTGCCTACCCCTGGTCTCCAGGCTCCCTCCTCCATCCCACTCTATGCGCCCGAGGAAGAAGACTCAAGCCTACGGAAGCTCCTGCCACCAGCTTCTCTCTTTCAGTCAGCCTTAAAGAGGATGCGTGTCGGTGTAATAATACACACTCCAAAATCCAAAACTTCTTTCACAGGTGACTGACAGAGTGGCACCCTTGCTCTCTGATGGTTCGGTGTCCGCAAACTTTGTTTCATGCGCAAAATTGCTTAAAATATTGCTGCATATACTCATGTATAAATCTAGAAATTTTGGTCAAAAAATTGGCTCCAGAAACCTGAGTCAACTTCTCCACAGGTGAATGTACTGTACTTTGGTTCTTTTTAATAATCCCCTGGCGAAAGGCAAGAGTGCCATCTGTTCTGGAAGCATTCACATCCCCTTTATATTCTCTCATCCATGAATCTTTAGTATGAGCACAAACAGTTATGCCTGCTAGAATTTTCTAAGTTCTTTGGCGTTGTTTTCCTTTGCTTCATCCTTTACATCCTTTGTTACACGCCCCCAGGTTTATCCTCGACTTATCCATTGGTCATATCTAATTCCATAAATTTGGTCCCTAAACCTGTCCTCGACTTATACATGAGTCGAGTATATGCAGTATATATAAAATCACCTTCAGGATATATAGTGTATAAAGTGTATAGCTGTTGTTGTCTGCCTTCAAGTTGTTTCTGACATACGGCAGCCCTATCATGGGTTTCTTTTTTTGGCAAGATTTGTTCAGAGGAGGTTTGCCATGGCCTTCACCTGAGGCTGAGAATATGTGAGGTCAAGGTGACTCAGTGGGTTTCATGGCCAAGCACAGAATTGAACCCTGGTCTCCAGAGTCATAGTCCAACTTTCAAACCACTATGCCATTGAACCCTGGTCTCAGTGTATAAAGTGTATATAAATCTTAAAATGGTTTCATCTTTAGGCTTGGTTCCCATCTCCTGGTAGGAGAAAGAGAGGAAGGCCACATGCCAGATGGCTGGACTCAAATCAGGGAGGCCATGGCCTGAATGTGAAGGACCTGAGCAGAGAAGTGGAGGACTTGGAAGTGTCTCATAGACAGGATCGCCGTGAGACAGGGTCTGCTTGAGGGCAGCTAACAACAACAGCAACCTACCTCTAGGATTTCTCATTAGGTATATGCCAACTGACTGCAATGACTGGTTCAGAATTGAGGGAGAGGATCTCTGTTTTGTGTTCAGCAGTCTTTGGCCATGATGGTAAAATGCCTTTGCTTCCAGAGGCAGCACATCTCAGAGAATTGGCTGCTGTGGCTGACCACAGCAAGAGAGCAGCTGCAGAGTGAGGTGGCACTGGGGCTGGTCCTAAAGAGGTTTCTGTGCGGATCGTTGGCCCCTGTTGGTGTTTGACACAATAAAGGGATGTGGGGGATGGCTGAAGAAGGTACCGTTTTAATTCCCCTTTTCCATCTGTCTGTTGTGTTGCGTGTGGCCAATTGTACCACTTTGGTGTCCGTTTTGAGTCCTAGTTCTGATGCCGTGCAAAGATTCTCAGCTCAATGCTTTGCAGTGGCCTCCCCAACTCTGGTGGCCAGAATGAGTGAGTGGAAGAGGCGTCTGGAAGGCACGGCATTGAAGAGAACTGGTTTGCCTGCTGTTCTTTAGATGGTCTTTTGGGGAAGTGTTTTTTCCCTTTCGTAAAAGTACTGTTTCATTGTTGCTTCTTTCTCTTTTATTTACATTACTGCCCTGCTGTTTGTGTCCCTGGCTGTATGCTTCTGCCATAACTCTTTTGCAGTGATTTGATGCTTTCTCATGCTTTGCTAGACAAGGTACACTGAAAGCTGGAGAAAGATGTTGGTGGACAATCAAGGTAGCTTCATGGCCAAATACGAAGCTGAATGTGAATCTGCCACATCCCGATCTCCCGTCATGCATTCTTGTATCTGTAGTGGATGCACATTTACAGAACATAGCAACCTTGAAAGTCAGGCTGTTCTGTATTAAGGGCAGGTTGTATCCCTGTTTGTTTGCTTGAATCAGACATCTTTGAATTCATCTTAAAACCAGGCCCAAGCAGTTAAATTTAGCATTCACATATGGGAAATCTTTCTTTTCTCTTTCACCCTATGCTCTCATGTCTTTGTTTTATGCCCAGGACAGTCTCTGTCCCTGCTGTTGTCTCTCTGTTTCTTCCTTTACACACATTCACACCCATCTGTGTCTTTGCTCAGAACAGCTTTGGCTGTTCTTTGGTTGCCCCATTATTTTCCGCCTGCAGGGGGGACTTTGTTGCAATGTCCCGATGAATCATCTATATAGCAAGAGGTTTATGAGGTGGAAATTTACTACCAAAGACCTGAATTTGCCGGTTCCAGTGTTTATAATCTGGTTAGCATCACATGGCCAGAAGCTGGTCTATGAAATTGGGGCTCTCAGGCTTAAGCCCTTGGATAAGGCAGAAGCTTCTCCACTGTAACTCTCAGAAGACGCAGGAATCTGCATCCCAGCCTCTTAAACCACAACAGACGGCTTCTTCTGGGATGGCTCCTTTATGCTGGAGTGCAGACAGAGTGACATATTTACCTCGGTTCTGTTACACTGGAATACTGTTACTTTTCCACAGGAGCCTTGGTCTTTTTACCATCATGGAAATGTTTGAGGATGGACTAGAAGAGCAAGTCAAGTGTGATTGATAGAAAAGCGTGATTTAAAAAAACACCCCCGCATAGGCAACGGCTACAGGCTGGACCCTGATGAGCCAGGCAGACGTTGCCCCACAGTGTTTGCCTCAAGGAGGTTCTTTGTCTGAAGATAAGGAGCTGGAAGAGTTTCTGCAATTGCGTGGGCTGGAGATTGGTTTGGAGAGAGCATGGGTGTAGCATGTATTGGGCACACATAGCTGTGAGCCTGCATTAAGAGACTGACTGTATTTCTCTAAATTTGCTTTCTTAGCCCCTGGTGTTTGAAAAGCCCCTGGGGATGAACTGGTGCATGTGCTGCATAACTACAAAGTGAGGTGATGGCGCTGTCAAGACGGAGGAAGGGGACATGATTGGAAGCAGAAAATCCCAGTAGTTCTGTGGGTCTCTGTTGCAGGGGAGGCACACACATTGTGATTGCTATTTGAAGCTTCTCTGCTGTCAGAGAGGTTGTGGAGGTGTGTAGAAATTGGTGGCATGAAACATCTGTTCTGTTCATTTAGAATTTGGTTCAGTGGAATTGGCATGCTTGTCTCCTGCTTAGGCTGAACACAGTTGGCCCAGGCTCTGTATTGGAATACTGTATGCACAGGGCATAGGTCTCTGTTGTGAGACTGTATTTTACCAAAGAGGCGATGAGGCAAAGATGTCTGGCTGTCAGAGCTGGAAATACAGCCTTCAGAATGCGTGAGGAAGTCTCAGAAGGCCAGATGAAGGCCCAGGAGGATTTCCAGCAGTTGGCGCTTTAGTGCCTTTCCGTGCTGAGGGGAAACAAAATGTGTGCAAATTTGGCTTTGTTAGATTGCAGACATTGTGGAAGCAAATGGGCACTGATGAGTTTTTGTAGAAACACTGCCGTAGCTTCTTTCTTCTAGGAGCAACTGTGATCACTCAGGATGGGAAACCTTGGCTCTGGGAAGAGGCCAAGAGAACCTTTCTCTGGTTGACAGCAAGCCTGTCCCACTGATGGAACTTGTAGTCTCTCTGTACAAACAGGAGAACAGAACATGAAGGGAGAGCTTTCCACGACATCTGAAGCCAGGTGATGGTTAAGTGTGCTCAAGCAGAGCAAGATCTTAAATGAACAACAAATTCTGGTTTAAAGCTGGTTTAAGATCTTGGCTTCTTTGGGGCCATATGTGTTGGCTTTGGATCTCACACACAGCTTTCCAATTCCTGATTTGTTTACCCACCCATATGAAGTGACCAAAGCAGGATAGGATCTTGATTATGTAGAAATGTTGCCTTCGTGTAAAACAGTGCAAACAATCTGACTTAAAACTGAGTGCTGTTTTCCTGAGCTATTCCTCCTTCAGAGAGTATGAAGCACGGCTAGAGAAGTACAACCAACGAATATGGACCTGCAAAAGTACCGGCAGCAGCCAGCTGACCCACAAAGAGGCCTGGGAGGAAGAGCAGGAAGTTGCAGAGCTGTAAGTAGAGGCTGGGGCAACAGCCCCGTGTGTGTGTCTGCGTGTGTGTATTTGGCAAGAAGTTAGCTCTACTGCAAAAGCCCTCAGAATGAGTCACTTATGAATCACTGTTCAAAAAGGAAGCCTTTTCTCAGGTCCTCTTGAGAGCAAGTAAAAGTGTGCTTCCCTTCTGCTATATTCACTAGGACCTCTTAAAAATTGAGGCTGTTTGCTCAGTTCTGTTTCAGCTTTGCTCTTTCCTCTTCGCTTGTGTGCAGACCACATTTATCCTTGTCACTGTTCGTTGTTGTTGTTTGGCCTTCCATTATATATTTCATGTGTTGTGTTTCTCATTTGCCCCATCTGGAGTCACAGTGTCTTTCGATCTCCTAAAAAATCATGCCGTTATGAAAAATCAATCAATGTCTAACTGAATACTACAGGCTTAGCATCTTAGGCAAAACTTCTGGTACAGTTCTTCCACAGAGCAGATGGTGAATATGTTTGCCTCTGACTGCAGGTTGGGCTTGTGATGAAAATGCTTTCCCACAAGAAAAGACTCCTCCGTAGAGGAAACCAGCAGCCTACTGAGAAGGCCATGTTCAGATTCTTCTCCATATAAAGAGTTATGATTCCTCTCCTCCGTTTGCAGTCTTGAGTTTTGTAATCAAGAGCAGAATTGACTGCCTTAGTTGTTCTCTATGAGAACCAGGCCTCAAGAAAACTTGTAACAATTTGGGGAGTGGGGGCTGAAGGTGTGCTTTCAGTGTTCTCTTGATCAGTGTAATAATAGTAATATTTTCAGGGCCCTACTCTCTAAAATTAGAGAAGTCCTAACAACTTCCGTGAAGTGGTTTTCCTCCTTTTTCTCTAAATAGGAGCAAACTAGCCATTGTTTTTGTCAGTGAACAGGTAGTGTTGTGTGTGTTTTTGTGTGTGTATACACATGGGCAAGAGAGAGGTAGGGAATGGCTCCTAGGATCTGTCTGCTCATTTATGGCAGGTGGCATCCTTTGTTGGTTGCTGGTCCTATGCGTTTGCCTTGGCCCAACACAGTTGCCGCTTACATGGGATGTGTTCTGTGATGTCTCTTTTCCAGATTGAAAGAGGAATTCCCAGTCTGGTATGAGAAACTTGTCTTAGAAATGGTTCACCACAACACCATCTCTTTAGAAAAACTGGTAGACACTTCCTGGCTAGAGATCATGACCAAGTTTGCTGTCGGAGAAGAGTGTGACTTTGAGGTAAGGCCCTAGTGTACATTCATCTGGAGTTTAGGAACTGCAGTTTGATGAGTTAAAATATTTTAACTCAGGGGTAGGCAACCTTTCCCCTTTAAGGGCCAAGGGATTTCAGCTCCCAGAATCCCAGGAGCTATTGGCCAACATGGGACTATTTGCCAATATGGCTGAGGCTTCTGGGAGCTGAAGTCCCTCAGCCCTTAAAGGGGAAAGGTTGCCTACCCCTGAGTTAAAATATTTTAGCTAATGATTGCTGAAAGATTTTTTAATAAAAATATTTTAAGTAATAATTGCTCAAAGAAAGATTTTTGCCCCACCTCTAAATTAGTTAGTTTTCCTACCATCCTGTAGTTATGGTCATTTGTGCTGTGCTGTATTTGTGTGTGGCAAAATTTCCCTTGCTACAGATGAAATGTTGTGGGGTGGGGAGGAACCCCGTAGTCATTGTTTTGCATGTAATTACATGTGTCCAATGATGTGTTGACTTGGTTTCTGCCCAGTCCTGAACCTCTCTCTTCCTCCACTCAGGTTGGAAAAGAAAAGGTGCTGCGGGTAAAGGTACTGAAAATACATCCTCTGGAGAAACCAGCGGAAGAGGAGGTGACTGCTGAGAAGAAACCTGATGGAGCCTGTGACTCCCCATCCAGCGACAAAGAGAATTCCACCCAGGTCATCCAGGATAACCAGAAAGAGCTGGCGCTCAAGGAAGAGGACAGCAGAAGAGAGAGTCTGAGTGAGTAGCCATGCCCAGCAGGCCTTGTCTTTGAGGAGGGAGCTTGGAATGGCTGGTATGGTATGGAAATGGCACAGTGGCCATGTCCAGTACTGGTTCTGGCACAGACTGTGGCTGAAGAGGGACTTCTTTGCCTTTATGTTTTGACCTGGCTCTCACTGAAGGGCTCTCTGGTCATCAAGGTGATTCTGATACTCTCTGGACACTTCTGACACTTGAGGTTCCCCTGGGATTTTGAGGATAGGGATGAGGCAAGTACCTTTAGCATGTACTGAAGATGGTCTGCTTGCTCTCTGAGGCCTTAGACTTGAGATTCTTTAGCAAAAAGTGACTGACAGATCATTTCAGACATGTACTTTGCAAAACCACATAATTAATTTGTAGAGGGGAGTTGCTACAGAGTACTTTTTAGTCGCCAGCATGGTATTGTGGATTTATGATGATAAGTTATTTTTGTTGCCATGCTTTGTGTTGCTAAGGTTTTTTTAAATGTTATCTGTGATAAGGCAGTGGTGGCCACTGGCTTTGGTGGCTTTTTAAAAAGCAGAATGAGGACATGAGATTTCTCCACAGCTATTAAACCTGATGGCTTAGTGGTATTTCCATGTTCGCTTTACATGCCAGATTTTGGGGGGTGAGGAGCCACTCTTATTTCCTAGCTCTCTTTATGGGTGGCTTCCTAGTGGCATCTGTCTGTTGGATGCAGCCTGTTGTTAGACGTTTGCTCTGATCCTCCAGTGTGCATTCTATTAATAGAAGCTCTTAAATTGATGGGCCACCTTGCCTTTCTGCTCATGCGTTTAGCACTGGCTATTTGTAGGTTTTCTTTTTCTTTGCTCTCTATACATGTTGCAAACTACACTTTTTCCTCTAGACAGCAAAATTCAGAGAATTCAGATTTCAGGCTTGTTGGAGCCATGTATTGCAAACTCATTCACTCTCTTTCTCTGTCTATGATTGGACAGATGACCGGGCACGCCGATCTCCTCGGAAGCTTCCGACTTCGCTGAAGAAAGAAGAGAAGAAATGGGTCCCTCCAAAATTCTTGCCGCATAAGTATGATGTCAAGCTGCAAAACGAAGATAAGGTGAGGCTTCTGCTTTGGGCCTCCCCCTCTGCAATGTACAGGCAGCATTCTGTGGACTGAACTCTGGGTGGGGATTAATGATGCAGCTCCATAAGGTTGCCATACAGTTGTGGCCCTGAGTGTCAGTCAAGAGCAGTTAGAAGTCCCACCAGCACTGAAAGGCGTTGGTTGGCTGAGGGCCTTCTGTGCATCATTGATTAAGAAACAGGACTCTAAGTGTGTGTTTCTTTGTCTCCCAAGATCATCAGTAATGTGCCAGCTGAGAGTTTGATCCGGACTGAGAGGCCACCCAACAAGGAGATTCTGCGCTACTTCATCCGCCACAACGCGCTTCGGGCCGGAATGGGCGAGAATGCCCCCTGGGTGGTAGAGGATGAGTTGGTGAAGAAATACTCTCTTCCCAGCAAGTTCAGTGACTTCTTGCTTGACCCACATAAAGTGAGAAACATGGCAAGATCTGGCTGGGCTGTGAGGAGGATTTGGGTCAGGGAGGGGAACTTCCACAACCTGTGGCAGCTCTTGGACCTCTGTTGGGAGTGGGGTCAGTTCTAGGGTGGCAAGAGGTGCACTCCACCTCTTCTTGTCTTAAGGAAATCTCCATTTCCGACTTATGGCAACCCTAAGGCGAACTTATCAAGGGGTTTTCTTGGCAAGATTTGATTAGAGGAAGTTTGCCATTGTCTTTCCATGAGGCTGAGAGAATGTGACTTGTCCAGGGTCACCCAGTGGCTTTCCATGGCTGAGCTGGGATTCGAACCCTGGTCTCCAGAGTCATCTTCCAATGCTCAAACCACTACACCACACTGGTATTTAAGGTTAAATGGTCAGTATAATGCAGGGAAGAGAATGGGATTAAGTGCCTTTCCAATTAAAGTGTCTGTCAAGGAAAGTTCAGGCTAAGTTTGTAAGAGAGGCAATAGGGAGCAAATACTGTACTGAGTAAGGCAGAAGACTCCCTATACTGAGACACACAACCCATGCAGGTTTTATAGTCAGGGTGGTTAATCCCCCAAACAGACCTGTTCTTTCACTTCCAAGAGGTATTTTTAAAAAATACCATTGGCAGTTTTTGAACATGTCGCAATATCCATGTGTGGCTTTATGCATGGGCATTTACTTTTTGCATCTCCTCGGATTCCAGTACCTGACTCTCAATCCCTCGACGAAGAGGAAGAGCACGTCGTCGTCTGATAGGAAGCCTTCCAAAAAGCCCAAATCAGACAACTCTTCTCCAGGGCAAGGGCTGAACCCCTCACTGTGGTGTAGTGTGGCCTTGAAGAAAGCGATCATTGGCTCCCCGCTGAAAGTCAAAAACTCCAAGACCCCCAAGACCGCTGCTGAGGAACTGGAGGAAATGATGAAACTGATGTCACCTGGGAAGCTTGGCAACAACGTAAACAGGAAGCGCCTGGGGAAATCCCTGGACTCCAAGCAGAAGAATAAGAGGTTGATGAATGGGCAGAAGTCGGCTGGGAAGTCACGGTCTCCCAAGAAGGACTCCAAGATGAAGATGAAGCAGATGACGCTGTTGGACATGACCAAGGGCACTCCCAAAGTATCTAGGGCACCGCGGAGCTCTGGGGCTGGTCCCAAGTCCTCCAGCAAGCCCTCCAAGCATCTCCCGCCAGCAGCCCTCCACCTTATAGCCTACTACAGAGAGAACAAAGACCGTGAGGATAGGAAGAGCGCCCTCTCCTGCATCATCTCCAAGACTGCCCGGCTGCTGTCCAATGAGGACCGTGCCCGCCTCCCTGAGGAGTTGCGGGGAATTGTGCAGAAGCGCTACGAACTCCTTGAACACCGGAAGAACTGGGCTTCCATGACAGAGGACCAACGGAAGGAGTACATGAAGAAGAAGCGGGAGAAGCTGAAGGAGAAGCTGAGGCAGAAGGCTAGGGAGCGGCGGGAGAGGGAGATGCTGGAGAGGCTGGAGAAGCAGAAGCGCTATGAGGACCAGGACCTCAAAGGGAGCCCCCTGCCCACCTTTAAGCTGGTGGATACACCCGAAGGCCTCCCCAACACCCTCTTTGGGGATGTGGCCATGGTGGTGGAGTTCCTCAGCTGCTATTCGGGGCTGCTGCTGCCTGATGCTCAGTATCCCATCACCGCCGTTTCCCTCATGGAGGCCCTCTGTGCAGAGAAGGGCGGCTTTCTCTACCTGAACAGAATTCTGGTCATTCTCCTGCAGACTTTGCTGCAAGATGAGATTGCCGAAGACTACCTGGAGCTGGGGATGAAGCTCTCAGAGATCCCTCTCACCCTGCATTCTGCCTCTGAGCTAGTCCGTCTCTGTCTCCGGAAGTCGGATGTCCAGGAGGAAAGCGAAGCTTCAGAGAATGTGGAAGAGAACAAAGACCTGGCTGCCTTCGAGGACAATGAGGTCCAGGATGAGTTCCTGGAGAAACTGGAGACCTCTGAGTTCTTTGAGCTGACCTGTGAGGAGAAGCTGCAGATCCTCACAGCGCTTTGCCACCGGATTCTTATGACCTACTCAGTGCAGGATCACGTTGATGCCAAGCAGCAGGCTTCGGCTGAGCTGTGGAAGGAGCGGCTGGCGGTGCTGAAGGAGGAGAATGACAAGAAGAGGGCAGAGAAGCAGAAACGGAAGGAGATGGTGGCCAAGGGCAAGGAGTACGGCAAGGAGGAAAATGGCTTGGGAAAGGCCGGGGCGGAGAAGAAGAAAGCCGGGGAGGCGGAGAAGGTGGTCAAGACAGAGCTGAGGGTAGAGACGGAAGCAGAAGACATGATCAGCACAGTCAAGAGCAGGCGGCTCCTGGCCATCCAGGCCAAGAAGGAGAGGGAGCAGCAGGAGATGCAGATGAGAGGTAGCCCTTGCCAGAGGGGTGCAGAGGGGGGTGATGTTAGAACAGGCAAGAAGGGCAGGCTGTGTACTGTGAGGGCACTAACAGCTGTTTCTCCCTCTTCCCTGCCCTTGCCCCATCAGTAAAACTTGAAAGAGAAGCAGAAGAGGAGAGGATTCGCAAGCATAAGGCCGCAGCCGAAAAGGCTTTTCAGGACGGTATTGCCAAAGCAAAGCTGGTCATGAGGAGGACGCCCATAGGCACAGACCGTAATCACAACAGGTAAGAAAGCAGTATGGCCCAGTAGCTGTTCTGGTTGGGAATATGGTTGATCCTCCTAGACTTGCATGGTCTTTGCCACTGACTGGCTGTAGCTCCCCAAGGCATTGGCTTGAGGGATATTTTTCCTGTCACATTTGTTATCAACTGGAGGTGCTCAGGATTGACCCCAGAGTCTTTTGCCATGGTTCATCCATTGAATGTGAGGAGATCACATTTTCCCAGAAGGGGCAGGAGAGAACTTATGTTGCGAAAAGACCTTTGCAGCTGCAGGGTGTCTTGGTGTGTGGTTGGACAAACTATTTGCAAGCAGCGGATGTTTTCCATGCAGTTATCTGTTGGTCTGCCTTCCTTTCCTTTTGGCTTTCTTTTCTGTTTATTTATTTGATCTGTTATTTGATGTCTCTCACTTATAAGAGTTTCAGGTGGCTCACAGTCTTTAATGTAGATACGCTTAGAACCACAAATACCTAAAATCAGAAATCCCCAATATGTGCTGAAACATATAAAAGCAGTACAATCCAGCAGGAAATAAGCACTTGCTTGTTTCTCAATAGCTTGTAAAAACAGTTATCTTTTGTAGTGGGTCTTGAAAAATCAAAGGGACTCTACAAATGGCTCCTAAGGCTTTTCTGTGTTCCTTTGCTGCAGCGTGTCTGAATGCTGTGCCAAGAGAGTGCCCTGATGCTGCCTGCTGGTTTGGGTGGGCAGCATGAGGATAACATGGGGGTGGAGTTGGGGCGGCCACCGAGCCATTGCCACACCCTGACTCCACTTCCAGGTCAGCCCTTTTGGCCAGTCTGTACTGACCCAAAATGTGGGTTGAAGCACCTTTTCCTGAACAGCCTGAGGAGACAGTGTTGATGAAGGTGGATCATTGAGGCCTGAGGGCAGTGGCTGGGGGTCAGTTTAGCCTCTCACTTTTGACATCTGGTCTCTCTAGGTATTGGCTTTTCTCTGATGAGGTTCCTGGCCTATTCATAGAGAAAGGTTGGGTGCATGATGGTATAGACTATTGTTTTATGCCTCCTGAAGAGCAGGAGGAAGAAAATGAGGAGGAGGAGGAGGAGGAGGAAGATGAAGACTACCAACAAGGTAAGCTTGACCATTTCTCATCCCTTTCTGATCAAGGAGAAAATATGCTGTCCATTTTCTTGGGAATTGTTATTGTTGTTGGGTATTGATGTTGTTAACTGCCCTTGAATCATGGTAACTCTGTGAATGAAGCATCTCCAAGCCCAGAGTACTTGAATGGTAATTATTGGTTGGGAGGGAGAATGAATGAATGCACTTGAAGTGGTTTAAGTGCCATATTCAGATGCAAAGCTTTGTTGGGAAATCATTTGGGTCCCAGTACTTAAGACTGGTAGCTCAATGCCATGAATATTTTGACAATGCTGTCCTATCTATGTACATTAGCTTGGTAATGAGCCATATTGTGGTCAATGGAGCATACTTATGAATCATTCTTTTTTAAAACTGCAGCTTAAGGGCAGAAATGAACATGCTGCTATCAAGTTAGAAAACAAATTCTAGCATGTCTTGAGGGAGCTGTGTTCATAATAACAAGTTTGATTTTTAGATTTCACTGGGATTTTATCGGTTGCAGTAACCTGTGCTTTGTGTGTTTACTGTGTTACTGTCATAAGACTGTGCATTTCTAAAAATGCAGAACATTCTGCAGAAAATTATGAGAGTCAAAAAAAAAAAAATCCCCTTCCCTCGATGGCTAGCTGTGACTGTCCCTCTGTCTCCTCCCCTTGTCCAGAAGGCAGGTATGGGATACCTGGTACACAACAGCAAGCCTGTGGGGACTTGCCCATGGCCTGTAACTCCACTATGGACTTTGCCACCGTTATTGTGGCCTGGCGAGGAGGCTTCCTTGCTGACAGTGGGTTTTATTTCCTTCCAGATGCCACACAGGAGACCCTAGTGGAAGGCAGCGTTCTGAACACTCCACAGGGTGTCCTGCCCATCCCAGAAATTCCCGTGGAAACTACAGTGCCCAAACAAGGGCAGAACCTGTGGTGAGTCTCTTTTCTGTTTCTGCCTTTCAGCATGATTTTTTCCCCCTGTTAAGGGAAGGGAATCATGGCCTTCCTCCATGGGTAGTAGGGATGCTGCTGCAGTTGGGTCTACAACCCTCTTGATGGAGTCATCTGCTGGGAGACATGTGTGGCCCTGATGAGGGTTGGCTGCCTTGCTTGAGGCATGGAAGGAGGTTTCAGCACCAGTCCATAGCTTGGGGAATTGCAGCTTTATCTTGGCCCATGTCTTGGTGGAGGGCCTTTTGACTTTTTCTGGTGCAGGGAACCCACATGCTGGGAAAGACTGTTCTGTGAGTGCCTGACAGACCCTCTGGCTGTTCAGCAGGCCTTCTGCCCTCTGCCATTGCCACCTGGAAGGCAAACACATTGATTATGGCATAAGATTTGGAGGACTGGCTGTGCACCTCTGGACCAGCAGGGGGCAGGCAGAGCAGAACGGTTGTGCCTCCCTCTGTTTTCAGCTGTCGCAGTAGAAATTAGTCCCTTTGGATTATAGTTCAGCCTAGAAAAAAAAATGTTTAAATAAAATAGCAGTCCACCACACTATCATCCATTTATGTGCTGTGCAAAGAAATGAATATTGGGAAAGGTCACAATGGTTTTCCAATCTGAATGTGTACAATCTTTTTATTGAGAATCTTTCTTGTGGAGAAAACACTTGAGAAATTTGTGGAGAAAACCCATGTCTTAATGTCCAAATAAAATGTTTGTAATGTGGGGTGAGCTGTTGCTGAAACCGACTGGCAGCTTCCCTGGCAGGAGGGTGAGGGTCCACCTCACAGCACCTGCTTGCTCCCCCCCTCCCCCCGGTGAGTTTTGTTTCACCTTCGATCAGCAGGGGTGCAGAGTCAGTCAGTGTTGTCTTGCAGGTTTCTCTGTGACAGCCAGAAAGAGCTGGATGAGCTGCTTTCGTGCTTGCACTCGCAGGGGATAAGGGAGAGCCAGCTGAAAGACCGTCTCCAGAAGAGGTGAGGGCTTCCTTTTGTGCTGCCAGACCCCAGTGGAGCTTCCTTGAGTGTTTCTCAAGCAAACTGGGTCTTGGCCCAGAGCAGAGCAGTGGATGGGAAAGTCAGCTGGGTTCTTGAGACAATTGGGCACATCCGTTCTGTGCCACCTTGATCCAGCTTCCTTCTTCTCTCCATGGAGCTGTGCTGCTTGAACCTCAGCTGTTGGTGGATGATGCACATGTGGCAGGAGGAAGAGGAGGTTTACACAAGCTGGTTTTGTCCCACCAGGGGTGGGCAACCTTTTTTTGTGGCAGGGTCTCATAGGCAACCCCAAAACTCTTTGGAGGCTGCATTATGGGGCTGCCCTAGTGGGATGGCAATTGGAGGAGCTGTACCAGCCAGTCAGGGTTGCTTGATTGACTCCTTTTCCTCAATCCTGGTAGAGACAAGATCACTGTTTCCCTGCTGATACCAGAACTGGCAGGAGCAGAGAATAATCACAGTCTGGCTCTTAACTACCAGCCCCCTAACAATTCCAACAGTGAATGTTCTTTCCTCTTACTGATAGTGGCCAGGAATTGGTGATCTGCTCCCCACAGTCCAGCTATTGACTGATCAGGGCTGGACTGCAGGAACTGGTGGGTGGACATGATTCCTGGCTGCACTCCTATATGATATTTAGAAAGTAGCCAAGGATACACGTTCCCTCAGCTCTGGACACAAGTTTATGGGTGGGTCTGTTGACTGAGTGGATCTACTGCTGTTTCTTGGTCTTCCCAGCACGCTGAACAAAAATTCCCACATATGATGATATAATCACAGATGCACCAAGGACAGGTCATTTTTTCCCCTCAGGGGTCATCATGTGCCACTTGGCAAGATGAGAGAAGTGTTTCCATTCAGGCACCAAACTATCTCTTTGCAGGCCTGGAAAAACAAAAGACTTTCTGAGCACCAACCTTAAATTCCTCAGCACTTAATCCAGCCCTGAGCTCCTCCCACTGCTGATTCAGAATAACCTTTTAGTTGTGTCTGGTGCCTGGCGTCAGGGCCAGACGACAGAGTGCCACTTGATAGGGATGGGCGGTGGTTGTTCTGGAGACCCCTCCAGTGGGTGAGGAAGCACATCCAAGATCCTAAGGGTTGCGCACCTTCCTCATTGGCTCCTCCCAGTCATCAGGCCTCTCCTCTCTTAGGTATCAAGACATCACCCATTCCATCCACTTGGCCCGGAAGCAGAACCCAGGCCTGAAGTCCTGTGATGGCAGCCAGGAATTGCTGAGCTTCCTGCGCAGTGACCTCATTGAAGTGGCTACGCGGCTGCAGAAAGGAGGCCTGGGGTACATCGGCGAGGGAGAGTTTGAAGCCAGGGTGAGCAATACCTTCTGAGAGAAGCCTGTAGAGGAGACAAAGAGCAGTTCATGCGCCCCCAAGCTCTGAGACAACGCCACTTGTGTCAGGGCCACAGAGCAGGTGTCTGGCTTTTGGCTGTGGACTCAGACAGCTCCCAAAGGCTGCTCCTGCCCTGGTGGCCACTGGCCCTCTTAATCCACCCCCAAAGGTTGAGGCAAAAGCAGGACAGGAGGGCATAAAGGTGGTTGGGTGGGGGAGCAGGGTTCTGGAGTTCTGTTCTTCATTCTTCAGCACATGACCTGTGAGCATGGCTGTTACTGCTAGAATGAGACCTGGGATATTGTAGTCATGTTCCTGCAGCACTACAGCTTTCCCCATCTGTAGTACAAGAGTGCTAGTGGATATTTGGAGTGGATGACGGAAATGGGACAATTGCTACCTGCTGTAGGTGAATGGCGGTGGTGCTGCTGCTAATAAGACTGTCTTTGTGCTTTTTTAAAAAAATACACACCAGGTTAGCTCACTAGAGAGCTTGAAAGATTTTGGTGAGTGTGTGATCGCCCTTCAGGCCAGCGTCATCAAGAAGTTTTTGCAAGGCTTCATGGCCCCCAAACAGAAGAGGAAGAAGCACCAAGGGGAGGATGCTGTGGCCAAGGCTGAGGAGGTGGATGAAGAAAAGAGAGTGGCCGAAGAAGCCAAGGTCTTGATTGAGGAGTTCTGATAAGTTTAACCCCCTTCTAGGCTGGTGGGTGGGTATGTGGGGAGAGCCTGATCAGCAAAGGTGGTGTAGAGTGGGCTGCATCCTTTCCACACCCTCAAAAGAAATGAGTCTCCTGGGAGAATGAAACTACGGTGAGCCATCAGAGGCTGATAGGCTTAAGTCAAATGAATTTACTTGGAAGTAAGCCTTGTTTGAAGTCTGGGAAGCTTAACTTTCAAGTAGGCAGGATGCCCGTTAAGCTAAGAGTATATTTCGGTTTCCTGTGAGTTTTAAATGGACAACCTTTTTTGAGGGTGGCCCAGCAGTTTCTAAAAGCCAGAGTAGTCAGCAAGACCTTTGCACTTGAGGTCTATTAGAAGTAAAACAATAGTCCTGATTTGTTCTTCATGGAGCCTTTGATTCTCATTCCTCCAGAAAATTCCACTGGCAGCAGCTGTTTTAATTTGGCTGTGGCTGCTGTGCCTGGCCCACCAGTTGTCACCCCTTCCTCTTTTGGGCCAGAGCTGGTAACGGATGGTGTTTCCATGACCACCAGAGGCAACAATAGCTGTCCTTTTTGTCTGGTCCTGGCCTAAATCCTGAAGGACAGATCGGCACCAATGTGGCTGCCCTTTTCTTTCCTGTGGTTTTTGGCCGACAAGCGTGGATGGACTTGAGTCTTGTTTCCTTCTTGCTTCCAAGGGTCACAGTAAGGCTGCCAATTGCTTTCGCTTAACAGCATCCAGGTCTCCATGTTAGTTGCTGTGTCTTGTCACTCTTGGCTTAGTGACTTCTATAGATGACTGACAGTTGCTAGCTGTTCTGATTTGGTGGGGCAGAGGAGCAGTGGTCTCTGGGGTTCCTTCCATCCCTCTGGCCCTGCTTCCTCCTATCCCCCCGCCCTTCAGTTGTCTAAAGGCTTCATTTGGGGAAGGGGTCCTGGAAAGGCACAACTTCTTCCCTGCTGCTGGTACTGCTTGGGAAGCCATTCCGAAAACCTGATGCTTTCTCCAGTGCAAAGGGAGCAAAAGTGCCAAGAGCGGCAGGGTTTATTTTGGCCTAGTCCATTAGCAGCAAGACTCTGGGAGTAGCTCCTTGGGAAACTGATGTGTCTGAGAAGCATTCTGAGAATTCAGGAAAAGAAAGAGACTTGCCAGTGAGCTCGCACAATTTTCCATCCGCCTGGCTACCTCCTCATCCAGGTACTGCTCCAGTGAGCAATAAGGAGGGAATTCTAGACTGGGGCAAAGAAGGGTTGTTTTCTTAGGTGTCCAGTTTACTCTGCACTTGGTTGGCTTCAGTGGGAGGAGAATGTGCAACTCTGCAGAAATGGATGGTTTTGTTTGGCTCACAAACTGCTGTTAACAGCAGAGCTCAGCCGTTCCCTCTGGCGCTTTGCGATGGCCCCCAGTAGTGGGAAGGGAGAGTTGCCCCAGTGATGGAGGGGCCTCTAGTTCTGTCTCCTTCGCACTCAGAGTGACAGGGATTTGAGCAGGGAGTCGACAGTAGCTCTAGGCTCTCGACCTTCTGTCGGTTAGCCTGGCCTTTGTTTTAATTGTGACTATCTGAAGCAAAGAATTAGTGTGATCCCCCTCTCAGTGGGTTTGTTGCTTATTATCCACCAAGAAAGCTGCTAGGGCCTTAGCACTGCTGACCAGAGGCCTTTCAGGCAGGAACACTCAAGCCCTTGGCCCATTGAGTGGGCGCCGTTCTTGCAAGTTGCCGCTAGAGGGCAGCCCAAGGTCTCTCGGGTTTGGTGACCTGAACTGTGCCTCCCCAGCTGTCCCTACAGTTGATGGCTGGAGTCCTACTCTTTGTTTTTCCTTGAAAGACAAAGGTTTGGGTTGGATTTCAAAGTCAAGAATGCAGCTGGGAGGGAGGGAGGGTGTGCTGAGGCAGAACTGTGGCCTCCAAAGTACAGGGATGGAGAAGTCCCCTTCTCTTGAGCAGCAGCAGCAGCCTAAATTCCAGCTGTTGGGAGTCCAAGGGGGAAAGGTCACTCTGAGGTTTAGCTGCCTTGGCTTGACACCCTTATTCTGTCCCCAGGTTGCTTCGGCTTTGGAAAAGTGGAAGGGGGCCATTCGGGAGGCACAGACCTTCTCTCGCATGCATGTGCTGCTGGGGATGCTGGATGCCTGCATCAAGTGGGACATGTCGGCCGAGAACGCCCGCTGCAAAGTGTGTCGCAAGAAAGGTTTGTGCTCCTGATCCCAGGCAGGGCTGCAGCATGGGCTGTTTCTTGATCCAAGTTGGTTCCCAGAAACCAACATGATGAATTGGCTGTTTGGGCAGGGGGCGGGGGCAGTGCTACCTGCTGCTCTGGTAGCCTGAGACCAAATGGCTCCTTCCCTCCCACCAGGTGAGGACGACAAGCTCATCTTGTGTGACGAGTGCAACAAAGCCTTCCACCTCTTCTGCCTAAGGCCTGCCCTCTACGAGATCCCAGAAGGCGAGTGGCAGTGCCCAGCTTGCCAGCCTTCAGTTGCCCGGCGCAGCTCCCGGGGCAGGTGAGATTCCTGTGGCCATGCAATCGCTGCACCTCACACAGATGTGGCTGAGAGCACTGTATCTTGTCCTGTGAGAAACTAACTGTTGAATTTGTCTTCTAGGAACTACGCTGAAGACTCTGTGGAAGAGGAGAGTGAGGCTGGCGAGGAGGAGTCAGAGGATGAAGAAGAGGAAGAGGAGGAGGAAGAAGAAGAAGAAGACTATGAGGTTGCTGGTTTAAAATGTAGGTTCCTGAGCCATGAAAATGGAGCAGCCAGCCAGAATGGTGGTGGTGGTAAAGGGCAGACAAGCAGGGACCTCCTTCAACTAGTGGTTCATATTGTTAATCCTCTTTCAGAAAGGCTGTGCTACTGCCTTCCTTTCAATCCTTTAACAGTCCCAAGGCAAGAGATGGGCCCTTTCCTAGCTGTGAGCTGTGTTGCTTGAAAGGTGCCTGGTAAGCTGTCCATTCCTGTAGCCTGTGGTAGGAAACCTAATAGCCAATTCTGTGCAGAGCAGAGTGCCATGGCAAAACTCTTGCTAGGGTCTGCCCCTTCCAGTTGTCAAGGTTCAGACTGCCTCCCTTAGGGCAAGGCAGACACCTGTCCAGGCTGTGGAGATGACCATGCAAGCCCCTTCTCTTTGGTGGCTAGTTCTGCAAGTGCAGGGAGTTTGGGAGCATGGGCAAAGCCACCTTTACAGCCTGAAGTGAGGCAGCCTGCTAGATAGAGACCACAAGGGCCATCCAGTCCAACCCCCCTGCCATGCAGGAACTCTTAATCAAAGCATACTTGATAGATGGCCATCCAGCCTCTGCTTAAAAACCTCCAAAGAAGGAGACTCCACCACTCTCTGATGGAGGATATTCCACTGTCAAACAGATATGACCATCAGGAAGTTCTTCCTAATGTTTAGTTGGAGTCTCTTTTCCTGTAGCTTGCATCCATTGTTCTGGGTCCCATTCTCTGGAGCAGCAGCAGAAAACAAACCTGCCCCCTCCTCAATATGACACCCTTTCAAATACTTAAACGGGGCTTTCGTATCACCTCTTAACCGCCTCTTCTCCAGGCTAAACATACTCA
>CM034711.1:12926473-12938115 GCA_020142125.1 Phrynosoma platyrhinos
TATATATATATATATATATATATATATATATATATATTTAAAAGCTGAAATATGATCCTCCAAGCCTCAGGTCTGTATGCATGAGCAGATTCCCTTCTGCATCCAAGAGACCCACCGTCTCCTGTGCAAAGTGCAAAACATTCGTAGCATAAAAATTGCATTCCCTCTCCAAAACCTAGATGTGGGATCCTAGAAGGGAGGGTTTCTTTCAAGGAATTTTCCTGACAATTCTTCCCTCAAAGCAAATCTCATAACCTCCATCTGTCCTGATTGGGCAAGGATGGTCCTAATTCTTCCTCTGACATCCCACTTTTGGGGGGATGCTGTCCGGTGAAAGCTGGACCGGGAAGAAAGCGGATAGGAAGAAAATCAACTCGTTGTAAGTGTGGTGCTGGAGGAAAGTTTTGCAAATACCAGAGATTGCTAAAAAAAGACCCATTGAAAAGATCCGAGAGCAAATCAAGCCTGAACAATCCCTAGAAGCCAAGGTGACTGGACTAAGGTTGTCATACTTTGGCAAGAAAAGATAAAAATGTTTGGTAAGGTGGAAGGCGGTAGGAAAAGAGGAAGAGCAGATTGCACAGGGTGACTTGTGGTCCTCGCCACAGAGGAAATAAAAATCAGGACACACAGGGAAGGTGAAAGACTGTGCAAAACTACAGATCCCAGGATTCCATCAGATGGAGCAACAGCACTTAAAAGTGGTGTCAAACCGCATTATTTCTAGATGCACCCTAGCCTTGCCTGCAGATCCCTTCTGGTCTGGTGATCTCCGGTCCAAATCTGGAATCAGCCAAGATTGGGGCAAGATAATGAAGGAAGATTCACAGTTAGCCCAGTTGGGTTTTGAACTTGGAATGGGAAGGGAAGCCATCTTGGTCTCAGACAGCACAATATCTTTGGCCGATCTTGCATGCATGCATGCATGCATAGGAGCCCATGCGAATGATCACAGCCTCATCCATTTTGGGATGTGAGCAAATCCTTTTAAGACTTTAATGACAACACCAAATATATATATGTATGTATGTATGGAAAGACAGGAGATTGACAAAGCCCTTACGTACCTTGTTGGCCAACGAGAGGCAAGGGTGGAAATTCTTCTTGGGTTGTTCCAGTTTGACGA
The DNA here is from genome assembly GCA_020142125.1 of Phrynosoma platyrhinos. Taxonomy (NCBI): domain Eukaryota; kingdom Metazoa; phylum Chordata; class Lepidosauria; order Squamata; family Phrynosomatidae; genus Phrynosoma; species Phrynosoma platyrhinos. The sequence continues at coordinate 12,927,600 of CM034711.1, forward strand.
TGGAGACAAAACCGGGGACGGTGTGCTCATCCTCGCTGGTGTTGCACAGAGACAAGGGGTGGAACTAGGGAGAGAAAGGAAAGGGAGTCAAGGTGGAGCTGAGTGCGAGGAAACCGCTTCGGAGGTGAAGCTGCGCTGCAACACTTTGCAAGCAACCCAAGATTGCAGTGTAAAGGACTTACGTCGGAGCTTTGTTGCTTTCGGGTAAATGTCCGTCGCAGTTCAACTGTACGGCGGGCTCTTCGCGCAGTAAGATCTTATTTTCTCAGACACAAGTGTAATCAAAATGCTAGAATCGCATACTAGATTCACTAGATTAAAGTGGCTGCAAAGGCATAAAGGAATCCAGTAACACCTTTAAGACCAACTGGGAAAACTACTAAATTTCCAATGTACGCTCTTGTAAACTACAGTCATGAACTGTCAGATGCATAAGGAAGAATCAAAAAGCGGGTGAGCTTCATGCAGAAGATGGAAATAATGAGTAATGGCTATATAAAGTGGAAATAGCTCAAAGGTAACTACTTAAAAACAGTGTGGTTACATGACACTAGTTAGTTTTGGGTTACCAAAGGATGTAACAAAGCTACATTTCAAAAATACTACAAAGCAAGAGTGAAGCTGCTTTGCTGGTATAAGAAGTAGTGCTTTAGTTATTTGCAAAAGTTCCTTTCTCAGGGCAATTTTAGAGGCAATTTACACAAGCTCTTAATGGGAAGAGAAGGAGTTGCAGGCATTCTCTTATCAGTAACAAAAAGTAATGGAAGCCCAACAAGTTACACAGCAAGTTACTTCTTTGACTGTTACCATCAGCAATGACAGTGGGCTACTTTTCAAACACTGCAAAGAGAAACAAAGTAATTGCAAAATGCATGCAAAATTTTGCAAAAAAAAAAAACAAAACAAAACAAAACCCCAAACATTTGCACATTTTATGCAAAATATGCCAAATGTCCAGGCTTTTGCATGTTCCAAAATGTTGTTGTTCATCTCTTGATGGGGTTATCCAAGGAACAAACTGGCTCCTTCCACCTGCCTGGTTTACCTCTGAGTCCAAATCAACCCTCAAAAGTCATGGATGGACTTTTGTGTGGTCAGCCCAAATGGAGAAACCTAGACTAGCCACCTTGCCCTGGACCCAAGGGTCAAAAACTTGGCTTTGATTCGGCTCAACTTTGGGACAAGAACACCTTCGTGGCAGGGAAGTCTGCAAACTGAGCAAAGGCAAAAGAGATTAGGACCTAAACCGAGGCCCTGCTCTCCTCTAGATTGGAAAATTTGGCAGAGAGGGAAGAGACGATCCTCCCAAGGACTCCCCCGGTGCCTGAGTGACCCGAATCACAGAGGCGTTCTTAACCTTAACGGCAATAAATCCACTTTATGGCCACCATAAAGCCTGACATCAAACAAGAATGAACTTTCTTCCTATTCATGAGATCATTCTTCTCATCGCTGGGGAAATATTCCTCCTTTCCAGAATCCGGTGGTCTTTGCAAGCTTTGCCATTCGCGGAGGGGCATGGCCACATGCACCGACCGACCGGCATGGAAACTGGAGTGTCTTTGTTTTGCTTTTTGATCTGTAGTTCTTGCAAGTTTCTCCTAATGGCCTCTTTGTTGGGTTCTTTTGCCCCGAGACAACCGAAGGGAGGAAAGCGAAAAGCTTGGCCCTTCTCCACATAGAGAGCATTTATACCGCAGTTTATAGCAGTTCAATCCCACTTTAACTGCGACAGCGGCATCCTTCAGAATCTTGGTTTTTGTGTATCATTTATAATATAATATATTTTCCCCACCTGTGTGATTTTTAACACCATTGCCCGAGGAAGAAGCCAGCAGAGCTTCGAAAGCTTGCACCATGCATCTTGTGCATTTTGCTTAGCCTAATAAAGGGATTGCTGTTTTGTGGATTTTGGATGTTATTGTACTTTGGGTATTTGTAGTTTGCAGAAGGGGACTCAGAAGTCTCTGCTAAGGAGCTCTAGGGCAGCAGTTCTCAATAGTGATGGACTTCAGCTCCCAGGATCCCTGACCTTGCTGGTTGGGGGATACTGGGAGCTGAAATCCAGCAACATCTTGGAAGGCCAAGAGGTTGTGCAGCAACATCACAGCAACCCTTGGCTCAATTCAGTTAGTTTAAGACCATTGATGAAGATGTAAGTCCTAAGCAGAACGCCAACCTTTTGTGGTCTTCTTTTCTTTTCTTTTCCACCTTTTGGTCCCCTTCTGTCTTTGACAAAAAATCAGCCCTTTTTTATGTCTCTTGTTCCGCTCCAAAGTCAAGAATTGTATGTCCATTGAAATGGGTTTCTGCCAAACATGGACTCCTCCAATCTCTTGAAATTACTTCCCAAAATGAAGCCCTTGGGGATGCGTCTCGGTAGCACAATTAGGTGATCTTGAAAATTTTGTCCACACCACTCAGTCACAGCAGTTTTGATACAACTTTAAATGCCGTGGCTCAATGCTAGGGTATCTTGGGATTTGTAGTTTCACGTGGTATTTATATAATCTTCTGCCAGAAAACTCTAAGGCTGCAGTCCTAGAGGTATTCTACTCGCTTCACCAAAATACACATCCCAGAATTTTGTAAAATGGAGCCGTGGCCGTCAAAGTGGCATCAAAGTGCTATAATTGGGCAATGTGGATGCGCCCTTCGAGTATGAACCCAAAGGTCTTTCTTTCTCTCCTTCCACCATTTCTTTTTGGGATGTGGCAGGAGAAACCTTTGGCTCTCCAGATGTTTTGGACTACAACTCCCATTGGCCATGGGTGGCTGGGGTTGATGGGAGTTGTAGGCCAAAGCCAACGGAGTGCTCTCCACCTAAGTTTGAGATTGTAATGTGGGTGCATGATGGTGTGTGAGTGTGTTTGGGATCCCTTAATGGTGTGTGCTTGTGTTAAATAAGCCAGCCCTGTGGCTGAATTTGGAGAAGGATGCTCCATTTTATTTGGGGCCCCTAGCTTTGGCTCCAAAGTCCTGCCCTGATGGTGCCAATGTCTCCAATGGCCATGTGGGTCTACTTTGGGGACGCTAATGGCCCAGCCGGCCATTTCATTGTACCCTGCAGCTGCCAGAGGGATACCTTTGAACGGCCGATAACCCCGCAGCGAAGACAATTAGGCTTGTTCTCGCCTATCTTGAAAGGCAAAGAACAAACATCCTCTTGGCTTCTATAAGCGGGCGGAAGGCAGGTGAGAGGGAGAGTAAAGGGACCACAGCCAGAACACAGGCCTGAAATGGAGGAAAGAATAACCGCGTCTGGGTTTCAAGCTGTTTGCACGGCAGAGGTTGAGGGTTCGATTCCCAGGGTCTCATCATTAAAGGTGATGGCGAATGATGGGACCCTCGAACCGTGGCTGGAATACTGGGCAAAGCGAGATGCTTCTCAATAAGGTTTCCTTGGCTTGCGATAGAAAGGGGTCGAGTTGATTTTAAGGGGTCCCCCTTGGTGTGAAGAGATTTGTGGCGCTCCCAGAGCACCCTGAAATGTTCAGAGCATCCTGAAATGTTGGGAGCTGCCTCATCTACAGCAGTGCTGCTCAAAATGGTGGCCGGCGTTGGTTGCCATCCGCGGAGAGTTTCCAGGAAACAAAGAGTTGTGTGTATAGTTGGGCACATCTATGGCGTCGGTCCCTGAAATACTGAGGGAAAGGAATTGCCAGCTCCTCACATCAGAGAGCCTGTGAAACAATGACATAAAGCTTGGAAAAGTAACTTTTGGGAGTTATTATCTATCTCTCCGAAACTCTCAGCCATCAGTCTCGGTGCTGTAGTATCACAGTGGTGACAATGTGATTGGCTTTTGCACAATGAAACATTGGAGTTGTGCAACCAAGAGCTTGGAAAGGTGGCTTTCTCATGCTACAATTCCTAGTCGGCATTTTGGGAGTTGTCGTACCAGTGTGCGGCCGTTGCATTTCTCTTTCCCACCATGTAGTGTTGGAGGATGTACCATTTTGAGCTTGGAAAAGTAACTTTTGTGGGCCACAACGTCCAGCCAATATTCTGTATGTTGTACTGTCGGGCTGTTACCAGCGTACTCCTCTTTCTCCACAATGAAATGTCGGAGGATATGCCTTCAAAAGCTTGGAAAAGGAGGCTTTCCATGCAGTAATTCCCAGCCAGCATTTTGGGAGCTGTAGAGCCAAGATGGTACCAGAGAGCCTCTTTTTCCCTGCACAATGCAGTGTTCATGCATGTGCCATCGTCAGCTTGCAAATGTGAGAAATAAGTCCAAAGGTTGGTTTCCCAAGCCCTGGGACCATCTGTTCGCAAAGGGCACAACCGAGGCTCTCTCTATCCACACTGCAGAAACAATGCCGTTTGGCACTGCTTTAACTGCCGTGGCTCCATGCTATGAACTTTGGGACTGGGAGTTTTGTGGGATATTCAGCCTTCTCTGTCAGGAAGCTACAAATTCCATCGCATGGAGCCATGGCAGTTAAAGCAATGTCAAGCTGCATTATTTCTTCAGCGCAGATGCATCCTTAGCCATATCTCTGTCAGGGAGTTCTGGTGCCACAACAAACTACAAACCCCAGGATTTCATAGCATGGGGCCATGGCAGCATGATTTCCACAGTGCCTACTACGCAGCCCATGACTCCCACGTTGGCGGTGGGTTGGTTTAGATGACCCTTGCAAGCCTTGGCAGTTTTCCCACTCTGCAGTCCCATGCCGAAAACAGAAATGGTGGAGCTGTGCCCCGTGCCGACCCGAAAGATGGGTAACCCTGCTCCCCATGGGCCACTCTTGTTATCATGCCCTCTCTCCTTCTCTCTCTTTTCTCCTTCCCTCTCTCCTGTTTATCCTGGACTTGGACCAGGTGCAGAACACAAAGGCCCTCAGGATTTTTGCCCCTCTCTCCGGCATTGCAGCTTTGAAGGTCAGCCCTTGGCAGGCGGGTCCCTTTGTGCCACCCAGAGAAGAAGCTGAGCCCAACCGGGCCGGGCCAGGCCAGCCTTCCTCTTCCTCCTCTTCCTCCTCCTTTGCCACCCCACGACGCCCTCCCTGCGAGGCCTTTCGGGTCCAGCCCTGGCAGCACCCACCGGCAGGACGAAGGAACAGGGACCCGGAGCGGGCGAGATGAAAAGGCCGCCCGCTAATGTAATACCCGATGGCCTCTCCAGTGCCGTTTGAACTGTTTACAGACCGAGTTAACGATTACAGGCGATGTGTACCTTGGCCGCCTGCCCAAATTCTTACCCGCCCATCAGATATTATTAAACAACCCTTTTCCATGCCTGGCTTGGAGGCCATCCAACACACCTCAGAGAGATGCCGACGCTCAAGGTGGAGCCGCCGGTTGGCACACTGGGTCTCTCTTTCTCTCTCTTTTGGAGGAAGAGGCCCAACATGGCCCTGGAGACTCCAGCTCTTTCGTCTCTCTCCGTTGGCCTGGGAAGGGGACACCATCTCAGCCCCAAGGAGTTGGGATTGAATCCAAAGGGGGAATCCTGGGGGCTGTTCAACATGGCGGGGGCGGAGGGGAGCGCGTTGCAATCGACGTAGTGAATTGGACCGAGTTGCCTTTCCTTGGTCACAAAGCGACAAGTCATGCAATGAGCAGGAACCAAATAGCATCCCTTCAATCCATTTTTCAACTTACGGCAACCCTAAGGCGACCCTGTGTGTGGGTGTTGTGTGTCTTCAAGTTGTTTCCAATTTATAGCAGCCCTAAGGCCAAACCTATCCTTGGGTTTCCTTGCTAAGATTTCACAGAATCATAGAAGAGTTGGAAGAGACCACAAGGGCCATCCAGTCCAACCCCCCCCCCTTCTGCCATGCAGGAACTCAAAATCAAAGGCGGCTTGCCACTGCCTTCCCCAAGCTTGAGAGGGTATAACTTCAAGTCATTTCCAACTCATGGCAACCCTAAGGCCAACCTATCCTGGGGTTTTCTTAGTAAGATTTGTTCAGAGGAGGCTTGCCATTGCCTTCCCCAAGGTTGATAGGGTATGACTTCAAGTCATTTCCAACTTATGGCAAGCCTATCATGGGGTTTTCTGGCAGTGAGACAACAGGGGTGTCACCCACTCTCCCTATTTCTTTTTCTGGGGCGTCCGCAGATGCAACAATGCACCTTGAGATTTTCTGTTCTCCTTGGCAAGAGAGGAAGCAATTCTGGCTTGCCTCCCACTTTGTTGGCAGACCTGCATACACTCCAATTGCCCTGATTTGCCAGGGACGGTCCCAATTATTCCTTTGCCATCCCACTTTCCCAGCCGCTTTTAAAATGTCCCGGTTTCTCTCACTTTCCCCCTAGCTCACGTTCAACTAGTTCAAAGTGCAAAAGTACTTTGCACTCCATTAAATAACAATTCAGACTGCTACCACACTGCAGAGTGAATGCAGTCTGACACTGCTTTATATGTCATGGCTCCATCCTATGGAATCCTGGGATTTGTAGTTTACTGTGGCACCAGAGCTCTCCACTCAGGAAGGTGCAGTATCTCACCAAACTACAAACCCCATAATCTCATAGCATTGAGCCATGGCAGTTAAGTGGTGCTAATGCAGTCTGACAATACTTTATCTGCCATGGCTCCATCCTACAGGATCCTGGGATTTGTAGATAGTTGTGGCACCACAGCTCTTTGACAGACAAAGCTAAACATCTCATGAAGCTACAAACTCCAGCATCCCATTGCATTGAGCCATGGTGGTTAAAGTGCTGTCAAAAACTGCATTCATTCTGTAATATGTAATTATTATTATTTTTTTAAACTTTTGCGATCAATGTTTTAGCTCTTTATCTTATTAAAGTATTGCCACCCACTTTGAATCCCACTGTGGGGATATAAATCCTTGAAATAAATAATAAACGTAAATAAAATTCTGCAGCGCAGATGCAGCCGCAGTCACAGGGGAAAAGAAGGGGCCGAATCTTCCCCTTCCTAGTAAGTAGGCTTTGGCAAAAGCAAACTGCTGCAGCATCTCCTAGGCTGTGTGTTTTTCTAGGCATCTTGACCACGCGCGGGTGTCGCTTGGCCACATGCGTCAAATGTTAAGACATGGTTTTTGGGGGGTGTTGACCGTTCTTGAAATCCCAACCATCCCTCTGTCCGTCCGCACCTGGGGAAGGGTGCAGATGGGGATCCATGACCAGGAATGTGCTCCTCTTCAGTCCCAGGCAGGTGCCTTGGGACTGAAGCCTCTTCCTTGCTCTGGAAACCCTGGCAGCATCCTCCTCCTGTGTCTCCTGCGTCTCCTGCCTGCCTACTTGACATGGCTGTGGGCCACAGGCTAGCTGCTCCAGCTTTTCCCCGGCTTGTACAGACAGGCCTGCCCGGCTCAGGAGAGGGAGGAATCCGATTCTCACCCCCAGGGGCTTGCTAAGGAACTCGCCCGCACTTCAAAGGCCCTTCTTTTATTTTGCCTGGGTGATCACACCCTGCAAAAATTTCCCACCGACAAAAGAAAATCGTTTTATAGGCAAACGAAGGGTTGGAATGTGTGTGCGCGTCTCTTTTTCTCTTTCTCTCTCTCTCTTCTGCTCAGCCCCTGCAGAAGGAAGGAACAAGGGCCTGCAAAAGTCACACACCCAGAAGAAGAAGCCGGAGGGAAAGAGGCCTCGACCTCCCAGTCCGTGGTCCACAAGGCGCTTGATAAAACTGCTTTAAAGTCCGCTTCGACTTATGGGGCGACTCCATGAATGGAGACCTCCAAGTCCCCTTGCCATCTTGCAAACTCTCACCGTCCCAATCCAGAACTGATTCAGGTCCTGGTGGTCAACAAGGCAGTTGTTAATTGCTTTAAGGTCCACTTTGACTTATGGTGACCCCATTATGGAGACCTCCAAGTCCCCCTGCCATCCACAGCTCTGCTCAGCTCTTGCAAAGTCTTGCAAACTTTCACCGTCCCAATCCAGAACTGATTCAGGTCCTGGTGCTCCACTTTGACTTATGGCTTATGATATAAATAAATATGATGATGATGATGATGATGATGATGGCGACCCCATGAATGGAGACCTCTAAGTCCCCTTGCAATCTTGCAAACTCTCACCATACCAATCCAGAACTGATTCAGGTCCTGATGGTCAACAAGGCGGTTGTTAACTGCTTTAAGGCCCACTTTGACTTATGGTGACCCCATTATGGAGACCTCCAAGTCCCCCTGTCATCCACAGCTCTTGCAAATTATGGCAAACTCTCACCATCCCAATCCAGAACTGATTCACGTCCTGATGGTCCACTTTGACTTATGGCTTATGATATAAATTATTATTATTATTATTATTATTATTATTATTATTATTATTATTATTATTATTATTATTATTATTATTATTATTATTATTATTATTATTATTATTATTATTATTATTATTATTATTGCGACCCCATGAATGGAGACCTCCACGTCCCCTTGTCATCCACTGCTCTTGCAAAAGTCTTGCAAGCTCTCACCATCCCAATCCAGAACTGATTCAGGTCCTGGTCATCACACTTTGACTTATGGCTTATGATATAAATAAATATGATGATGATGATTATGATGATGGTGACCCCCATGAATGGAGACCTCCAAGTCCCCCTGTCATCCACAGCCCTGCTCAGGTCTTGCAAAGTCTTGCCAACTCACAGTTGTGGCCTCCTCGATCGAGTCTATCCATCTGGAATATGGTTGTCCTCTTTTCCTCCAGCCTTCTACCTTTCCAAGAATCACCTTTTCCAGAGAGTCACATCTTCTCATGATGTGCCCCAAGTACGACAGCCTCAATCATTTTGGCTTCTAGGGAGAATTCAAGCCTGGTTTGTTCCAGAACCCATTTATTTGTCTTTCTAGCAGTCCATAGTACGGTTGGTCCTTGGTATCCACTGGGGTTTGGTTCCAGGACTCCCATGTGGATATCAAAATCTGTGCATGCTCAAGTCCCATTAAATACAATGGCATAATGAGATTGTTGTTGCTGCTGTTGTGTGCCTTCAAGTCATTTCTGACTTAGGGCAAACCTAAGGCAAACCTATCACAGGTTTTTTTTTTTTTTTTTGGCAAGATATATTCAAAAGAGGTTTGACATTGCCTTCCTCTGAGGCTGAGAGTTTGTGACTTGCCCAAGGTCACCCACCGGGTTTCCATTTATTATTTTGTGACTTGCCCAAGGTCACCCACTGGGTTTCCATTTATTATTTATATTTCAAGTATGGAAAATCTTGAATTATTTTGATACCTTCATCGTCAGCATTAAGAGTTATGAAAATCATCTGAGGTCACTATTTTTGTTTTTCTTCATGTTTAGCTGTAAACCTGCCTTTGCCCTTTCTCTCTTGTATTCGTTCCATGTCTTTGCTCTTCTCTGCTAGCAGTCTGGTGTCATCTGCGTATCTTAAATTGTTGATGCTCCAGCCTCCAATTTTCACGCCTGCTTCCTTGGAACCTAATCCTGCTTTGCATATGAAATTTTCGGGATATAAATTAAACAAACCGGGTGAACAAATGCAGCCTTGCCTGACCCCTTTGCCAATTGGGAGCCATTCCGTTTCCCCATATTCTTGCCCTAATAGTTGCCTCTTGTCCTGAGTTCATGTTACGCACCAGGATAATCAAATCTTGCAGCACAACCATTTCTTTAAGGGCGATCCATACCTTTTCAAGACCTATACAACCAAAGGCTTTGCTACAGTCTTTGAAGCACAGGATGACTTTTGAAATTCTTTAGTGTGCTAAATATCCTAAAGGCATCAGATCCCATCTGATCTTGGAAGCTAAGCCATGGTTAGCGCTTGGATGGGAGACCACCAACAAATAAATCCCAGGGGCTGGAGCCTCTACTTCAGAGGAAGGAACAGGCAAAACCACCTCTTGAGTTTGCCTTGCTTAAGAAAACCCTACAAAATCCAGGGGGTCACCATAATTCGACAGGTAACTCGACTGAACACACATACACCCCTCAGAGTGTCAGCAATGTGACCAGACCTGGGCATTTTGCTCTGGCTAAAAATACCCTGCAGAGTTTGGAAACATGACTCTGTTTTTTGGGGTGGGTAGACTCCAGCTCCCACAATCCCCCTGCTCTTTGGTGGAGCCTGGGAAGTGTTGTCTCCAAGAGAGGAACGTTTCCAAACTTGGTATCCAGTATTCTGTTTCTTGCAATGGTTCTGAAAACACCTAAGCAGAAAGGCAACAGTATTTTGCTGTCTGTTTCTCCTCCAGTGCCTGATATCTAGAGGTACGCTGATCTTTAAGATGGAGGCTCCGTATAAAACTTCTATCTGCAGCAGGATCTCTCTCCCTCCTCTGTATTGATCTAATCGAGCCTGTCAAGTCTTTCAAGCTCGCCGGTAGCTGTAACCACAGTCTGCCAGTCCCAGCCTCCGCCCGGATGCACCGTGACCTTAATCCCCAAAGGTGTTTAACCGGCCGTGAGGGAGAGGCACCCTGCGTGCGCTCCAGGCAACCGACATCCGCAGCAGCGCTTCTTGACATGTTCCAGAGGATGGACGACTGGGGCAGAGCCAAGTCCCAATGCGTTCCTTCATGGTTGGCCGGGCTTCTCAGTAGGTTCTTCT
>CM034711.1:12943758-12964940 GCA_020142125.1 Phrynosoma platyrhinos
GGAAGATAAAGAAAGACAGGAAAAGGAAGAAGAGGAGGAGGAGAGCACAAGGAAGCAGAGGGAGGGAAAAGATGAAACAAGAGATCAAAAGGAGGAGGAGGAAAGTGTAAGGAAGAGAAAGATGCTCCACAAGGGCAGGTTGCATACCTGTAACTGCAGTGGCCCCTTGTGAAGCTGTGATTGTGTGACACAGAGAGACCCCAAAGAAGAAGTTCCTTTCCAAGATGGTTTCTGAGAATGTGCCACATCCTGCAGTGCTCCTGCCCAGTTCTTAGGAAAGACCTGAAGGAGGGTGGTGGACCCATACAGGATGGTTATGTTTAAAATGGGAGAGAGTCATTTGAATTCAGGACTGGACCTGGCAGATATGCATGATGCAACCTCTCTTACTTTCTTCAAATCCCTCCTGCAAAACCCACCTTTTCCACAAAAGCTTCCACTTACATGTTTTCCCTTGCAGTTCCCAGATTCTATGATCATTCAATGGCTTTCTGTAAGGGAGCCAGCGCGATGTAGCAGTTTGAGCTGTAACATTGGAGACTAGGGTTCGAATCCCTAATCAGCCATGGGAGCCCACTAGGTGACCTAGGGCAAGTCTCACTCTCTCAGCCTCAGAGGATGGCAATGGCAAACCCAATCCAAAACTTGCCAAGATTTGACAAGGTTGCCTTAGGGTCACTGTAAGATGGAAATGATTGGAAGGCACACAAAAACAAATCTGTCCTGGTATTGTGTTTTCTTTTTCCAGTTTCCTCTGGGTGGGATTTCAGGTTTCACACTCCTTGGGAGCAGAGGCCTGCCATCTTGGGCTCTCCAAATGGCGCATGGGTGATGCACACCTTCCAACATTTCGCAGATGAAAACAGGGACACAAGCATCATCAGAGTGGGGCCAAGATGGCCAAGTAAATAGTAGCTGCCTCCTGAATTCCTTCCTGAGCATGTCTGAATGGCAAAACAGTGAGAAAAGGGGAAAGCAGATAAGCCTGCCTCAGTAGCTACCCCCAATACATTTCTTACCTCCCACCGAAAACACTATAAATTTGGCCACCAAACCATAAATCATATCAAAACTGGAAGCTGATGAAAGCAAAAAATAAACTAAAAAAAATCAATTTTAGAACAAGCTTTCATGTGGTCTCTACAAGGCACAAAACTTTTTTTTGTTTACTTCTGCAAGGCTTACCTGACCCGGTTGTTTCATTTCATGGGTTCCTATGGTTAGCTCTGCATAAAAGGTTTTCTGAGAACACGATGAACTGCTTTTCAGTTTGGAAGGAACCCATCCCTACTCTTTCCATGCAATTCCTGCTGCCGTAATGCCCAGGAACACACCTAACTTCATTAACTGCGGAGTACCTGTATATATATACAACATGCACATTATATTGGAAGGAAAGTGGGGACGGATTGCTATGAATAATATCAATCATCATCCAAGGGAATGGCGGCGGCGAAGAGTCAGGTTTGATCTGTGGCAATGTTTCCTGCTCAGGTTTCATTGAAATCTCCAGTTCAAGAAAAGTGGATATGCAGACTTATTCTGACTTTGGACTATCAAAGAAGCACAAAAACCTATTTTGTTCACTTCTTCGGATACTGTTTTGTGTACTGGAAAGAGGAACAGCAGACATTTGCCTCCAAGTTATTGGAAGAAGGATTTGGACCCTGACCCGGCACCATAATCACTAGTCATTTTTGGCTTTTTATAAGGGCAATGCACCTTCAAGTCATCTGCTGCCTTATGGCAGCCCCATTAATTCCATAGCGTTTTCTTAGGCAGGGAATCCTAAGAGATGGCTTGGCCAGTTTCTTCCTCTGAAACATAGCTTCCAGCACCTGGTATTAGTTGGTGGTCTCCTTTCCAAGTACTAACAAGAGCTGATCCTACTTAGCTTTCAAGATCAGATGGGATCTGGTGCCTTTGGGGGGTATTTAGGGAGGGAAAGGCAAACTCCCTGTGAACAAACCTTGCAGAGAAAAGACTATGATACATTTGCCTTAGGGATGCTATATGCCGGAAATGACCTGAAGCCACACAACAACAACAACAACAACACATTGTCAAAAATGAAACCAAGCAAAAGAAAATACACTGGATTGTTCCCTCAAAACACACACTCTATGAAGCCACCTTACTCTGTTTGGTCATTTGGATTAACCTCAGATCTCAGCAAGATATAATGGTTTGAGGGCTGGACACTGGGAGACCAGCTCTCAAATCCCAGCTCAGCCATGGAAACCTGTTGGGTGACCTTGGGCAAGCCACATTCTCTCAGCCTCAGAGGATGGCAATGGCAAAACCCTCTGAAGAAAGTTGCGCAGGAAACCCTTGTGATAATTTTGCCTTAGGGTCAGAAATGACTGGAAGGCACACAACAACAACAACAACAACAGATCTCAGGAAGAAGTCTAATGAGAAGCCTGCAATCTTATCTTGGATGGTGTCAGAAATGGCCTAAGACTCTCTGTATTCAAAGGATGTGACTCACCATTGAGCCATGAAGCTCCCTCCAAAAAAGGATACATGTCCCTATGAAGCCGTCTGCAGATTCAGGAGCCTTGGCCAAGTAGCCCAGAGCATCCATCCATCCATCCATCCATCCATCCATCCATCCATCTATCTATCTAGTCCTGATTGGTTACGTATTTTATTAATTTGTATACAGCCTTCCCCCCAGAACTGGGTCCAAGGCATCTACAACTAGGGTCACCAGGTCTTTCAAAGATCATCTCTGGGCAGGAGACCAGGGTGCAAATTCCCCAGTTTTGGAGGACTCAGTTCCAGACAAGAGGAAAAGAACTAGGTGCAAATCTCAGCTAGGAGAACAGCAGCATACTACAGTTTCTAAGGATTCATTGACTGGCTGCTGCATCTTGCAAAGGCACTCCGTATGTATTTACTTAAGTTAGGTTACTCCTTCCTTCCCAGTTGTTGTGGTTCCAGGTCTCACCCTCCATCCTGCTCTGCATCTACTTTATTGTTAGAAGCAGGGAAGCGAGATTAAACGTTCCTTATCCTGGCTCCCCATTCAGATGAGTGGTTTCAATTGGTACTTAATGCATAATGACCAGAAGCTGTCTCTAGATCTCATGTTTTGGCTCTGAAAACTCCAGGTCTGGGACCATCCTGAATCACCAACTTTATCTACAGTTTTCCAAAGGATGGTTGTCTACTCTGCTTACCTGAAGACCTTTGAACTGGAGATGTGGGAGATTTAATCTGTGACCTTTCACTGGACTACTAGGTGCCCTGCCACTGACCTCTGACCCCTCCCTCCCAGAGGATAAGACCCTCCGAACCTTCGGCCTTGGCGGCTTACTTGCTCCCACTGTTCAAATAAAGCTTTCCCAAAAAAACCCAGTCAAAGATATACACACTTTCTCACATTCATCAGCAGTTGTAATCCGTAAGCACCGATTCCTAGATCTCCTGATCAGACAAGAGTATATCCACACTGCACAGCTGGAGTAGTTGGGTATCTCTTTATCTGCCTTGGTGCCATGCTATGGAATCTGTGGAGGTACATAGACTTTACCTGAATTATAACCCTTGAGGTTTCTTGCAGAGAAGCCTAAGCTCCTCACCAAATCAGAGCCGTGTCACTAAAAGTGGTATCAAAGTGCTATAATTGTGGATACACCTGGAGACAAATAGCCAGACCTCAACAAATCTGGAAGATTCGCTCATGTTTCCCGGGTCCAAAGTAACTCCCAGGTGCAACCCCCCGGACAGAAATTATGGCACGGGTGCTTCTGCGATAGACAGTTTGCAATTCCGCCAGGGTCTTCTGAAGGCGGTTTTGTAAAATATGGCCTGGGTTGGGGCTTTGAGCTTCTCCGCTCCAGAACAATGAATCCGAGTCATGTGAGGACCCTGCGAGGTGAGTCACAGGTTGCAAGGCAAGACGGCACACGAAGGCAGACCAGCAGCTGTGCTGCTTTCCTCCAAACAGATGGAACTTCACACATGAGGATGTGGAGCGTCGCTTCTTCCCCTTTGGACCAGGAGGAGACCTCCGTCCCCCACAATCCCAGGGAGAGAGAACCCGAGACTGGAGATTTCAACTCACCCTGGGAATTCAAGAAGAGCGGATGCTTAGCCGTCCCTTTGGAACGTGGCTCTTTGGGGATTCAAAGCAGAGGCAATCACACACATTTGGAAGCCTTGAAGTATTCCTTACCTTGAAAAGGAACCGAGGGGGAAAGGGACTGGTGGATGGAATGGGTAGTGGAGGAAGATCACAACTTGTTCTGCACCTTTCAGTCACAGAGGGAATAAGGTTAAGGTCCTTTGAAGATGCTTCCTGACTCAAACTTGGGGCATATATTTTTTTAAAAAAGGTAACAAATACACACACTCTTAGCAAAGACATATCAAAGCCACTGCTTGGACAACTCCACTCAATGGCTTTCATGGTGGCTTCCATTAGGTGACAGAACTGCCATAGTTTCAGCATGTGTCAGGCCCCTTTGGACTGTAGAGAAGAAAACCTGACTTACCTGCAGCAGCTTCCCTTCCGCTGGGGTGACCTCCGCGACACTGGCAAAGACTCCTTCCAAGGTGAGGGGGTCCAGCTTGAAAGGGATCACCCGGATGATGGCCTTCTGAGCCAAAGACCGCTCGGCTTCCATGGCCGCCGCCGCCGCCAGGGCCAGTCCGGAGTAGCCGAGTCGCATCTGCAGCGTAGCCATGAACAGCCAAGGCCAGAGGACTGCCAGCTGTAGCTGGGGGCCTGCACTCATGCTCCCAGCTGCAGCAGTGCGCTCTGGCCACACATAGTGCTCAGGAATGTCTCCTCAACGCCGCCAGCAGGTTCCAACAGCAGGCACAATTGTCGAGGATTAAAAGCCCTCAGCGGGGCAAACGCATGCGGCGGGCAGGGAGAGCTACGGGGCGTCCGGCTCGTCTCCCCTTGGCTGCCGCAGGTTTCTTCATGCCACGTGTGTGGGTCAGGGCTTGGAGCTTTCCGAGGTTGACGCCAAGTGCCCCAAATCAGGTCCTCGTCTTTCTCCAGATGAATCCAGATGGCGTGAACAAAACCAAGGGGGCATGAATGACGCAGGGGGTGAAGACTTCTTGGGTCCTTCGAGGAAGAAAGAGTGCTGGAGCTGGGCTGAGAGCGCTCCCCATGGAAGACAGTCTGGTGCTTCTCCAATACTTTTCGGCTCTTATATCCTCAGACGGCAAACAGGACCAAATGACCTGATATCAGGTGGCCGCCAAAGCCCTTGTTGACTTCTGACCCATGTGTTGCCCTTTTGATGTCCTCCTCCTCTGATAATGCTAACTCCTTTCGTCTCGCTTGTCTAATGGATGCCACATGCTAAAAGGTAAGGCTTCCATTTAAAAAACATTAAAACATTAAACCCAGGTCTCCCTCCTGTAAAACTGTCATTAACTTCTTATTTATTTATTTTATTTATTTATGCTTGCATGTCTCCAGCGCTGGCTCCTCATTCACCTGGACACTGAGTATAAATAAATTTCTTAGGTTGGAATCTTCATTGATTTGTCGTTCTTGACACAGACGACATCTTCTCTGCAGCTCCCAAAATTCATATAAGGAAAAATACACATTTCTCGGATGTTTTTCAGAGCTCGGAAGTTTCAAAAGGCCCCAAACAGGAAAAACAACTGCAAATAGACACCTGTGGGTTGGTTTTTTTTATTCCATTCCTGTGCAAACTTCGGAATTAATATATCCGCTTTTAGACATGCACTAGTGAAAACAGATATGAAGGCATCCAAAACAATAAAAAGAAATATGCTCCACAGGAAATCTCTGTAACTGTAGACAAGTCATAGGCATCAATCAGCTCAAGTGCTTGTTCGGTCAAGGGAAGAAAAAAAAAGCGGGGCAAAGTATGTTTAAAACTTCATACAAGCTTGGTATGTAGTCTGACTTTAGGAATCCTTGGGGGATAAGTAACAGCTGGAAACTTTACTGCGAATTCTGGATAGAAAAACTGTTACCACAATCAACCCCAAATGTGTGCTGAATCTGCTCTACAGATTTCGAGGTAGGGCAAGGGGTGGGAGTAGGAGACACACAAAAACAAATATTGTATACAGGTAAATGTGAAATTCCTCAGTCTGAATCAGAAGGAAAAAATGACTCTAGGCTGAAGGCTTGCGGGTGAGGCGTGGCTGAAACCCAACTTCCAAAAGCAACCTAAAATAAAGGCCTGCTAGGAATCCAAGAACATTTTCTGAAAACTCCTCCTGAGGTTGTGCAGAATGGTCTGAGCAGATCCAAGTCAGCAAACCGAAGCCAGGGAGGATGAAAGAAGTTGCTTGAAACTGGAAGGCTCCAGCAGTGAGTGCCTTAGGGAGAGAAGGCACTCCTTCTTCAAAGCAGCAGCAGCAGCAGCAGCAGCAGCAGCAGGGAAGGATCCTGGAGTGGACTTGGTCTCCAAAGAGGCTGGCTGTGTGGGGGGAGAGGTTTTCTTTCCAGAAAAACAGCCCAGCTGGATCAGTTCCTTGGAGGGAAAAGAGGAGGGAAAAAGGAAAAGAAAACCCTGTGGCTTGCAGCTTGTGCTCTCTGCTCTCTGCCTCCCTCCCCTGGGACTGCCAACACTTTCTACCTGCTGAGTGCTGACACAAAGTGAGGGTGGAGCAGCCAAAGGCAACAACCCCACCCCCTGAATGGTGGTTCTCAGCGCTCCTAGACTCCCTCTCCTGATCCACCACTAAACTGCATTCAGCCTTCACACAACCAAGCCATCTATCACCAACTTGGCAAGTCCAGGTTCCCTTGAGTCTCCTTCCAAGACGCATCTGGACCTACCGGAGCCAAGGTGGAAGCGAGAAGCGAGAAGCGTCAAATCCAGGAACGTTTTCTGAGTCTGGTCAAAGGGAAAGGTTGGGCCACCTCTCCGTTCACAAAGGTGGACTTCCTCAACTTTCTTTGGGGCACTTTTAATGGCAGACCGAAGCCACGCTGCCGGCACAGAGATGGATTCTTGGCTAGAAGGATCAGCTTTGCCCATAGCTTTTCTGCAGTGCTTGCTCATTTCAGTTTGGTAGGTTGTTTTCTCCAGTTGCCACTGCAAGGATGATTTCAGGTCACCCTGATGTCAGAGACTTGGAATCCAATCATTATTCCACTCTGACATCACTAGGAAGTGAGGTGAGTAATTCTGTCCAGCGAACAGACGGACAACTTCAAAGGGAGATTGCAAGTCGAAGTTGCAAATTAGGATGGGGCATACTCATGCCAGGGACAAGATTTAGAGTACTAGAAAGTGGAGCATCCAACAATGTACAAAACCCTGTGGCCAAATACAAATTTGCAACAAATTTCAGAGCAGAACCGCTTTACTTGAAATAAGAGCATGAAACTTCAAACCTATCCAAGGTTCAAAGAGTCAGTCAACTTCATCCCTTGTTCAGGTTTGGCAGATAAGTAATGGATATTTTCCTTTCAACCTTGTGAACTCATTACACTCCCATTATCTCAGTTGTTGAAAGCCAGTGGAGACCCGGATTTGAATCCCAACTCAGCCGCAGAATGCCCCTGAGCGCCCTTGGGCAAGTCACACTCTCTCAGCTTCAAAGGAAGGCAAAGGCAAACTTCCTCTGAATAAATCTTGACAAGAAAACCCCATGGTTGCCATAAGTTGAAAACAATTTGAAGGCACACAACGACAATCTCAGTTGTTACTAAAACTGTGATATTCTACATCTGATGGCATTTTTGTTTTCTTTTTTGTTTTAAATACCTGAAAGAATAATGCTCAAACTTGGTGAGAATGCAGACCCTCCTTTCCCTTTAGTTGACTTCACATGTAGCTTGCATTTTTAATTCACTGCTGAAGTGAAAACCAAACCCCTTTATTTGAACATTTTCATCAACAAACTAGCAAAAGACTAAGCTTATTTAGACTAGTCAATTTATTATTTACTGGCTAAACACTACATCAATAAGGCTGTTTTGGAGAGAGAGACCTGAGAGGTTTTTTTAGCTTCATACAAGACTGTACAGATTTCTTTAGACAGTATGAACATCCTTTCTCTTGCAAATGCTCAAGAGTAAAATAACTGAGCCTAGAAATATGGCAGGAGATCCAGCTCCAGGCCTCTTTTTCAATTAGTGTGAAGACAGGTGGTAAGATCATAAAAACTACCATTTCCCAGTCTAACTGAGCCTTAACAAGAAAGGTTCTGATCAAGGCTTTTAGACTGTTGATATTCCAGAAAGGACTGATACAGATATTTCCATATAGTCCTGAGAAGGGATGACAAGGAATAAGCTCAACCTGCAACACTGATATGCATGTCGGCATTAGACTGGAGTCAAAAACCTTTTCCTAACCTGTTCCAAGCCAGGACAAATAAATAAGCGCAAGTTACTACTTACTTTTGGCTTCGGAGATACTGTGAGATGTTTTCATTGTTGTGCTGGCAGTTTCTATTTTGAAAAAAATAGCACTGTACTAAGTGGACAAATGGAGCCTCGAAAGGCTGATGGAGGATGCCATCTCAACATATTCAAAACATTTAGTAATCTAGGCAATGGCAGTTCTGAAAGAAATGATGCCACATGACCATCCTGAAATCTCCTTTGGCTATGAGGCTCTGGTAGAGTTTGCCTTTTGGACTTTTGTCTCATCCTGCCATTCATAGGTCTACTGAGAGACAATGGATATAACAGAGCTGTAATTTGAAGAGAAACTACTGGGATAGCAGATCTGTTCTCACTATTTTTTTTTTCAAGCATTCCCTTTACAGATTTTTCACACATGTAATAATCTGACTCTAAAAATATGAATGAATGAGCTTGCAGCACACTGTCACCATGCTACAGCATTCATTCACATGTATTCTAGTGATATAATATATATATATATATATATATATATATATATATATATATATATATAACATAAATAAATATATTAGTATGAAGACATGCCTTTTAAAAATCTATTGTCAATAAATATATTACGTTGAACAAGTTAAAATAGCTTTCAAAGTCATGTTTTAGCTAATCAATATAATAGAACAACATATGCCTTAAACTTTAAAGTGCCTCTAGAATGAGGAAATTATTAAAATGCAAGAATATACCATTAATTTAAAAGATCCAGCAGATGTTGGGACAGTATTTGCCACTGAAAAGCCACAAATGCAAGGGGGGAATTTTAATCTTCCTGTGTCATTATGGAGACAATGAGACTGTTTTCCCCAGAATGTCTTCCCAAGGACCAATGGCAATTGGCTTTGTGTTTGTTAAAACTCGTCTTTCTTTCTTTAAATAGTCCCCACATGAAATGTTTGGGAGGTTGGGATCATTGCAGGCAGAGTGTGGACGTTTCTCTGCAAAATAAGAAACATTCTGAATTTGGGACCTCTCCTCAAGGAAGTTAAAATCTCCTGTGTATCAAGGGACCAGGTGGTCCAGTGTTAAAAACTTTAGCAAATAAACGGTTACATCAGGCGAAACTGATCAGTAAAAGAATTTAAAACTACTCAAAGAAAGAGGAAAAACAACGTTGGGCCTATTTACATGCAAAACCAAATTAAGAAGAGAAGGAGAAAGCTTTACTAATAACAACAGAAACGTCCCCCAAGACGTCCCGGCTCTGGCCCAGCTGGACGCGGCTCAGCATTTGCACACAATTTCCACCAACTTTCCTCACTCCCTTAATTCTTCTTCCTTTGGAAAATGCTCTTGCTTGCAAGCCACATCCACTAGTAGATGGAGATCTAGGAAGAAGGGAAAGGGCAGCTCAGAATTTGCTTTGGGCAGCGGGTGTTTTAAGATGCACTTCCCTCTTGAGAGGCAGGAGAGAGTGTGCAGCCTTTCCCTTGTGAGCTGTTTTTCGGCTGAACTCCCTTCCCCAGCTGCCTTTGCTCTTGTGGGGTTTCAAGACTCGTGTCTGTAAATCCACCCTGGTTCCAGGGTGCAGGCAGCACTCATGTAGCCTCAAGAAGCAGGAGAGTTCTGGGGAAAGACAGAGCTCTTCCTTCTCTGCCCTTGCTCCCCAATCCCATTCCCTGTAGGTGAAAAGCTGATCAAGGAGCACTTGGAAAAGGAAAAGACCTTGCTGTACAGAAGTGGAGGGCAACAGGGAGCTTGGTCTTTACTAACATCACCCTGCTCTGTGTCTTTCTATTCATTTTTGTCACGTTTCCTTGGCAGGGCCACTGCAGGTGTCCTCCTATCTAATCCTTAATCCAGAGAGCTGGAAGAGAAGACCTCCAGCGGACCTTCTAACCCTGCTTCCATGGTCAAGAGATCAGCTGTGGGTCAGATCAGCTTCACTGGGGACCTGAGACCTCTTCAGATTTTTACAGGTAGCTGTAAAGGCTCTCTCCCGAGTGCTGGACTTATTTAGGGATAGAGTTCAACATTGCCCCACTGGCAAGGAAGCCACCAGCTGCTTCTAGTTAGCTCCTCTACTTCCTCCCACAGCCCCACCTCACCACACTCAAATTCTCCCTCTGGCTACAACCCTACATGCCCTTTCCTATGAGTAAGCTCCACTGGTTACACCAGAACTGTTTGATCATTAATACTGGTGCCTGATGAACTAATAGCTCCAATGAAGATGAAGAAAGCAAGCCACATCCTACAAAGGAATGTTTCTTGGCACACTCTGGAAGCCTGCCATTCTTACCAGGGGATTTGCCCTTCTGAGAACTGCTCCGTCTTTCTCTGCCTTTGGTTTGGACAGGTGAAATGGAATCTTTGGCACACTTGCTAAGAGGAGCCACCTCCGAAATGAGGAATCCGATTTGCTCGGAAGCTACAATCGTCTCTGACGAATTGGTCTGGCACTTGTTATTGGGATCCTCCTTACAAGAAAACAAAACAAAATGTTCACACAACACAATTTCTTACCTGATGAAATATTCATGTCAAGATCCTCTCTCAATGGTCTTTGGAAGCCCTGACTCCACAAAAGATTGTTTCTCTGTTAGTCCTACCCTGTCCTTCCTTCCCAGAATCCCAGGAGGTGTAATTGTTTTTCCAAGTCACCATTCTATCCTTACAACAACCCTGTGAAGTAGCTTGGTGCAAGAGAGATGGGCCCAAGATTATCCAAAGGGAGCTTTGTAGTTGAGTGGGCTTTTGTGTTGGACGCTCTGTAGTCCTAGGGCCCTTTCACACCACACAATTATAGCACTATGTGACTGCCAGGGCTGAACACTTTGGAATCCTGGGATTTGTGACTGAGGGTGGCACTAAACACTCTTGGGATGAGAATTCTAAACTGGAAATCCCAGGATTCCATAGGAGGTTATCATGTTAGTAAAAGTGGAACCAGAGTGCTATAATGGTATAATGTGAAAGGTCCCATAGTTTGAACCCTATACATAAAGCCACACTGACTCTCCATATTATGGTCCTCAGCAAAATTCATACAGTGAGCTAAATACTGTACCTATATAGGAAGCATGTGTAAAGTCTTCACAAAAGTATAAATAATGTTGGAAAGAAATCATTTCATGAAAGTGCCACTAAAATACATTTTGATCCCAATTGAAATATTGACTTATCAAAGAAGAACATTTAGGTGGAGCGATCTTTGTGGAATATGCATGAAAGCCATGTACCTGCTGCACCTGGCTGAACGGAAGTTCCTCCTGTACAAACACCACGGAAGCTTGGGTAGAAGACTGGTTCAGCTGTTCTTTCAGCTTTGCTGGCGTCTGTGGTGCAGCTGCAGGCTGCTGCACTATCTGTGCTGTCGAATTCTCCACAGGCTCAGCAGTTTGGATCGTGTAGATAAACTCTGGGGACTGGGGCAGAGAGCAGGCGATCGCACGATCTGTTTCCACCACAAAGGATGTAATATCTGAGCCCACAGGGGTCAGGGGCTCTAGGTGGCTGCCTTGGCCGGAAGAAGGTGTGTCGCTGTTGCTCCCGTGGTTCACCAGCAACTGCTGCCCTCGGTTTGGCTGTGAGGTGGGACCCTGGCTCTCCACTGGTTCCACTTTTACCATTTCCAGCTTGGGGGATGAATGCATCTCATCGACAATTTGGAAGACAGCCTCCAGGTTGACTTCTGTCTTCTTGTTCTCATCAGAAGTGTTGCAGGACCAGTTAGAAGGCAAAAATTCAACTGGATATGTAGATTGCAATGGTGGGGTCTGGTGATGCAAAGATAAGTGAATGAATTCTCAAAGACTTGCATTTTTCCAACTAATTGATCTATCCTCCTGGCCCAAATGGGAATGAGATTCACCCATGTGGAGGACAGCTTAGACCAGGGACCGGCAACCTATGGCCCCCGGGCCGGTTCCGGCCCAGGTCTCCCGACTTACTGGCCCAGGCAGACTTCTGCCGCTGCCGCCGCCGTGCGTTTTGCCATCCAAGTGGCCGCGTGCACCACGCCCGCCATTTCGATTTCCAAAATGGCGGCCGTGACGCGTTTGCCATTTTGGAAATCAAAATGGCGGGCGCGACATGTGCTGCAGCAGCTGCACCCGCACGCCCCGCAGTGGCGGCGGCGGCACGCACGCAGGAGATCGCGAGCGGCGGCGAAGGGTGCACATGCACGCCCCCCACCATTCCCCTTCCCTTGGCCCGGCGGAGAACTGGACTTCGGGGGACCGGCCCAGGTCTCCAAAAGGTTGCCTACCCCTGGCTTAGACATATGAAACATCTCTAATGACTGTAGAATTGTCTGATGTTCAACAAAAGCATTTTCTTTCATATAATGAATGCAACAATTCTGATACATATATAAGATGCCATTTAGTTACAAGGTCTTCCTTTTTGCAACAATGCCTTCCTTTCAGTTTAGAAATACAGAAGAGTTTTATTTATAAATCAAATGTTTCTCTTGCTGAGCCAAGTTCTGAGAAAAGCAAGGCCAATGAACATGGCAATTTCCATAACTTTAGCATATTATCTTGTTTTCAATGCTTAAAAAACATACAAAGCATAAATATTGTGCAATAACAACTTCCTGGAGTTAAGAATGGTGTCCATCTCACCATTCTCCCCCACAAGTAAATAAATAGAAGTGTATGTATGCATGTGTATTGATACTCTTTGCACTTAAATATTAGCACAGGTCTAGTAGAGATCCCATTCAGACAGGACTCTTCTGACTTTATTTCTCAGAAACTACATAAATTGTGAAATCTCACCATGCAGTGCTTCCCAGGCTATATGGTGTCATGGACCAACAATTATGGTTTTCCAGCATGCCAGAGACTAGCATTAAATTTTTCCTCACTGGGTACAATTCTTTCTTTCTCTCTTTCCTGCAAACCTGTCAGGGACTGGTAGCCAATGGTTCAGGGACCGGAACTGGTCCAGGGACCACTTTGAGTAGCACTGCCACAGTGTATAAATTCTTCACGTTGGTTTTAGAGTAACATAAAATAAGAACTTAGAAACAGACATTCCTTCAAACTAGTCAATATTTTAAATTCTTTTGGTTAAAAAGAACATGCACCAAGGGTCAATTAATACATCACTTTCTACAACAGCTGAACAGATGGCATAGATCCCCATACTTATTTTTCAGTTTTTAGGTAAGCAGTTTCTAATGCATTTGACATGTAACTCATTAGGAACACAACTTTTACCTAGCCACCCAGTCCAGAAGGAGCCAAAGGCATACTGATCAGCTTGCTTTGTAAGGCCAAAGGGGCCTTGGGGCTTGTTTTTGTTAAACCACACCTTCTCAGGGTACAGGGCAAGCCATTTTTGAAACAACGATGAAACTTTCAAACCAGGTTGTGATACCATGTGTCAAAAGTCTCTGCTTTGCAAAGGAAGAAAGGCATATATCTCACTGGACATTCCTAAAAGTGGCTCCCTGGATCCTAGCCAATGACTTACCTGAAAATAACTGCAGTGTGTGTAGGTTGAAGGCGTAGGACTACCACAACCGCTCAGGGGATCCATGTGGGTAGGTGGAGAGCAACACTGTAATACAGCTGGAAAGGACGGTGGAAAAGTTTGTTTTTTAAAAAAGCTTCCTAGACATAAACAAAACCCTTGTGGGTTGTATCTTTAGCACATACTATAATATAACTCCAAGCTAGCTCTAGCCATGCAATAAACTGCCCAAAATGAGGTGGGATGAGCCCCATTGAAAAATACCTGCAAACATCTAAAGAAACAGAAAAAGCGCCAGACTTTTTAAGAGTGCCAAAGAAAGTTGTAGCATTGCTGAGGTCAGCTATCATTTCATTTTCTAAACAAATACTCCCATGCTTCGGTGGTTAAGTTTGCAGAGCTTTGCTGAAAATTTACCAAAAAAGTCTTATCTTATTTTGCCTTCTTCACTTGGTTTAATTTATAAGAAATCCATGCTCTGCATTCAAATAAATGAAGAATTTTTAGAAACTCACTTAGAGGTACCATCTTGTTGCTAATATTAGTAAAGGTATAGTTCAAAAGGTGGTCAAATCATAGGTGTATGTGATCTACGTCATTACAATGAGGCTATGGCCTTGGGCTTGGGATGGAAACAGCCTTGCTCACCCAGACAAATTGTTGATCCTCCTGGACCTCTTAGCGGCCTTTGATGTTATTGATCATGTCACCTTAATGGTCTTATTTCTATGGATATATCATAGGTATTACAAACCATATCCTATAAGCCTTTACAGGTCTTATATGCATATAGGAACACAACTCTAATTCTACTACAAATCACCAGTCTTAAGAGCTTCTGTTGGTCATTTGGGAGTCAGAGAAGTCCTTGCTGGTTAATTATAAATCATCTAGTGATCTGAGCGCAAATCCTCTCCTACTGGAGGAGAGGGAAAAATGAGGGCATTGCCCTCCAAAAACAAATTCTGCCCCTCAAATGAAATTTTTCCACCAATTCCCCAATTTCTAGCACTGTGGAACTTAAAACTTCGGTTGTGCTTTGGACATGGGCATGCCAAGAAAAGGGGCAGCCAGGGTGACCAAGGGAATATGGACACAGCCGATATGAGAATGCTATGTGTGAACTATGTTTCAGGCTCACTCGCTCTTTGCAATGCTAGAAATCTGGAGACTGAATTTAAAAAATTCACTGGGGACAGAATTCCCATGGGAGATTAATGGCTTCATCCCCCTTTCTTTTGCCCACCCTTTTCGGAAATAAAGCGATAATAGAGCACGTTACCTGTTGGGTAGTAAGCTTGGGAGTATGGCACCGAAGCTGCATAGCTGGTATATTTCTGGGAGGAGGTGGCCATCGTCTGAGGCCCTTGCTGAATGTGTACAGACGTCGTGCTGGGCTGCAGAGTGTAAGTCACCTCTGTGGGAAACCTCTGGAGGACAGGGAACGGGACCCCTTTGTCTGAAAAAGCTGAAGTCTCCACCTGGCCGGGGAGCATCCCAAGGGAGTTCTGCCATGTTCTGGGAGGAAGAGGAGTCCGATCTGAGCCTTTCAGGGAGAAGCTGTTTGGGTTGTGCGAAGATGGTGACAGGTAGGAATATGGAGATAAACTGTCTCGACGAAAAGACCGATGAAACTGTCCTAAAGTCAGTGGCGCTGAACAGAGGGAAAAAAGAGAGATTCTGTAAGTCAATGAGCATCGTGTAGGAGCCCTAATGCTTGCTATGTTAAGAATACAATTTTTAAAAAGTCATTTCTGTGCATATCAGCCTCAAGGTTAGGGATGGAAACTTGTGTTGGGTTTACATTTCCCTACAGAAATGTTCATTTCTCACTTTTGCTAGTGGTAATGGAACAAAGCATCTCTTGCCAAAGAAATCTGTTTGATTCTGAGGCTTGAAATTTATTTTGGAAAGGAAAAAAAATCATGCATCCAACCATGCCCACTTTTGGAAAATGTGCATAACTAAATATGCATACATTTGAAAAAATGTGGGCAAACATGCTTCAGTCAATGGAAAATGTCAGGAAAATTATAACTTTGGAAAAAGTTAAGAGAAAATGCATGCAATTTGCAGAGAGGATTCTCAAAAACCACATATGTTTGTATGTGGAAGGAAAAAGAAGCCTTGCAACCTGAGAATCTAGAACTGGAACAGAACAAGAAAGCCAGAGGGATTCTGAGAAACAAGAATGGGAAAGACGATCCTTACATCCTTATTCAGGACTAGTTATAATTCAGCTTGTTAAAAGCAAAATCCTTAAAGTACCTCCCTTGTTATGGGCTGTAAAGGGAAACATTTTCATATTGCCTAGATCTTGGCATCACATTGTCCTGACGCTATCACAACTGAGCCAAGAGAAGGCTAAAGGGACAGACACACCGTTTGAACAGCCAGTTCAGGATGCAAAGGTACCATTTCGATATTAAGACTATGGCTACAGACACAATGTGGTTTGAAACCACTTTAACTGCCATGGCCCAATGCTATGGAATTCTGGGAACTGTAGCTTGTATGTGACACCAGAGCTGAGACATTAAATGGGGTACGTGAAGCCTCGACCGCAGGTGTACAGAAGCTATTCAAAGGTTTTTTATTTAACAAACGAGAGCAATGTCTTCACACATTCACATGTTTCAAGGCAGTGCTTTTGGCCTGAGATTTCCCCCTCTTCATCCCGAGAAGAAGGTCCAGGCCCTGAAATCTAGGGACTCTGGGTGATGTATGTTCTGATAAAGATTTGGAGTATATGTGGTCTTTTCTTGCCTCGATGTGGTATTTGCGTGGTGTGAAGAAGCCTTGTCTCTAGAATGAATTGAAAAGCAAACAGATTACTCTTGGCTTTTCCACTGGGGGAAAAAAAACCCTCCAATTTGCAGACTACTCCTTGAGATCTTTTTGGAATGGTCTCTCCCCCCCCCCCCCCCCCCCCCCCCACAGCCCCGGAAGTGGTGGTGGCTATGCGCAGGAAATTGCACAGCCGGTTAAAAAATGTGGGGAAGAGAATATCTACCGTATTCCTGGTTCAGGGGTGAAGCTATGGGGAGGGCAACATGAAGACCTTGCCCCTGCAAACAAGAATTCTGCCTCCCCAAACACACCCTTCTATCTGTCCTCAAATTCCTAGCACCGCAGTCACTTAAATCTTCCGCTGAGCATTTGGAAATAAGAGTCGAGTCATCCAAAGAAAAGGGACCAAGCGACTCAGGGAACGTGAAGACAGCAAATGGAACGACTCTCAAGTGTCTCACTCTCTGCAATGCCAGAAACTTGAAGATTTGTTATACTGAAAGGAAAATTTCATGGTGGGGAGAATTCTTAAAGGGGAAGCCAATGTCCTCATTTTGCCTCCTCTGTATCTACAACTCTGGGCTCCTTATCCAAAGGGATGACTAGCCTACAGTAGCAAAGAGGGCAAAGTCCTGTGGCACCTTAACACTAATCCGTTACTTATCGCATGGGATGAAGTGGACCATAGTCTGGGACCAAATGTCATAGTCTTTCAGGTGTAACAGGACTTAGATGGTTCTGCCATTTCTTTTTGTTTCAGATTTCTTCTCTTTAAACTGATGGTTGCATCAAAAGCACATCTTCCTTTTGAGGTTGAGGGTTTGTATACTAAAGATTAGATGCAGTCACTAGAGCTCCCTATAGAGGATGGGGGAGAGGAAGGGATGACATATTTTGAAGGGATGTCATGTTAAGGATGGAGCAAGCTTTGGACCCAGAGCAATGGATGCAAACTACAAGAAAAGAGGTTCCACCTCAACATTAGGAAGAATTTCTTGAGGGCAAGAGCTGTTTGAAGGTGGAAGACGCTGCCTCGGAGGGTGGTGTTCTCCTTCTTTGGAGGCCTTTAAACAGAAGCTAGAGGGCTTGGATGGTGTCTTCCTGCATGGCAGAATGGGCTTAGACTGGATGACCTTTGGGGTCCCTTCCAACTCCAGGATATACAAGAGGAGGGAGAGCAAAGAGGATAACAGCTAGGATGAGAAGAGGTCCAGTATGTCTGTCAAGATTTCTTTGTCCATGGGGTATTATTATTTTTTTGGAGCGTTGCTGCTTTTGATATTTTCAAACAGTGGCACACTTATCTGGAAAACCACAACAGCCCTGCACAGACTCTGTGGCAAGAGACGCCAGGAGATGCCATGATATATTGTCACAAACTGCAGAAAAAGAGATAAAAATGAGCAGGTGGGAGACAAAGACCTAAATCCAATGGCTAGTTCCTATTATAACCAAAGGTGAGCATCACGCAGCCTTCTAGATGTTGTCGGACTGCGCCTGCCATGAATCCTAGCCAGTGCTGAAGAGTGCTGGGACTTACGGTCTAATAACGTCTGGAAGGCCACAAGATTTATACCACGGCTGCATTTCATCAATGGGATTTACGGAAGTGTGGGTTGGCTTACAGTTCAATATTTCTATTTGGACTCAAAGTGACTTTAATTAACGTGATATTGAGTCTAATATTGACTGATAATAAAACAAACCAAGATGCAGACTATACCATTCGCTGTAACACAGTTCCTTTATATCCTACTAACTCTAGCACCTTTAGAGGGCTGCAACATGGACTGTTTTTGAGCCTTTTAAATGAAAAATTGCTCAGGAGAGGGCGCACTTGGTTGCACCGAGGATTTCAGATTCCTCCAAAACCACAGCTCCCAGCATCCTTTGGGAAAAGCCAGCTGGAACCTAGGAGCAATGGGCAGCATAAATATGTCCATTATGTGTTGCTTGAAAGGGCATTATTTCTGGAATACTTTGCTGGAGGCAAGTGACAGAGGGGAGGAGATGTGCAAATAAAGGGAGATGACTTAGGCCCCCCTTTTTTCATGGCTCCGCAGAAGGGGAAAGGAAGGGAAAGCTGTGCACATGATGCACACACTGCTTTGGCCACCTTTTCACTGGTCTTTGCCAGCTGGAGGATTTCGAACTGGATCCCCTCCTGCTTTTGGGGAGCTGTTTGTGCATGGATTCAAACCTCTGGGAGGTTTGTGTGATCACAGACCCAGGGGAGGATTTATTTGGGGTCCGTTTGGAGCAAAGGCTGTGCGTGTCTAGGGCAGAATGACCAGATCCGCAAAAGAAGAGAAGGTGCCGCGAAATGTAGGACGTGTAAGAAAAATGTATGACATTGCCGAACAAAAGCTAAAAATACTCATAGGAAAAAAATATGTAAATCCATGCTTCTCAGCCATGCCCAAAATGGAGGACGTTTGGGAATCCCTCCTGGAGGTGTCCTGGAAAAGGAGGACCCTTCATTTCAGAGTAAGGGGGATTGCTGCAGTTCTGGAAAGGCAGACTCGAAGAGGGAGGTTATGCGGAGTTTGTCGAGGCCTCATCTGAAACCCGTAATTTTAATCTTATTTTTAAACTTGGCTGGGAAGTGTGGGAGAGGTAAGGACGTGGCGTCACACGTGGGGACCGAGCGCTTGTCCGCTTTCTCCGCAATCCCTTTCGAGGTGCCCACAAGCGGGCAGCGACCCAAGGGGATCTGTGTCTGAACGCTGAGTCTTTGCCAAAGGAAAGTGGCAGGAATGTGCCCGCCATGCGCCGTTTGCCAAAAATCCAGTCACCTGCAGGCACTTTATCTGATGTGCTTTTTGAGCCAGGATGCAGGACTCCAGAAAGCTGCAGAAACCCTAATGTGTACCTTGCTCTCTGTTCCTTATTTTGGGGGTTACAACTCCCAGAACCCCCCACCTTCCAGCAATTCTGGGAGTTATAATCCACCGAGGTTCCTGCTTTAAAATAAGGCAACATTGCCCAACCGGGGGTCCTCCAGCTGTGTCAACTACTACTACTCCCAGAATCCAGGTTAGACTGGAGTTGTTCTACTGTAAATCCTAGATTTTGCCCCCTGTGACGCCTCTCTTCAATGCATTTTGAGCCAAGATGTGTGTCTCCAGAAAGCTTCTGTGAAACTCCTCGATTCTGGGAGTTATAGTCCAACATGCTTGGAGGATGCCAGGTTGGAAGCTGTTCTCTGGCCCTGGAGATGCTCCTGGGATTCCTGCATCCCGTCGGCTTCAGTCAGTGTGGCTGCTGGTCAGGGACAATGGGAACTGTAATCCCAAGAGCATCTAGAGAAGGCCGAGGGCTCTCCATCACTACCCTTTGTTAACTGGGGATGCTTGTGTGTGTTTTCCGTGACTGACAACATCTAGAAGGCTGCATGATGCTCACCTTTGGTTATAGTAGGAGCTATAGTGAGGGGGAGGAGGAACAATGGGAGCTGTAGTCCCAAGAACATCTTGGGAAGGCCATTCCTTCTTTGCCCCGTGAACTGAGGATGCTTGTGTGAGTTCCTCCCTGCCTCCATGACCAGGCCTTTGCCAGAGGGAAGGTACAAGAGATGTCCGTGGGATTCCTACATCTCATCAGTCAGCATGACTGCTGGCTGGGAACGATGGGAGTTGCAGTCCCATATTGGGAAGGCCAACCTGTACTCTGTTACCTGGGAATGCTTGTGTGCATGTGTGGGCATGTGTTTTCCCCCCCTTGACCAGACCTTTGCAGGAGAGAAGGTACAAGAGATGCTCCCGAGATTCCTGCATCCCATCAACCTCTGTCAGCGTGGCCAGGAACGATGGGAGTTGTGGTCCCAAGAGCATCTGGGGCAACGTTTCCCAAACTTTGGTCCTCCAGACGTTTGGGACTTCCAAATTCTTGACTGCCGGGTTTATGGGAGTTGTGAGTCCAAAACACCCGGAGGACCAAAGTTTGGGAATCGTGTCATTAGCCTGTGTCAACTGGGGATGCTTGTGTGTGTGTGTGTGTGTGTTTTGAGACACAACCAGACCTTTGCAGGAGGGAAGTTACAATTTGGAGAGGCCCTCCCAGAATCCCCATATTTGTGGGGGATTCTGGGAGCGGTGCTCCCCTCCAAAGCCTTCCTTGAACACCACCTTGGAGGATGAGGAAGGGTGCCCTCTGCACATGCTCAGGGGCTCTCTTCTCTGAGCCTTATTTTCCTTCCTTCCTTCCTCTCGGCTTTCTCCTCACCAGGCTTGCTGCCGTCGTGGCCCTTGGCCTGCCCTGCGGGGCTGTTGTTGCTGCTGCTGCTGCTGCTGGTGGTACTGGTGCTGCTGCTGTGGTGATGGTGGTGGTGCTGGAGGAGGAGGCCTTCCCCGCCGGGGTGTTGTTGTTGCGGCTGCGGCTGTGGCGGCTGTTGGGTCGGGGCCTGGTGATGGAGGGAGGTGCTGAGGAGGCGCTGGAAGCGGTTGGGGGGCCTGCTGGTGACCTCCAAGCCGGCGGCCAGCTTGGCCTTGTTGGCGCTGGTGAGGCGCTTGAGGTGGACCAGGAGGTCGGGGCGGTCGCGGCGGAAATGGGGGCTGTGGAAATGGTGGAGGGGGCCCCCGGGAGA
>CM034711.1:12979735-12993378 GCA_020142125.1 Phrynosoma platyrhinos
AATTGAATAAGCTCTTAAAACACTACTAATGATTTAAAGGCACTAAAGGTGAGGCAGCACCGTGTAGTGGTTTGGGTGTTGGGCTAGGATGTTGGAAGACCTGGGTTCGATTCCCCACTCAGCCTGGAAACCCACTGGGTGACCTTGGGCAAGTCACACTACCTCAGTCTAAAAGGAAGGCAATGGTGTTAAAAAAACCCAACAACAGTTAAATCCAACAATAAGCCAGAGACAAACCAATGGAAGGCAGGTCTAATTGGCAGGTCTCAGCAGTGGCAGAAATTTGACCCTTTTTTCTCTACATCTGAACACCAGATGGTGAGGGGAATGTTGCCTTTACTCCCTGCCTGTGGATGGAAAGCATAGGGCTGCAGCAGGGGAGCCCTTTCCTGACCCTCTTGGTGGACTCTTACATTTGGAAGGAAAGAGGGACCAGGTTTCAGACCACACAATGCTGCTACCACCATTTTTAGAGCAGGGCTCAGGAACCAGAGTGGCCCTTGTGTGGGTGGCACCTGGACTACATTTCCCACCATCCTCAGCTAGCCTGGCCAAGGGTAAGTGATAGTGGGAGCTGCAGTCTAAGGACACCAAGATGGGAAACATGCTCCCTATCCTTTATTTAAGGCACCAAATTACCCCAAAGAAATTCCCCTAATGTCACAGCAGCAATGTCACAGCGGTATCTGCCTCTCTCCACTTATTGACTTGTAACAATGTGGTTCTCATGTTGAATTTGTTGTTCTAGCACATTGCATATGCTGCCTTTGGACCCCTTATGGATGAAGGGTGGCCAATACCTTTTAAAAAGCACCATCCTCCTCCTCTCCTCTCTCTCCTACCTGACTACTTTGGAATCCTTGCAGACAATGTGAAGCTGGAACATGTCTCGGCTCTCCACACTTTCCATCATTCTCAAAGGCACCTACAGAAATAAAGAGAGAGAAAGAGAGAGAAGGAATGAGCCAATACTGGGGCAGAGATGAGTGAGACTGATCAGGAACCTGACTTAACACATGTCTAGTCACCTGGCTTTGGAACCCAAAATATGTATCTCAATGGCATGGCACAAAAGCTGGCCTCCCATGCTGTAACTGGAGTCCCCTCCTGGCCAAGAAAGAGGAAGAACGAGAGGAGGCAACCCCCACCTCACAACATGAGGCAGCCTCCCTATGTTTGCCTAGTCCTGGTGGTGGTGCTTTTGCCAACCACACATCCTATAGTGCTTGGCTCTGAGGACCCCTCGGAGCCTGGCATTAGGGGCTTCCCAATCCTGGACAGCAGTGTACAGTGCCTGTCCAAAAAGGCAAAGGATCTCTCTGGGAAGAAGGAGCAACACTCTTGGTGTTCTTGATAATCTACCACCTGAGGCAGTCTCCCTACTTTGTCTGTCCCTTTCCCAACCTGCTTCTCATACTTTCATGCAAGCTGCATGGAAAGAACTTGGGAAATGGGTTCGAAAAGGGATAGGCAGAAGTTCAAGGATGAGACTGATATGCCATAAGGGTGGAAGAGGAAGTTAAACGGCCTTCCATGCCTTCCCAGCATATGTTGATTCCAAGAAAACAAGGCCTTGACACAGGACCCTACAGCTTCTCTGTTCAATGCACACCATATAACAGCAGCCACAAACTTACATTGATGACAGAGTCCTTGAACTTGATATGGAGCCGGTAGTTGGAAATGGCAATGATGGCGTCACTGGCATGGCCCAGGTATTCCACGCCCTCGCCCTGCAGCACTGGGAATGGGACCTGGAAGAGGGAAATAAGCCCCATTCGAGCCACTGTCTTTGGATTACTCAAGCCCACACAAGCCCTATGTGTGTATTTGTGTGTGTGTGAGAGAGAGAGAATAAATCAACAATACTTTTGTAAGAATTTGCATTGTACTACCTTTGCGTATAACATCATCAGCATCCTGATAAACAGCTCTGGTAGTCTCCAAACCTTGCATATATTTTGTGACCTTTGAGTTGGCCTAGCTCAACTTCAGAGCATGGCA
This sequence comes from Phrynosoma platyrhinos, assembly GCA_020142125.1. Taxonomy (NCBI): domain Eukaryota; kingdom Metazoa; phylum Chordata; class Lepidosauria; order Squamata; family Phrynosomatidae; genus Phrynosoma; species Phrynosoma platyrhinos. The sequence goes on from CM034711.1 coordinate 12,981,740, forward strand.
ATGGCAACCCCCCCTCTGAAGAAACATGCCAAGAATACCCTGTGATAGGTTCGCCTTAGAGTCGCCGTAAGTTGGAAATGACTTGAAAGCACACAACAATAAATGGCCTCTAGCATAAATTTTGGATCCCTCCATGCTTTGAGTCGAAATAAGGCCAGGGTACTGTAACTGGCGTTCTTCGAGTGATCATCTGTGAATTCACACAATTGGGTTTTCCTGCCCAGTTGTGTGATTCACAGAGACCACGAAGAAGAACTACTCTTGCTTCCATCATGAAATTACCTTTGTCCCTTGTGTGTCACCTGGAGAGTAGAGCCTACAGAGAGACTGCAAAGAGAGGCACTGAGCTCCCTCACTGATGTATGAATTATGCCCAAGAGACATGATAAAGGTCAGAGGGAACTAGGAAAAGATTTTAAGGGTTACACCACTGGTGGAAAGACACTGACTGGGCTTCAGGTCTGCCTGCTGAGGAGCAGAAGAAGAATAAACCTAGCGTATACAATTCTCAGAGGACTGGTCTACCGCCTTAGTATTCTTAGTGCACAGACCTTATTGATGTCCAGTCACCAGAACTAACAGAAACAGTTAGTTAGTTTTCCTCTGAGGATATCAGGACTTTTCTTATCGAAAATGTGCAACCAGATACATCATATGCAATTCCAAAATAACTATCTGCACGGCTCAAGTAATGCAAAAATTATATTTCAGTTAATGGGTGTAAAAGGGGGCAGATGACAGCATGAACAATAAAATAAAAAGAGAGCTCTCTCTGAAGATGCCAGCCACAGATCCTGGCGAAACGTCAGAAAGAAACTCTTCTAGAACATGGCCACACAGCCCGAAAAACCCACACAAAACTATGGATGCCAGCCATGAAAGCCTATGACTTCACAGAGCTCTCCTGGTTTTTCTAGAACCTTCTGTTCTGACCTAGTACATCTGTTTCTCCCCTCCCTTCGATGTCTGCACTACTCTTCTCTACAGCATTCCCAAGATGAAGGAAATCTATCTAGAACATGGGGACCCATTTCCTGACAAGCCATGTGAGGCTGTCCATTTTATGATAAAGGTGGTGGGATTTTTAGGACAAGGGAGGCAGAAAATATCCAATGCTTTCTTAGCCCTGCTTTTCTGTTAATGCAACTTATACAAAAATACCCTTCAGAATTCATGATGCTTCTTCTGAAGATGGAATATAACAAAAAAATTTTTGGCATTACTGCAGCCAGATTCCTTAGATTTTTCTAACACTCTGTGCTGGCTTCTAAATGTTATGAAATGCCTCTCTTCCACAAGGAAAACACACAGGTATGTTGTGTAGCGTGAACTGCAACCACAACCCACCATGCAACTTTGCCCCCTACCCCACCCTCATAAAAATTCCTGCAGACAACCCACAGTCTTTTTTATACTTAAAAAGAAATAGTGAATTAGAACAGAGACTAGAATAGCAGTGCCTTCTCCATCCTAGTGCCTTTTACATGTGCTGGACTACAACTCCCATCCATCTGGGGTGATACAAGTTGGAGCCTGACCCAACTGCAACCTATTGAAAAGGAGAACTGCTTTTCTTGGAGGCTTCCAGGAAAGGCAGCTCACAATTTTTTGGGAGAAAAGGGACAGCCCAGGCATTTGGGTAAGCCCTAGATGGCTCAGGTCCAGACTACTGGGCAGCCAGTTTCTCTCTATATGAGCCTCCCAGGCCCCAGGGTCCATAGGAGAGGCCTTTCTCTCAGTCCCACCACCGTCACAACCATGGTTGGTGGGCACACACAAGAAGAGGGCCTTCTCGGTGGTTGCCCCTGCGTAGACTTTGGGACCCCCTTGCAATGGAGGCCCTCCTTGCTGCCCTTCCGTTAGCAGCCATTTAAAACAAATTATTCCAACAGGCATTTAAAACAGATGAGTTTTAAAAGAATGGGCTAGGGGTGCTGTGTTGTTTTATTTAAACTGAACAGTTTTAAACAGACTTTTAACTTTTTAATGTAGGTTGAAATTGTTTCAATGTTGTGAATAGTTTAATTCCATTTTAATATTTGCTTTGCCTATGTTTTTAGCTGAATTGTTCTCTCTCAAATTGTAAGCCACCTTGAATCTCAATTTTGGGTGACAGGCAACAGAAGCAACAGCGGCCACCATAGGGGCTCACGTGGCCACATTTCTTCCACTCATCTCTGAACCAGGTGGACAAAGAGCCTGAGTGAATACAAGGCATTTCTGTATGATCTTAATGACTGGCCACCCAAGGGGCAATTAAGCAACCAAAGTATTAGGTAAATCCTAATGATCTGTCTCTTATTTCTAACTCCTAATGATCTACCTACATTAGTTCCCTCCTAATGATCTCCCCATAACTTGAAGACGTACAACTGCACAAACACCACATAAGTACATTTCAAAAGCTTTTGTGAAAGGGAAAGAGAAGGCAACTGTCTCAAAAGGGAACCAACAGCTGATCCTCCAGAACTTGTTGGCTGGTGGTCTGCATTTCATTCACACTAAAGCCTGTTTGTTTCTCCTCTTGCAACATAAAATGGGTGGTGGTGGTGGTGGAATCTACCCGTGTCATTTAAAAATAGATGTACTGTACTTTTTTTTGCCAGTTAACAGGAAAGCTTAACACTTCCAGGTTTCGGTGAAATTGTGCAGGAGATGTGAAATCCCCACGGGACTATGAGACTGAGTTTTCTTCTGCACCGTGTAGGTAGGTAGATGTATATATGCATGCAAGAGAAAATTTCAGAGGTGACTGCTGACACCTCTGAAACTAGGTTGAAGATTTATGCAACATTATTAATATGGAAGAACGGGCCACTAGACTTTTGCCCTGTTATGACTTTTGGTAGCGACACTGACTCAACAAAACTGAAGACAGCCCAAAGGCTCTTCACAGGAAACAGACAGGACACTTCCCACAGCTCCTCCTTTAACCCTCATCCAGGTAGATTTTTCAGAAAAAAACATACCCAGAAAACATCTTACATTGAATCCCTTAAGCAGGGATTTTCCCCCTGAGAACTACTAGTTATTACAGGTATAAAAATGCTGAAAGCCAGCATGGCATAATGGGGCGAGTGTTGGACCAAGACAGTGATGGGCAACTTTGGAAGGGCAGGGGGCCACATTAGACACACAGGAGATACTAGAGGGCTGCACCCACAAAAAATTAACCCTTTTGCCCCAAAATGTCCTCTAGGGGAAAAGGAGGACACTTTCCCAATGTTTTGGGAGCTTCCTGGGCCATTTATTCCTAGGAGAGACATAAATGATTGTTGCTTCTCGGCAAGCAAACATGCATATGCTTGCATACACATTAATCAGCCCCAAATTTAGGCATTTATGTCTTTGCTGTATTGCTTATTTGTTCTGGATTTAACACCATGGAATCAAGGATACTTTTAAGAGGTCTAAAAAAATAAATAAGCCAGAAGCCATATCACATCAAAATGAAAGATATGCTAAACATGCATTTCCTTTACTCTTGCCATGCCAAAAGCCAGCCCAAATAGGAATTCCTTGCACTTCTTCTGAAAGAGAATCTGGCAAGCCTTTCGATGAAAGGACCTTCCATTCCTGAGGCAGCTAATAATCCTGCCCTTCTCTCTTATGGGACCAAATTTCTCTAGGGTTCATGGCTGTTATCTCACCCCTGCCCTTTTCAACATACAAAATGCTTAACAATGTTGAAACACAAGCGAAAGGGGGGGGGGGGAATGCTCAGGAGCAGGAATTTAGAAATTTTCCCTCAAAGGCATCAGATCCTGTCTGATCTTGGAAACTAAGCTGGGTCAGCTCTGGTTGGTACTGGGATGAGAGACTGCCAATGAATGCCAGGCACTGTAGGCTGCATTTCAGAGGAAGGAACTGGCAAACCACTTCTGAATATTCCTTGCCTAAGAAAACTCTGTGAAATTCATGGGATCTCCATAAGTCCGCAGATGACTTGAAGGCACAACACACCATAAGCCACATTTATAGGACACCAGAATTATACAGTCCTGGTTCAATTCTCTCTTGCCCAAAGGGATCTGTGGCCTCTTTCTGGACCTCTGTGAGAATCCAGTGCATTATGGGATAGGGTTTCCTGTACACCTTTGTACTTCCCAACATCAATGAATGTCCAGTGTCCTGAATGAATGAGGCTTTGCTTTGCTGCATTACAGCTCACTGAAAAACATCATGTGACTTTTTCCCTGTCCTGCACATTTTTTCCCATTTTTTAAAATAAAACAAAAACCCTGCCTGTGGCAAGAGGTCAAAGTTTGGGGGCACTGTTTACAACTGTTCAGGTTACAATGCTGCAAAATGCCTACACTGGAGGTCTAGCTCCTTGTGGTTTCTCCAACACAATTCGACTTGGTGAAACAAGAACATTCATCCTGGTGTGTGAGGATTAAACCCAGGGTGCCTTGCAATGATGATGATGATAAAGAATGATGTTGGCTTCAGCTTAGAAGGGTGACTTCCCCCTCTTCCCAGATGCTAAAAACAACTTACCTCCTAAACACCTAAGAGGTCATAAGAATTAAATGGAATCAATCTGTGAATTCCTTAAAAGCAGCTTGAAACAATGAGCTCAGGAATATGAACACCCATTTCAAGAAGTTGCCTGAGTTAAAGGGAAGCCAACAGAAATGGCAGAGTAAAGACTAGTCTGGCCAGCTAGCCATTTCCTCCAAAGGCTAGGAAACCTGACTTGTATAACCTAATTTTAAAACTGCTTGGGGCAAATGAACGGGATAGATTCCTTTGCTCCTCTGTCTCTCTCGTTCTGTGGAGCCAACACAGCTTACAAAATGATAACTGTGTTTATGTCCTGATGAAAGTCCACATAGGTTACCAGAGGTGGCTGTAACCGTTGCTGATCAGCTGGTCCCAGGGACCTCTGCAAAAATGGAAGAGCCTCGCTCTCTGGCTCTGAACTGCTTTAGCTCAGGGCTACAACCAGTTCAGACTCCCACATTTAAAAAAGAATTGGAAAAAGAGGTAGTCTTTCAGATATCCTGAAAGTGTCAAAACTGGATTCTAGGACTGTTTTTAGAATGCTTTTAGGAGTTTTTAAAGGGTATTTTAATGTGTTTAAAATATGTTTTGATATCTGTATTGGTTTTTATTTGTTCATTGCCTCAGGAGCCCTTTTGGGCAGGAGGTGATACAGAAGTACTTCACATACATACATACGTACATACACATATAATCAAACATTTATGTCTTTGTAAATCAAAACCAGTAGCTTGAATTGAGCTTGGAAAACAAGTCAGTAGCCAGTACAACGGGCACAAGACTGGAGGTATGTGGTTGCTGTGACACAACTTCTCAATTAGGGGTTGGAAGCAAGGAAGGAAAGACAGGTCGGAGTCTTCCGTTACTCAGTCTCCATGCCTCCAGTCCCTTCCCTCCAGGCTTACAGTTCCATGATGCATGCCATCTCAGTCATGGGGTTAGCTTACCTGTAACGATTCTTCTTCCTTGATGAGCTCTTTGTGGGGGAACAGGTCCTTGGCCTGGATGTATTCCAAACTGGGAGGGCCTTCCTCACCCTGAATGACAAAAAGAAGAGCAGAGGCTCAGAGAGAGAGGACACCAGAGCACCTTGGCCAAAGCAACACAAAACTTGCAGCCCAGATACAAGGGAGACAAGCCAACTGCACACACCTCTCCTGATGGCCTCCACCTTCTCCCCAGTGGCATAAGCATCCTCTAAAATGTGGGTTGAATTTGGACCCCTAAGATGTCGGCTGAGTTTTAAAGCCTAAGCTGTTGTCCTCAAACTTCTGTTGGGAGGGGACATTAAAAGAAAGAAAGAAAGAAAGAAAGGACTGAACAGATCCTTTTCTGATTTTCTTTCAAAGTCTATCTGATCTAGTCCCAAGTCTACCCTCATAGCCCAGTGCTCTTATATTGTTTCTGAATCATCTTCCATGGTTCCTTCAACATTCCCTTATCAGATCTTCACAAACCAATCGTATCTAGTTTGAAGTCTTCCCATATTTTTCTTACCCAAAAGTTGGTATTCAGAGGCAGAATGCACCCAAATATGGAGTCTCCATAAAGTCCCTGCAACTAACATCTCTCTTAAGAAACTACAGAGCTTTAGCAGGAAGCAATGACTATTAAACTGGTTTAAATCTGCTGCATGAATAAGATCTTATGATTCTTTTGCAAGGCTGCTGCTTGACACTTTGATTTGCACAAAAGAAGCAGGGATTAAAAAAACATATCTCAGCCATGACTCCACTTCAAGTCCTCTGGCCACCCCATTGTGGGATGGAACTGACCCTCAAAGGTGGATGCCGGCAGAGCAGCCCAAGTTCTCTGGCAGGTTCGACCAAACTGGAAAGAGTTTTGAGTGTAGCTCTGGTGGAAAACTGTGCCTGAGGACCAGACTAACCGAGTACAGAGATGCTCAACCCCACAAGGCTGGCCGTGACAAACTTATCACGGCAACCATAAACACAACCACAAGAGGAAGAGGGGCGACCTCCAATGATGAAATTACAGCTCTTCAAGGTAAGCAATAAATATATATTTTTCTTTCCAAGCCAGGACAAATCCCCCCACATTCCTTCCCTGAAGCAAAATCTTTTCCCTAACACATCTTTTCAGTCTGAAAGGAGCCACAAGTCTTAGCAACCAGAAAGACTAGAAAATACTTAACATTCCTAGGAACTAGCAGATATACTTTTTAAAAACCTGGTGTTTGGGAGGGTTTTTTTTTTCAGCCTTAGGGTTCACTTGTATTATTTAAAACAAATGTAGGCATAACCTCATCTCTGTCAGTATGTCTCCACTGCTATATTTCACTGTCTTTTTACCCTACACAGTCACCAAATAATGGTTCTTCTTTTACTCCCATCTGCTCTTTTTTGCTTTAAAAAAAAACAACAAGAACAATCTGAGGAACATCAAATGTTCTTTCTTTAGAATGGCCAATTTCCAAAACCCATGGATTCAAATGACAAGAAAAGCGATTCTGAGTATTCTTTAGGAAGAACTTGGTGATGATAGGAGCTGTTTGACAGTGGAATGGACAGTGGAAAGGTAGCTGCCTCTCTTTTGTTGGAGGTTTCTAAGCAGAGGTTGGATGGCCACCTCTTGAAGATGCCTTAGCAGTGGATTCCCTGGATGAACCCTTGGGTGACTTCCAACTTTATGTTCTATGAACAACCAATGCAAAGGTTGTGAACCTCATTATGAGCCTGGTTAATTATAGAGACACACCTCGCTCTTGCAAAAACCTCGTTCTCCATGGTTGGAATGGGCCAAGAGAGTCATGAGGTCAACCCTAGGTTCTGCTCTGATGGGAGGACCTAAGCACAAAATCATTGAGAAGGCTGGGAATGGCCTGAAGCTTCTGCTTTGCAGACAGATGGCTGAAAGATCTCACGTAGCAGGGTTGAGAAGAAAACCTTTGTCTGTGATCCTAGAGTAGACAGACAGACACAAGTTCAGTCAAAGGTGGGAAACTTTTTTCAGAGAAGCGTCTTGGGGGCCTTATCCCGGTGGCAGGTAGGGCAAAAGAGGTACTGCCAAAACACTAGTATATTTTAGCTTAAAACTGACTGCTGGTCACTAAGCCTTGGGAGAGACATTTCAACCTGGAAGAACTGGGGGTCTTACAAAAGCAAGGTAACATAGGTGAGGGGCATGGACACCCAGCGAAGCCCGAAAACTTGGATTGAGCCTTGGAAGGGCTGGATTTGGCCCTGGGCTCAAGCTTCCTAAATGGGGAATGAATGGATCATTAGTGACAGGGTGTTAGGCAGCTTCAGATGGCAGATTGTATCTGGCTCAGTAGTCCAAAGACTTAATTCTGTATATGACAAATTTGCTCAAGTGTCAATTTTGTCTGTTGGATCTAAGACTGAACCACTGCAGTAGTACTCAAGAAAACCACAGCCAAGGCCCAGAGGCAGTCTGAACTAGTGTTATTGAAATAGCTGTATATTTTTCGGCTCAGTAATGTGAAAGCTTTTCTCCTTCATAGGGAAAACATTCTGGCCACACAAGAGAAGCAAGAAAGGTATCCATTTCAAGCCTACAAGAGATTGATTTTGGATGCCCCTTTGATCCAATTAAGAGACACACAGCCTTGCGTCCTTTTAGTCTAATAATCAGTGTGGTCTCCCTTCAGGCACCAACAGAGAGCAAAATCTCTAGGATGTACTGAAATTCTTTTTCCCTTAGGAAAAAAAAATGACATCATCCCTTCATTGGAAATTCAGCACCGAGACATACGAGTTCACCAGTCATTTCTAAATATACCAAACAAGGTTTTTGCTTGCTTGCTGACCTCACAATATGGGCAATTTCTGGGGTTTTTCCTCTCATCTTCTCTTTTCTGTGGGGGTGGCAAGGTACAGAAGAGGCATTTGACAGGACAAGACAGGGGTGGGAGATTTCAGAAAACATTTGGTATCTACTAAACAACTGTAGGCAAGTGCCTGGCACTCATTGTTTCTTGAAGAAATTCTCTTTTCCAATCGGGATACTTGAAAAATTATAATTTTTGAAAACAAATATATATGTCTACCTGTGTGGCTACAGCAGGGACAGGCCTGGTTAGTACTTGGATGGGGGGCAGGCAGGGAATACCAGATGCTGTGGGTTCTATTTCAGAAGAAGGCAATGGCAAACCACCTCTGAGTCTTCCATTCCTAAGAAAACTCCAATGAATTTCCTGCGGTTTTCTTAGGTATGGAAGACTCAGAAGTGGTTTGCCATTACTTTCTTGTCCCTGCTAGAAGTCAACAGGTGACTTGAAGGCACACAATGTGATGCCTAGACCAACTGCTGGCAGAAAAGAACCTGCAGCCAGGAGAGAGGGGTTGAAATTTTACTATTTTGATTACCTGGGACTGAGGATGCATTCCCTTCCATGTTTTGACCACTGATTTAAGTTTCCAGGCTACAGAATTTCTTCTGACAAGCACCCAAGCCACTTGCGCAAGAGGTAATAACCTTGGCTATTAATACACACACACACAATTTGAAGATGGCGGAAGGAAGGCAGTCAAAGCACCTGTAAGACTTGGCAAAGGTGTTTTGACAGTGGCAAATCTCCAAAATAGCAAGGTCCTTGGGGGATTTATTCCACCCCCATAAGACCACTGACATTAAACCTGAAAAGTGCCCCCACAATGAAAAACATGGCAGTAGGGTTCCAAAAATTAACCAACATTTGTGATGATATCGAACACCTAAGAGCTAAGAGTTTGCAAAGTGATAGTCTGGCTAAAGTAAGCATGAACTGGATCCCAAACACTGGAACTCAGTGCTAACTAGCTGCTGATCCTTTCCATGTCATGGAGAATGAGCAACCAGTACACAAATGCATGTTTATGTGTGGGCACAACCAGTCACACCAGAACATTTGAGCTTCCAGGGTCCTCTTGGTCTTCTGTTCTTCATATGCATATGTGCCTCGTTGTGTTAGTTATGGAAACACACATCTCCTTAAAGGCAGTGTGTATGGATGCATGTGCCCCCTCATTCCCTCATGAAATTAATTCTGAGCATAGCTAACCAATTTTTTAAAATATTGTCTTGTAACCCTTCCCATTTCTTAAGAGTAGCCACCGTTTTTTCCCTACCACCCACCTCCTTGTGTGTACTACCTTACCCAGAATAATTGCCAGGGATAGACGAGGGATTCCCACAGTTTCTCTCACTGCACCCCTTCCCTTCCACTGCATATTCTCTCCAACTGTCCTGATTTGCCAGGGAGAGTCCAGAATAATACTCTGCTGTCCCATTTTCTCAGGTGCTTTCAAAATGCCCTGGTTTCTCACTCTTCCTCCTACTTTCCCTCTTAGTCCTCTGCTTACTTCATTTGCAGCAAACTGAGTTCCAAGTGCAAAAGCAGTCTGCACTCCATTAACTCTGCAGAGGGGAGAGGAGAAGAGGGTAAACTCAGGCAAAAGCAAACTGCTGCAGCCTCTCCTAGTTTGCATATTCTCTCTCGTTAATAATAACTTTCATCATTTTGACAACACTATGATATTGCTTGGCTACATATGTTCAAGTTTTCATCTGTGAAGCTGGGGGGGGGGGCACTATACCACTGTGTTGTGCAGTAGTTTGACTGCTGGACTACAACTTGGGAAAACAGGTTTTGAATCCCCCCTCGGCCCTGGAAACTCATTGGGTGACCAACAGTGAGTCAATGAACGTCAGGACCATAGAAACATAGAGTAGGAAGAGACCACAAGAGAGCCACACTCTCTCAGCCTCAAGAGGAAGGCACAGGCTAAGAAAATCCTGTGATAAGTTCACCTTAGGGTCACCTTAAGTTGGAAACAACCTGAAGGCACCCAACAATAACAATGCCATTGCCATGCGCTGGACCACAGGATTATCCCCCGACTATATTTGCACGGAGCCAGTGAGAAGTAACAGTTTTGTAGTGTTGGACTATGACTCTGGAGACCAGGGTTTGAATCTCTGCTCAGCCACTGAAACTAGCTGGATGACCTTGGACCCAGCCTCAGAAAACTCTATGATAGGGTTGCCTTTGTCAAAAATGACTAAGACACACAACAACGAATGACATTTGCATCTCTAACTTTACCCATGTGAACACACAGAGGCTTGTAAAGCATGGTACCCACACTAAAAAGCATCACAGAAGGTACAGAGAGGACAACAAAACCACACACAACACAACTCACATCCCCTGATACTCTTGCCCACCTGCCCCCATTTCTACTTCTAGCCGAGCCTTTGAAGAGAGATGTTTTCCTAGACTTCTCCCTCATCCTCAGCAGGCCCAAGTCAGGATGTCCTCCAGAGGCAAAAGGCGACCGACGGAGCGCATTGCTGAGTAAGTGCCCTTCCAATGACAGCCTATGGCTGCCCATCAGTGATGCTGAGAAGCGGAAGGAACCGGCCCCATCCTTCCTGCCCCCCAAGAACAGCAACCACAATGTAGGCATGAACCAGATCCCAACTCTTTCCTGGTTTTAGGAAGCAACCTTAGAAGAGGACTGGGAAGGACAAAAAGGGTGATGGTGGTGTAATCCTAATGGGAAGGCCTGCGCTGTGCCTCAGCCGGCCCGGCCCTCTTCTCAGACAGCCATGTGGCTGCAATCCAAAGGAGCACAAAGCCAATGCGCCACACAGCCACCCAAAAGAGGGAGGTGGGGGAGAGGATCGTCCTTGGTAAGGCTACCAGCCTGGGGGATGGCCTAGTGGACCAGGGAGGCAAAATCTCTACCTGCATGTCGTGGCCCAGGGGTGCTGGGTCAAAATGCAATGGATGACCAGAACCATGGCACACCTTTCCCCCCTCAACATAAATCTCCCAGGGACTGTGTGGTAGAAGACCCCCTCCGCCCCCCAGTCAGAGACTGGGAAGCCTACAAGAGGGAGGCGGAGGAGAAGAATGGGGCAGAGAGAGCCACTCCCTAAGCGCCAGGCTGAAGGGAGCTGTGGGAAAGGGCCAGGCATCCCTCTGGGATGCTCTTTTTCCAAGGACTCCCCCAGCACCACCCATATTGGATGCAGAAAGAAATGTAGACAGAAGGGAGAAAAGGAGGTGGGGAAGAGGGAAGGAAGGAAGGAAGCCCACTTACAAAGCAGTTGAGCATGGAGCAGGAGACACGGGCTGGCCGAGTCATGGTTGCTTCCAGGGGAGG
>CM034711.1:12993478-13012792 GCA_020142125.1 Phrynosoma platyrhinos
TAGAGGGTTCTTGAGAAGGAGGAATCTAAAGCTGAGGAGTCCACTGCCTGAGCCCCACCTTAAATGCAAGAAAAGGTGGGATGGTGAATTCATTTTGCCAGAAAGGAGGTCAGTAAAAGGAGGGCAGAATGTTAGGAATGTGGGTCCACTGGGAAATATCAGGAAGGAGGGGAAGGAGGTAACCGCGAGTGCCCCCAATCTGTTCTCTCCCCAGAACCTCAGGTATCCGGATTCCCAGTCCGATCAAAATGTATTCTGGGAATGATGGGAGAATCGCCTCAGACTGCACAGAATCAGAGTCCAGAGGAATCTCAAGGTCATCTAACCCAGCTCCAAATCCTGGTGCAGAAAATGCACACAAGGACAGCATCCCCAGGAGGATGGCTATCTCACCGCTGTCCCAGAATAATGATAACAACAAAAACAAAAACACGCTTGGACCAAAAAGTAGATGGAAGTCCCTTTTTGGTTTTGAAAAGCAAGTACTAAGAAAAGGGAGAGATTAAACAGAGGCAGAGGAAGAGGGCTGCAACCTATTTCAAAGGTGAAGAAGCATTGCTTCCAGAGGTTTCTGACAGAGACAACTGACCTATCTTCATGGTTTTGGTCAGAAAAAGGTGTCCTATGAGAAAGTGTGGGGCCTGGAGCGGAGCACAGAACAGCCTTGCCAGCAACTGGAGGCCCCAGGGCTGCACTTTGCTGCATTTCCATCTCCAAAATACACCAGGGGCAGGAAGCCTCCCGGTACCTTGGTTGCTTGTAGCATCTCCTGAATCCTGTGCAACCCCAGGAAAAACCCAGTGAATCTCTGCCCTCTCTCCCTTTGACAGATTCACGCTCACTTCTTATTTGCATTCCTGGCACGTTCCTGGGCTCCCCTGAAGACGTGCAGATGCTTCCAGGACAGATCAGGAAGAACTCTCTGTTGCTTCTCATCGAAACAAGGAGCAACTGTGACCTGACAAGGCTTTTGGGGAGAGACAGCCCCCGCCACCCCTTTCTGCCTCCGAAAGGGTGTTGTTTGGGCTTTGGGTGATGAGGAAAAACAAATGTCCTCCTCAATTTTACCAGACAGCAAGCTACGGTTGCATCACAAAGCAAAACCCTAAACACCCATGGAATCGAACCCTACCATTAATGACACTTCCTTCTTGAGGCTGTCAATGGAAACTTCAGAGGAATGCTCCCCCAACTCTGATACCAACAATAAAAAAAAATGCAACCAAAGTTAGAGACCTTCATCTCTGAATGGATCAAATCAAATTTTCTAGTCCTCAGTGAACTCACGTGGTAGAATATTCAAATTGAAATCTAAGAAGCAGGGATAATCAATATACGAGGGCCATGGGTGCTTCTACTGATCAGGAGTCCAGGACTCCGTCTATATTCTTCAGTATATCTCCTCCTCACCCACCCCCCTAATAACAGAGATCAGTTACATGTTTATGCCACAAAATACAAACACAAACACACACTAAACATTAAAAACCAACTAATGTAATTCAAAAGCTTGCCAACTGGTCCAACAAAGGGGTAGGCCCTACCATTCCCATGTGTTGCACATTTTTGTGGGCATGAAGTCTATGGATATAATAAGAAAGCAAAACTGAAACGCCCACAGTAACATTTAAATATATTTATCTCATCATCTTCTCAGTCCTTGTTATGTGCCCGACCAAAAGGGCACCGTATTTTCTTGAGTGCCACTGGGTCAGCCTTTCCCACATAACTCTGGATGTCCTGAATCAAGCAGGGTGTGTGTGTGTGTCTGTGTGAGAAAATCAGTGAACACATGTAGGACAATATTCAAAGTAAAATTTAAGAAGTGGGTGGGGGGCTAGTCAATATATAAGGGCCAGTTTCTCTTCTACTTCCATGAAACCAAACGCCCTCTTCACCTGTTGATTCTTCCTTGCACATGCCCAACTATCACATTTAAAGAGTCAAACACATAGTTGAGAATCCCTCAGTTGCTGCATAATGTGTAGCTCAGCTTTGTATGTATGTATGTATATGTATGTATATGTAAAGTTTCTGATTTAAAATCATACTTGAGGTCCTGTTCTTAAAAGCACTCTGCATGCCATATTGTCCCACTAAAGTGAAAAAGTGAATTCCCAACACTGCAGATATTTGATTCCAAAATGAAACAAGTAGGAATTGGAGAAACACAGATCCGTCCTCCCTCACTACTGAACTAGATTTGGGCTAAACTATTTTTCCAGTCCTGCAGGTCAGGGCAGCGGGCCATCTTGTAATGCTCCATTTCCGGACACTCTTTCCTAAGATGAAGAAAGCACAGGAAAAGGAAAGGCAAAGTGGCAGTTTCTAGCCTTGATGGATGGTCTTCTCATTGACAGCCCTTCAGTTATCTGAAGGGGGAAATGATCTCCTCTGCAGTCAGCTTCTCTTCTCCATGCTAAGCATACCCAGTCCTTCCAAGCTTTCCCTACCAGACTTGCTGCTCTTCATATCCCTGATCAGATTTGCTGCCTTCCTCTGAACCAATTCCAGTTTTTAACTCTTTTCTTGACTACCAATTCTCACTGCATATTTCTACCCTCCCCTACTACCCTGTTTCAAACTATTTTTTCTCCCAGCTGAGCTCTGAGACCAGAAAGAAATCCAGTTGTAGGGTGAGTGGTACTTGCAGGAGATTGTTCAGGGGCACATGAAGGGTTAAACCAAAGGTTGGAGGAGGAAGATCTGTGGGACAAATGCAAATTTAGAGAAGTATTTGGGGGGCGGGTGGGTTGTGGGGGACAGCATTTATCTAGAGTGGTGGGTGAGGTCAACAGCAAAGGTTACTACCACCAGTAACTAAGCTTTTAGAGAGAGATTACAGCCTTTTAAAAGGAGAAGTTTTCAAAAAGGTACCTGTGTCCCCTGTTTCAGCATAAAATTGCAAAAAAGGAGGGGGGGGGCAAGGAGAAAGAATCCAACAGAAGCTTTGAGACTAACGGCTGTATTTTAGCATGAGCTTTTGTGGTTATTGATCCACTTCTTCAGGTGCACTGAGGGAACTGCAAGTGCTGCCCCAGAGACATTCTGATAATTCTTAATATACCTGTGGCTTTGCTTTCAACTCCATTAGTACCTCAGAAGAAGTGGATGGATGCCCACCAAAGCTCATGCTAAAATGAAGTAGTTAGTCTCAAAGGTGTGGCTAGATTCTCTCTCTTTCCCTTACATACTTTTTTCAGTTTTAAAATTGGGAAGGGGGGGGGAGGAGAAAACCCCCACAAAAACCTAGGAAAGAGGGACAGTTTGGGATTCATCGCCAGGGTGGGAAGTCCCTTTCTCTTGGGTTAAGTATTATCTTCCTCTCCTACAAATGCATCTATTGTACTCACTAGGACAACAGCAAACTTTGAGAACTGTCAGATTAACATCCACACCCCCCCCCCAATCCTGTGTTAAGACCTATGCTCAAGTCGCCTGACAACATGGCCTGGGTTGGGCAAATCGACATTGTCCAGAGCACAAGATAAAAGAGCAAAACCAGGGTAAAAGCACAACCACACCATTGAATCAAAATTGCTAAAAAATCAATACTCAAAAGCACCTCCTCTGCCATTGTGGCACCCTGTGGCTTTCCTCCCAGGGCTAAGTATGTCCAATTTTTTGACTGAAAAAATTTAAATTCAATTTTTGACTGCCCATTCCCCCCCTGAAATTCAAAGCAAGGCCATTTCCTTCAGTGGAGTGTGCCAGAGGTTCTGACACCACACATTCCTGCTCCAAACTATCCTCTCCGTGAACCAAGAGCAAATTCTACATTGTCCAAGGGAAAGACACTGATGTATGCACATTCCAGTGGCCTGCCTCATCTACCTATGGCAGGCTGCTTTCAGTCAAAAAATAATTCACACTGTAGTCAGACCACTGCAGGCTTTGGGGGGTCCGCAGAGGTCTTGGGGGGCTGCAAACTGTGTGGCCTACACAGCTGCGCTGAAAACAACATCTGTAACTTTCTTTTTGTTGTTGTTATTGTATTTATTTGTGTGTATGTGCCTTCAAATTGGTTCTGACTTACGGTGACCCTATTATAGTTTTTTTTAGCAAGATTTTTACAGAGGAGGTTTGCCACTGTCTTCCCCTAAGGCTGAGAGCTTGCCCAGGGTCACTCAGTAGGTTTCATGGTCAAGCTGGGAACTGAAACCTGGTCCCAGAGTCATAGTCCAAAACTCTAACCACTGCACCACGCTCATATGTATTCATATACCTCCTTTCCCCTCCCGTATGAGACCCAAGGAGGCTTGAAACAGTTAAAAGAGACACAGCTAAAAAGTATGAAAAGTTTACAAATAGATTTAAATTATCCATAAAATTAAAGCCAGTTAAAAAAGCATAACTATTTAAAATGACAAATAAAACACAGACAGTCCAGCACAATTCTGCAAGGCCAAATCCCCTGGAGAGTGGTCAGCCTTCAACAAGACTTCAATGAGATTGTGAAATATGCTTGTGAAATATTCATTGCATAAAAGAAGTCTTACAGCAACGGCCAAAAACATGCAAGACAACTTTCTGAATGGTGGGTTTGCACTAACCTTTTTTGGGGAGGGCAGGAATGCAACTGCATGTTAATATATCTGAACAGTTGCAGCTTTCAGCTTGTCCTCAAGTTATAGAATTGTAAAAAAGGTTATCAAAATTAAGATGACTTTTGTCTTTTTAAACACAAGAAAAACTAAACTTGCTAAATGCTTGTGGGCCACTGAAATGGTCTGCTGCTGACTCATTCAAGGTAGACCCCCAAATTTTGATGCACAGCACGAAAAAGTCCTTTTTTTATTACCAAGTTTTGATTACCAAAAACCAAATTTTGATTCGTAGCATGAAAAACATAAGTATCTTCTAGGGGATGGTTTGCGGATTGCCCTCCCACAAGAGGCTCACCTGGTCCCCTCCCTATTCTCTTTCTATCGGCAGGCAAAGACCATTTCATTTAGACAGGTCTTTGGCTCTTCACATCCTGTGAAAGAAGGGCCTTTTAAAGGGATGGGTTAGACTTTGGTCCTTTTTGTTACATTCTAAAGTGTTCTAAAAACTGTTTCAGTTTACTGTTTTGAACTGAGTTGTTTATTTAATTAAAAAAAAAACTTTTGTATCAACTCCATAATATGAATGAAATTTGAGCTATTGAAGATTTTCAGTATTTTCTGAGAAATTGAGGGATACCAGAGCCAGAAACCTGATTTTGCCAGGAGCTCCTGTCCTCTTTCACCTTGGGCGCCATCCATGTCTTCATCAACTGAACTACTTTGGTAATAACAATAAGCTCTTGAGTTTGGCTTTCATTCTGGATTAGCTAGCCCAGTTTTAGGGCTCATCCTCAAAGCAAACATAGGCATGCCATAAATTTAAGGAAGGAACGGGATTGGAATAAAGACTGGAGGGTGCAGGTTTGCCAATTCCTCCTCCTTCTGTCTAGCACTGGAACCTGACTTTTAGATTTTCCTTCCTCCTGGATAAACAATTGGAAACTTTAAGATCTGGTGCTATATCAAGGATTAATTAAACATTAGTAGAGAGCAATAATAGATTGGGGGGGGCATCAGCTATTAAGCCTGAGCTATAGGCTAGGCCAGTGCTTCTTAAACTATCCAATGTGGGTTTTTCTTCTCCCCATTGTGCCAGGGACTGGCTCTATATTTATGCCCATTCACAACAGCTGTTTCTTTCTTTTCTGGAAACTCGCCATGGACTAGCAACTAATAGCTCATGGACTGGCATTGGCCCAAAGACCGCCACTTTGAGTTGCACTGGCCTGGGAGGAACTTCATGGCAGAGTTTCTGTTCATTTGGAGGTATTTTCATACTCTGCTATCATGTACACAAGAAAAAGAAGGGGAGAAAAAACCGAGATGATTGTAACTATAGTGAGGGCTTTGAAAAATAAAATAAAAGGGCAAGTTAGGGTAGGTATACTTTCAGGCTACTTTAGTTACGTCATTCTTCCGCCCTCGAGCCATAGGCACCCAATCCTGTTCTATTCATTACAAGAGCCACAGAATAAGCAAGCTCTTACTTCTTACTGCAGACAAGCAAACATGGTTCTTTGTTGCTGCCAGGACAGAGAACAGAACTGAAAATGAGAAGCAGAGCTGAGGAAAGTCTGAAGGGTGGAGTCTAACCCGCAAGACAAAGTTCTGCTTTAATTCCTTAAGTTTCACATTACTATACAGGGAGGGATGAGCCTTTTTTTAAGGGCCACTTAGGATGATTGGGAGCAGGACAAATCCATCCTCAAGTCCACATGTTCTCTAAGAACTTCAGCAATCTAAGAACTAACAACAACAATCACTTGCCAGGCAGCTATAATTAGGGAAATGTGGTAGCAAAGAGATTCCTGCCCTCAGGCTGATAATCTGAATTTCTACCACTGTAATTCCTTCAACTGGCAGCTCTTGCCTACTCCCTCCCCGATTCTGACTCGGCTCTGGCATGTCTCCTTGCATCCCTGACTTTGCAACAGAAAGTAGTTTGTCTGTGACTCCCTTTCACAGGTGAGGTGTCCCCTCCGTAGGGCTCCAGCATGCTGCTACCATGGCATAAGTTAAAATAGCAAGTGGGAGAGGCTGGGAGAATAGTTCCCCTTCCCATTTTTTTAAAAAAGTCTCACTCTGAACAGAATGGATCTCATCTGATTTTGGAAGTGAAGCAGGTTCAGGCCTGGTTGGTGCTTGGGTGGGGGACCAACAGAAGGGAACCAGTCACGGGGATAACCAGGGAGGGCTAGGCTAGAATCCTGCCAAAAATGCTGGGGAGCTGCTGCCGCCTGTTAAGAGTTGGCAATACTAGACTAGATACACTCCCAAGCTCAGTGTAAAGAAAGCTTCATATGTTCAGACTAAAGAAGTTTCCTTTGTTCTCGAATGGCACTGCTGTGGCTCCTTCAGTTCTGCAACGCTTCTTGTTGGGACAGTTCCTTCATTTCCTAACTTCAGATACCCGACATGCCCCAGAATTAGGGACCTCCAAGCAAGCTCAGAGTCCAGAGCCAGAGCGGAGTGAGAGGGAAGGAGACCAAAACAGGAAGCCCACTTACCATGGTCGTTCTCTGGGTGATGGCCACCTCCGTACTCTCTCCAGAGCTGCTCAAGATCCACCTGGGAGGGAAGGAAAAGACAGCCTGTGGGTAGGGTCCAAAGTGGGCAAGGGGCCAAAGCTGGCAGTGGCAGGGCTACCCCATGCTCTCTCATGTAAACACACACATGGGCATTCATTTGTGTACACATACACAGAGAGATGGGGAAAAGCCTTCTATTGAAGCTAACATGAGACTTCTTCCAAGTTTAATTTAAGTGGAGGGGGTTCCTCAGCTAGGACCCTCCCTGCTCCCAAAAATCTAGTTTCAATGGAGATTTTCTTCCAAACATAACTACAGTGTAGAGGGAGGAGTGCTGGGGGAGAAGGGGAGGTTGTCATATTTCCTTCCTCACCATTCCCAGTGCTCTTCTGCCCAGGAAATATATTTTTAAACACCTCCACTAGCACCCAAGGAGGCTTAAAGAACAACAACCAATTGCCCCATGAAGGAGGGGGAGGAAAGAAGTTCCTCCCCCTCACTTGACTCTGAGTGCCCTTCAACTATCACTCACTGACATAAAAGGCTTGGGTCCAGGCTATTTAAAGGTACCTTATCTCCATTTATGAGCCCAGTGCAGATCGAAGATCTTTTGGAAAGGTACTTTCCTACAGTACCATGTTCTCAGGCTTGTTTAATGGGAGCAAGGGAGACAGGGCCTTCTTTGTAGCTGCTCCCAGACTTTGGAGCTCCCTTCCTAAAAAGGCCAGGATGGCTATCTGTCCTTGCTGTCCTTACTCAGACAACTTAAAACTTTTTTGTTTTTGTTTTGCTGTCAGGCTTACAGAAATACACTGGGATGAGCTTTTAATGCTGTGTGGTGCTGTTTTTAAAGTTTGTACATAGTCTTTTAATGAATATGTTTTTAACTTTATAATGTGTCTAATTGCTTTTAAAAACATTCCTATATTTAAACTTTCATTTGCATTTTTCTATAGTTTTAAATCGGTATTGTTTTTAAATATGTTGTTGCCCACCTTGAGTCTCATTACTGAGAGAAAAGTTGGGTACAAATGTATAAAATCATAACAACAGGCACAATTGCAAAACTTGATGTTGAGGATAGCCAAGAAGAGTTGGCTTCCATCCTAGTGCCTTGCTGAGGTGGCAACTCTGAGGACATATACAGTCACCTCCTGTCTCAAACCTGGCCTCCTCATCTTAGATGTGAGTCAGGCGCTCCTTGCAGCCTAGGAAAGAGCACAGTCTGTGTGTCTCTCACAGATGGATGAATACTGGCTGCATTCCAGTGTGATTCAGAGTCAAGCTCCCCTCTTCCAAGGCACCTCTTCCAAATCCCAAACTGACCTCATCCCTCCTCTCCTTCTCAGGTGGACTCAGGTGAGTATCTGAGCGGAGCACCCTTTTCAGAGGAAAGGCCATCCAGAGTGCTATGAGTAAGGAGCATTCCTAGCTCCCTGCATCTACAAGGTGGGTTGTTTTAGTACTTATTTCATACTTGAGTGTTTGGGTAAGAATTTGTGTTAGGTCCAAAGGCTAACTCTCTGTCCCATTGCTCTCCGGAGGATGCAAAGACTTTCCAAGAAACAATAACAAAAAAGGGAAACGGCTGGGAATCTACTTCTGGTTTTGAAAACCAGGGGCTTTTGAAAACACAAGCTATTTAAAAGGTCAATTGTTGTTCCTGAAGGCTTCAAGGAAAGGCTCTACATCCCCTTCCCCCATACACACACTTCCTTTTAGGTCACAAAAGAGGAAATCAGGGTATTTGCAATGGAAGATCATTGACTAGATCTGGGGCATGGGCGTCCTTTTTTATATATAATAAATACCCCAGTTGTGCATATTGTGTGAGTGTCTGTGTGTCTGGGTATGTGCCTTCAAGCTACCTGTCAACCTATGGTGACCCCATCAATTTCATAGTGTTTTCTTATGCCAAGAGCCCTCAGAAGTGATTTTGGTAGTTCCTTCCTCTGAAATAGAGCCTACAGCACCAGGGATCCCTTGGCGGTCTCCAATCCAAGTATTATAACATCTGCAGGGGTGCATGATTCCCACACGTGGTATAAAGACAAAATGGCTCAACCAGTCCCAGCCTAGACTGTGTTTTGGAGGCAGGTGATGCAGCTGCCTTGCTGATGCTTAGCAACTCCAGCGCTAGTCAGAACCTGGGTGGTGATAGCCCGAGGCAAGCCATTTTAAGTTCTTTTGTGGAAGAAAAGCAGAACATAAGCATAGTATGCACCATAAACAGAGTGCTCATTGTAAAGTATTAAGCAAAGTTGGTTCACTATTAGCTTCTTGCCTGTGAAGAAGGGTGTGGGTGTGATAAATCAGAAGACTTCATAAAGCTGTCTGGGACAGATTTTGAACAATATGTAGAGTTTTACGGGGTAAGGGTAAAAGCAGCAGTGAGAAGTGATTCAAAACACCATGGGAAGTTGGCCCCTTGTGCTCTCTGGCACTTACCTAGTCTTTGAATACTGTAGAAGGCCTTTTCAGTGGAATATATTGTACTTTTATCATCCTTATGCCTTTTAAAATCAATGTTTTTAATGTAGGTCTTTATTTATTTCTGTTGCTTTAACTAAATTTTGGTTTTAATTTGTATTGTAAGCCTACTTGGGTCACGTACTGGAAGAAGGTTGGGATATAAATTAAATCCATCCATCCATACCTTGAGAATCAGTCCTTCTCTGTTTGCAGGTGCTGGAGTGTACTGAAAACTGACATTTTCCTATAAGGAAGAGAACAGAAAAAGACAAGTGAACCAAAGTCAGCAGAGGAAGAAGACAGAGAATAACATCATTTTTATTCCAGCCCTGCCCAGCAAGTGATGGCATTGTGATCTCATGGCAGTGCCACTTACACTTGAGATATTTATTATCTGCATTGACACCATGAGGACGGAGAAGGAGATCTGGACAAACCCAGGCTTTCATTTTCAGGTTGCAGCAGTGTGTCTGTAGTAAACAATGCAATAAAGATGGAGCTGGGAATAAATGGGACCCTGTTCTAGTCCATTCTCCTGTAGCTTTGTGTGCATGCCTACAAAAGACAAGGTTAAGAGCAGCTCCCTCCAGTATCCCTTACTGAGTATGCATGAATCGCAAAATAGAGAGAAAAGGCAGATAAGTCTGCCCCACTAGATTTCCCCAAGCATATTCAAAGATCCTGGATCTATATGTTTAGCCATCAAGATGGAAACTGCAAGAAACCTGGAGGCTGCCAAAACAAAAAGTCATCCCTGGATGGATTCAATAAGCAAGTGGTCTCTAGAACTTTCAAAATGGTTTTGTTTTCTTATGCAAGGCCTCCCTGAGCTGGATATTTTGTCTCATGAAAAGTTTGCTAATACTTGTTGAACTGCTCATTTTATTTATTTATTTATTTATTTTGGTGGAGTAAGAGCCAGCATGGCATAGTGGTTTGAGCATTGGACTACAACTCTGGAGAGCAGGGTTCGAATCCCTGCTCAGTCATGAAAACCTACTGGGTTACTATAGGCAAGATGCACTCTCTTAGTCTCAGATGTAATCCCCCTCTGAATAAATCTTGCCAATAAAATACAATCATAGGATTGCCTTATGGTCGCCTTAAATCAGAAAAGATGTGAAGGCACACGACAAAAGCAACTTATCCCTATTTTTTTTCTTGTTATTCCTGCCTCTAGAACCAAATTTTCTGTTAAATAAGCGATGCCTAGGAACCCACTGACTTTGTTCACTGAGGTACACCAATAAAATCAAATACCTGTAGCAAGATCTTCTCTCAGGGGAAAGCTGAAAAAGGATAACTCTCTCACATGTTAAACAATTCCAGACCTGTCCAAATGCATCTGAGGAAGTAGACTTAAGTCTACAAAAGCTCACGCTGCCAACTTTCTTTCAGTGAGTCTCAAAGCAGCTACAAGATCTTTCTACATACTGATTCTGCAGACTAACATGGCTATACCTTTGAATCCCAGAGCTGACCACTCAGGAACAAGTCCTACCAAGTTCGATGGTGCTTAGCATCCAGTACATTGGTTTAGGATTGCAGTGTGAATCCTGCTAGTACCCTACGCTGGCAAATGCATTTTTTCCCTAGGGTTAAGGCAGAAAATTTCTGCCAAGTCTAAGCAGCCAATTTCTTCACCACTTCACGTCCTTCAGGTTTTCCCTTATGCTACAACCCATCTAGGAAGGTGTTGTTACACCAATGTAGTATATCAACAAGATTCTAGCTTGGATCCTTTGGGTGGAAACCTGGGGCATGAACTTTTTAAATAAACAGGCAAGAGTGTTGATATCTTATGTCTATTCATTCACTGTAAATGTTTATATACTGGCCCAACCAGCAATGCCCTCAGGGTGGTTTAACAAATATAGAAAATGATCAATAAAAATCATACATTTTACAATAAAAACAAATAAATCAGCTCAAATGGCTTCTTAATTTATTATATACCATCATACCCTTATAGTATTGGGGCTCTTACAATATTCAAATGGCAAGAACCAGAAATAAAACATTTAACCATAAAAACAGTCAGAAATATGCACCACAAACAGAATGCCTGCTGGAAGACAAAAGCCTCTTTTTTTATATACGAATCTAGAGACCAGGGCTCAAATCCTTACTGGGTGACTTTGGGCAAATCACACTCTCTCAGCCTCAGAGGATATCATTCTGACTGACTAAAAAAAGGTGTCTAAAAACAAAAAAGTCTCCCTTATCCAGAACTCTGAAATACTTCAAAAACAAAACTTTTTTTTACATGGGTGGCTGAGATAGTGACAGCTTTGCTTTCTGATGGTTCAATGTACACAAACTTTGTTTCATGAACAAAATTATTAAAAGTATTGTGGACAAAATTACCTTCAAGGCTATGTGCATAAAGTACATACAAAACATAAATGAATTTCATGTTGAGATTTGGTCCCATCTCCAAGATATCTCATGACGTATATGCAAATATTCAAAAATCCGAAAAACTTCGAAATCCAAAACATTTCTGGTTTCAAGCATTTTGGATAAGGGAGACTCAACCTGTAGCTACAAAGACTGCAGGAACCAACCATCGTCTTAGAGGATGCAGTCCTTCACCTGTAACAGAAAAGGGAATGCCTCTTCTAAAACGAGAGACACACACCTCTTTAAAGCAAATTGTGATCTCTTCTCTGCAACACAAATGCAACTAGTTCATCAACCAAGGCTCACGTAGTTCCACAATAATACGAGTTCCACCTACCTGAGAGTAAGCCCCAGTGAACTTAGTGGTGTTTACTTTTCAGTGAACATGTACAGGACTGCCCTGTTAGTCAGCTTCTATGCTTTCCCCAGGTGACAGTCCCAATACAAATAAAGAAAAAAGAGAGAAGAGGTAGCCATGTGATCTATGAGTTAAAAACCAAAAGCAGAGTTGAGCAATTCCTTTAGAAGGCTCCTAAAATGTCACAAATGTGGGGCAGGCTTTGTCATTCTTCCCAAGTGCAGAGATACCGAGGCATCACCGGGAATGGCCTCGTTCCTGTATTCATTGCAGGCAAAGGGGAAGAGGGTTTCTACACTCCCTGTCAACTGGGGGTCGATTGTTGGAGTCCTTTCCCAACCAACTGCAGCAGGGAAAAAGAGCCCTTCTTCTGCTACCCTAAACTTCATTTAGCTGTCCTAGCCAAAGCTGCCAAAGCAAATGCCTTGCAACTATGCAACAAAACCTCAAGACGGAGAGGTTTGTATATGGACTGGACCGAGCGGTTAAAACTTTCTGCAATTCACCATTCAGGAACTGCCACGAAGGACCATCTCCTTCAAAGAGAAACATTTCTTAAAAGCACAGGACTTATCAGGAACATAATTTACAACAGAGCCTTCTTCCACATACTCCAATTACAACATTCAGGAAACTCCTGTCGATACAAGATACACTTAATATTCTGGAATCACCCTTTAAAGCTTTGATTTCCACAAGCATGGAGTAAACCTGCCCTTACCTTTGCTATAGTTAACCAAAAAGTGTCCGGGGGGGGGGGGAAGAGAGAGAGCTCAAGAGACAGCCAAAATTAGAAGCTGCTGAACTGAAACTTAATAAGATCTCTGATCCCGTTTCTCACGGTCTGAATAGAAGTGTGGGTGGCCCCAGTGCTGCAGAAAAGCTCTGCTCCTCATTTGGTTTTGTGACCATCATTACATGGTCACGCCTTGATGCTTGAGCAAATATGAAGGCCAAGCCCTCTTGTGGGGCAGGTTTTGACTGGGTGGCTCTGCTTTTTTGTACAATCCCATTGTCCCAAGATGTCATCATAACCTTTCCCCCATAGATACCCCAATACTGCTGCTGCCTAGTATGCCAGGGGAGGCCCTCTCAGCAGCAGTCGTCTTGCCAAGCAATCCCACCAGCACCACCAGATAAAGATGCTTCGCAAAGTAAGAGGCAGGAGGAAAAGAGGAAGACCAAATTAGCAATGGATAGACTCCATCAAGGAGGCCACAATGGCAGCCCTGAGTTTGCATGACCTGAGCAAGGGTGCTGATAACAGGGTGACTCTCATGTCTCTCATTCATAGAAATACCTGCACTGAGATCCTTCCAGAGACCACCTTAACTACAACACAAACAACATCTGAGACAAAATGTAGGAGGGAGGCAATTTGCATCTCAAGAGGAACATCTCTTTTTATCTTGCTAATAAAACATACACACACACACACACACACACACACACACACACTTCCGGGAGTACTCACATGGTCAGGAGGAGGAGAGGCCTGCCTACATGAATTTCCTTCCAGTACCATCTGAACTGAGAACAGCCACATCTTGACAAATGCAGATTTGTGACTACTGTCATCCCCCCCCCCTCTCCTATATGGTTTTAACACCTTTGCCTGAGGAAGAAGCCAGTGGAGCTTCAAACGCTTGCGACATTTATTTTTGTGCCTTTCGCTTGGCCCCATAAAGGTACCCCTATCATGGGATTTTTGCAACCTAAATTGTTTTACTGGACATACCTGCTGGAAGAATGCACTTGTTGGGGGATGTAGAGAAAGAATGGACCGGGAAATCTGGAAAGTCTAAGGGCTGCAAGAACAGTCTTGGTGGCCCACACTGCTGTTTTAGCGGTTCCTCCTACAAAAGCTATCCCAACCCCAGATCATACGGTCTGCCCCATTTCCAGGTCTCTTCCAGCTTCCATGATCCCCTTTTTGAGAGGCGGGTGGCTAGAAGCTGTTGAAAAATGTCAACCTGGAGGCTCCTCCTATAGCTTTAAAATCCAGCACTCAGTTGGGAGCGTAGGCAGCACTGGTGCACTCATCTTCCTTATCTCCCCTTTTCCCATTCTAATGCTCTTCTTTTCTTCTCCTTCTTGCTATATAGAGCAAGAAGGATTCACTGTGTGCCATGCAAGGGAAGTTGGGGGAGGATAAATAGGACAGGGAAGGCAGAGAGGAGAAGCCAGGACTGCTCTGCCTCCAGAGTCAGTTGCAGATTAAACAGTATAGAAAGTATCTCCAGATCTCAATAGCCTAAATTTGTGTATCTGATGGAACCAACTTTGGCTAACTGGCTTACAAAAAGACCACAACGCCTTCAGCTGTGTAGCTTCTCCTGCACAACAGCATTTATTATCTTTGCTAATGAAGATATAATGATGCTCCCACAACGCATCCAGGTGGCTGTGGGTGACAAAACTAGATGGGCTAGTAACTTGTGCGTTGTTACTAGCTGCAAGGCAATTCAATGGAGATTATGCAACCACACACAGAAAGACTAGCTATGTGCTGTTAAAAAAGAAGAAGAAAGAATCCCATCTAACTGTTGGCGCTGGGGATTCAAAAGGAAAGCCAGGACAGTGTTATATTCTTTCTCTATAATGTTTCATCAGTTGTGCTGCTTGTGTTCTCATCACTGATAGATTTAACATGTTACAGCCTAGTCCCATACGTATGGATAGGGGGTAGCTTTTCTTTCTCTTCCATAATGCAACAGGGCCACCCACTGAAGTTGAATGGCAGAAGGTTCAGGATAGAGAAAAAGGAAGGGCTTTCTTCCCATGCAGCAGTCAAGCTGTGGAACTCAGTGTCACAAGGTATTGTTATTGCTGCCATATTGGGTGGCTTTAAAAGGAGGTTGGATAAATCCATGGAGAATGGTCCGTCAATGGCATACGATAGGGCCTGCTCAGTGGCTGTCCCCAAGCGCAGAAATCCCTCTTCTATGGAGGTCAGAATAGCTCCTTCCTTACCCTCCTTCCCTTGGCAGGTAAAGACTTTTTTCTTCAGGCAGGCCTTTGAAAACCAAAGGGGTTCTTTCCTTTTTCTCTATCCTGAATGGAAGGTTTTCAAAAGAAGGGCTTTAAAGTGCACACGGTATTGTTTAATTATACTGTTTTTAACTACTTTTTAAAAACTTTTTAATTGTACTTTTAAAATTCTTTTTTAGTGCTATTAAATTTAATTCCAATTCAGTACTGATCTCTTGTATCTTTTAAACTGCGTTGTGTTTAATTGGTAAGCTACCCTGGGTCCTGGTTTTTGGGGAAAGCCATAGTATGAAAAAAAGAGGATGCAATGGTGGCAACAACAGCCACGACAACACCAGCCTGGTCATTAATCTGGATGGCTATCTACCACCTCCAGGACCAGGAATATTCCTCCCTGTATCAGTTGCCAGGGAGTGTGAGCTAGAAAGTGCAACTGCAGCTGACCGGTCCTTTATGACCAGAATGTGAAGACTACCTGCTTTACCTTGGTCTGATCCAGTATGGCTCTCCTTAGGACTATTCTAAGTCAGTGGATCTTCCTCCCAGGTAACTGGCTTCAGAATCACAGCCTCTGTTGCAAACTGCTTTGGCCAATTCCCGTAAGCCAGAAAAGTGATGGACAGACATTTTTTATCAAAGCAAAACAGAATTCAGAAGATAAGTGGTAACTGAGAGGTGGCATGGACTTCAAACTTTGCAACGTTTAAAAGAACGTCGAGAACGCCATCCACCTGAAATCTGGACTCATCGACAAACAGCGCAGCCTTGCCCATATCTGGACAAGACAAGGACTGCCGGCAGCAATAAATAGCAAGGCCGGGATAAGGAAGAGTCAGGTGGTAGCAGAGGGTCAGGTAAGGTGGGATTAGGATCAGGGAGGGAAAGGGTTTGCTGAACAACTGGGGCAAATCTTTAGAATGTGGAATGAATTCCAGAGGGACAGGCTTGACTCACAATTAAAACATAAACACACACAACTAAGAGATCTATTCTTGCAGGGACTTCCACAGATTATAGTCCACTTCAAGAGATTCATCTGGACCGGATGGGAAACAGGAGTGACTGGGCGCTGGACCAAAGAACCCACTCAGGATATCCCAGTCTTCCAGTTCTAGGACTTCCACAATAAAGACAAGACAATGAGGAGTCCTGTGGCACCTGTAAGACCAACGCATTTGTAACAACATGACAGGTTTTGGGGGCAATGAGGTGTAAGAAATGTGTGAAGAAGCTAAAGGGCCTTTTGCTGCTTTTGCTGCCGCTGACAAACACAGTATGGGTATCCACACAGCACAATTGACACTTTATGACACCACTTTGACATGTCTCTGCTATGGAATCCTAGTGCTGTATTTCAGAACCAAAAAAGTGGATTACAGTTCTCTAGGAAAAAATTCTAAATATTTCATCAAAATACAAGTTGCAAGATTCCACAGAAAGGTGTCAGATGATATGGTGTCAAACTACTATAACTGTGCAGTGTGGATTTATCACCAGACACCTTTTGGAAATCATAACAGGAAATATCCATGGTGAGAAACCCCTCGTTCACAGCCAAGAAGCACAATCTGGGTTTAGACTAAGGATGGAAAGATGATTTGAAAATACTCGAGAAAAAAACGGTCAAAAATATATTTCTCAGGTGTCAAGAAACCCTGTCAATAAGAATTTTGGACAGACAAGAATCTTTGCAGTTTAGGACTTATTTTGTGTACAATTCAGACATGGCTGACTGGCAAAGAAATAGCATTTTTCTGCACCGTACGCAGTACGTTCCATACAAAATATAATGTTTCTGCACAGAAATATTATTTTATGTGCAGGAAATTCTGTTGCCAGTGCAGAAAATGCTCTTTTCTGTACAAAGGAGTGTGAACTTTGTGCAGACTAAGTCTCTAACTACCACATTTTCTGTGCAAGAAGCAGCACTCTCTTCAAAGAAATATTATTTTCTTGCAGGCCAACAACATCAGGAGAGCTGTATTTTGCCCACCCCTAGTTTAGGGGAAAAGATTCCAGGTAGGACATTTTAACCAGTTCTCTTCTTAGTCACCAAGCACAGGGTTGGATTCCACCCTACAAACGTCATGGAGTCAGTCCCCAAATGCACATAATCACTGCTGCCACAACGGAAATGAAAGCCACTCATACAACAGAAAGGGATTTCCCCCAACATAACCCCTGAGTAACCCATCATCCAAATCTACCTCTGGGAGTGTGGCCACCCAGCACTGATTTTCAAAACAAGGTACCCAATATGCACTTTTGGGAGGATTCAGCCTTGGCCTTCTCCATTTGTTCTTCCAGCTCAGTCCTGGAGTGTATTTAATAGCAGAGCGAAAGCTGAACGACTGACCTCATAGTGAGTACAATGCATTTCGCCCACACACTAACAGTTGTGATTGAGGAAGTGAGGGCCTTGGCAATGCTTTCAGGTCCTCTTATAAACCCAGCGCTCAATCTACTCACTGCCTGGAGGGCCCTCATGGAGCCAAGATTCACTTGAACCAGGGCCCCAGGGGAGGAGGAGAGCGTTGTTCAGGAGAAGAGCAGAAACCGTGCATAGGAAAAGGTCCCAGTTCCATCCTCTCCACTTAAAACATCCAGGAAAGAGCTGTTGCAAAAGACACAGTCCCTCTGTCTGAAATCCTGGACATGCCCTGCCAGTCCAGATAGAGAATACCAGTTCAGATACATAAATATAGGTACATCTCAGTTAAGAAAATACGTAGATGTGTCCCTGGGCATTCCTTCTGTAACAGAAAATTTGGTCCGAGAGGCAGAAATAATTTGGAAAGAATAGGGAGAGATTTCTACGACACAAATCATGAAAGGAAGGGCCTTTGCAGACTGCCAGAAATAGTGCAAATTGAGTCCACTTTAACTGCCCTCAGTGCTAGGGAATCATGGGAACTGTAGTTTATTGTGGCACCAGAGCCACATTGGTCTGTACCAAAATCAGAAAGTCGCCCTGAGTCCCCGACTGTCTGATTGAAGAAAACAGTCCTTTAGCACTTCAAATAAGAACATACACATTATATTACCAACTTTCATGGTCTATAACCCGTGTTTGATTTACTGTGCTACAGGACTCTTTGGAGAAGAGTTGGTTAGGAGATGATATGATAGCTCTGTTTAGGAATTTGAAGGGGTGTCACATTGAGGATGGAGCAAGCTTGTTTTCTGCTGCTCTAGAAAATAGGACATGGAGCAATGGATGCAAGCTACAGGAAAAGAGATTCCAGATCAACATTAGGAAGAACTTGGAAATCAAACAACAACAAGCAAACACATCCCCTTTCTAAAACAATCCTGAGGTGTTTCCCTTTCCAACAACAACAGGAAGGAAAAGAATACAAAAGTAATGAGCAGTGCAACAAGTAGTGTGATAAGTTACTTTATAGGAGTGCAACAAAGTATCACTCACACAATGTTTTATGTCTGTAGAGAGATCTTGTAGCACCTTTGAGACTGACTGAAAGAAAGAAGTTGACAGCATGAGATTTCCTAGGCTTCAGTCTACTTCCTCAGATGCATTTAGTTTAGTGGATGTTTCTCAGTCAAACAGTGTAATGAATCATGGGGAGGAACTGCTTCCCAAAAAGTGGCTTTGTGGTGCTCTCTTCCTCCTCCTCCTCCTCCTCCTCCTCACAATAATCTTTTGAGGAAGGCGAGGAAGACATTGGCTGGATCAAAATCAGCCCCTGAGATTGGTAGCCCAAGCAGTGCTAGGAAGAACGAGAACATCATGAGAAGGTATGATTCCCTCAAAAAGGCAATAATGCTAGGAAAGGTGGATGGAAGCAGAAAGAGAGGAAGGCAAGGGGTCTTGGAGACCTCTCATTCTCAGGGTCGCCATGACGTGGGGTTGATGTGAGGGCAGCTAACAACAAACACCATCCCTCCCATCAGCCCTTGCCATACAATATGTGTGGATGTGGGAGTGGGACAGTTAAGAAAGAACATAGGAGGAAAAATCAACTCCTTTGAGAGAATGTGGTGCTGGAGAAGAGTG
>CM034711.1:13037751-13053470 GCA_020142125.1 Phrynosoma platyrhinos
AACAGAAGCCTTTATTATTTTTGCAACTGGGAAAGTAGGCGAGCCGGTGTATTTATTTATTTATCTGCAATAAATATATTTATACTCATTGGAATGGATTATGGAACGCTGTGAGGTACTTAGTATGAAACATTATTTTGTTTTTGGTTATTTTCATTTAAACATTTTGTTTTATACGCTGTAGAGTCAACTGTGACTGTAAAAGTATTTTTTAAAAAAATATATTTATATAACACATCATTACAAATGTATGCAAATCATTTACAAAGTTGCTCTATCGAATATATAAAATTCTCAGCTCACTTCAATCTTACCTTACAGATACTATATTTGCAAAGTGTTATGCAGTCCTTCCCTTGTTCCTCTCTGACAAAAGATACCTTCTATTATATTAAGATATTACTCCCTTTCGTCGTTTAAGAGATTCTCTTAGTATTGATGCAAACATTAAATGTTTATTATTATTATCATTATTAATGTTTCTTTTTCATTTCTATACACAATTGTCCCTATCATATTTTGTTGGGATTTGGGGGTTGGGAAGGGGACTGCTTTTTATGTAACTTTTATGTTATTGTTTTCTTATTGTATTTTTTTATTTTTATGCTTGTAACCTGCCTTGATTCCCTTTGGAAATAGGTGGGCTAAAAATAAATATTATTGTTATGGTTATGGTTATGGTTATGGTTATTGTTTCTACAGTGTTGG
Source organism: Phrynosoma platyrhinos (assembly GCA_020142125.1). NCBI lineage: Eukaryota > Metazoa > Chordata > Lepidosauria > Squamata > Phrynosomatidae > Phrynosoma > Phrynosoma platyrhinos. Next base: position 13,038,460 of record CM034711.1, read on the forward strand.
ACGCACCCTATGAATCCTCTTCTGCAGGTTTCCACAAAAGAGTCCAGCACAGGGACTCACAAAATGTACCCAGATGACCGAGGAGGGCCAGGCAAACCTCTTGTTCGGGTCCTTGGCTCGGGTGCGAAACCCTCCACGTTGCAGGACCCCACTTCATCCAAGGTCTGGAGACTGGTGGGATCTCTGTTGCTAGGAAGAGAAAAGACACACAACAAGGCAGCTCCTGTTTTCCTCTGCAAAATAATAATAATAACTATTAATAATAAGGGCTTGATGGTTCCCCTGGCTCCCCACTTGCAGGAGATGGGGAGACCCTGGTTGCTGAGCACATTTTTAAAAACCCAGCCTGCCCTTGCAATGCCCAGTGAAAGGCCTGGGAAGAGTTAACCCACCCATGGCTGGCCCGAGGCCAAATCCCTTGCACCTGTCCCAGTATCGGTCACGTGCGCAGTGTCGGCGTCTGGAGCAGGCACAAACCTCTCCTTTGTTCTAAGGCTGAGCGGTCGGCGAAGGAAGCTGGACCTCCAACTCTCCAGTTTCCTTTGGATTTTATTAGAAAGACCATTGGCCCTCCCCATGGGTGGCTTTGGCTTTTGCAGATCTGATTATTTGCGGCTTTGATTAATAGGTCCTCTCTAGGAATCTCTACCGCCTCCGGCGCAATTCTGCTGAAAGTTGACCATAGAGTTGGGCCGGCAAACCTAGACGTTGTATTTTGTGGGGTTTTTTGGGCTGTGTGGCCATGTTCTAGAAGAGTTTCTTTCTGACGTTTCGCCAGCGTTTGTGGCTGGCAACTTCAGAGAATGCTGGCATGGAAGGGAGTGGATATATATATATATATATATATATATATATATATATATATATATATATATATATACTGTGAGACCCACCCACTCCCTTCCATTCCAGCATTCTCTGAAGATGCCAGCCACAGATGTTGGCAAAACGTCAGAAAGAAACTCTTCTAGAACATGGCCACACAGCCCGAAAAACCCACAAAAAAACCTATTGATGCTGGCCATGAAAGCCTTAAACCTAGACATTCCTAGAGAAAAGACATGTCTAGGCATTTGTAGGTCCTCCGGCATAATTCTATGGTCAATTCTGGCAGATGTTGTCCATAGGTTTGCACTGGAGGACCTGCAGATTCCTAGAGAGGTGTTCTCCCATATTGTTTTAGTGGGTTTTTATTTGCAGTTTCCCCACTTTCACAGGGGTCCTGTGTCCCTGAATGTGGAGGGCCCACTGTCCATCTGCTGTGCCTAAACCATGCCCACTTTGGAAGAAGAGATGGATGCCACCTCTGCCCCGTGCCAGATGTGGTCCTGGGCAGCAGCAACCCAGCGTAATGCCAGGACTCTGCGCCATCCCTCCCTGCTGTGCAATAACCCTCCTGCAGAGTTTGTCCTTTCTCTCCAGCCAGGGAACGGAGCCAAGCTCTAGGGTTGGGCCGACAGTCACAGTCCTTGAACTCGGACCAGGCATAAATAAACAGAAGCTTGTTCATTCCACTCTCGGCTCGGTGGATCCGTCTCGTCCTCGCCTGGGCCCAAATCGAGCCGGTTTGACCCACGCTTTGCAGGAAAAAAGGCACAGATAGTACCTGGGTCACACACCTAGTTGGGTTCATTTTAGTGGGACAATTGTCTCAAAACACTTTGCAAAGGTGGAGGTCAGAGATAGGTATCCTGGGGCATGTGTGGCTCCCTAGGAGCATTTTTGGATGACCTCAGGCAAGTCACATTCTCTCAGCCTCATAAGAAGGCCATGGCAACCCGCCTCTGACTATAGAAAGCCCTGTAATGGGATCACCTGAGGGTTGTTGGGTGAAGGCATATACAACACCAAATGCTAACAGGAGGAGTAGGGTCCACCAAAGGTCCTCTAGAAGGTAAAACAGTCCCCAACAGTTACCTGGTATAGGGCAAAGATGGAGGAAACGGTGCCTCTGCGCATGTGCCAAGTGCATTGCCAACACCAACCCACATCCTGTTGAGCACCTCACAAATCCTTTTTCTTCTAAACTTTGTGGGTACCTTTTCACCCCAAGATTATTACCTCTCCCCCTCCGAAATGGAGGCCTGGGCTTCATTTTGTGCAGCTTAAGGTGTGTTTATATATATCCCTTGGCTCAAAAATCCTGTAAGAACAGGGATAGCAGCTGGGTTGTGCCCCACATGTCCAAGGCCAGGGCTTGCAAGCTAGAGATGCAGGACCCAATCCACCAACTGCTTCTGTTTCCTATCTCCGTATCATTATATAACCCTTCCTCCGGCTTCCTTCCCAAAGGAGAAAGGTTACTTGCAAACAGTTATCTCACCTTGACAACAAGCCATGAGCTTTGCACACGCAATGTGGCAGGGCTCCCCTCCCACTGCCCATTTCGGCATACCTGAGTATTTCTGTAAGTGAGATCCCGCAGAGAGGCCTCGGTTCTTCCCTGGAACATTTTTGGATGGAGCCACGGCGCTTAAAGTAGTATCAAACTCGACAGGATCAGTGGTTCCCAAACTTTGGTCCCTCAGATGTCTTGAGCTTCAACTCCTAGAAGTCTCTGCCAGCTTGGCCATCAGGAACTCTGGGAGATGAAGCCCAAAACATCTGGAAGACCAAAGTTTGGGAATCACCGGTGTAGAGGCACCCCAGGTCTTGCAAACGCCATCCACTAGCAATGTGGGCTTCCTCTTTTCCTATTGCCTTTCTTTTTGGATGCCCACTTTAATGCAGTCAAAGGAACAAAGATTAAGGCCATCCGGATAATAAGTCTAGGATCGGAGACTCAGTGACTCCATGGAGCCCCATCAGACTAAGCCTTTCCAAATCCTCCTGGTCTTGTTCCAACCCCGGATGAGTCCAAAGGCCACCTCTTCCAACTCGGATGGCTCAGTCCATAGAGGCCAAAGTGCTGGGGGACTGTTCCATGAACGCTGGCCGAAGGGGAGTATCCCGGAGCCAACAGCCGGTGGTGGAAAAAACCCAAAGCCTTTGCTGCAGAGATGCAGAAGCATGCTCCTTGATGTACATTTTCTGAATCACAAGGAAGAAACTAGGTGTTTTTTTTCCCCCTCTGACATTAAAAACTGTTTCGGGATGTAAGAGCTGCCCAAAGGCTGAATCAGACCTAGGTGCGGTCGTTTCAGCTAGTGGATTGTCCAGCTCCTGACAGTGGTCAGCCATTCTTGGTTTTGTTCTGGTTTGTGACTTATAAAGTCACAAAAGTTTATGACTTATAAAGTCACGGGGAACATTAAGAGGGTGCGGACCACACTGGGTGACCACTCCTTCTCAAATTTTCATCTTCCATTTGTGGCCTTTATTCACCTGCATCCCTTTGAAACACTGGAGCACATACTCAGGCTGTGCATACGATATTGTACATTAAAGGTGCCGTGTTAATTTTAATTTTGCTCGTCATTTATGTCACAGCTATTGCCGCTGCATTCAATGCAGAATGACCAATGAGTAACTTTAGTGCAAAAAGGCGTTAGTAAGGATAATGTATGCCGTGGTATGAGAGAGGGGTCAATGGGTTATATATGTGTGTGTGTGTGACATGATGTATTGCCAGACCGGGGGACGCCAGCCCTAGTGATGCCATTGCTTATATGGCTTAGGTCCAGACTCTCTGAAAGCTTGCATTTCCCTGTACAAGCCTGCCTGAGAGTCTCTGCCCAGCAGCTAGCATTCAGGGGACATACTCTGGACATATGTGATAAGTTCTGATTTTGGCAGCTATGTGGATTCATGCCCGGTTGGTACTTGGATGAGCGATTGCCAGTTTCGGCCCTTGGCATCTTCAGGCAGGGCAAGCAAAGAATCCTTCCTGGAAACCTGGAGATCAGAGCAGAGACTATGGGCTGGACAGACTACCAGGCTTCTGGTACCCAAGCAGATGGCCTCCGCCAGGTCCATTAATGGATGACATCTCCAGGAAGGGAACCCTTTCTGAATCCCTGGAGAGATGCTTTTGCTGGTCAGAGTTGACAGTACTGGATAGGGAAGACCCAGGATTTGTCCAAGGGCAGCTTCCTGTGATTGTTTAGCCATCACAACATATTGTGAGCCTCCCCGATTGATCTCAAAGGGGCGGGGTATAAATAAAATTTATTATTATTATTATTATTATTATTATTATTATTATTATTATTATTATTATTATTATTTATCATGACCAATGCAACACTATTTCTCTCCTTCCTCCGGTGCCTAGCTTGGTCTCAAACCCATTCACAGAGACATGGCTATGCTCCACACCTTGTGGCTTTGAGTTCCACAGGTGCATTGCATCCTAAACCTGTAAACCCATTCACAGAGCCATGGCCATTCTCACATCTTGTGGCTGTGAGTTCCTGAACCTAAAGCCCTCCATCTTCATCATGGGTGGTAGTGGTGGCAGGGGATGTTTCTTTCTATCCCCCCCCCCCTCACCGGTCCCATTTTATTGCTGCCCAATTTATTGCAGTAAGAGACCATCTCCATAGATCATACCCATTGAATCGGGAATTGTCAACCTCCTTCTCTGCTACTCTGACTGGTTTTCCACTGGGAGATGCTGGTCTAAATCCAGTTGCTCAGCCCAACGGAGTCAATTGCTAGCAGGTACATCAGTTCCCTTGATCCACTGATCCTGCTTCAGCTGGGACTAGAAACTGGATTTGGGCCATGTCCACATCCATAAGCTTGTCTACTTAATTCTGTCCAAAGCTGGGTCAGGTACCACCTCTAAAATAGTGCTCTGCTTTAAGCATTCCTTCCAGCATCTCGCAGGTGAAAACCAGGAAATGTGAAGCCAAGCAACATCCAAGTGTGGTCAAGATGGCGAAGATTATTAATGAGGAAGATGACATAAGCTAGGAAAGGCTGCGGGAGTTTGCTTTTGCCTGAGCCAACAGGGAAAGGCGAGAGTCTGCCCCATCCTTTCCTCTCCTACCTGCCGAATAAAATGAGTCCAAATTATGTTTGCCCTCTGAACTCAGTTTGCAGCAATGGAAATAAGTGGAGGACAAAAATGGGGAAAGTGGGAGGTGGAGAAAGAAACTGGGACATTTTAAAAGCAACTGAAAAAGTGGGACAGCAGAGGATTAACTGGGACTGTCCATGCCAAATTAGGAGAGTTGCAGGCTATGTTTTAAGTAATTTCTAAAAAGCTACGTTCACAGGTTTTCCTTCTAATTCCAGCACATGGGCATTTGTTTGGGGCGTAGGGACACAAGGGACAAAATGGAGACATTACCTCTTCCAAATATGAGTTCTGCCTCCCAAGGAAATTTTCCTTCAGTCCCTAAATTTCTAGCAGAGTGAGATATGGAAAACCATCCATTGTGAAAACTCTTCCATTTGCTGAGTTTGCATTCCTTTTCTTTCTCCATCTTTCTCAATGCTGGACTGAAATTTGAAGTGGTTTTATTGCTAGAAATTTGGGGGCTGAAGGAATGTTTCATTAGGATGGGCAGAATTCTTATTTGGAGGGGAATGCCACCTTGGATCTCATTCTTGGAGGAAGATGGGGAATACATTCAATCAATCAATCAATCAACCAACCAATAAATCAATGCCCTTGTTTTGCACTCGCCATAGCTATGCCCCTGGCTTCTTTTTTGGGTTAGGCTCATAGTTCTGAGCAAAAATTCGGTTTCTGCCAAGCCTTTTCAATGGCTTCTTGTTGACCCTTTCTGATTTGCGTCTCCTTGCCACTTGTGCGCGAAAAACCGGCAAAGTGTTGCGTACGTGGATACAAAAGGCACGGGTATTGAAAGGGCTTGGCAGAAACCAAATTTTTACTCAACTATGACCAAACAAACTCCAAGCAAGGGAACAAAACATTCAGAGTTAAAAGAATAGGAAGGATTCTTGGGTGGGTGGGGGGAACGAATGTCAACAGCCCACTTGTTCTCAGAAGAATGGAATTTGTTGGCTCCGGTAGTCAAGAGAACGCAGCCTTCTGTTGGGTAACTAGAAGAGAGTTTTATTTGGGAGGGCGCAGGGCGAAAGGAACAAAAGCAGAAACACCGTGTAACCTATTAGAAAGAACGAGACGGAGTCACGGTTGCCTTCAGGCACATGTAACAAAGGTCTATCCCCACCCATGCCCCTTCTCCATCGGTCAGGGAGAGAATGGCCAATGATCAAGATGGCCGTGACTTGGATAGCCGGGCTATTATTAGCCCGGTTCATCTCTCTTCCCCTCGCTTTGGTTGCCAACATCCCGCAGTCCAAAGGAGTGGTGACCAACCACCGGTGTGGCTCCAGAAAGAAAGGAAGAGCCAGGTAGTGACCAGATGAAGGACGGTGGCCATCTTGGACTCCTCGTTCTTGGTGACCTCCCTACCGAGAGATCCTTAGCCTCAGAGATACCTGCCGGGTGGCTTCAAATTCACCCTCCAACTTACGTTCCCATTTCTCAGACAGCAGTGTTTGTTTTCCTTGAGATAGCCTCCTTAACTTAGAAAAAGAGGAGTCTATCTGTTGCCACCACCACCCACTAGTCTACTTTCTACTCATCTCCAACAGCAACTCAACCGATGGGTTGGTAAATTGCCCAACCATCAACCCAACGCACCCCTTCTCACTTGTTGGACTGTTTCTGCCTCCGTCACCACCTCTCTGCATTGCAAAAAATAAAAGAAAAGATCGCATCCCTCCTCCCCGCTCACCAATCAGTTTCCCCCAGAAAAGTAGACAAAATGGCCTCCGACTATACACATCTGTGGGCCAAACAAGATGACCCCTAGGTCCCATGTCTGCTATACAAGGCTGTACAAACCGCGTGTCGACCACAACCCAATCCCCCCCCCATGCCAGTCTCTCATGGGACTGAAGATAAATCTTGGGGTGTGGGCTTCAGGGCCCAATCCACCATTGGCTTGACCAAAGTCCAAGAAGAGGAGAAAGATTGTCTGGAGATCAAAGGCAAACGCTACCCATGAGATGGAGCCAAAGAAGTTTCCTTCTACTTTCTGGGAAGTGTTTGTTGTGCCATTTAGGAGGAAGCCATGGCTATCCTTGACTTTAAGAAGTGTCCCCAACAGCCTAACACATCTCTGTACATTTTAGCAGCTGTTCGTTCCATGAACAAGGAAATCATGGCATCTGGGCACATGTCCAGTGGCGACGTTCCCCTTCACGCCCATGGGAAGGCTCAGCTACTTCATACGTAGTTTTTCTTGTCGTAGCTCGCCATTGTTGACTTGGGTGCTGAGTAGGCAACGTTGCTTGGTCGGTACCTCGCCTCTTTGGGTGGACAGGAGCAGCAGAGCAAAGCACCCCCAAAAAGAAGAAGGGCGGAGGCTGCCCAGCCGATGTAGAGTGCTGAACCCAGCTCCCGTTTCCGGGCCTCGGGCACCAAGGAGTTGTAGAAGTCACGGATGATTTGGTTGGCCGACCAGGAGACCGGGATGAGGGTGAGGATGCCGGCCAAGAGGAAGATGACACCGGCCACGATGGTGACCTTGGCTTTGGTGGACTCTTCCTCGATGCAGCGGGTGCACTGGGCCCCCATCAGGAAAATGAGGACCCCGAGGCCACCGAGGACAATAGCGATGACGGTCAATGCCCGGGCAGCCTGGATGTCCTGCCCTAGGGCCAGCAGGGAGTCGTAGATCTTGCATTGCATCTGTCCGGTGCTTTGGACCACGCAGTCCATCCACAGCCCTTCCCAGGTGAATTGCGCCGTGACGATGTTGTAGCCGATGAAGGCCGTGACGCGCCACGTTGGAAGGGCGCAGCACAGGATGCAGCCCACCCAGCCCAAAACGGAGAGGGCCACGCCGCCGATTTCCAAGCCCATCGACATGTTTGCCACCACGTTCAAGCCAAGCGTTGCTTCGGGGCCGTGGGACAACCTGGAACTCCTTCTCTGTGTGTCTCTCTCAGCCTGTCTTTTCTCTCCGGAGTGCGTCTCTGGCTTCCGGCAAAGCCCTAGAGGCACCCAAAGCTCGGGGCTGATTTATAACCGTCCCCATTGCCAGGGCGGGTGCCCTGTTAGCTCAGGCGGGGTGGGGCTTCCCCAACGGACTCTCAACCTGCCCTTCCTTCTCTCGCCATCCTCCTTTTTTGTTTATTTGTGGAGATGGCTTAAGCGAAAGGGATGGAGGCTGGCTACGGAGGAGAGTGGGTTGGAGTCGGGCCCTGAATTCCAGGATGGCTGTTGAGCGTGACACTTTCTTTCTTTCTTTCTTTCTTTCTTTCTTTCTTTCTTTTTCTTTCAGGAAGGCAAGGCAGAACACCTGTCTTGTTTAAAAGGTTTCTCTGACCGTTCCCTGGTTGAACATCAACTCTTGTATTAAGTCAGGTTGCCAGCTCTTCAGGCCAGGCCCTGATTCTCACAGTTTGGACCTGTTTCTGCAGGAGGGGAAGGAATCTCAGGGTGAGAGTGCTGACTTGAAAAGTCTCTCTCTCTCTCTCTCTCTGTATTTTCCTTGTTTGTTAGACTTGGCATTTTTTTATTTGAATGGTATGGAAAAGCAGTAGTAAACCTCTGAACAAATCTTGCCAAGGTCGTCATAAGTCAGAAACAACATGAAGGGACACAACAACAACAATGCTCTATACAATTAGGTTTTATGCTTAATGATATCACTAAGAGCTTTCCCATTTAATAACATCCTTGCCATAGGTCCACCTCCTGTGACAAGGATGGCAATAGAACAGGAGGCCTCTGGAACCCACTTTTGTACCCCCTGAACCCTGCAAAAACCTCCCAAATCCCCATTTTTTAAAAAAGTTTTTTTGAAATTAATTTTTAATTATTTCCAAAACAACATTACAAATAATAAAAACATAAGCACATACATTTCTATAATGGAGAATTCTCCCTCAATAACATTCAGACCCTTCACTCATCCATCTCTTTCTCTTCCCTTAACCTCCCATCATCCTCTCTTCCCATTCGCCTTGCAAAGAAGATGATAAAAAAATTGGCGAAGCGTTTTAATGAAATTCATTTGGCAGAGGGGGAAAAGCAAGGGTAAGAATGAAAGTTTTACAAGATGAGAAAGAGAGAGCGGGTCTAGCGGTCCCAAATCTTAAATTTTAAAAAAAGTTGGATTGATCTGAGGGCAGTCTTCTCCCACTGAACCAAGCAGAAAGCCACCTAATCCTGTATTGCCCTGAAATGTCTCCATCTCTCTCTGCAGTCCCTCTCAAAATATTGTCAGGAAGTGATGCAATGGAACTACCTGTCACCATTTTGAGAAGGATTGTAGAAGATAATGGGGGCATTTGGGCTTCTGGAGTGGGGATGTGGCCCATTGGTTGGGGATGACTGGGGGGACATTTCTGCCTCTTCCCAACACAATTGCCCAGTCCTATCCTATAGCATCACATGTTGGGTCATCCCTAAGTTTTGGGTGAAGTCTCCAATTCTGGAATCGTCTTCACCTGATAAGACTGCAAGGCCTCATAGATGAACTTGCTACTTCTTCATTTGGTCACATGGATGCCAATGGTACTTGTGGACCTCTTAGACCTCTTGGGTTTGACAAGATGAACTTGGGACAAGTCTACTCAACCATGTAGGATTTTATCTTCCTGGACCTTAAAGCGGGTGGAGAAAGGGAAGAAGAAATTGCCAAAATCTGGGGGGCAGGAGAAGACTTTTCCAGCACAGGCTATGTGACAATTTTGGGTAGTCCAAAAATTATTAACATTCCCAAGCTCTGGGAAGAGAGCTGTGCAACACTGGCCACACGACCAGTTTTGGTAGCCGGAAAAAGTGATTTGTCCAAGCTCTGGGAACGAGTGTGCCATGTTGGTGCAGGACATTGCTAGACTGACCACCGTTGGAGACAAGAGTACTAGATTTGGCTTAATCCTCCAAAGCAAAGCTCTATTTCCTGCCTTCCCCAGGAGTTTATTTAAGGATTGAAGGCCCTTGGAGCAACACTGTTTAACTAACCACCCTGGGCAACGATGGTTTATTTGCCGTTGTGTTTGTTCTGTCCTTGGGTACACATTCCCTGGTGACTTCTTATCAGTGCCCTGGTTTCTCAGTAGCGTCGGCCGCTCCCATCTCATTGCCTCTGCAAAGCAAGAAAGCTGAACGGACCCAAAACAGAGATGACCATTGAGTGGCACGGCTGAAACCAACCCTGGGCACATACATACCTTTTCTCTGTGTCCCATCAGGGGTGGGAAACCAGGAAAGGAAGAGACTGGATAGTCGCCAAGAGTTTTACAGAAAGGCTGGTGATGCCATACACACACACACATAAAAACCTCCTCCAAAAAATCCTTTACCGATACCATTACAGACTTTTACAAGAGGTACAGCTGTTACTGAGAGCAAGCATGGCATAGTGGTTTGAGCATTGACTCTGGAAACCAGGGTTTGCATCCCTGCTTGGCCATGGAAACCCATTGAATGACCTTGGGTGAGACACACTCTCTCAGCTCCAGAAAGCCCCGTGATAGGGTCACCTTAGGGTCTCCATGAGTCGGAAATGACTTAAGTGCACATAACAATGACTGTTGCCATAGACCACAGAAGATGATCATTTATTTGGCCACCTGTGGTGCATAGGATGGCTGACACACAGAAAGGCTGAATGGAGGAGAATTTGGATCTTACTGGTGATGGTGGGGTCTTGTTACCCCAAAAGGTGGGGGGACTTGGGGTCTCCCAATGATGGCATCTCCTTGGTATTTTGGGGATATTAATTAGTTCAATAAAGAGGGTTGCTAGGGGTTGGGTAACTTGCGGGATCTTTTAAGCCTATGTATATACCTGTACTCACCGCTAGAGAGATTCTAGTTTTTAATGAATCAAAGAGTTTTATTTAGAAATGTGCAATGGTCCATGAAAACACATAAAACCAATGCAACTTGAAGAACCATACAATGTTAACAGAAAAGAAAGGTGTGAGAGGTGAAATAGTGAGTAGTTAATAATTCCCAGTCCTGAAAATGTGGTTCCACAGAAATGGAGAACGACTCAGATGGAATCTGAGGGTGGCACATTGAATAAAAAGGACCATGTATGCACATAGGTTTCATATGCAAACTAGGAGTTCTGGCGTGTGCAAGGTGGCCAGATTTAGGGCTGCTATTGATATCCTGTTTTGTATCCTCGAGGGATAAAAAAGCAACTAAAATGTGGGATGATGGAGGATCAATTGGGATGGTCCTGGCATGTAAACATGAGTGAACACTGTGATGTACACAGGAAAAAAAATCCAGTACAAAAATCTAGGTTGAGTCAATAGAGTATAGTGTCCAGATCAAGAGAAGTAATAGTGCCATTCTGTTTTGCTTTGGTTGGGCCACATCTGGAATAATATTGTCTCTAGTTCTGGGCATTCATAGTTCAAGAAAGATGTGGACAAAATGAAGCAAGTTCAAAGGAGATTGAGAAGATGGTCAACGTACTGGAAACCAAGCCTTGTGGGGGACCGACTTGTTTAGTCATGTTTAACATTTCCATTAAATGTAGCTTTTAGGTAGCATGGAAATGCCTTAAGTGAAAGAATGCTATATTACTATTGCAGCAGACTGCAGTCTCTCTCTCTACTTAATCAATACATTCATATCCTGCCCTATATCTAAAGATCTTGGGGCGGCTTACAATAAAACCAGCTGAAAACAATAGGTAACAACAACCGTTTCAAAGATTCAAATATATTAAATGGTGCATCGGTTAAGAAAGAGAGGACGCAATCCTCCATCCGAGAATGCAACCATTCCTGATATCTTTGACTCAGTCTTCCTGGAGTTCAGTTCCTTTCCATTTCTCGGAGTCTCTCCCTCTTTCTTCACATATCCTCATATTTGAGACATGAGAGCAGAGAAGTCACTTGCTCACACGCATACACACACACACACATGCGCACACACCCTGATTCACGATCATAGGTTTCGGGTTTCTTCAGGACTGTGTTTGGGGATCCCTGCCAGTTCTTGGGGAGGAACCTTTGGCTTGCAAACGGTTGCGGTTGTTGTTGTTGCTGCTTCATAGCAGTTGGTTGTATCGGCTCAGCCTTGCTGCACACCACAACCGTAGTGCGATGATGACAACCTTTCTCCGTGCAAATCCTGGTAGATCAGGAAGATGGACTATGTGCCCCATTTTGTGGCTAACAGGGGACCTTTTAATAGTAAAAAAAAAATCTCTCTTATCCTCAAATGTTTCCCAGGGGGATGTGAGCATCAATTTCTTCACCCTTTTGCCCTCCTGGGGCATTTAAGGTCCAGGAAAAGCCTTCTCCTTCCCAGCAAGAAGTAACCAAAAAGTTGAGCTTATTTCCAAACAAGGAAATATATTCTCTCTCTATCTCCCTCTTTCTCTGTGTTGGAATGATAAGCTGTGTGCAACTGTGGTGGGTATTTAACCCATAATGTTTAATGGCATCTGCCTCGGTGTCAAATTTGGGCACGGAAGCATCAGGGCATGGAACAATTCTGAACTGGGAAACCGAAATTAGAAGTCAGGGTGGTATGACATTTGGGCGATTGGGCTGGGCAAGTAGCCAAGGGAGATGAGGAGTAGCCCAACAGCAAGAACTGGGAAACAAAAGACGGTTACTGGGGTGGGATGGGGAGGCAGAAAACTCTGCGGCTGAAGTCCAAGATCTCTCAGCAAGGAGTAAATATCTGCATGTGGAGATACGCTGTGTATTCACTACAAAACCCTCATCCAGAATAGCAACACAGCGCAACCCATGTCAACACAACACACGATGGAGAATTGCAATGGACTATATCAGATGCACTACTGTCCTGCACAATACGGGATGCACAGCATCAATCTTAAGTGCATAGCTGCAATGCACAGCGTGCAACCACAATGTATAATGCGCAAGGAACAACTAGCAAAGAGAAGACATAGAGGAACATGCTGTAGGTAAAGAGATCTTGTTGCTGCTGGAAAGAAAGAAGTTGGCAGCAGGAGCTTTCGTAGACTAAAGTCTACTTCCTCAGATGCATTTGGAAAGAGATTTTAGTCTACGAAAGCTCCTGCTGCCAACTCCTTTCTTTCACTTAGTCTCAGAGGTGCTACAGGATCTTTTTACATACTGATTTTACAGACTAACACGGCTATATCTTTGAATATTTTAACATTGAACGGAGGAACATGATGTCTGTGCAACTCCACTTGTCCGCTTATCAGCAGAAAGCGACGGTTTTGCAATGGTGACTTTTTGGCCCTACAAGCACAATGTGTCTTAATAATAAATAATAATACTGTAATAACAACTTTATTTTTGTATCCCACCTTTTGCCTTTAGGCAATCAAGGCGGCTCGCAAAGTTACATATAAAACAAACAAATCCATCACAACAACAATAACATACACTTTTGTACATCCGTAACTGGAAGCCAGCATGTGAGTATGGCTGTGTGTGTGTTTGTTTTGGGTGTGTGTGTGTGTGTGCGAGAGAGAGAGAGACTTTGTGTGGCAACTCTTTGGCTTTGTGTAGGGATGCTTTTCTCTTTCCGTTGTAATTAGTTATCCTTTTGCAAAAGAAAGATGCCCGAAACCCACTCCCAGACCTTGCCAGAGCCTTCCAGTCCAATTTTCCATCCGCTGCATAGCTTTGCGTCAGAAGAGAGAACAATTGGCGCATTCTTCATCCGCTGAAGCCGCATGAGGAACAATGGGTGAACTTTATGTCCTGCATGACCGCAAAGTCGGGCGAGAGGTGTGCAAAATTTGGGAACCCAGTGCTATTCTTACGCTTAGTTTCGTCCCACTTTATTTATTTGATCTGTCCATTAAAATATCTCTATCCTGCTATTTAGCAGGGGATCCCAGGGTAGTGTACAATGTAAACAATTTAAACCCTTCCAGCTTCAAACTGTTAGTAATTAAAACAAGATTTTTTTAAAAAAACAGATTAAACAAAACAACAGTTGCAACAACTTTAAACCCAGGCACATGCACCTCTCGGAATAAATGGGTCCCCCAAGGCTTTAATAAGAGCTGCATCGTGGCTTGGCGCTGATGTTTCCATTTTGCTCCCGAGAGCGATCTCCGATGCAAGGAGGAATTGAGACAGGAATCCCGATTCTGATCGTCACACTTGGAATTGATGGCAGGAAAGCATGGAAATATCAGTCTCTTGCATCCTGATCAATAGGAGAACAGACCATTATTCAGGGAGACACCACTTAGTTAAGCATCCTTAACTAAGTAGTCTCTCCTGGCATCCTGAGTGATTAAAGGTTTTTCTGTTAAGTATCCTTAACTAATAGAATTCAAAGATATAGCCATGTTAATCTGCAGAATCAGTATGTAGAGAGATCTTGTAGCACCTTTGAGACTCAAGTTGGCAGCATAAGCAAATGCATCTGAAGAAGTAGACCGAAATCTAGGAAAGCTCATGCTGTCAACTTCTTTTTTTCAGTAAGTCTCAAAGCTGCTACAAGATCTCTCTATGTACTTATCCTTAACTAAGTACTGTAGCTGATCTAGGATCCTGGCTGCAAATCCTTACTCGTATCATTTTCGTGCAAATTTTTGCATTAAAAAAAAAAAACAAAACTGGCGAGGCTGGGGGCTGGAGAAGTTTTCCGGCAGGATCCCAAGCATCTGCGAGCCGCAACCTCACACCTTGGGTTTAAAGTTTTCTGTAAGAAAGTGTGCCTCAAATGAGTCCATTCATGGGGAGAGGCAGGTAAGAAATAATAACATCAACAGCAACAACAACAACTTATTTCGGTGTGGATACTGTTGTGGCAAAGGGTTGCACTGGATACCCTTGGGCTCCCTTCCAGCTCTGTGATTCTCTGAATTGAGTCTGTTTTCAGCTGCTGTAGGCCACCTGGGAGAAGGGTGGGAACACGCATGGAATGAATAGATAAAATAAAATTGGGCACTCTCAAACAATTGTTGCTCTTCTCCATTCTTTCCCCCCTTGGCACACTTTGGCACACCTGGCCATGGACCCCATGGCTTCCCGCAGGGCCTTCCTTGCCTCTCCCCGCCTCCCCTGGCCACCTGCCTGGCCATGCCCAGGCCTCCCTCTCAAGGAACTGGTCCTGCCACTCTGCTGGATGCCTAGAGACCCCCTTCT
>CM034711.1:13094109-13108397 GCA_020142125.1 Phrynosoma platyrhinos
TGTGTGTGTGCGTTTGTGAAAGAGAGGAAGACACAACGCTTGTTTTGCAATGGGTGAGGTCCTTGGAGTCCATAACACTAGAAATCCTGGGCCTTCGCCAGCCCTGATTCAACAGGCAAATCTGGGACACGGGGAAAGCGAGCCAAGAGGCAATTTGTCTGCTCTTCGAACAAAGATGCAAAAACTTCCAGAAATTTTGGGAGGTGGAGGAGGGAGATGACGGTATGTTCCCGTTTTCTGAGAGTCAAAGCAAGCAAAGGAAAAGAGACACACTCCGAGGTTATTGCCTTTTTGTGGTTCCTTCTTTTGTGGGTCTTCGGTGTGGATGGCCTCGGATGACCGGCCATCGGTCCCAAACTTTTTGGTCCCAAACTTTTTGGGATATTGGTCCCAACTTTTGGGATGGCCTTACCCGTTTTCTTTTTTAAATTACTTATTTATTTCAAGGATTTAGGAATGTCCTACATTCCACTCTTCTGTCCAGGAGGAATTCCAGATGTCTGAACCACAAAGGTGGACAAGGCACTGTAAAATGTAAAATAAAAGGCATTCAAGGGAAAAACAATTGGGGGACATTACCAACACTCATACAAAGATAAATTCATGCTCCTTGGTCATGCTCAAAATCAAAGCCATTTTTGGATTCCTCCTGGACAGAAGGCTGGAATGTAGGATACCGTCCTAGAAAAGGTTAAAGCAGTGGTCCCCAAACTTTGTTCCTCCAGACATTTTGGACTTCACCTCCCCAGAATCCCTGACCATTGACCAAGAGGACTGAGGTTTCTGGGAGTTGAAGTCCAAAACACCTGATGGACCAGAGTTTGGGAAGCATGGGGTTAAGGGGTGACATGATAGCCATGCTTCAATATTTGCAAGGATGTCCTATTGAGGAGGGAGCAAGATTGTTTTCTGATGCTCCAGAGAATAGGACCCAAAGCAATGGATGCAAAGTACAGATTCCACCTAAACATTAGAAGAGCCTTCCTGATAGGAAGATAGCCCTGTTTAAATATTTGCAAGGATGTCATGTTGAGGATGGAGCAAGCTTGTTTTCTGCTGCTCCAGAGCATAGGATCCAATGGAGCAATGGATGCAATATACAAGGAAAAAGATTCCAGCTAAATATTAGGAAGAACTTCCTGACAGTAGGAGATGTTCGACAATGGAAGATGCTCCCTCGGAGGGTAATGGTGTCTCCTTCTTCGGTTTTTAAATTGAGGCTGGATGGCTATCTGTCTGGGATGCTTTCATTGTATATTCCTATTGCTTCTCAAGCCTTTTGGCTAAGATCATATGTGACTGTGTTTTCCTGCATGGCAAGGGGTTGGACTAGATGACCCTTGAGGTCTCCTTCAACTCTATGAGTTGGAGTCTTTGGGGGGGAGGGTGTCTTTGATTTTTTTTTATTTTTGGGGGATCCTGGAGCCCCAAAAAATGGTCTTTGCCCTCCTCTACCCAAGGGGGTGAGTTATGCCACTACAGGTCTCCGCTTTACAAATACCTCTTCCTCCCTTCTGTTTTGTATCACCTTCAAGAACGACATTTGAGGTGATGGAAGGAAGGGTGACGACATCATTATTATTATGATTATTATTATTATTATTTATAAAGCACTGTCAATGTACACAGCGCTGTACAAAGAGACAAGAGACAATCAAAGCATAAGCATTGCAAACCAATCCTGTTATCCCCTTTATCATATTAAGGAAAATGGTCTCAAAACACCATTAAATTCCTTGGGACGAGATTCTGGTTTAATTTTTTTTCCAAAATGAAAAAAAAAATCTTGTTTAATCTAATTCATACCGACGTCTCCATTCCAATTTCTGCGTATGACACAGACGTTTCCATCCCGAGAAGATGAATTTGTCTGGTCCAAATGACACAGAATTGTGTTTCCTTGTTTCTGCCCCCTCAAAGAATTAACCCAACATTCACAAATGACTTCATATTCTGGATGGAAAGAAATTGAGGTTTGAAATCATTTGAAGGCAGGAGAAAGTGAAACTGATCCCTTTCCTCCATCCTTCGTTCTCGCCCAGTTTTCCGCTCTCTCCAAAAAAGTCTTGTTGAGTCTCTTAATTCTGTCTTTGGGGATGTTGGCTCTTCCTCTTTGCTTTACGTCACCTGGAGGCTAGATAAGATAAACTCTGTGTCCTCATTCAAACCATGGCTGGGATCTCGCAAGGAAGAGACAAAACATAACTTTACGTTCAAGGAATTAGGCAATGTCACCAGATGAATGCATTGCAACATCCAATGCACAATACACAGGGAGCATCCATGCACAATGCAAAAGACACATCAGCGCACACCCATTTGCAATTCTTATCTATGCACCCTTCCACTTCCAAAAACTTGCTCTGAATGAGAGCATTTTGCATTGGACAAAAAAGACCCAACTACTTCTATTGGATACAGAGCCAACGTGGTGCAATGATCCGGGTGTTGGACTATGACTCTAGAGACCAGGGTTCGAATCCCAGCTTGGCCACAGAAACCCATTGGGTGACCCTGGGCAAGTCACAACTCTCAACCTCAAGGGAAGGCAATGGCAGACTTCATCTGAAGAAATCTTGCCTAAAAAAACCCCATGACCTTAGGGTTGCCATAGGTTGAAAACAACTTGAAGGCACACCGCCACTACCACCACAACAGAATCAACTGGACATTTTTCTCCAATGTGGAACCATCATATCTGACTCAAGGTTGGAGAACTCAGTATGTGCCACTGTGCATGCTTTTGCACTGAATAATATATGCATTATTCATGGAGGCAAATGGGTGTGCATTGAGCATGGCTGGTCATAGCTTGTGTCCATGAAAGCAGATTGTGCATGGTTGTGCATTGGAAATGGTGCATAAGGAAATGTCCATATACATGTGTTTGCACATTTGCAGGTGAAATATCTCCATTCGCGAATGATGTGGCATTGTGCAATTGCCACATAACTCCATGAGGGAAATATTGTGCTCCATGGTTGTCACTAGATTTGTTAGCACGATGGATGATGATGATGCAAGAGACATACATAAACAAGAAGCAAGAAGCACATTTTTGTGTATACAAATGTGTAGGAGCGGCTGCATGTTCACATCAACAATTATAAGAGGAAAGCGTCTTGAACGCAAGAACTTATTCTAAACCATATCATAATAAATAACCGAACTGTCACAAACAAATGACAGAAATGACATATAGTATGACAAACTAGGATAAAACATGTAAATACCGCAAGTGGGTGCAGACTTCAAGTTGGAAAGGATAAAGAACTCTGGAAAGCCAAGCCTGAATAAAATTCTATCAATTTATAACACAGACGATGTTAGTGACATATGCGTGCCTAAGTTGCACTGCCGATGTGAGGTGAATTATTCACCATAGACAATGGATGTTTTCTTCTTGCACAAGGATGTGGCAAGACTGCACACTGCTTTCGTTCACTACGAATTGCATGTTGCACTTTCTCATCGAAGTTTCCCATTCTGCACTGCGGTTGTGCCCATGTGCTATGTGCTGCGTGCATTGCACATTCTGGTAGCACTTTGCACATTGCAGTTGTGCACTGTGCATTGTGCATTGCAGTTGTGCATTATGCATTATGAAATAGCCCCCAAGTCACCAACAATGTATTGCACAATGTTGCTATTGCACATGCATGGGGAATTTTTATTCTACACTAGAGAAGGTAGGCTTTTACCTCGTCTATCATAACAGATGGCAAGCAATCGCTTTGGAAACTTGTGGATTCATGACAATGGTCTTTCTCAACTGGAATAATTTCCAATATTCTACACATCGTCTTCCAGTGTGGCATAAGCTCACCACATCGTTGCATCGACCCAATACGTTGCCATTTTCCCAGGCGGCACGAATCTTAGGGAATGTGTATTATTTTGCACATTATTTTCCACCTCAAAATCTGAAGGCAAACAAAGACCCTGGAAAAAAGCACTCTGCAGACAACAGAGCGCACAAGAGTCCCTGACCTGCAGAAACACATGTGGACTGGATTACGTTTGATTCATGCATCACTACTCTCACAAATTTTCAATCACTAATGGAATTATCCCTTTGCTTTGTCTCATTTGCTCCCAACAATACGCCAGCAATGTTTAGAAAGGTCCTTGAAATTATGTAAGGATAATAATAACAGATGCCTGGAGACAAAATGACCAGAAGCCGGTTTGCATCTTCAGCCCTTCTACCTGAGCAAATTTTGCTCTCTTTCAAAGCAAGCAGAAATCGCCTCCATCTCAACTCGCAAGCGTTGTTGGCCTTGCTTTCTTTCTGGCTCCATCTCAGACCTCTGAGGGTAGGCAGGCCAGCCAAAATCTTTCCTGTCTGGACCCGCCTTGTGGGCTCTCAATAATCCCCATCACATTGCAAAACCTTTCTTTCTTTCTCCAGCAATGGTTTGCGGTGGAGGTTAATGGGACCGCTCAAACCATCCATCTCTCCTTTGCATGGTTTCCTCTAAGGATTTGTCTTTCTTTTTGGCTCACGCCTCCAACGCAATTACTCTGAAGGCAGACTTCAGGGTAAATAATGATGATGGTGATGATTCTTGCTGAAGATGGAGGGTGTTATGTTGCAAATGGAAGAGAATCAGACCCACCCGCTCCTTAACCATTTAGAAAGACCCACGGAGGAACAGACCAATTTTTCCACTGTCTGACGAAGGGTGTGACTTCCACACCTCACTGGAAGCAAAAAGCCAGACAGCGCAATTTGAATCTGGGTCTCTGCCATGGTATGCTGCTCTTCCATGGTGGGTCATGGCGCCTTGGAGGCAAAAAATACTTTCCAGATTTTCTTTTTTTAGGGGGGATTGATTAGTATGATAGGGGGGAAATAAGAGGAAAGCAAAAGCAAAGTCTTTTGGAACAAATCTTCCCTGGAAAACCCTGGGATAGGTGCCTTCAAGTTGCTTCTGACTTTATGGGAACCCAAAGGCAACGCTAATGGGGTTTGCTGAGGCTGAGAGAGTGTGGCTTGACCAAGATCACCCAGTGGGCTTTCATGGGAAGTGAAGGACCCTATCCAAAATAGGCAGCAGACACATGCAAAAACAAAACGGCTCTTCAGGCCCTCTCCAAAATAGCAGATACTCTCAGTCGGTTGGAAAAAGATTGCCAAATGCAGCAAGTACTCTTGGCTCCGCTCTCCAAGCGGCGCACTGTGGAACATGCGTCTGTGAAGCAGATATATGAGGGGCAGGCCACAACATTGTGGATATATCCTCTCCTTGCGCTGTATCAAGGAGACATGAGTTTCCAGGCTGCCAAACGGCCGATCCAAGTGTCAGGGAGACAAATGCCAGGCCTTGCAAGGTGTTCCTTCCTCTTTCTGTCTCAGGCTCAAATGCTGAACCAGTGGCCCACAAGGCACGTCACATCCATGGGGAGAGAAGGAGGAGGATTTAGAAGATGTGTGGGGTGGATTTATGGCCTGTGTCTGGCAGCCGCTTGGCTCTGCAGCAGAACTGGGAGTCTAGATGCATCCGACATGCGTTTGGGGACGCGCTTCTGCAGTGCGCATGGTGCAAAACGGGGCACTTTGTGGAGACACATGAACACACAGAGGAAGCTATCTGTTCACGGTTGTCTTTCATATTCATCAACAGCACCTGCTTATATGATTTGTCCCTGTTGCTCTTGTGTGCCTTCAAGTTGTTTCCGACTTATGGCAACCTGATAGCAACCCTATCATGGGCTTTTCTTAGTAAGATTTTTTTTCAGAGGGATTTTTCCTTTTGCATTTGCCACCCAGTGGGTTTCATGGCCAAGCTGGGAGTCGAACCCCGGTCTCCAGAGTTGTAGTTCAACACTACTCAAACCACTGCACCATGCTGTACTGAACTTCAAGTTCAGTCTAATGTACAATAATCCTATCCTATTTTATTTTTCAAAGATATAGTAGCCATGTTAGTCTGTAGAATCAGTACATAGAGAGATCTTGTTGCACCTTTGAGACTCAATGAAAGAAAGAAATTGGCAGCATGAGCTTTCCTAGACTTCAGTCTACTTCTTCAGATGCATTTGCTTATGCTGCCAACTTCTTTCTTTCAGTTATTCTCAAAGGTGCAACAAGATCTCTCTACATACTGATTCCGCAGACTAACACGGCTATATTTTTTTGAATTCTATGACTATGAAAGTGACTTCCTTATGACTATGACTTCCCTATTCTTCTCCTAATGCAGGCTAAAATAGCATTTGCCTTCTTTGCTTCAGCATCACATTGCTGGCTGGTGCTCAACCTATGACCAATAATAACCCCAAGGTCCTTTTCCCAGGTACTGTTTACTGAGCAAAACGGCCTGTTTCCCTCCATTAAAAATTCTGGATGCCAAGATGTTGTTCAAGGAGGCTGGATGGCCATCTGTTGATTGAGAGAGTTCACGCATGGCAAAATGGGGTTGGACTGGATGGCCCTTGGGGTCTCTTCCAACTCGAGGATCTATGATTCAATGAGGCCGGAGGGCTTGTTCAGCCCACCAACTCCTCACCCAGCTCTGGACCCCCGGTCCATCTTTGATGGCCGCTTGTGGACTCCATTGCTTTCCTTGGCTCCAGCCAAAGAAAACAGGAAGACGATTCTGGCAAGCTGGTTGAGAAAGGGTCAGTCGACTGCAGCCCCCTGGCATTTCGCCTCTTGCACCTGTCTCCTTTTTGCATCATTTCCCCCTCCCAAGTCTTCCACTGCTGCCTTTTCCAAATCCCTCAGTAGCCTAGGATGCCTTTTTCTCCTCTTCTGGTCTCTGTTCCTCGAACCCAGCACCTGTTTCCTGCTGGACCACCCAACACCAACACCATTGGGCCACTGGCCAACCAAACAACTGTGTCTCAAAACCAGTTGGGATGAAATCCTATGCTTTAATCCTGACTTGATCTAACCCATTGCATCAATAGATAGATGAGCAGCGAAAACATCAGCGAACTAATGGGCTCAATGGCTCTGCTTTAGTTGGAGGGTTTTTCCAGATTTCGCACTGTATACTTGGCGATAGGGGATACAATGGCTTGGACGATCCTCACTTTTGGGTTCAGAGTTATATCAGAGTTAATGCCTTTTAAATTTTAAATGCATAATTGTTTGAACTTTTTTTAATTGTTCAGTTGCTTTTTAAAAATTTTATACTTACATTTTTCATGCTTTTGTATTGTTTTACATTGTTTGCTGTGCTCCACCTTGAGTCCCTATATTGGAAGAAAGGCAGGATATAAGTAAATACTTATAAGTAAATAATAATAATAATAATAATAATAATAATAATAATAATAATAATAATAATATCATCATCTTTACTCTTTAGACTCTTGTCCAGTTCTTGCATGGCTACCCTTCCCATTCCTAGTCTTCTTCTGATTTCTTGACTCCAGTTCTGGTTATATTCGATCCAAAGTTTGGGAACTCCAAGGAGCCAGTATGGCGTAGTAGTGCTTTGAGTCTTGGATTACGATTCTGGAGACCAGGGTTCGATTCCCCATTTGGCCATGAAACCCACTGGATGACCCTGGGCAAGTCACAGGCTCTCAGCCTCAGGGGAAGGCAAAGGCAAACCTCTTCTTGCAAATCTTGCCAAGGAAACCTTTGGGTCGCCATAAATTGGAAGTGACTGGCACAATGGGATGTCTTTGACTATTTCAGTTTTCTTGTCTAGAATGAATTCTCGTAGCTCTTTCGTGCTCATTACTTTTGTTTTATTAATATTCTGCATTAAGCCAATTTGGCACTTTCCTCCTTGACCTTCTTTGGCAGGTTATATCAGAGTTAATGCCTTTTAAATTTTAATGCATGATTGTCTAAACTTTTAAAATTGTCCAATTGCTTTTTCTGCTAGTAGTACGGTGTCATCTGTGTATCTTAGGTTTGTTAAGAACCCTTGTTGCTCACGTCTGTTGTGTGCCTCTGAGTCATTTTTGATTTGTGGTGACCTTATCATAGGGCTTTCTTGGCAGGTTTCTTCAGAGGAGGTTTGCCATGGCCGTCCTCTAAGGTTGAGAGAGTGTGACTCACCCAAGGTCACCCAGTGCACCGCATTGTAAGAATCCAACCCTGGAAAACTCTTTTTTTTTCCCAAGTAGACATTGGAGCACATACCCAACTTAGGAAAGGATTTCAACCCTCTTCACAACTCCCAAAACCTCCCAAATATTATGGCAGAAACAGGGTTTGGCTGAGGCTCAATTGAAACAAGTCTAAAGTGTTCCAGAAAAAACCCAACATCCCCTCCTTGGTTTGGCTGTCTGTATTAGATTCCAACCACAGAGCCGTTTTGTAAAATGAAATAAAAGAAGATAAACATTTCTCTATTTATTTCCCCACCAAAGCCCCCCCTCCAACCTGTAAATTTCTAAAATAAATATTCAGTGTGAATTTTAGCTAATTTTGGCCCCCATGCCAAAGAGAAAGTCTTCCCCGCCATGCATGGAAACCTGTGGAAATATCTGTGTAATGATTTTCTATCCCCAACGAGGCAACTATAGGACATTTCCAAAACTTATGAGTAAGAAAGGATTAGCCGCGTTGCACCTCCAATGTCTAGATTATTTGGATATGTCTTTATAGAAAAGATATGGGTGGTGGCCTGGTACTTGACTCTGCTTGTGAATTCTCCTTACAGGAATGGGGAAATTTCCTGTTATATAGAAAAGTGATAGAAGAGCAGGGAACTTGGTGATCATAGAGTCAGAAGGGACCCCAAGGGCCATCTAGTCCAACCCTGTATTGGTGCAGGAACCCACAATGAATGCATCCATGAGAAGCAGAAATCCAACCGCGATTTAAATAACTCCAATGAAGAAAAGCCCATCACTTTTTGGATAGTCCATTCCACTGGCAAAGATTAGTTCTTTCTAATACTTACTCAGAATCTCCTTTCTTGTTGTTGAAATCCATTTTGTCGAGTCCTCTCATTTGGAGGAGCAGCAGAAAATTGGCTCACTCCACCTCCCATCTGATGGCAGCTCTTCATAAAACGGCTATCTTCTTAGCTCTCAATAATTGTTGTTGTTATTAGGATTATATTTATAGAACTGTAGAGTCCTAGAGTTGAAAGAGACCCCAAGTGGCTATCCAGTCGAAACCTCCTGCCATGCAGGAAAAGGCCATCCAGCCTCTGTTTAAAAGCCTCCAAAGAAGGAGACTCCATTGCCTTTCAAGGCAGCATCTTCCACTGTTGAACAGCTGTTACCATTCTTCCTAATGTTGAGGTGGAGCCTCTTTCCCTGTAGCTTGCATCCATTGCTCCATTGGGTCCTATTCTCTGGAGCAGCAGAAAACATGTTTGCTCCATCCTCAATAGGCCATCCCTTCAAATACTTAAACAGGGTTCTCATGTCACCTCTTAATCTTGTCTTCTCCAGGCTAAACAGACCCAGCAATTCCCTAAGTCTATAGCACTGAGCCACAAGCAGTTATAGGGGTATCAAAATGCAATAATTCTGCAGTGCAGATGCAGCCCTGGAGCCTGAATGGTGGTCCAGAGTTTCAGCCAAGCTCCAAGAGTTTCCTAGTGGCCGCACATGACCTTTCAAACTGGGCAAGGATATTTTTGGCTGGGGGTTAGGTGAAGGTACGCCAGGAAGAGCTGATTCTGAAGCCTTTATTAGTTGGATTTACAACCGGCAAAGCTTCGAGGCAAAGGAGCAAGCTCGTAAAAAGCAAAGGAAAGAGGCTATGAAACTTTCAAGACATCCACACATTAAGATATGAAAATAAGAATAATAATAGCAGTCTCCTTTCTCTCTCTTGCACCATGAGTGACCAAGACCTTTCCTTTTTCTCCCTTGCACCATGAGTGAGAAACATCTCTCTTTTCACTTGCACCACAAGTGACATCTTTCCTTTCTCTCTCTTGCACCTTGAGTGACCAAGACCTTTCCTTTTTCTCCTTTGCACCATGAGCGACATCTCTCCTTTCTCTCCTTTGCACCATGACTGAGCAACGTCTCTCCGTTCTCTCTCTTGCACCGTGAGCAAGCAATGCCTCTACTTTCTCCACCCGTGAGGTTCACTGGATGACACCAACCCTAGTGACACCACTGACCGCCCTAGCTCTCCAAATTCATAGGACGTGTACCATAGCCGTTCCCCCAGGGCTGAGAGAGTGCGATTTTCCTAAGGTCATCCAGAAGGGCCCAGTGGGGATTCAAACCCTGTTCTTGCAAAGTCCTAATCCAGCACTCAAACCACTAAACCGGCCCTACCCAAAGCACCTAGCCACAACACGGGAAACTCCATGTCCCTTTTTGGGATGCTCGCTTCTCCCAGGCATTGGTTTTCCCAGACAAAAGAAGAAGAAGAAGCCAGCAACAGACGCTCCTTTGGAACAAGACCCGAAAAAGTCTCCGAAAGGCGGAACATTCCGTTCCTGCCAAGGATGTTTCATCCGAAGGATGCGCACAGATCCTTCTTTTCATCACCTTGCCTCTTGCTGGCAGGATTCGTCCAGTCCCATAATGGTCTGTTTTAGTTTTAATTGAATTTGTTGGATTTTATGAGTTGGCCTTTTGGGGAGATATTGTGTTTTGGGGGGTTGGCGGGGAGAGATGGCAACCGAAGCAACAAACACGTAGAAAAGGTCTCATCAGGACAAAATGTGCATATATATATATATATATATATATATATATATATATATACATATACACACACAAAGGGAAAGGGATGAGGAGCAGGTTGAGGAATTTAGACCCTGAAGCCTTTTGTTAATTTAAAGACTATTTTGTGAAGCTGGGATATGAGGATGAATTTTTGGCAAACCTGAAGGACTCTTAGTGTTTGTTTTTTAGGGGCAAAGTTTTTTTTGGGGGGTTAAGAAATGACACTATAAATGGTTATCTCAGCTACAGCATCAAGTACCAGCCATGATTCTCAAACAGAGCCTTCTTTTGGACTGCAACTCCCAATATCCTTCCTGCTAGCATTATTTCTGGGAGTTGCAATCCCAAAAAAAAAGTGAAAATAATTCCAATCCTCTGCTTGGATCCTTCGGTCAAATGCAGGCATGCATTGAGCTTCTTGAGACAGAAGCCAAGGTGGTAGCCATTTGGTGAAGAAAAAGGAACTCTGTACATGCTCAGAGGCCACAGCTTTATTAACACAGGCGTACCTGAAACGGATGATTAAATCAATCCACCATGTTTCCACTTGTGCCCAAAACTGGAGGAAAACAAAACAGAGATGGATAAAAAAAGTGGTGGTTTTTTAAAACTATATCTATTATCTGTTTTTACAGTTTTGTATTTTAATTGTATAACTTGCTCAATTTTGTATAGTGTATATTTTATGACTTGTAGATTGTACACCATTGGCACGTTATATGCTGTTTTGATGACCTCTGTAAAGTGTCATGTAAAAAGTTATGGTGCTATATAATGAAATATTAATAATAATAATAATAATAATTGTTGAAAATGTTGTTGAAATTTAGCTAAAAATATGTCAGGTGTATCCTAAATGGATGATTAAATCAATCCATCATGTTTAAACTTCTTCCCAAAATTAGGGGAAAATAAAACAGAGATGGATAAAAAAAAAAGTTAAATAAATAAATAAATCTATTATATGTTTTTACAGTTTTGTATTTTAATTGCATACCTTGCTTAATTTTGTATAGTTTATATTTTATGACTTGTAGATTGTATGCCATTGGCACGTTATATGCTGTTTTGATGCCATGCAAATTTATGGCGCTAAATTAATTCATTAATAAATTAATAATAATAATAATAATTGTCGATGAAAATTTTGTTGACATTTAGCTAAATATATATCAATAAAACTTTGAATGAATTGGTCCTTGTTCCAGCCGACAGAGCGTCAGAAAGGTGGTTCGTCCCCTCTTTTACATGACATCCCTCAATTCATTTTTTGGGGGAGCATCATTTTCTCTCGTCCTTTCTCTCTCTTTTTGGACTACAACTCCCAGGTCCAGATCCACCTGTACTCCATCTTTTTGGACTACAACTCCCAGGTCCAAATCTCGTCCTTTCTCTCTCTTTTTGGACTGCAACTCTACAGATGCTTTATGTGAAGGAATGCATGGACATCGTGGCAATGTCGCGTGTTGCTGTGGCTGCCACTTTATTGCAATTTCATTCAAAATATTCCCTCTTTCCTTTCTTTCTGGAGCTGGCAATCAAAGAGGGGCTCAAGGAAAAAATTGTTGTTTTTGAGGAAAAGTCAGACATTGCCTCCCTTCCCGATTTGGCCGGCTGCCGGCTTGGAAAACAATGGCTGAGATCATGTTTTCGTTGAAGCAAAAAGTTGCCTTTTAGTCTTGGAGGCAGAGCATTCGTATTCCTTTGCTGATTTGCCATTTTTTCCTCTTTATCCCATCCCTTCCCTTCACTTTTTTCTCACTACCACCAACATCCAAGTGAAGGGGGAAGTTACTTTGACAGGCCAGATCTTGAAGAAGTTACCTCTGAAGACTACCCTGCCTTCCAGCATTTCGCAGATGAAAAGCCTAAACCATCATCCTCAGCTTCCCCCTTATAATACATTATAATACATTCTTCTTCATGTTGTTGTTGTGTGCCTTCAAGTCATTTCTGACTTATTGCAACCCTAATTGGCGACTCTATCCTGGGGTTTTCTTGGCCAGATTTCTTCACAGGAGGTTTGCCATGGCCTTCCCTTGAGGCTGAGAGAGTGTGACTTGCCCAAGGTCAGCCGGCGGGTTTCATGGTCAAGAGGGAATTGAACCCTGATCTCTAGAGTCGCAATCCAACACTAAAACTACTATGGCTCTCAACCGCAGAGCTTTTTCATATTATTGCAGTAGCAAAAAAATGATGGATCTCCTCCCCTTAGCATTCGACTAATAGAAATGTATTTATGACGATTAAGGGCATCTTTGTGAGATTTGGAAGAAACCTGTTAGAAGCCCTGTTTGTTTTTAAAATCGCACATATAAATGGGGAAAGTGAGCAAGGGAGCATGAATGGGAATCAATGCAGCCAAATAATAATAATAATAATAATAATAATAATAATAATGAAGAATTGCAGCAGATAATTAAAGATCATGGGAGGAGGGAAAGGAAAAAGCAAATTATTTTTCCCCCCCTGAAGTGCCAAGGATGCTAATGGAGGCACCAGAGGAATATTTAGTTCTCATAACCAAGAAAAGAGAGGATTTGGGAATTAAAACCAAAAGCGATAGCCTTTGGATATGGCCCTTGATTAACTGGTGGAATTCACCGCCTTAGGATGCTTCAAAGGGAGAATGGCTCAGACGGTATTAAAAAGGGGATTTTAGGCAAGGCCACGGAGGAGGCACAGTTTGCAGGGATTATCCAGCGTGGCTCTGTGCCATCATATTGCTCTCTCCTTTCTCATATTTAAAGGAAACTTTAGAGAAGAGTAGTTATGGACTGTAACTCCCAGAATCCTCCACTTGGGGCTCTGGGATGCTGATTTTGAAGCACTGCCTTTGTAAACTTTTGCAAGAGGAGTAAGAGCCCCCGTGCAAATCTTGCCTGGCCTTCTCTGTGCCTTCTTGTTGACAAGGGTCATAAATAACCCAAGTAGGAGAGAGAAAGGAAGGAAGGAAGGAAGGAAGGGAAAGAGAGAGGATGCCATCAGAATGCTTTCCGAAATCATGTTTCCTTGGATTTCTTTGGAATGATTGCAGGAAGGTTTGGATAAGAAAGAGAGATTACCTTGGCACATTTAATTCTTTCCAACTGCCTTGCCGAACCAAAAAGCAGCTCCCCTCCAAATTTCCAAATTCGTTCTGTGATTTCCCCAAACTCCACTTCTGTCTCAGCCTCCCTCCTCCCCAAGACCCAAATTTTGGCTCCCGTTCTAGCCAACGTGTGGGGCCATGTCTTTTCTGTATGAATGCCACCTTCTCCTTGAATTTGGCATCCCAATATAATAAGTCATGCACGGGAGCCGGCGCGGCGTAGTGGTTTGAGCCTTGGACTACAACTCTGGAGACCAGGGTTCAAATCCTAGCTTGGCCATGGAAACTCACTGGGTGACCTTGGGCAAGTCGCACACTCTCAGCCTCAGAGGATGGCAAGGGCTAACCCATTATAGGTGTTCGATTTAGAGTTGCCATAAGTGGGAAACAACCTGAAGGCAACACAACAACAGCAACAAATACTAATATAAATAGTATACTCATATACATCAGGTGATGTTCACCTGAGCGAGATGCTATTTCTAAGCCTACCTTACAGGGTTGTTTGTTAAGGAGGTACAATCGGGGATGGGAAAATGTGAGATGCTTCTCTCACATCCTGGAGAAGAGAAAGCTAAGTAGAGAC
>CM034711.1:13125602-13141524 GCA_020142125.1 Phrynosoma platyrhinos
GGGCAAGTCACACTCTCTCAGCCCCAGGGGAAGGCAATGGCAAACCTCTGCTGAACAAACCTGATCAAGAAAACCCCATGAGAGATTGATTCACCATAAGTTGGAAATGACTTGAAGGCAGACCACCACCAGGATTGCAACTCAAACCACTGCACTTTGTTGGCTTCTAACTAACATGTCCCCTTTCCAAAAGAAAACCCCTTTCGATGCACCTTAAGGAAGCAAACTCGGGGTTTTTTCCTCCTTCTCTCCTGACTTCTGCAATGCCATCCATCATCCCCAAGATGCCTAGCTTGGCACCCATGATATTTCCGATGTTGGGACACAGAGGAAAGGTCAGACTTGGGGAAAGGGCTCTGAGATGGGGCAGGTGCATCCCTCTGGCCTGCCTCTCTTTCCATCCCTTTCTCAGCCCTAGCAATGGAGCCGCATTCTTGTGGGGTGGGGGAACAGCTGGGGAGGGGGGGTTGCTCAGCTTCCCAAAAACTTGGCCCCCACCTCCGCCGCCGCCTCCGCCTCCTTTGCTCTCTCGCTGTGCAAAAGGGACTTGTGCCAGGGCCAAAGGCTTTCATAGAAATAAACACAATTCTAAAAAAGAGGCAGGAATGAATGAAGTAACATGGAAGGTATGAGAGGCAGCCCCACCCAGCCTCCCGTCCCCAAAATCAAACAGACTCCATATCCCAAATCCCAAAGGCTTGCCCCAAATGTGCCAAGGGCAAGAGAGTGGGTGCAGAGACGGAGAAGGAGGCTCAGTCCTTTCCTCGCAGAGGGCTCTGCAATCGCATCCCAAGTCAGCTTGCAAGTGATGGCATGACTTGTAAGGAAGAAGGGCATCGCTAGGGGAGTGCGGGGAGTAGGAACCTCACTGGGTGACACTGGTGTATATTGGGGGGCACTGGCATCACCTCTTGTTCCCGCTTGACCAGTAGCCTTGCCAGACCCTGAACAGGCTAAGTAGCAGATGCTGCTGGGGAAGACAGTGCCTTCCATTCAGAGTCTGGCACAGTTGCCATTCTTGATCCCAATGGCCAACCTAGGAGATTGGTAGTCGAACCTCCGCATTTGGAAAAAGCCTACCTCAGTGTTTAGAAGTAGAACCTCCATATTTCTAAATCTCTGAGTTTAGAAGCAGAGCTTCCATTTTCTGAGGCAGAATCTCCATAGAATCCTAGAGTTGGAAGAGACCCCAAGGGCCATCCAGTCCGACCCTATTCTGCCATGCAGGGACTCAAAATCAAAGCATCCCTGACAAATGTTCTGAGGAAGCCTACCTCTCTTCTGTTTAGAAGTCTGGATGGCCATCTGTCGAGGATGATTTGATTTTGAGTTCCTGCATGGCAGAATGGGGTTGGAGTGGATGGCCCTTGGAGTCCCTTCCAACTTTAGGATCCTATGTATTCCTTCATGGCAGAATGGGGTTGGACTGGATGGCCCTTGGGGGTCTCTTCCAACTCTAGGATCCTATGTATTCCTTCATGGCAGAATGGGGTCAGACTGGATGGCCCTTGGGGTCTCTTCCAACTCTAGGATTCTATGATTCTAAGTAAAACTGTCATGTTCTGGAGTTTAGAAGTTGAAACTCCCTCCCACCTTGGAGATCAGACATGAAACCTCCATGTCCTGCAGCATCCTACCCCAGAGGGGCAACCGCTAGAGAAGGCTGTGACTTTCACATATCCCATTTGGCTGGACGGATGCCGGACTTTGTCCCTTCTTGCTCCATCATCTGGGAAGAGAGAAGGGGGAGGAGTGGACATTCAAAGCCCCCAGCAGTCCTCCTTCTTCATGGCCAGCTCTGAAACTATAGGACAGCCGTCAGGATTAGGCCCAAAAAGTCAGGTTGCAAACTTTTCCGAGGTCCAGAGCTTGGTCATTGCTGTGCCCCCCTCTCCAGTTCTGACTCAGGCCCTCATCCCTCCTCCAAAAAGGAAGATCCAGCCTGCATTCTTCTCTGCTGAGATCCATCTGTCCCTCCCTGGGCTGTTTGTCTTTGCCAGCTCCCAAGGGGACGCATTGTGTGCAAGATTTCTGCATCCTTTGGCCCCAGCCAGACTCGGCCTGAGGTCCAGTTCGGGCCAAGAAGACCTCTGCAGCGTCCCGTCCCGGACGGAGGACACCAAGCCCATGTTCCCCTCTCTTTGGCCTGAACACATCTCAGGTTTTGCACAACCCTCCCACTTATTTTCTGCACAGAAAAGAGCTTTACTGTGCAAGAAACAGGGATTCCAGGCACACAAACACACACTATACACACAACATGTGTGTGTGTTTTCTCTGCAGGATAATTCCTGAGCATCACTTTGGGATATTCAAATACAAGGGGAAATTTTGCACACATTTTTTTGGACTGGTCTATTAACTTCCCGACAGGGTTTTTTAACCGTTTGGAAAGCCATTTGTCAACTTTGGAAACTAATGATAAAGATTCTCTCTCCTCATATATGTGTTTTGTTCTGGGAATTGAATGAAGAGAAATGTACTTCTGGCTCACAGTTGGAGAATTTTGTTGTCCTTGTTTCCAAAAGGAAGGAATCTTGTTTATTTTTTGGAGCCTGGAAATGTGTTGCAATGACAATACCTGTAACGCATTATTTTTGGGAGGGTGATCCTCTTTGCAATGTTAACTTTTTTTTCTGATTAAAAGGAGGAAAACAAAGTAACACAAGAACTGACAACATTGTTCAGTGTTCGGATCATGTTTGCTCATTAGTCCAAAAGCACAACAATTTGGTGAGTCATTTTGCAGGGGCTTTTTTTCCTCTTTTTCTTTTTCTTTTTTTCCGGATGTTCCTGATCATTTTTGAATTCTTAAAGTGCATTTGAAAGCGGTGAAAAAATATAATCCAGCAATGTAATGTGTTAGCAATGAGTAACATTTTCGAAATCAAGAAGAATCCAGAATAAGAAGCAATGAGCAATTTATGTTTCTCATTAATATTCCTGAATAACTTTTTCATTGTTTTTAAATGCATTTTTTTAAAAAATGGAAAACTGGTTTAAAACAGGCAAAAATCCTGCAAGAATGACTCACGAAAACTGTTGCAAGTAAAGAGAATCCCTTTTAAGAGACAGCGGATGCTGCCACACTGCAGAATTAATTCAGTTTGACACCTCTTTAATTGCCATGGCTCCATCCTATAGAATCCTGGGATTTGTAGTTTTCTGTGGCACCAGAGCTCTCTGACAGAGAAGGCTATATAGCTCACCAAACTACAAACCCATAGCGGTGAACCATGGCGGTTAAAGCAGTGTCAAACTGCATTAATTCTGCAGTGTAGATGTAGCCAGCGTGTCCCAAAAGTCTCCATAGTTTTGATGAAAAGTCCAGCTCAGAGCTGATGTACTTTGAGGATGCTGAGTGCATTGAGATCCCTCCAGAACAACTGAACTACAACAGAAACAACATTGCATACAAACATTTAATAATAATAATAATAATAATAATAATAATAATAATAATAATTTTTTTATTTATATACCGCCCATTGGTACCCAATCGGGGCAGTTCACAACATTAAAATAATACAGCCTAAAACCAACGTATTTCCCACCCACCCCCTAAAAAACTATTAAACCAGATTTAATTAAAACCAATTCCAACAAATTTAAAATATACAATAATAAAACAACAATAAAGCCTGTGATTGTTACCATCAACATTTGTCTTGTCCTGTATGATTTCGTACATATCTTAATAATAATAATAATAATAATAATAATCTTAATAATCTTAATAATAATAATAATAATAATAATAATAATAATAATAATAATAATAATAATAAATTTTATTTATATCCTACCTCTCTGCAGGCAGTCGAAGCGGCGAACAAGATTGTGCCTGATGAAGAAGCCGGGGAGA
Source organism: Phrynosoma platyrhinos (assembly GCA_020142125.1). Taxonomy (NCBI): domain Eukaryota; kingdom Metazoa; phylum Chordata; class Lepidosauria; order Squamata; family Phrynosomatidae; genus Phrynosoma; species Phrynosoma platyrhinos. The sequence goes on from CM034711.1 coordinate 13,129,468, forward strand.
TTCGAAAGCTTGCCTGGTATATTTTCTACATTTTGGTTGGCCAATAAATGTCACAAATCCCGCTTTGGTGGATTTTGGGTTGTTGGATTATGACTCTCATATAAGTGGAGTGATGAATCCAGATTTTTCCCCAGGCTTTAATGCCTATTCCGGAATAGGCCCAGCACCTTGGAAAGCTCCTTTAGCCAAAACCTGGAGTGAATTCAGTGCCCCACTGACATGGGAAACATGGGAAACGGTTGTTGAGACAGACCCCATTGGCCCCTGCTCCAAAAGCTCTGGAGTTTTGTACAACAAACTAATTTTTCACACACACACATACACACAATATAAGCCCACTTTTTTGCACATGTTTCTGGGGTGGAAAGTTCCAAGGTGTGAAAATTCATAATGACTTCCATTGCAACTCTTACCATTGCATGCAATAGAGAGAGAGAGATACAGCTTTTCAAATAATTCATTCTATGGAGAGAACCAAAGAACAGTTCTTCCTCCACATTTTGCGAATTTGATTATTTGTAGATTTGATTGATAATAATAATAATAATAATAATAATAAGATTTATTTCTAGCCTGCCTATTTCCAAAGGGAATCAAGAAGGGTTACAAGCATAAAAATAAAAGAATACAATATGAAAACAAGATATGTTCCTTCTAAGACTCTCTATATCCTCCAGCTTAACTCTACTGGAAGTTGACTATAGAGTAGGCTTGAGGACCTAGTGATTCCTAGACAAACACTTCTCTAGATATTTTAGGTCCTCCAATGCAATTCTATGGTCAACCTCAGTCTGATATTGACCATAGGGTTGCACTGGAGGACCTAGAGATTCCTAGATAAACACTTTTCTAGGCATTTGTAGGTCCTCCAGCGCAACTCTATGGTCAACATCCTCTTGAAGTTGAACATAGAATCGCGCTGGAGGACCTAGATATTCGTAGAGAGGTGTTTTCCCCAAGTTATAAAAAAGTGATTGATTTATTTATTTTTAATTTGCAGTTTTCCCACTTTCACTGGAGCCCTGTGCCCCAAAAACCCAGTGAAAGTGGAGGGCCAATGTGTAGGCGATACCCCCCATGGCTACCACAGATTTGGACTCTGTGGCCAAAGCTTCCAAGAAGATGATCTGATTTGGATTATTATTATTATTTTCTTTCCAGGTTCCAATCTGGAGAACTTGCCCTTCCGTTCCATTCTTCCATTCCTGCTTTGCACAAGGCATGAGGCTTGTAAACATTCATTCCAAAGCAACGGAGATTCCCTGGGGTGGGAGGTTGCAGAAGACAGAGGGAATTGATGGCAATTTATCCGTCCATCCCAAAATCGGCACAACGTATCCCTAGTCACTCAGGGCTGGTAAGGAGCTTGGAAGGTGCTCAGGAATCGGGGTGCTATGGGGCATCCAACCAAGATGGGAAGATGATGGGAAATCGACGACCAAGACAGCAAAGCCTGGCACCGCTTTCCCCTTTCCTCCGGCCAATTTTCCATGTTATGATTTGAGCACATGCCTAATCAACGCTCATGCATGAGAGTGTGAGCATTTTTTTTCCTGTTGCACTTTCATGCTTTTCTGCTAAGAACACCAGCTTCAAATGTCTTCCACTCTATCTGAGAAAGCCAACAAAGTTGAGATTCAGGACAGGCCATAGGATATCCATTTTCCCTTCCTATAGCAGATCCCTCAACTGTGGGACTCAATGCCACAAGATGCCAACCTTTTTATTTAAAAAAAGGATCAGACAAATTCATGGAGGAGGAGGAGGAGGAGGAGGACCATGCGTGGCTTTTAATCATAGGAAACGTTTCTTCCTTCATCTCTAAACTTGGGAACTCACTGTCACCAAATGCAGTGCTGGATGCTGACTTTGCTTTAAAAGGGGATCAGAAAAACCTCCTTGGAGGTTAAGACTACTGATGTCTGCTGGCCTGAATGGCTATGTATTAATCTTTTTTTTTCCCCTTCACACAGTGGGTTGCTAAACTACGGGACTCCCTGCCACAAGATGTTGTGACAGTTGCCCACTTGCCAAGGAAATGTTAGAAGGGGATCAAATAATTTCATGGAAGATTAAGGTCATGGATGGCCATGGACCAGAATAGCTATTGGTCGAAGGAAATCTTTCTTCCTTCGCATAGTGGACTGTGGGACTCACAGAGTGCCTTCAAGTTGTTTCTGATTTACGAAGACCCTAAGGCAAACCTACCATGGGGTTTTCTTGGCAAGATTTGCATCTGAGGAAGTAGACTGAAGTCTAGGAAAGCTCACGCTGCCAATTTCTTTCTTTCATTGAGTCTCAAAGGTGCTACAGCTGCAAGGTCTCTCTACGTACCGATCCTACAGACTAACACGGCTATATCTTTGAAGTGTTCAGAGTGGGTTTGCCTTTCCCTTCCCCTGAGGCTGAGAGAGTGTGACTTGATTGATATATTGCTTTTGTTTTTAAAGGGGCAAATGTTGGGGACTTCAGGATCATGCAGCTCACTGGTTGCATTAAGTCTACCCCTGCATTAAGGCAATGTTTCCATTAAGTCAAAGGCTAGGATAATTCTCAACGTTTTCCTCCATGTTCACACCTCCTGGAGGTTGCTTCCTTTGCATAGCAGTGATGGTGTTTTTGCATCCATGGAGGGAAAAATATGCACCCTTAAGGCATCGAGGCAATAGGTTTTGGTGTCTGCGGCTTGAGCGACTCACAGAGATTTGGGTTCAAAGTCTTTTCAATGTCGCAGTTGTTTATATAAAAACTAGGGGGTAAAAACAGTATGAAATATCCAACAAGGAGAGGAGAGCAAAGGGTAAGAAGGAATAAAAACAGCATGCAGGAAGACAAAATAAGCACGGGGCAGATCAAAAGCGGCCCTTTCTTGGTCTGCTCCCGTTTGTCGCAAGTTCGGGAAAACAAGAATTTGGAAGAGAGGATAGGGCTGATAGAATTGCTTTCAGGGAGTCTCAGGTTAGGATCCAGAAATGAAAAGTTGTCAGGACAAACACACTCAGTGATGGGGGTACATGGAGCCAGAGATCTACGTAAGCTTAAAATCATCCCCCCCCCCAAAAAAAACCCATATATTGTTAAGGTTATTTTTCTTGTCAAATCACTCCTTGCTAAATTTTCGTTTTGTAATTGTGCTGAAAACCCATTGAAATCCCTCCACATCCTACCAGGGAATGGAGATCTTGAGGCCATCCAGATCTAGTTGGACTTCAACTCCCAGAAGCCAGCATAGACAATGTTAAGGAATAATGGGAGTTGCAACCCAGTCACATCGGAGAGCAGCGAGATTTCTACCTTGGCTCAAATCCAAGGGTTGGTATCCAACTGGAGTAGACCCATTGGACCAATGAAATTTACGTAAGTGTTGGCTTCCTGAATGCTCATTGATTCAGTGGTTTTAATCCAGTTCAATCGCAAGCTATGCCAGCAGGGCAATAAGTCCACTCCAGGTTTTCATTCTGGCTTCAAAGGAGCTGTCCATGGTCATAAACTATATTCCTATTTAGGCAGCTCCTTTAAAGCTAGCCCAAACACAGATATGGATTCAGTGCCCTACTTGACATGGGAGATGCCAACATTCAATGTCCTAAGAAGGGAATTGGGGCCCTTTTCAATAAAACCTTCAATACAAGCTTGGGAATATTTCTTCATATTGAATTGCAACAACAAGAGTACATGCGAATGGGATCTGGGAGTCTTAATAAACCACAAGCGTAAACATAAGTCAACAGTGTGGTGCGGCAGCTAAAAAATCCCAATGTGATCCTAGGGCCAAGGGACTTCAGCTCCCCAGAATCCCAGGAGCTATTGGCCAACATGGGACTATTGGCCAACATGGCTGAGGCTTCTGGGAGCTGAAGTCCCTCGGCCCTTAAAGGGGAAAGGTTGCCTACCCCGTCCTAGACTATCCTAGATAGGAGCATAGTGTGTATATTGAGGGGAGTAATAGTGTTGCTCTATTCCGCTTTGGGCAAACCTCACCTGGAATAATATTGTGTCCAGTTCTGGGCACCACACTTCAATGGAGATATAGACAAGCTGGAATATGTCCAGAGGAAGGTGACCAAAATGGTGAAGGGTCTGGAAACCATGAAGCCCTATAAGGAGAGACTTAGGGAACTGGGTCTGTTTAGCCTGGAGAAGAGAAGGTTAAGAAGTGCCATGATAGCCCTGTTTAAGTATTGGAAGGGGTGTCATATTGAGGGTAGAGCGAGCTTGTTTTCTGCTGCTCCAGAGACCAGGACACAGAGCAATGGATCCAAACTATAGGAAAAGAGATTCCACTTTAAATATTAGGAAGAACTTCCTGATAGTAAGAACTGTTAGAAAATGGAAGACGCTGTTCCCTTGAAGGTTGGCGGAGTCTCCTTCTTTGGAGGTTTTCAAACAGAGGCTGGATGGCCATCGGATTGTCTACATAGCACCGTAACATCGCTTTTGCTTGTGAAATGATGGTGAAGAGCCATGAGCTGTTGTACCTACTTCTTCAAAGACCTAGCCGTGTTCATCTAGAAAAATCAGTATGCAAAGGGATCTTGTAGCAACACTGAGACTAAGACATTAGCTTTTGTAGACTTGGTCTACTTGCTTGGATGCACCAATTCACTCCATGCATCTAAGGAAATAGATGGAGATTGCATCTACACTGCAGAATTAATGCATGTTGACATGCTTTTAACAGCTATAGCTTCACTCTGTGGAATCCTGGGATCTGTAGCTTGTTGCGGTACCAGAGCTCTCTAAGACAGAAGGAGAAATATCTCGCCAAACTACAAATGCAAAATGCCACTATTGGTGCTTCATTCCCCTGGGCAAGATATGAGGAAGACTGTGTCATAGAAATGACCATCTCTTTCCTTCTCTCCATCTCTGCAAACATTTTCCTGCTCCAAACAGAGGAGTTATGTGCACAAGTTTGGGATTATCCGAAAAAAAGTCCGAGAAGGTGCAAAACAGGTCCGGCCACCTGATGCCTCCTCTCTCCGCACAACTTTGCCAGTTTCCTTCAGGACATCAGAAACCGAGGAACGGTCTCCAGCTGGCTTCGTCTCCAGGTTTCTTTTGGAGAGGAATGTGCAGAAATTTTGCTGGGAAAGGTCCATGCGTGAGTGCTTGGACATAACTGTTTCCATGTGAAGAAAAATATCCCTGGAAGAGGTCTGAGCCACAAGGGAAATGACTCCTTCTACTCTTGGCATGGCCAGTTCCCCCACACACTCACTCTTCAGATGTCTGTCAAAATTTAGGAATGTCAGTCAACACGGTACGGCCATCGCATCGTGAATCTGGGACAACAGTCTGTGCGGACCGAGCCAACTCATTCGCCTTTACATCTGAAATGATGATGGTTTCCCTCTTCTATCTGTGGTCTTGTATCTGTGATGATACAGGAATGATTTGCTGTACTTTCAGAAAACCTAATCTTACTGTTGTCATTGTTAATTGCCATCAAGGCTGCATCTACACTGCAGAATTAATGCAGTTTGATACTGCTTTAACTGCCATGGCTGCATTCTATGGAATCCTGGGATTTGTAGTTTGTTGTAGCTCTCTGGCAGAGAAGGCTAAAGATCTCACAAACCTACAAATCCCACTATTCCATAGCATGGAGACACAGCAATTAAAGTGGTGTCAAACCAGATTATTTCTGCAGACTATAAGAGTGCCATCCGAAGCCCTTCAAAAGCAACTCTTGCAAGTTGCTAGAAAATGTCCCTTGTGGTACCAGTAAATGTCCCTTGTTGTACCAGTAAAGGTCCCTTGTTGCACCAGTAAAGGTCCCTTGTTGTACCAGTAAAGGTCCCTTGTTGCACCGGCAAAGTACCTTTGTTTCTTCTCATTTCAAAAAGTGATTTCATTCCACCGTTGTTCCCTCCTTGAGGAACTAGTTACAAGTAACTATGTTCCTCCTTAGTACAGAGCTCAAGGAGGGCATTATTTTGCAAAGCATCAAACTGCAAATGACCTGTGGTGGGTGGCCTGTCATCCAAGCATAAGAGGCATCAAATGTTGGATGTGGGCCATAGAGAGAGGATCTAGCCTTGTTTTTCTATGACTCCGCAGTGATGCTCCAGGGAACATGGGCCTTGCGTGAGCTTCATGTTTCTCTTCTCACCCAGACATTGAGAGATCCCTTAATCCGGTCTAGACACAACAAGGAGTCTTCTTCTGACACCCAAGACCTCTCCGGATGCCTTTCATTTATATATATGTGTATTCTGGAAATAATTAATCAACTCACACATTTGGAAAATATTATTCGGAGAGGAGGTTAACCTGACATTAATGGGGAGAAATCCCCAATGGAGATCACCCCAGTCAACCTCTGTAACCCACTGTAACCCGCCTCGATTGCCATGCAGAGAGGCAGGCTATAAATAAAACTTATTATTATTATTATTATTATTATTATTATTATTATTATTATTATTATTATTATTATGGACCGCTGGTTGAGATCTCCGGAGCTCTTTGAACGCTTGGCCCAGGGATGCTGGGGAGATGTTCTTCTTCCAAGAGGAGGAAGAAGTGACATCACATCCGACGTTCAGCTTTAGCTTTGGAAAGCCAACCTTGTTGGCCTTTCTGGAGTTAGGGCATGTGGGTGGACTCCATGGCACTTGATCTCCTACAAATCGCAGACAAATCGCCTACAAAATCCCTTCCTCATCTCCCGGGAGGAAACGAAGATGTTCTTGATTAAAGGAGGGAGCGTGAAATTAGCTCTAAACGGTTCCTCCTGTTGGAATGGAGAAGGCGCTGGCAAACAGCAAAGAAACCCAACTCTCCTCCTTGTTCTATCACACAGCTCTTTTGTCCCGTACCTCGGAGATACGTCTCAAGGCGGCCGGATGGGGGTCTGACCCATGCGCTTCCACCCCACCCTTGGTTACCTTGCCACACATATAGCAAGCCCTCCACAATTGGAGACATCTGTGCTCCCGCAAGGCTTGAAAAGCTTGCCTTGGCATCCAATTCATGGGAAGAACATGCCGATCCGGGGCCTGACTTCATCCCTTTGCAGGCGACAGTAAATCTTAGAAAACTCTGGAGGGACATGCAGCCCCAGATTCTCCTCCATGCCCTCCACATAGGATCTCCAGGCCTAGCCCTGAGTCTTCCACTTTTTGTGGGTCAGGCAGGAGATGAGGGTGCAATTTCTCCAGTTTTGGGGGCTCAGATCCTTCCAAGAGGAAAGGGTTCGTTGCAGATCTCCAGCTCCCTCGGTGGTGCAGGAGCTTGCTATATTTTGCAATTAATAATTGTAAAATGTTATTGCAACTTGCAAAAACTCTCAGGATGGGGACAGTGTGTTTATTTAGCCACCCTGAGTCTCAGTTTTGGAGAAGGGGCAGGATATAAATAAATAAATGTAATAATAATAATAATATAATAAAACCCAATTAAATTAGCTATCAGAGTAAGTGTTAGCTTCTTCACAAAACTGGAACTTACATAGAAATGGGGAATATGGTGGCATGGACAGTACTTACTTTAGTACCATCTTTATACTTCAAGATTTTGTCTAGTTTCCTCATAGCTGCCTTTCCAAGTCCTCGCCTTCTTCTGATTTCTTGTCTGCACTCTCCATTCCCATTCATAAAATAGAAAATCTTGAGCTATTTCGGTGTCTTTATCGTCGGCTTTAAAACTGTCTCAGTCATCTGCGGCCATTTATTTTCCTTTTCGCTATGTCGAACAGTAAACCTGCCTTTGCATTTTCTTCCTTGTCTTGTTCCAACCAGAAAAGCAACATTTGCAAGCATCCTACATCTGGAAAGGTGGGCTATTGATTTTACCCCCTAATTTAAATTGCTTTTGAGACAAGGCAGAGGAGATGTGGGACCCAAGGGAAAGAAGGCCAAAGAGTCAGTCCCAGTCGTGTTTCCTCGCTGTCCCTTCGGCATTGTGACTTGGCAACCTTAAAGTGGGGCGAGGAGCCAGTCGAAATGGCTTTCAAACCAGCATTCTCCTGTTCTTTGGCTGGGGAATTCTAGTTTAACCCAAAGACAATATAATTAGAATTTTAACATCCCTCCAAAACCACAAGGAAAAAGGGGATTTTTTTCTGAAAGCCAAAAGACACATGCACTGAGAAAGTTTTGAAAGTTTTAAAAAGTTTGGAAGCTTTTGTGGCACGTTCCCTATAATGTAGGGCTAGGTCTTATCCCTCTCCCAAGCCAATGTGGAGTGATGGTTTGAGTGTTGGACTAAGACCCTGAGAGAGACCAGGGTTCGAATCCTTGCTTAGGCATGGAAACCCATTGAGTGGTCCTGGCAAGTCACCCTCTCTCAGCCTCAGAGGAATCCCTGAGGAATCAGGATTGTTGGGGGATATGCACCCCACAAGATCAGACAAGAAGACATTGAGGGAGGAATGTCTGAAAGAGGGCTCAGAGTTTGGAGATCTTACTGCAGATCCCAGAATGCCCCAGTTGGCATGACAGTATATCCAAGCTCTGGAACTATGGGGCTCAACTGCTGAAGGAGACTGGAAATGTCTTTGCATTCAGTGAGCAAAGCAGAGGCTGGGATTGCAGCTCCCAGAATCCCCCTGCAAACATGACAGATTCATCTATGCTACGTTCAGGGAGTGATAGTGTTTGGAAAGTGTTTGGAATTGTTTGCATTCAGTGAACAAAGCCAAGGCTGGGATTGCAACTCCCAGAATCCCCCAGCCAACATGGGCAATGTATCTGGGAAATCAGAATGGACTGAAATTCATGTCTTAGCCAGCGAGGGTCCAGAAGCAATTGTCCCCATTGAACTATCACTCCTGCTTCCCTGGTCTTCTGGAGTTTTCTGAATAGATATATGTCAGAGTTATGTGTATTGTTTGTCACTCAAACTACTTTCAAAATTACTCTTAAGAAGACCACCAGTTAATATTCTGAAGAAGATTGCATTTCAAAAAGTTTTTGGATTGGCCACTGGTCAAGCTTCGGTCAAGCCATATACATATTTAATATGAGTTATTGTCATATTGCATAATGCATTGTTGTCATATTATCATATTGCATATTGCAGTGTTGTCCTATGGCACTATTGTCCTTTTGCAATTGATTGTTAAGCTTCTGTCTCTAGGTGTAGATTGTGATTGTCAATTTTGTAGGTTTTTAATTGTGCTGTGTTTTATTAGACCGTAAGCCGCTTTGGGTCCCAATACTGGGAGGAAGGCGGGTTAGAAAATAATAATAATAATATATTGCATTTGATTGTTTAAGTTTCACTCTGTAGTATATGTTTTCAACACGTTATTGGTCTCCATGTGACTGTTGTGTGTTCACTGGTGTACTACTGAATATTTTGCATTTACTATATCAATACAGTTCCTATCCTGTTAGCTCGGTTTATTTATTTAGATTTGCATTTCGTTTTTTCCTTTCCTGCAGTTTGTGGCATTGTATAAACAGGGACTCTCCCCACAAAGTGAACCCTCGACGCTCAAGGAGTCCCACGCGACTGACCCTTTTTGGCTCTTGGGCGTTTCGAGGCCTGTTTTTCGGAGTCCCATAGCAAAGGTCTGTTTGGAGAAATGGCTGGAAGGGGTGCTGCTGCTGTTGTTTTTGCAGGAATTGGCCAAGAGGGATGGAGCAAGGATGAGGCAACAGGACAGGAATGGGAAGAAGATTTCCCATGGGGTATGGAAACAGAACAGTCTGCGGCACACAGACAGCAACAGGGCTCTCGGAGCCAGAAAAGAGAGAGAAAAAGAGAAAGAAGACAAGGAAAAACACCGTTCCGGGGACACACTCCGAGCTGTAAGCAAAAAAACAGGGATAGCAAGAGAATGTGGGATTTTGCAAGGAAAAGGGGAATCGAGGGTTGTTCCTTTGGAAAGTCCCCGGTCGATGGAGTTGCCGAAAGCCAAGCTGGAGCCCGTTCAGAAAATTATCATGAATCGCAGACACGTCGGAGTTGTATAAATAGAAAACAAGGCCAGCCACCACCAAGCCGGGAACAATGGAGACGTCCTTTGGGTTCGGCCCAAAGACAGAGTGAACATTTCTGATTTCTTTTTTCCTTCCCTCCCTCCCCTCTCTTGTTCGCTACAGGACGAACTGGTGGAAGGGCTCCACGTTCCACGACGCACGCCGCGGGCGGAGAAAGTGGGCAAGGGGCCCTGTTTGTCTGCCTCTCCCTTGGAAATGCATGGTTTCGTCCTCTCTCTTGGGCTCTTGTGGGAAAAGAGAAAAGGGAACTGCAAGAGAGATGGGACCAAAAGTGAGACGGTTGGTCCAAAGGTCTACCAAAGTTGAGCTCACAAGGAGACTCGAAAGATTTTAATACTCCCATGGTATTGTCTCGCTTGTGCGGTGTTGTGACTAGGACTCCTGGAGACCAAGGGTTCAAATCCACTCCTGGGTTGCCATGGGCAAGTCACACTCTCTCCACCTCAGAGGAAGGCAAACACCCTCAGAACAAAGCTGGAGAAACCTGGCCAAGATTGGGTTGACTTGAAGGCATGTAACAGTTTTAGAGAGCCAGAGAGGTCAACTGGTTTGAGTGTTGGGTTAGCACTCTGGGAGACCAAGATTCAAATCCCTGTTCAACCATTTAAATCCCTGCTCATCCATTGAGCAAGTCACAGTCTCTCAGCCTTGACTTGAAGGCAAATCACAACAACCGTTCAAATGAAAATGGAAGCCCATCTGCACCGCGTCATTTCCCATCCTTCTTCTTATTGCGTGCCTTGAAGTCATTCCGGATTTATGGTGACCCTAAGGCAACCCTATCATGGGGTTTTCTTGGCGAGATTTCTTTAGAAAAGATTTGCCCAGATTTGACAGGGACACTCCTGATTAACCCTCTGTCATCCCACTTTTTCAGCTGCTTTAAAAAATTAATTGAAAATTTTAAAGTTTCTCTCTCTTTCTCCCACTTTCACCCATATCCTCAGTTTACTTCAATTGCTGCAAACAGAGTTCAAAACGATAAAGTAGTTTACAATCCATGAATTCATCCAGAGAGAAAGAAGAGAAGGAGCTTGGAGTGTTGCCCTTCCCAGAAGGCTCAGGAAAAATCAAACCTGATGGAGACGACTTCAGACCATTGATACCCTCCAACTGTCCCAGTTTGCCAGGAATGGTTTCCATTAACCCTCGGCCATCCCACTTTTTCCATATGTTCTGTAAAGTCTTCCTTCCACCCTGCTTTTGTCCTCAGCTTACTTCTGTGGCTGCAAAATGCAAAAGTTGTTTGCATTCAATAAACTCAGGAGTGGAAAAGAAAAAAGAGGAGAGGACAAAATCCTGTCCTTCCTAGGAGAGGTTCAGGCAAAAGCAAACTGCTGCAGCCTTCCATCGCTTGTCTGTTCTTCCTCCTTGATGCCTTTTACCACCATGGCCACACTCTGATATTGTTTGCCACCCATGTCCTAGTTTTCATTTTTAAAATCTTTGGGGGTACAGGACTGTCAACCATACACCTGCAACATCCCCCCTTCCCCAAAAAAACCCCACAAAACTTGGCCCAGAGTGCAAACAACTTCTGGCGCAAAGCAGCGTGTCTGTGACTCATGGCAATAAACCTCCCTAAGTCGCTGCAGCAGTCCTTCCAAACTATGTGAGACATTCCTGGCATGTTCAAGTGTACAGCACACCCGGGCCTCGGATGCACACTTTTGCTCATTTGCTGGGGATTAGCCTTCTTGGCGAAGGCCAGAGTAGAGGCCAAAGGAGCCAAGACACGAGGCATGTATGGAGAAGATGCCACCACCGATGGTTACGCTGAGAAGTCGTGGATGGAGGGAACTGGGTCTGTTGAGCCTGGAGAAGAGAGGGTTAAGAGAGGATATGATAACCCTGTTTAAATATTGGAAGGGATGTCATATTGAGGAGGGAGCAAGCTTGTTTTCTGATGCTCCAGAGAATAGGACACAATGGAGCCATGGATGCAAGAGATTCCACCTGAACATTAGGAGGAACTTTTTGACGGAAAGATCTGTTTGATAGTGGAAGACTTTTCCTCGGAGTCTGGTAGAGTCTCCTTCTTTGGAGGTCTTCAAATAGAGGCTGGGTGGCCATCTGTCAGGGATGCTTTGATTTTGAGTTCCTG
>CM034711.1:13147429-13161200 GCA_020142125.1 Phrynosoma platyrhinos
AGATGCTGGCAAAACGTCAGAAAGAAACTCTTCTAGAACATGGCCGCATACCCCGAAAACCCCACTAAAAACTACAACCCTCCACATTTACGGCTTTGTCTTTGGCAGTTTGCTTTACTTGTGGTTTTGATTAATATGTTCTCCCTAGGAATCTCTAGGTCCTATGACCCTACGATCAGCAGTGGTGTCAAACTGCATTATTTCTAAAGTGTAGATGCACCCTCTGTCACCTCGGTCCTGATCGGACTAGGGTGTGGATGCTGGGACATGGGTGCCCACCATCTCAGCCTCGCCGCCTGCCCTGCATCTGTCCTGCTCCTCACCTCTCTGTTTTTAGCAACGGGGTGGCAGGTGGCGGTGGGAGATGCAGGCCAGGGCTGGCCTGGGAGACAGAGATTAGCTTTGCAAGCCGATGCCGAGCGAAGGGAGCCGGGTGCCAAGCCTACGAGGAGCCAAGGTCAACACAGCTCCGGTCGCCTGCCGGCCCCAGCATGGAGGGACAGCGCTAGGAATCAGCCAAGCTTTCATCTTCGCCCTTTTTACTGGAGCCCTGACTCGGGCAAGGAAAGATGTTTTTGGAAAGGGAGCAGAAGGCATCCTGCAAAGCTTCTAAACATAGCAAAGGGTGACTCACAGTGCAAGAACTCAGCGCTTGAGATGAGGACTTGAAGACACGTCCTTTGCCTTCCTCCTTGTCATTAAAGCCAAATAGCCACAGCCCCGAATAAAGCATGCTCTCCAGTTGAGCAGGGACAGTCCCAATCACTCCCATTTTTTTCAGCTGCTTTTAAAATGCCCCGGTTTCTCTCTCTTCCTCCCGCTTTGCCCTCAGCTGACTGCATCGCTGCAAACTGAGTTCAAAAGGCAAAAGTCATTTCCGTTAATTCAGCAAGGAGGAAAAGGAAAGGCAGAATCTGTAAAGTGAACTGTTGCAGCCTCTCCTTGGCTGCCTCTACACTGCAGGATTAATGCAGTCTGACACTGTTTTAATTGCCATGGCTCAATGCAATGGAAGTGTGGGGTCTGTAGTTTTGTTTTCAGGCATTTAGCCTTCTCTGGCAGAGAGCTCTGGTGCCACAACAGAGTATAAATCCCAGGACTCCATAGGATGGAGCCACGACAGTTAAAGCAGTCTCAAACTGCATTAATTCCACAGTGTGGCAGCACCCTTGGCTTGCCTGTTCTTCATCCAAAATTGTTGCCATCCTGACCACACTCTGATATTCGTTGGGCACATGTGTCCAAATTTTCTGTGAAAAGTCTGAGTGAATGATCAAGGCAGCAGAAAATTGTCTATGTAACCTCAAACACAGAGAGAACAATTGCAACTACTCATTTGTAGCTTGCAAATTATTCATTTGCAGGTTCCCTGACGGTCAGGGAACCCATTTGGGAAGAACAACTGACCCATATGTTTTGTGCAGGTTTCCTTGGCGTTCAAACATCCTGAACACTTATGAAGAAATTATTCAGAGCTCTCCCATAGAGAGGGCGAAATAGCTCACCAAACTGCAAATCCCTGAATTCCATTGCATTGTGCCATGGCAATTAAACGGGAGACAAACTGCATTCATTCTGCAGTGTGGAGGTAACCAAGGAGGCACTGCAACAGTTTGCTTTTGCCTGAATCCACAGGGAGTAGAGCCAGGCAGTGAAAGTGGGCTCAAACTGCATTCATTCTGCAGTGTAGATCATAGAATCATAGAGTTGGAAGGGACCCCAAGGGCCATCCAGTCCAACCCCATTCTGCCATGAAGGAATACATAGGATCCTAGAGTTGGAAGAGACCCCCAAGGGACATCCAGTCCAACCCCATTCTGCCATGAAGGAATACACAGAGTACTAGAGTTGGAAGGGACCCCAAGGGCCATCTAGTCCAAAACCCATTCTGCCATGAAGGAATACATAGGATCCTAGAATTGGAAGGGAATCCAAGGACCATCTAGTCCAAACCCCATTCTGCCATGAAGGAATACATAGGGTCCTAGAGTTGGAAGAGACCCCAAGGGCCATCCAGTCCAACCCCATTCTGCCATGCAGGAACTCACAATCAAACCATTCCCAACAGATGGCCATCCAGCCTCTGCTTAAAGACCTAGATGCACCCTTTGGTTGCTCAGATCCCATTATTAATCCCAACCAGAGTAGTTCCATCTAGAACATTGACAATTACACAAATGTGGACTTCTCGCGTCACTGTGGCTTCAATAGCTCTATGCTCACAACCGAACTGTGAGACTGTCTTCTCTGGCTATTTCGATCCTATTCCAGCCTACCACCTGTTGCAAAGATGGCGAGGTGTGTATGTGTCTTTGTTGCGTGCACAACTTGTGTGTTCCTCTCAAGCGCACGCTCAGCCTTCCCGTCTCAACCCTTTTCGGCACACTTGTTTTGCCCTGTTTTGTAACCCTGTACCACACAGCTGCGGCGCAGGATGGATGAACTGGGAAGGGAGGGCGAAAGACAGAAAGAAAAGAACAGAGGAAAGGAAGAAAAGAAAAGGATGGCGGAGGGGGGGAAAGAGAGAGAGAGAGAGAGAAGACTGTGTTCATTCAGAAGCAAAGTCCACATCCTTCCAGACAGACAGGCCATCTGGAGCGATCCAGAGCCAAGTGGAAACCAGATCGAAGAAACCCACTTGAGAAAGACAGAAAGAAATATATGCACGCACTTGCACACACACAGAGAGACCAAAGCTTTTCTCCAGACCCTCGAAGCCAGGACCCAGGCGAAGCAAAGGCCTCGCCTAATTGAGGCTATTTTGATTGCTTCTTGGTCAGTGACCTGGGGAAGGCCGCCAGATGCAAACCACAGCTGGATCCCAAACATCTGGCCAGGGTCCTTCACAACAAGCTCTCTCCGCTCTTCTCCTCCGTCCGACTCAGGTCCGGATTGCAAGCCAAAAGCTGTCCGTTCCTTTCTCTGGTGGGCTTTGGGGGGGGGGGTCCCACTCCTCTTGCAACCTTCTCTTCCTCTTCCTCTTCCTCTTCCTCTTCCTCTTCCTCTTCCTCTTCCTCTTCCTCTTCCTCTTCCTCTTCCTCTTCCTCCAAAGACCTTTCAAATTTTGGAGAAGGAGAACCAGCAGTGGAGGATATGGTTTGAGGGTTGGAATCATTGCAGTTGACTTCTTGGAGCCTTGGTCCAAGAAGCGCTGGTTTTTCTTCAAGGAGAAGATGGGTTGGTCTTCAAGGACAACATCCAATAACATCCGAACCCCACAAAACAGAGATCCCTTTATAGAACCAGCCAAAATGCCCAAAATACGTGATGCAAGCTTTCGAAGCTCCACCAGTTTCATCATCGGGCAAAAGTGAAGTCCAACTTGTCTATACCTTTCTTAAAACGAGATGCCCAGAACTGAACACGAGGCATGGCCATTGCAGAATACAATGGGACTGTTTCTTCCTTTGACTTGGAAATGATGCTTCTATTCAGGCAGGCTAAAATAGCATTCGCCTTCTTTGCTGCAGCATCATACTCCTGGCTCACGTTAAGGTCCTTTTCATCTGCAGGAGTATGGGCAGAGGCAATATACCTGGGAAAGGCCTCCAGATATTGAGGGACCACCAAGAGGAAAAGGATCTTGCTTCCAGCCATGTCGCCGGTTGCAAAAAGAAGGCATCTGCCTTGCAGCTGTTGGAAGCAGGATGTGGGATTAGCTGGACCTTTGGATGGGACCCAGAAGGGATGTGCCAGCTCTCCTCTCCTCTGCCTTCCAGGCAACAGGGACTGCTCTTTTGTTCGGGTTATTTATTTATTTTTAGCATTATATGTCTGTATAGAAGTGCTTTGTGGAGTTGCGACGGGGTGGGCAATTTGTTGTGACCAGACTTCTGTCAGACACGAAGTGGAGTGGCCGCTGCCTCCATTGAGATCCCTCTCAGGGTGACCAGATATCCTCCTTTTCCCAGACGTGTCCTCCATTTCAGCCTTTCGTCTGGGACAAAATCCAAAAGGTCCTCCATTTGGAGCATGGCTAAGAAGCATGCGTTTATATTTAGATGCACACTTTTGGCTTTGATTTGGGAATGGCCCACTACATTTTTCTTCAAAGTCCGACATTTTGTGGTGCTTTGTCCTCCTTTGCAGTCAGGACATCTGGTCACCCTCGATTGCCCTCTAGACCAGTCATTCCTAAACATTGATCCTTCAGGTGTTTGGGATCCATTGCCTTAGATCCATGATTCTCAAACATTGGTCCTCCAGGTGCTTTTGGATCCCGACTCCCAAAAGCCCCATCCAACTTGGCCAACAGGAACTCTGGGAGCTGAAGTCCAAAACATCTGGAGAACCAAAGTTTGGGAGCCATTGCCTTAGAGAAGGAGCAGGGGAAACCCCAACGTTTAGGTCTTAAATGGTGCCTCTTGCTCCCATCTTGTAGTGGGGAGTTCCGCCAGCCAGGAGTGCTTTACTCGTGTATTCCTGGGCTTTGGAAGACAAAGACGCCTCTTCTGTTTGGACTGAGATCAGCTTGGTGGAGTTCTTGGGAGTCCTGGTATTTGAGAGATGGGGAGAGAAACGTACGCAGGGCATGGTATGCCTTGATTTCTCCAGCAGCCAAAGTCTGGTTTCTTCTAAACAAGGACAGGCTATTTGCAGCTCTTGGACTGCATCTCCCAGCATTCCTCATCCTTGGCTCTGCTGGCTAGGGGGCTGATGGGAGTGGCAATCCAGGAATATTGAGAACTGATGCAGTTTGACACTGCCGTAACTGCTGTGGCTCCAGAGTGTGAGCAGATGCCGTAACCGCAGAGGAGGACAGGGCACTGCAAAATGTAGGGCATTCGAGAAAAATGGAGGACATCACCAAATAAAAGCCGATAACACTAACGTAAATGTAAATTCTTGCTTCTTAGGCATGTTCAAGTTGGAGGACATTTTGGAATTCCTCCAGGACACAAGATGGAAAACTAGGGCATATCTACCTCTGGCTACCCTGTGGCTCCCTCCTATGGAATCCTGGGATTTGTAGTTTGCTGTGACACCAGGGCTCTTGGACCGAGAAGGCAAAATAGCTCACAAAACTACAAAGCGCAGCCAAGGGCCAAGAACGCTGGGACTTGCTATCCAACAATATTTGGAAGGCCACAAATGGCCCACTGTCTCTTAAGCCGCCTCTGCATTGCAGAAATCATGCAGTTTGGCACCACTTTAACTGCTGTGGCTGATTTGTAGTTTGGTGGGATATTTAAACTGACCGCAAACTATAACTCCCAGGATAAGTGCATTCTTTCCGAAGTGAAGACGCAGCCTGAGTTTCCAGCCTTCGTGTGTGGGGGGACCTTCAGGCAAGCGGCATCTGGTGATGGTTAAAGGATCCCTGGGCCTTTGGACAAAATGTCATCTTGAATGCAAGACCGATGGGGCTTTTCTTTTTAAAAAGGAAAGACGCTGGCTTTGAAGGAATGCGCCAGTCGGCACAGGATTCCTGGAACTGGGTTGTCTTTTGCTCGAGTCACATGCTGAACAAAATAACCCCAGCATCGCTCCTTGTCTTTTGCACATGAAAGGTCCCCTTGCAATACTCTGCTTCTTTGTGGCAGCTGGTTTTTAATCTCTTTCCATCTCCAAAACCTGGCTAAAAATGTGAACTACAAAACCCAGAACTTCACTAGCCAGCATGGCTATATGGGATTCTGGGTGTTGTAATCCAAAAGAAAAAGAAAAACCCAAGTTCTGCTGTTTCTCCCTGCAGGAAACCCAAAGTTAGGGAGAGATCCATTTTGCAGCTCCTAAGACTAGCAACAGAACAGCATCTATCTATCTTGCATCAGAAAACCATGCGTTTCCAAGACTTTTGGGGGAGGAAAAATGAAAGTGCATGAAACCGTGTGCAGTTTTCCGAAGAAGTACAAGATTATAAGACATAGATTTGCGGAAATGCATATCCATGTACTCTTATGGAGGCTTCCAGCCAAAGGTGTCTACAACAACAACAACAGTAATGGCTGATTCTCAGCAATAATTAAAATAGACCCATAGATTCAATGGTTCAATTGCAAATCCCATTTATTCATTGGATCTGCTCTAATTGGGTCCGTAATACCATTTAGGTTGTACTGTGGCTGCATCCGCACTGCAGAAATAATCCTGTTTGACTGCCATGGCTCAATGTTATGGGTTTCTGGGAACTGTACTTTTTTTTGTGAGACATTTAGCCTTCTCTGTCAGAGAGCTCTGGTGCCACAACAAACTACAAAATCCCAGGATTCCATAGCATTGAGCCAGGGCAGTTAAAGCAGTGTCAACCTGGATCACTTCTGCAGCAACGTGGATGCAGCCTTTGTTGCAAAGTCTTCCTCAAAATGTGCATTTCCCTTACCAACTTGGGACGGATAGTCCTTCTACCCCAGTTTTTTCTCTCTGAAGGAATTCTTCGGTTTAAGCAAAATAAATATCTTTATGCAACATCATTATTCCAAAACATGCTCAGCATTTTTAAGCTTGCTCCTTGCTAACAAAAATGCAAGGCGGATTGCGTCGTGGCCGCCAACTATGTACAGAGGAGGGAATGAACGGACAGGTACTATCTCTGCAAAATGGGTGGAGAAGGCATCACTTGCAAGGGCGATAGGGATATGTGAGAATTGGAAATTTGGTCTACAGACGGTTATGCCAAGCACAATTTCGCCTGATTCTATACAAGCCAACGGAGCACTGGAGGCCACCCAATGGGTTTCCATGGCCAAGCCAGGATTCGAACCCTGGTCTCCAGAGTCCAAGGCTCGAAACACAATGCCACAAGCTGCAACTTCCCTACCTCATCAGTAGCATACACACAAAATATCATTTGTCTGGTTCCCAAATGTCTCCATGCTCCTCTAGGAATTTGCAATGACTAAAGTGTAAAAGAACGGTGCAGGAATTCACATGTTCCAAGTTTTTATATGAACCTCCTTAATTCACACCTCCTGAACCAATAAACAAGCCACAGGGAGCTTTGCACACTGAAATTAGCACTTTCTAATGTTTATTGCCATAGTGTTTTCCAGTCCAAAACCCCTGAATCCCTGGAGGGCAAAAAGCATACACAGAAATCTGAAATATACTCAGAAATTTGCATGCCAGAAATCCATGGCGCAAGGGGAAATTACTTGTAAAATAATGTGTCCATTAGCAATGGAAAAGTAACTTCCCTTGAAATTCAAACAGTCCCATTCTTGTGTGAAGCTAACTGCCAAACTTTCTTAGGCAGGGAACAATAAATTTCCCAAAATGTCCCTGTTCTGTTACATCTGGGGGAAAAAACTTTTAGCTGTTCTATAGGTAAAATGTGTCAATTGTAGCTCAAATTGTGAGTAATTTATCTTCATTTTACAGATGGGCAAACTAAGGCTGAGAGATTGGGTTCCCCTTCCCCAGGATTTTCAGTATTTGCATTTTCAGGCATGGAGGGAGGCAATGCCCTGCACCCTCTTCCTTGGCTCTGCATCCTTTCCAGGCCACAGTTCCTGCGGTTCAGTGCACCGGTCCAGGTGTAGGATATTGAAGCACAAACAACTTTAGCAATCGCTGGCCATCAGCCCTGTTGGCCCAGACTCACAGACTCAGCTGTTTGGAAGCAAAAGAAGGAGGAAAAGAACTTGTTTTGGAGATAAGTTATCTCCAGGCTTTCTTCCTTGAGCTTCATGCATTCCTCCATGTGTCTCCTTGGGTGGGTAGGTGGGGGGACCTGACAGCCATTTGTCCTCCCAGTCTTTAGGTCCCCTTTTGCTCCCTTCCATGCCAAGACAACCCATTTCTTAGATTTTTGTGGGGTTTTCGGACTGTGTGGCCATGTTCTAGAAGAGATGCTTTCTGACGTTTCACCAGCATCTGTGGCTGGCATCTTCAGAGAATGCTGGCATGGAAGAGAGTGGGTCTATATATACTGTGAGACCTACCCACTCTCTTCCATTCCAGCATTCTCTGAAGCTGCCAGTCACAGATGCTGGCGAAACGTCAGAAAGAAACTCTTCTAGAACATGGCCACACAGCCCAAAAAAACCCACAAAAAACTATGGATGCTGGCCATGAAAGCCTATGACTTCACAACCCATTTCCTTGGCCAAGCTGTGCCAAAGTGGAGCATGTCCAAAGGAGGACAACCAAAATGGTGGAAGGTCTGGAAACCATATACCCCTTTGAAGAGAGACTAAGGGATCTGGGTATGTTTAGGAAGTTCTTCCTAATGTTGAGCTGGAATTGCTTTTCCTATGGTTTGCATACATTGCTCCATGTCCTAGTCTCCAGAGCATCAGAGAAAGTTAAGAAGTGACATGATAGCCTTGTTTAAATATTTGAAGGGGTGTCATCTTGAGGAGGGAGCAAGCTTGTTTTCTGCTGCTCCAGAGAATAGGACACAATGGAGCAATGGATGCAAGCTACAGGAAAAGAGATTCCACCTCAACATTGGGAAGAACTTCCTAACACTAAGAGTTGTTTGACAGTGGAAGACAATGCCTTGGAGAATGATGGAGTCTCCTTCTTTGGAGGTTTTTAAACAAAGGCAGAATGGCCATCTGTCAGAGGTGCTTTGCTTCTGTGTTTCTGCATAGCAGAAATGGGGTTGGACTGGATGGCCTTTAGGGTTCCTTCTAGCTCTAGGATTCTAGGATTCTATTCTATGATTCTATCATTCCAGCCAGCAAACTTTGACTCCATCGGAGCATCCGCACAACCTTGAATATTGGACCATTGGAGAAGGGTGTGTCTACATTTGAGAAATACAGTGGGTGCTCAGTATCCGCTGTGGTTTGGTTCCAGGACCCCCGTGGATACCAAAACCCACAGATGCTCATGTGCCATGATAGACAATGGCTTAGTAAAATGGTGTCCTGATATAAAATGGCAAAATCAAGGCTTACTTTTTGGAATTTTATATAGAAGAAGAAGAAGCCAGTGCAAGACGAATACGGTGCATTTTGGTGGGCCCTCTAAAAGCATCCCTGTTGGGTGTATTTGGGATGTGATGCTACCTGTTTTTTGGGGGGCAGCGCCAGAGGACCAAGCTAGAGGGCGCTCCAAACACCTCCTCTCTCTCCCCCCCCCCTTTCTCTAAAGTCTGCCTTTTCTTGGCAGCTGTGCACACTTTTGGCAAGCCAAGCTGCCCAGACTGGAGAGAAAGCAAGGACCGCAAGAGAGAGATTTTTTAAAGAAGGGAAGCCAGCCCAAAACTCTTGAAAAGACTCATGTTTGTTTGCCCTTTCCCAATGACGTAGTGTCCTGAGCTGTTCCCCTCCCTTTAGGCCCCCCTTCAACATCTTGGGAAGCCACAATTAAGCTGCACCGCTGGGATAAAACCGCTCAAGCCGCCAGCAGACTGGGGCATTGCTGTCGAGAGATGGCCAAGCTGTGGACTTCTTCTCTCCTTCCCGGAGCCCTCCTCGTCCTCCTGCTCTCCAGCCTCCCGGCTTCGTGGCAAGGAGGTAAGAGAAGTTCTAGAAAACTTGGGCTGTTGAGGATCAAGCTCTGTGATCTAGATGTTCCTCCTCCAAAGCCAACCGTGGAACTGGTTGACTTGCTCCTGAGTCTCCTTGTCCATCTCCTCCTCCTCTGGAGACCTTCTGACCTCTTCTTCTCTTCTCTTGGCTTCTCCCCTTCTCATCTTCCCTTTGCATGCCAGGTGCTCCTTCCTTCATCTTGGCAGGTTGTCCTCCTGGGTCATTGCACCAGGAACCAAAACGTCCAAAATCTCATCCGTCGGAGGAAGGTGTCCCTCTGAAACGGGCTAGTTGCAACTGCGATGCACCCACTAACAGATGTTGCATTACCCAAACTTAAAACAAGGGAAGTTGTAGAAAAGCTGGGCTGTTAAGGATCAACCTCTGGGCTCTAGATATTCCTCCTCCATGGAAGAGGAAGGCCAGCCATGGAACTGGCTGAGTCTCCTTGAAAACATCTCCTCCTCCTCTGAAGACCTTCCGACCTCTTATCTTCCTTTCTCCCTATCTTCTGTTTTGCAAACCAAGAGCTCCTTCTTTCGGCTCCGCACGTTGTCCTCCTGGGTAATTGCCCCAGGAACTAAAACTTCCAAAATCTCTCCTCCATCCCTTGGGGGAAGGTGCCTCTCTAAAACCATCCAGGTGTGTGCTGGAGAAGTGGCAACTGTGATGCCAACCACCTGCCCCAAAACTCCTAATGTTGCATTCCTCACACCTAAAAAATCATCCAAGCCCAAGCATGTCTTATGATGAGCGTAGGTTGGGAAAGATGTAGGGCAGATTAGAGCTTGGAAGGAGACCACAGGTTGAGAGGACACTTCGCTCTTTGAGTCTGGGTCCTCAGAAGGCGTTTCGAAATGCCCTGGGATTGCGGAGATGTATCAGAAAAGAAGAATGCCTCTGAGCATATGTGGAGTGCCTCGAGCAAGCCTAGCCAGTCTTGGTGCACCTGTGGTCAAGATGCCGGACTGCCAAGTCCAAGAGTTTATGCTGGTCTGTGACCGTAATAAATATTTATCCGCTAAGTCCAAGAGTTTGTACGGAAACCTGGTATTTACCTGATAAAGGTGTGCGTGAGCGTGTGTTTGTGTGTGTGGCTTATTTTGCACAAGGAGTGAGGGCTGGCACACAGTTGGATGAGAAAGAGGCACCCACAGGTTCTGGGCCATGTGTGCGAGTCCTGACTTAACACTTCTATCTATGAGCAACTGCAGAAACTTTGCCCAAGTTTGAGGCTGAAGGAGAAAGGTGGCAGGGGAGACTCCAGATGAGAGGATCGCTTTGCACAGGATCCCAGATGTTCAGAAAGTGGGAAGGATGGTTTGCTCTTCTTGGATCTGTCCTGCTACCATTGGGTTCTCCTATTCCTTCTTTGGAAACAAGCCCCATTCCAGCAAATGTCGCATGTCCCTTTGTGGCTTGCATGTTCTCTTGGAACAAATTGTCCCCTTGGGTTTAGGACATGGATGGCAACCACATTAGGTCCCAAGGAAGCCAATCCTGGGATTGTTGAGCAACCGGCTTGAGACGGTTTTATTATTCTTGTTTTCCACTGTAGTTTCCTCTGGAGATCTCAGAACGGTCGCTGCTTCAGAGAGACGGTTTGGGTGGGATGCGATAAGGATGCAACGAAAAATATGTCTGAGTGGAGGAATCCGCCAGATAAGGCTGACTGAGAAGTGATGGATTGCATCTTAGAGTGACAGGAAAGACTTGTTTGCCTCTCTTTAGATAGGGAGACTTTTCTAGGGAGGATTTTGCCATTCTTAGGCTTGGCTTGCTGACTCGAGCAATCTGAAGGTACATTCTCACTCTGGGAGCAACTGGTCTGTGGCTATAGAGAGAGGTGGAGAAATTGGTGTGTGCCCTTTGGGGTTGGAAAAGTGGCTTCCAGGACCATAGGACCATAGCTGGAAGTGATCTCTAAGGAGGAAAAATATCTCCAAATTCAATGTTGCACAAGAAGTTGTTGGGATGCATGATGTAAAAGGCGCATGACAGCCAGCACGGTTGTTGCACTATGACTTTGGAGACCAAGATTCGATTCCCTGGGTGACCTTGGGCAAGTCACACAGTCTCAGCCTCAGGGGAAGGCAATGACAAACCTCCTCTGAACAACTCTTGCCAAGACAACTTCATGAGAGGTTTGCCTTAGGGTTGCCATAAGTCGGAAGTGACTTGAAGGCACACAACAGCAACAAGAAAAGGTACATCCCCGCAACTGCTGTGGATAGATAGACTAGATAGCCTCTTGTGTTGCTGTTGGGTGCCTTTGAGTCATTTCTGACTTTTGGCAACCTTAAGGCAACCCTATCATGAGGTTTTCTCGATAAGGTTTGTTCAGAGAGGGTTTGCCATTGTCTTCTTCTGGGGCTGAGAGAGTGTGACTTGCCCAAGCTCAGCCAATGGCCAAGTGGGGACTCAAACCTTGGTCGACAAGAGTCCTTGTCCAACACTCGAATCACTACATCATTCAAAACCCAAGATCAGAGTGAATGATTTTCAGTGCCACATGTGCAATGTATATGTGTCTGTTTTGCTTTGCTCTCTCTTGCAACTTCTGTGCATCCTTTGGGAGACTTCCCAAGTCAACCCAACACCGCCCTTTGCTTGTAGTCTTTCTGGATGGTGTTTCAACTTTCAAATGCTGTGTACAAACTGCAGTGTGCGCACCGTCCGTTTGCATCCTTTGCAGGTGCAGAGACACTTGCTCCCAAGTTAGCTAGACTCTGGAAGAGGAAAGAAAAGACAAAATGCAAAGCGGCCCCAATTCTTTGCAAAATATAAGAAAGTGCAAACCAGCCCAAATCAGTCTTTCTTCAAGGGCGCTTCCGATGCAGAGTCACCGTGTTTTGCCTTTTCAAATAACCATTTATCAGTGGAGAACCGACATCTGCAAAATCCAGAAGAATGCCTGTTGTTGGATTAAGATTTCGTCCAAGGCTGCCTGCCTCTGCACTGCAGAAATAATGCAGTTTGACACCACTTCAATTGCTATGGCTCAATGCTATGAGATTCTGGGATTTATAGTTTGGTGAGATATTTAGCCTTCTCTGTCAGAGAGAGCTGGTGCCGCAACAAAACTACACATCCCAGGATTCCATAGCATGGAGCCACGGCATTTAAAACGGCATCAAACTGCATCATTATTTCTGCAATGCAGATGCAGCTCAGGTTTTGACTTGGACTTAATAGCCTACATCATCATCATCATCATCATCATCAACTTGCTATTAATAGATTTGCTATTAATATTAATTTGCTATTAATAGATTTTTTTAAAAAAAATTGGATTTTTATTAAAAAGTAATTTTCTTTCACATACGCATTACAATGAAATATTAATATCATTTTCAATTTATATTTACATATATACAATTGACTTCCACTGAACCTCCAGTTTGTCCTCAACTACTTTTCAACTTAACTCTTACATTGTCTTCGCAATCAATGTATTATATCATTTTAACAGATTACATTTTTAAACTGTGTTAAGTTTAATTCTTTCTTAAAATTAAAAGGGGCAAGGGGGTAAGATATATGATCGTGTATTGTTATTATGTATTGTATTGGTTTGTTTTAACATGTAAGCCGCCTTGATTGCTATTATAGTAGAAAAGTGGGATGCAAATAAAAGTTTTATTGTTTATTTAAAGTTTTATCATCATCATCATATTTATTTATTTATATCCCGCTTTCCCCCCAAAGTTGGAACTAAAAGCAGCTCACATTAAACATAATGCAATGCCTGCAGTGAGAGACCTGCTCTTTTCCCTCAATCTCTTTCCATATTG
The DNA here is from genome assembly GCA_020142125.1 of Phrynosoma platyrhinos. Classification (NCBI taxonomy): domain Eukaryota; kingdom Metazoa; phylum Chordata; class Lepidosauria; order Squamata; family Phrynosomatidae; genus Phrynosoma; species Phrynosoma platyrhinos. The sequence goes on from CM034711.1 coordinate 13,160,646, forward strand.
CAAAGGACTCCTGGAAACCCAAGGACCAAAAAACTGAATTCCCTTTTTCGGTTCCTGGGAAACTAGAAAGCCACAATACAGACAATGGAGGCTTGGAAACACCTCTTTGCCTATTCGCCTGCCATGAACTCTAATCGCCTCCAATTTGGTCTCCTTTCAGGCTATCCATTTGCCACAAGTTCCTAGCCAAGACTAGTAAATTTTTTCCTAATGACTAACAAGGGCCAGTCATTTTATATACACGTATAATTTTATTTTTTTGTAAACAGAAAGCCCCTTTATACAAATATATGCTTCCTCAGTTCAGCTGTATTATGTCTGATGAGTGTGATAAAATATGGGACACGAATTCAAATCATGCACAGAGTCAGCACAATTCCTGGCATGCAAGGGAGAAAGGGAAATATATATCTATTTTCCGGACAATTATTATTATAGAGAGCCCTTGGGATTTAGTTCTAGGATCCTCTATAGATATCAAAATCCATGGATGCTTAAGTCCCAATTAATACAATGGGGCATTATTATTATTATTATTATTATTATTATTATTAT
>CM034711.1:13172251-13182787 GCA_020142125.1 Phrynosoma platyrhinos
GCTCCAGCTTCTCAATATCCCTCTTGAATTGTAGTGCCCAGACCTTTCTGCTTCTGATCAAGCGCTCCTAGTGCTAAATGTTCCAGAAGCAGAATTGTCCTCAATCCCTCGTCTAGGGTTGCCAAGTTTTAAAATAGCAAGAAGGGACAGCCGAAAAGCATGACTCACATGGTTTATAATCAGGAAGTCACTATTAACATGGTGTGCTCTGTCTAAATATCAGATAAAAGTTAACACAGCCATGTGTTTCTTTGCAAAAACTAACATTGTCCACATGCTCATCAGCATAAATCGCATGATGCACAAACCTCTGTTTTTATGAAAATCCAGTTTCAATATGAGTAAAACAGATTCAGCATCTGTTTCAATTGTTTTTTTTAAATGCTTGGCAACTATGATTAAAGTTTAGAGTAAGCTGCACCTCAGAGCTGGTTAGATATACAGAAAATCTCTTCTTCTTCTTGATCCATTTGTGGAATTGAAAAACACCTTTCTACAAAAGCATTTGACCCTACAATGCTCCAAAACAAGAGACTAATCTCCGAGGACAGTTCTGCTCAAATCCATACTCAGAGTAACAATCCTACTTGGCCTGGAGAGACTTGCTCAGATGATTGTAGCTTTTCTTTGCAAAGAAAACATTGAAACCCTCTGATAATTTTGTTCACCTTTTCTGAAACTTGCCAACCTCTCTACAATATCCTATGTGGGTTGGAGCAACAAGGTGCAACACAAGAGGAGCTTTTGACATAGCTGTGGGTTGCTGCAATGCCAGAGAATTGGCTTAGATCAGGGGTAGGCAACCTTTCCCCTTTAAGGACTGAGGGACTTCAGCTCCCAGAAGCCTCAGCCATGTTGGTCTATAATAGTCCCATGTTGGCCAATAGCTCCTGGGATTCTGGGAACTGAAGTCTCTTAGCCCTTAAAGGGGAAAGGTTGCCTACCCCTGCCTTAAACCTTGGACAGCAATATGTACAAAGAGGTGCCTCATTGAGTATCAGGATCCCAAGCCATTGAGATATTTAAATGTCATTACCAGCACACTGGATTCAGGCCAGAAAAATGTATTGGCAACGAATGCCATTCCTTTTGGTGTCATTCATTTTTTGCATGTCATTCTGTCTAACCATCTCCACTCCGGGCATCTAACCGTTGCTTCTCCTCTTCCTCTTCCTCTTCCTCCCCTTTTCCCTCCCTGTTCTGGTGTTGATTTCATCATCCTTTGTTTCCCACTGGGGTTTCTCAATCCCACATCGAACCAGCCATCCAGTCGGTTTCTCAATCCGCCTCTGGCTCGGGAGTCTGGGGATTTCTGGCTTGCGTTGACTTCACTTTGGCTGCCATCCGTGGTCCAATTAAGCAGGAATGTTGGAGACTTGGAACGCAGGTTTTGGGCCAACTCAGAAGATAGATATACTGGTCAGGAGGGAGAAGAAAACCTTATAGAGAATGACACAGAGACACATAAACTGATCTATGCATCTGCTGCCTCTTTCTTTTGTTAGAAGCCATCTTCCTCTCCTGCTTTCTCTCTTTCTCTCTGTCTCTGCAACTTTCTCTATTTTAGCCACAGCAAAAAAATTTCAGATTTTTTTTCAGGTGATAACGCTTAGTCCCTATTACCATGTATTACATCGCATTCCCCATTCCCATGGATGTATGTGAGAGCTGGACAGTTAAGAAAGAGGATAGGAAGAAAACCAATGCCTTTGAGAGAATGTGTTTCTGGAGAAGAGTGCAGTGGATCCCATGGAGAGCCAAAAGGACCAACAAAGGGGTCCTAGAGCAGATCAAGCCAGAAACCTCCCTGGAAGATGCCAAGATGACAAGACTTAGACTGTCGGACTTTGGAGACATCATGAGAAGAGAGGACTCATTGGAAAAGACAATAATGTTAGGAAAGGTGGAGAGAAGTAGGAAGAGAGGAAGGCCCCATGCCAGATAGATGGACGCTATATTAAGGAGGTTACGGGTATTAAGGGGTTGCAGGATTTAAGCAGAGCAGTGGAGGATAGGGAGTCTTGGAGATGTCTCATCCATAGGGTCGCCATGAGTCGAGATCGACTCAAGGACAGTTAACAACAACCAAAATAACAAAACACTTAGTCTACCCTGTTCCGCCTCAGCCACGATTCCTTGGCTATTGGGGAAGGATGGGAAACAGGCATGCCTCACCACCCTGGATTGCTGACTCCATCAATAGAGGATGCATTTCTTCGCTTCAGTCTCCAGGAATCGGGTGGTAAAAGCAGAGCATCACCTCTCTGTCTGCTATCCCCCCCAGGACACATGCTTCTGCAACCTGGAATTGAAGGCACATCTCTTGCATGCATAAGATACATGCTTCTGCAACCTGGAACTGACTACTGATGGGATGCATGCCTCACCACCCTGAATCGAGTCTTTCTATAGAGGATGCATTTCTTTGCTTCAGTCTCCAGGAAGCAAGTGGTAAAGCTTTGTTTCAAAAAGCATCTGGGATATGGACTCTTTGTCTTCTATGTTCAAAGGGGCCTGACTCGGTTTCTAGTGCTGTTCCTGTTTTGTAGGAAAAAAACCAATTTTCTTCTCAAAGGGAGCAACAGGTAATTTTAGCGGTATTCTAAAAAAGTTGAGAGCTGTGCAGTTTTCGAAGACTATTTGCACTCCGAGACTTAATTCTGCATAACATTTGCATGTGGTTGCTTTTTGCAGGAAACAGCACTTTTTTGCACAGGAAACAGCATCGTCTGCACAAAGATTATTTCCGTACAGAAAGCATTACTTCTTCAATGCATGAAATAATATTTCTGCCTAGAAATATTGTTTTGGTTTTTCTTCTTCTGAGCAGAAAGCAATATTTCTGTGCAGAAATATTTCCTGTATAAACGTATGCTTTTTTTTCTGCACAAAACAACCTCGTGCAAATTTCACACCGAGGAAGTCCCAAATTGCAAAAATTCTCATCCGTCCAGGATTCTTGGCACTCAAAGGGGGAAAAAATTAAAATCCATTTTGGAAAAAAAAATTCAGAATATTCTTCTGATCCATACTGTTTTGCCTCGTGGCGGAGGAACAATTCATCTATTAATGCGCCATGTGGGGCAATGGAGGGACATGGATGCCCAAAGGCAGTCCTTCCCAGCCTCTCTTCTCTCCCCAAAACCAGCGAGGAAATGCAGCTGAGTCACAGGGATCTCTTGTTAAGTACAACCAGATCTGGCTATGATTAAAGTATTTGTTTAAGCATTCCTGAGCCCTCCGGTTGTCTTCCAAGAAATTGTGAAGCGTTCCTCTGTTAACATGCTCTGCTTCAAAGGCTCTCCAGGGCAGGCGGTTGGGAAGCGATCCAAGGGATGCGAACAACAAGGTGCAGAGAGATGAATCTTTCAGAAGAAGCTCGCAATCTGGTAATGCTCATGAAAAGGATGCTCTCTGCGTTGGGAAGAGGAACGCGTTTGCCATAATGGCATGCCCGCTTTGAGGGTCACCTGTACCACAACCAGTGCGGAAGCTGGATAGTATGACCTGCTCCCAACAAAGACATCAAATGCTCCCTTTCCCCCCAAATATCATCACCAATGCATGTATGGGTGTGTTGTATGCCTTTGAGTCGTTTCTGACTTATGGCGACCCTAAGGTGATCAGAAGGGGGTTGCCATTGCTATTCTCTGAAGCTGAGAGAGTGTGACTTGCCCAAGGTTACCCAGTGAGTTTACATGGCCAAGCTGGGATTCGAAACCTGGTCTCCAGGATCCTAGTCCAGTTCTCAAACCACTACACCACACTGGCTCTTAGTCTGGAATATCATAATGCAAAGGGGTCTTGTAGCACCTTTGAGCTAACTGGGTAAAAGACGTTGTAGCCTAAGCTTTTGCAGACTAGCAGTGTACCTACACTGAAAAATTATAGCAGTTTTGGCACCACTTTAACTGCCATGACCCTTCAGAACATCATAGAAAACCTCATGCGTTCCCAGCACAATAATAAGTAATGGAGCGAAGAATTCCAGGGTTTGGTTCCTTGGCTGCACCAACATCTCCTCTTCCATAGAAAAATAGTCTCTGTTTTGTCTTCTCTCCCCAGGCTAAGCACACTTAGCCTGAAGCGCAAGTGTTTATTTAAGAGGAAAGAAGCCATAAAGGCAGAGGGGAGGCAATGGGAAAGGAGGAGGAGGGTGGGACATGTAGAAACATGCATGCTCCTTGGCTGCACCAGAAGTGGCTTTCAATTGCACAATCGACCCAGATGGTCAGATGCAAAGCAGAGATCCATCTGGAAAAGCCAAGAAGCTGCCGAACCTCAAGCAAACCAAGTTGCCAGGGCACGCCGGAGCGGTTGTGGGGGTCCAGACGTCCATGTACATGTTGTATCCGGGCAGGAGGGCTTATTAAGTGGCACCATGTGTGTGCATGCACATCTTCAAGCCAACATTGTTGACTTATGGCAACCCCATGAATTTCACAGAGTTTTCCCAAGCAAGGAATCCTCAGAGGCGGTTTTGCCAGTTCCTTCCTCTGCAATACAACCTGCAGCAGCTAGTATTCATTGGAGGTCTCATAACCAAGTTCAAATGGATTCTTTCTCCATGGATTCAAGCATCCACGGTATGCAAAAATTTTAAAAATATACCATGGTCCCTCCATATTCATAGGGGTGAAGGATCCCCATAAATGTGCATCTTTCACCCCTATGAATATGGAGGGACCACGGTATATTTTTAAAATACTTTTGCACTTTTCCCATAAATGTGGGAAAACTGCAAAAACAACAACACTATTCTTTTTCTCTAGGAATCTCTAGATACTCCTGTGCAACCTCTGTCAGAGGTTGACCATAGACTCATACTGGAGGACCTACAAATGCCTAGAGAAGGGTTTTCTCTAGGAACTTCTAGGTTCTCCAGCACAACACTACTATGATCAACATCTACCAGAGTTGCGCTGGAGGACCTACAGATATATAAATTCCAAAAAGCAAACATTGATTTTTGCCATTTTATATAAGGGACACCTTTTTATTAACCCTGTGTCTTGCTCAGCCTACCTTTCAAGGTTATTGGGAGAATAAACGTGGGGAGAAAGAGGAGATCCATGCAATGCAAGCCACCTTCAGCTCACTGGAGGAAATAAATAAGGACAAGTATAAGCCCACACCTCAGCTCAGACCCCCCCATACGAGTAAAATATTCTGATTCTGTCTCTTTTTTCGCTTCCAGGGGTCCCAGGGGCAGGAGTTGGGGTTCCTGGAAGAGGATTCTACCCTGGTAAGACAACCACCATTAGGGGATACTATTGTTATAGTTATATAGTCCCACCTTGGATAGCTCCTTTGGCATTTAGCCATGGGGGCTACCCGCCGCCACAACGGTAAAGCGTGAAAAGCATTTTGCACTGACAAAAATAGAACCTGCCAAAGCCAACCCAAGCTTAGGAGCCTCCTCCAAATGCTCCAGTAAAATGGCAAGTACTTTGGAGCTCACATCAAAGCAAACTGAGCACCAGGTGAACCTCCAAGGGGAGAAATATTCTTGTATGAAACGCCTGGGAGAATTATTATTATTATTAGTAGTAGTAGTAATAGTAATAGTAGTAATAGTACCCAGCTTCTCCCCCTCCCCCCCCCCAAAAAATGAAATTAAAATGGCATTAAAGCTCTTTCCAGTGGCCACATCAGAGAGATGGTAAATCCATGCCAGGTTCTGGCTAGCTTTACATAGGAGCTCTCCAAGGTGCTGAACCTGTGTAGAAATGGGGTTCAGCACCTTGGAGACATCCTACCCTGCAAGAAAACCTGGAATGGCTTGGCCAACCCACTGACATGGGAGCTTCCAGCCCCTCTTGGGTCCTTCTTTCCCCCTTCTCCCATCCTACTGAGAACCTGCCGCTCTCTGCAGGAGCTGCTGGCGTGGGAGGCCTGGGGGGACTTGGAGCAGGACTTGGAGGTCCAGGTAAGCGCATGGATCCAAGGAATGGAAGAATGTCCCCTGACACGCATGGTCAAGTTTCAGATAAAGCATGCAAGGACTTTGATCTCCCGATACCTGAAGACTCAGGCTCACTTGGCGGATTTGGGGTCTGGATGGGAAGATTTTGGGTGGAGAAGAAGACGACACTTCTTTGTTGCATGATTTGGTTATTAATGGATGGAGCTCACTGCCACAAGGTATAGGTCAAGGCTACTGGGGCAGTTAATCTAGGAATTAAAGGAGGTTTCCAAGGTGCTGAACCCTATTGCTTTGCAAGCTAGCCATGTCCTGGAGCAAACTGATCTCTCATAGGAGAGACCCACAGATCCCACTCAGGGTGACTAGTCGATCTCCAACATCCTCCATTGTGTTTGCTGATGGTTTGGGTGGTCACACTTGGACAGCGTGAGAAAGATGGAGCTCTTGGCAAAGACGCCAAACTGAGATTTTCCTCTCCTCCGCAGGCGCAGGTGTTGGCGGACTTGGGACCGGACTAGGTGGAGCAGGTGAGTCCTCCATGGGATGGGGGACCTAACTGGGATGTGAAAACTTACTCCTCAGAACATGGAGAAAAAATTCACTACAACCACCAGAATCCAGCTGTCATGAAGCTGGGGGATTCTGGAAGTTGTAGTCCCAAAAGTAATCCTCCCCTCCAAGTTCTGACTTATTGTGTTCTTGTTGGGCTCCTCATTACTCCACCAGTGCCTTCCCATTCATCACCAGTTACTTGCAAGAGTTTCCTTCTTCCTTTTCTCTTGACAACATGGATAATTTTTCTTGCATTTTATTCAGAAAGTGAACATATTTCTCGATGCATTTTTCCCCTCTAACATATGCATATTCTTCCCCATTGACATAACAATGTCATGGACATAATATCATTTTGATATTGCTTTAACTGCTATGGCTCCAGGCTATCAACTTCTGGGATTTGTAGTTTGGCAAACTATTTAGCCTTCTCCATCGGAGAGGCTCTGGAGCCCCAGAAAACTACAAATCCCAGCATTCCACAACACTGAGCCTTAGCTCTTTGCAGCCATCACCTTTTAATGAATTTTAATGTTCTTTTTAAAAATAATAATTTTAACTGCATCGGTTGTTTAAGTGTCATTTAAATTGTCTTTTAAATAACTTTTATCGTTATAGAATTGAACCTTTATTACAGTGATAGAACAGCACAGTTATAGTTATACTTTCATAGTTATATTTTTTTTTTATAGTTCAACTTCTGTTGAAGCTTTTGCTCAGTTTTTAAAATCTATGTCTTGTTTTTAAGTATGATGTATTAGAGACCCTATGGATTTTTGCATGGCGGGGCATTGGAGTAGATGTCCTGCGTGTTTCCTTCCAACTCTCATTATTCTAATATTTTTACCCGTTATCAAAGTCCAAAGTGGATTTCCCCCCCAACACACACATTTTCCTTTCTTCATGCAACACTTCAGGCATATGTTTTCATGGATAACCAGAGAATAAAAACAGATGGTATCCATCTGAGACTTCTTAAAGCGCTCCGATGCGAAAGAGCTGATCTTCTAAGTAAAATATGCACCATTTCCCAAAATCCAGCCTCTGTGCCCAAGGACTGGAGAATAGCCAATGAAACACCAATTTTTATTTTTATTTTTATTTAAAAAAAATATCCACGGGGAGTCTGGGAAATTGCCAGCCATTTAGTTTAATGTCTGTTCTGGGTAAAATGGGGACTGGGGGGGGGGGAGCGTCATTTAAAATAAAATTGTCCAAAGGAGGAGGCCAAAAGAGAATGAGTCATTTGTCTTGGGACCAACGCTCTTTTAATTTGCCTGTAAGTGATCCGGAGTTAGAGGTGAGTCGTAAGATGGCCATATTTTCTTTATTTTAAATAATCTTTTCCATTTTTGTTATGGGCTGGAATGAGCCTCCATTCCAGCCTCCTCCAAGACTTTGTTTGCTAGTAAAAACTGACACCCTTCCCTGCTATCAGATAGGCTTTATTGGCCATAAAGGCATGCAGCAGGTGGTTTTTAACAGAGAAAAACATCCCAGCCCTTGGCTTGATGGATTCCAGCATCCTCTTGCAATGAGAAGTTAGATTCAAGCCCCTAAGCAACCAATTCTACCCGGACCATCTCAAGGCAAATGCTCTCAATCCCTAAGATAGTGGATAATGGGTTCCCTGAGCTGGGGTGCACATTCCCCAGGATAAGATAACAAGAAGATGGATCTCAGGAGTTGGATAGGGCAGAACCATATAAAGGACATGTTTAGGTCCCATGCACTGGAGATGAATGCAAAGCTAATGGTTAGTGAGTCCCAGGTCAGCGGGGCAGTGAATCCACTCAGGTTTTGGTTAGTTTTCTGGAGTGGATTCACCGCCCGACTGACATGGGAGTCATCCAGCTGCCACAAAAATGCAATGGCACTCATGTCATTTGAAGGCTCACGTTGAAGCATCTGGACCACGACTGTAGAAAAACAACGATGGACCCAATAGGTCCTGGGTTTCCATAGAAAGAGAATTCTGGGTTTCTCTTCTGCTCTCATCAAGAAATGTGCGTAGTGAAATGGACTACGGCTCTCCTCTTCTTGCTTAACTTTATTCCATATTTTCCTTCCCCTCCAGGATTAGGTGCAGGAGCCAAGCCTCCAAAACCAGGTCAGTGGGCTCTCCGTCCATTTCAAGTCACCCCACCCATTGCTTTTTGCGACCAGTAAAACAGCGTGGTATAATGGGAATTGCCACTGGGATCCCAACAACGTCCCATTGCATTACTAAGGAGCGTGGATTCAAATCAATGGGTGGCGGCTGTGGCAAAAGTCAATTAGAAAGATGATCTCAAGGGGTCCCATCCAGCTCAGGAGCAGGAAGGGGATCCAGAGAACCCTCCTCATCCTTTATGAGGTCTGCTCATTTTCCATTTTCCATGCACTTTCTTCCATTTTAAATAATAATAATAATAATAATTTATATCCCGCCTCTCTGTAAAATACAACCAGGGCAGTTTTATTGGGTGTTTTGCAATGCACAGCATCGTAGGCTGCAAGAGCATGGCTGAATAGTTACCCCTTTCATCATGTTGTTGGAGGAGGACTAGATGACCTCAAGTGTTCCCTTCCAGCTGGGTGTCAGTGCGGTTAAGCAGTCTTCTTTTATTCTCCTCCATCCTGACTTTTCTTCTTCTTCTTCTTTCCACCTTTGGCAGGGGTCGGAGGTGCTGGAACAGCACTAGGTAAGGAAGACATGGAGGCTCAAGAGGGCTTTTAAAAATGTTGGAAGCTTAATCCTCCCCTGGTTGGTACTTGATCCCGCTTAAAATGGCTGGAACCACTCAGGACCCTTTTCCTTCTTTCTCTCAGGTGGCCTCTATCCAGGAGGAGCTTTTCCAGGAGGAGTCTATCCAGGTGCCGGGACACCTGCGGCAGCGGCTGCGGCTTATAAAGCCGCTGCCAAAGCAGGTGAGTTCGTGTTATTTCCGCTGATACAATGAGCATGACCCCTGCCATCAGACAAAGAGAGTCTGAGTTTTTGGGTACATCTACACCGCAGACATAATGTAGTCTGACACCACTTTAAGTGCTATGTAATCCTGGGATCTGCAGTGTTAGACTTCTCTTTCAAAACACGCTGGTGCCTCACCAAACTACAGATCTGAGGATGGAGTTAAAGTAGTGTCAAGCTGCAATAGACACATTCCAGACATTAACGACAGCTGTCCAGTTGCATAGAAAAGATTCAAGGTGATTTAGTAGGTCCTGCTACAAATTTGGGGGGTCCCTGCCCCTCATGCATCCTAGCCCCAGCTATAGTAACCAGGATAGACTTCCTCCCACAAGGTCCAGTCGATGTTGTTTCTCTTCAACCAGGTGCTGGATTTGGCGTACCTGGTGCCGGCGTAGGTGGCCTACCTGGAGGTGGCGTGGGAGGTGTACCTGGAGGAGGCGTTGGCGTTGGCATACCTGGGGGTGGCGTTGGCGTTCCTGGAGTCGGAGTCGGCGTGCCAGGAGGTATGTTATTTACTCAGAGGAAGGAGATGGTTTGAACTTCTTGAGCCCCAGGATCTGGATTTGCATCTTGATAACCCAGCATGGCATAGTGCTTTGAGCGTTGGACTATGAGTGTCGGACACTAGTTTGATTCCCAGCTTGGCCATGAAACCCACTTGAGCAAGTCACACTCTCTCAGCCTTTGGAGAAAGCTCCCATGAACAAATCTTGCCAAGAAAACCCCATGATGGCTTTGCCTTAGGGTCTCCATAAATCAGAAATAACTTGAAGGCATGCAAGGCACATATAGTGTGGAAAGGGATGAAGCCTAGCTTCATGTGCTCCAAAATGTCCTCTAGAGATTACGATGGGCATTTCCACCACTTTGGAGGCCCTTTGGACACCCTCCATCAAACAAATTTTTTTTGAAAAAATAACATTTTTGGGGTGTGCCTTGAAATGTCCCCAAATGCCCTCTACATGGATTCGCAAGGCTGCGCAGAGGAAGGGCAAATGGTTGCAAATTTGCACAAGTCAAGTGTTGCTGCAAATTACAAAAATTTGTAGCAATTTGCATTATACACTTAATAATAATAATAATAATAATTTTTATTTATAAC
>CM034711.1:13191603-13204236 GCA_020142125.1 Phrynosoma platyrhinos
CTGGATGGATGAGAGAGTAGAACGGAGTCAGTACTTCCAGGACAGGTTACACACTTGAGGATGGTTCCTTTTTTAAAATAAGAGTTTCAATAGAGTAATTACATTGACCCCATGGAGAACTCAACTCAGGGTTTTGGGGTCAATGTTTTGACTAAAACTTCTAGACTTATTATAAATGAGTATATACGGTACCTTCGAGTCCCCATCACACTTCTCCAGGTAAAGACGGCATCCCTTCTTCACCGTCTTCTGATTTTCTTCCTCTGTTTGTATCTCATAGGAGTGAGTCCAGCAGTGGCAGCAAAAGCAGCAAAATATGGTATGTCTTGCAATCCCCCAGTCTTATGGGGACGAAGTGGATTGGTGGCGGTGTGGTGCTGTGGCTCCATGTATTGTATAGCTCTACAAGCCTCTTGCAATTCTACCTTTTTCACGCAGGTCTGGGGCCAGGTGGCATCGGGGCCGTCCCAGGAGGAGTTGGCGTTGGTGGCATCCCTGGAGGCGTTGGTGGTGTCCCTGGAGGTGTCGGTGGTGTCCCAGGCTTGCCAGGTGTTCCGGGTAAGTTTCCACAAGGAGACCATTTCTGCCAGTGGAAAGATCCTTCCTCCGTACCTTGACTTGGGTTTTCTCTTGGCCTACAGGAGCTGGGACCTCAGCAGGAGCAGCAGCTGCGGCGGCGGCGGCGGCTAAGGCAGCAGCGAAAGCCGCAGCGTATGGTAAGTTGAGTCTACTAGAAAATCCCTTTGGGTCCCAAAGCCTCTGGGTTTGTCAGTGGCGCCATCCTGATCAGATCTGCTTCAGAGCTTGGGAAGTTACTTTTTAAAAAGTCATCTGTACCCATGGGTTGCTGCCGCGTTTGGAAAACTGGCCATTCATCATTAGCGCACTGGAAAAGAGTTCAGAGACATTGCCGTGTTAGTCTGGAATATCAGTATGCAATCTTGTAGCACTACTGAGACTAATTGTGCAAAAGACGTCGTAGCATAAGCTGTTGTAGACTCGGTCTACTTTCGTAGACTTGGCATCTGAGGAAGTAGACCAAGTCTACAAAAACATATGCCATGTTATCTTTTGCACAGTTAGTCTCAAAGATGCTACAAGATCTCTTTGCATGCTGAACTAGTTTCTTACATTCCTTATTGCTCTCTGCGTTACTTTTTCTGTGGCCTTTCAGAGAGAAGAAACTGATTAGAATTGATCAGAGGATGCCATTATACTTTGCAAACTGGTGTCAAGAAATTGTCTTTAAAAATAACCTTGGACAGCTCATTGGAAATCTGGATTATAACTTGTAGTGGCTCCACTTTCCCACTGACATAGGAGCCACCAATGTTTGGATCTTGACTAATGCTAGCAGACCTGTGTTGGATCTCATCTGATTCCAACAGAGGTTAGGACAGCTGGAGCACCCATAATATCCAGAAAGCCTCGCTGAATGATGTAAACAGAGATTGGAGGGCTTCCTCACTTGACCTCTTGTTCTGGGATTTTTCAACAGGGACAGGAGGAGTAGTCCCTGGATATGGAGGGATTGGAACTGGTGGCCTTGGAGCCGGAGGAATTGGAACCGGTGGCCTTGGAGCTGGAGGTGTCGGAATTGGTGAGCTAGATAGGAGATTAATGTATTCTAAACTAGGGGTGCCTTTTCTTTACCAGCCTGTGACAAGTGGATGGAGGGGAGAAAATTGACCAGAATCAGTCCTGGTGGTACTGAGTCCTTTCCTCTCCTTTTTTCAGCTCCAGGAAGCCCAGCTGCCGCCGCCGCTGCAGCAAAAGCAGCCGCCAAGGCAGCGAAGTACGGTACGGAGGAGTCCTTCCATCCCAACATCCAAGGGAAAGCAAGGATGGAAAATATATTCAACACTATTTCTTTTCTGGCCAAAAAAAACTGGGAGGGGAGGGCTCTTTCCTAACATTCAGAAAACCCTATTGAGGAGAATAATACAGCAGGAAGACTTGGTGCAACTTTCTCTTGTTACTCACACATTCCAGAGTGGGATTATTTTGCACAGAAATGCATGTGGTTTTTCTGCATGGAAAAAAAATTGTAGGTTTTGCACAGAAAAGTTTCTGTGCAGGAAGTTGAGACATTCTGGAAAAATAATCCTGTTTTTGGTGCAACATGTTTTCTGCGCAAACCTTGGGGGCAGGGTTGGCATAGGCAACCCACATGTCTTTCTATGCAGAATAATTACCTGGAACATTTTGGGAGGTCTGAATACAAGGAGAAAGATGCACAAAAAGAGTTACTTTCTCCCATAGTGAGGAGGGAACTGTGGAAATGGTTCATATTTGCAGGCAAGGATGGATTAGTGGATATTTCACATCTCTAACAGACTCCTCTTTTGGGTCACACACATGCAAATACATTTGGGTTTGCATTTTCTCAGAGTTTGGGTACTAGAAGCAAAAAGAATAGGAATCATCATTGGAGATGAGCCAGTATTGCGTATTGGTTTGAGTGTTGGACTATGACTCTAGAGATCAGGGTTTGATTCCCTGCTTGGCCATGAAACCCACTGGGTGACCTTGGGTGAGTCACATGCTCTCAGCCTCAGGAGAAGGCAGTGGCAAACCTTCTCTGAACAAACCTTGGCAAGAAAACCCTATGATAGGGTCGCCTTAGCGTCAAATGACTTGACGACACACTCACATCTCTCTTTCACACACAGCGTGGAGAAGGATGAAGTCTTGCAGATACGGCTGATCCTTGTCTCTCTCCAAGGCCAGGGCAATGGCAGTTTGGTTGGAAGGAGGGATTCTCCTCTACTCCATCCTTGTAGGCAACGATGAACTAGTCCAAGATTTACATCCCTAAGAGACACCTATTTGGGGGCCACAGACATGCAAACGCCTTCTTTCTCAGCATGTGGGTTTTGCCCATGCAGGAGCCGGTGGAGCCAGAGGCCTTGTTCCTGGGGCAGGAGTCGGTGGCGTGGTGCCAGGCGTCGGAGGTGTTGGCGGCATCGGTGGCGGTCTTGTGCCAGGGGTTGGAGCAGTCCCTGGAGCTGGGGGTAAGCAGGCTAAACCAGAAAGAGTTTCCTCACATGAGAATCATGCGCTTCTCCATCTCCAATAGAAGTGCATACATACCCTTTCTCTGTTGGATGAAGACTTGCAGCGATTGCCAAACTCTGGCCTTCCAGGCATTTTGGACTTCAGCTCCCAGAATCCCAGACCATTAGCCAAGATGGCTGAGGCTTCTGGGAGCTGAAGTCCAAAACACTTGGAGGACCAGAGTTTGAGGATCACTAAACTAGGGGGAGACAGTCCTGTAATACTGCCTTCCTCCTTCCGACATGCAAACTCAGCGTGACTCCAGCCGCCCTGATTGTTTGACAGAGGGGTGGGGTATAAATAAAATTATTATTATTATTATTATTATTATTATTATTATTATTATTATTATTATTATTAAGATCTGACCCTGGCATTTTCCAATGGCCACTGGCTCTTGCTGATTTTTTTATTCTGTCTTTTTTGTTAGTACCTGGGACCATTGGTGCAGCAGCGGCAGCTAAAGCAGCAGCAAAGGCAGCTAAATATGGTGAGTCTTCCGTTTCCCTAGTCTTCCTCCCATTTAACTATTGGAGTTTGCTTGTTGCAAAGCACTTTCCACTCCCCTACTATTTTAGCCACTGCTTTTTCACGCCAGGGCGAATGACAAATCACCGATACGTGCCGTGAGATTCCCTGTATAATGTTCCAGGATGACACAGCGTGGGTTGCAAGTTCTCTAAGACACAGACCACGAAATGCTTCTGCATCCAGCAATTGTTGTTTGTATGCAAGGCATTTTAAAGCAACCCTCGTGTCTCTTTATCTGAGCTTTGGGAACAGCCAACAAATGCAAACAAACACGTACAATGAACCAGGAGCATACATTTGGGCTGGAAGCTGTCAGAACAGTGGCTAAAGAGATGAAATTTCAGGGAAATAGAAAACTAACAATAGATCATTGAGCCGCATGATACAATAATTCTTGCAAGCCACTAGTCTTGATGGGAGACCCTTAACATTGGATGCTGCCAGTACAGAATTAATGCAGTTTGACATCTGTCCTGGCTCCATGGTTTGCAATCCTGGGATTTGCAGTTTCTTGTGGTACTACAGCTCTCTGACAGAGCAGGCGAAATCTCTCACCAAACTACAAATTCCAGAATCCCATGGCATTGAGCCATGGCAGTGAAATCGGCATCAAATTGCATTAATTCTGCTGTATAGATGCAGCCATGGTCTCTCCCTATTTCCTAAGGATGGGAAGAATATTTGAAAATATGCCCCCAAAATTGTCAAAAAAATGTATTTTAAGTGTCAAGAAATCCTGATGAGAAGAATCCTGGACGAATGAGAATCTTTGCTGTTTGGGACTCATTCTGTGCAAAATTCACACATTTTTATTTTGCTTAGGAAACTGTGCAGAAAATTCAATTTTGCAATGGGGGGAATTATTTCTTGCACAGAAAAAAATGGAATTATTTCTTGCCAGTTGAGGGCCACTATGGTTGCTGCCTGTCAAACCAGGGGGAAGAACTATAGTTTCATCTCCATTCCTGTGGGTGAGCAATTCCAGATTTCCCCCCCCCCCACGAAAATGGAAAATTGTGGATATTCAAGCCCCATTGGCTTGAATGGAGGCATGCACCCACAGGGACACATCATGGGCATACACCCCATTTTGTCCCCCTCCATTCACCACCCGCAAATAGGCAAGGGATGCGGACTTGAAGTCCGCAAAAACGGAGGGACAACTGTATATTGAACGCACACATATACAGACATATAAACACATGATAATGTGCAGCATTGAGTGACAGAGCCATTGATGAAGCCAACGTTGAATCCAGATGGATCTCTTTCCCGATTAGTCTTCCCGGCCTAAGGAGCGAGCTCAGCCCTTATTCCCTTATTCCTTACCATACCTGCTCTTGTTGTCTGCTCTGCCACAATAATTTTGTTAATTGTTCAATTGTCTGTTGTATGTTGTTGCTTTTAATTCGATGATGCTTAATATTGTTTTAAGGGGTGGATGGGTCCTGGGATTGCATATTTGTGATGTTTTATTGTTGTAAGCCGCCCCGATTGCATTTGCAGAGAGGTGGGATACAAATAAATTTTATTATTATTATTATTATTATTATTATTATTATTATTATTAAAAAGTGTGATGTTGTGGGAGAAAGCAATGAAAGCAAGGAAAGGCAATAATGAGATGTTGCATATATGGAATATTTTTAGCGATTCGGGCAGGGATTCAAGAGGAGCAATCAAGGTGCAGAAATGGAAAGTTGTGATCATCCTTGAAAGTTAACAATAAAATTATTATTTAAATGGTTAATGATTTTATCTAAATGGTTTTTTTAAAAAAACCCTATTTTTTAAAATAATATATAATTGTAAAAAAAAAAGTTGTGATCATCCTTATTCCAAATGAATGACTTTTGTTAAGAAAAAACTTTTCAACCTCTTTCAGGCGGCGCAGGCGGAGTCGTACCTGGGGGCGGAGTCGTACCTGGAGGTGGAGTCATACCTGGGGGCGTACCTGGGGGTGGAGTCATTCCAGGAGGCGGAGTTGTCCCTGGGGGCGGAGTCGTACCTGGAGGTGGCGTTGTTCCTGGAGTAGGTGAGAGCATTTTTGGTTACTGCTTTCCTTCCATTCCTTTTGGAGCATTAATACGGGTCAAGCTTTCCTTGCCTGTTCTGACCACCAAAAAGGATTTCCAGGCAATTGGATTCTGATGGGTTTTCCCCCCTTTTTATCTCACAGGCATCCCCCAAATTGGAGTGCAGCCTGGGGCCAAGCCACCTAAATACGGTACATCTGGGGGATATATATTTGTTGTTCTTGTTATTTGCCACCAACTCAGCTCCACTTACAGTAACCAGAGGAATAAGAGGCCTCAAGGGAATAAGAGACCTGATCAAACTTGCAAACTTGCAGCTCAAGGGAAGAGTCTGAATATTGAGGCAATGCAATCCAATCCATGGAAAATGCCCAGTCTGCCAGAGAGAAATAATGCATGGGAAGGGGTTGGACTAGATGGCCCTTGTGGTCTCTTCCAACTCTATGATGCTATGATGCTATGGATGTTTATAATTCAATTCAAAGATATAGCCATGTTAGTCTGTAGAATCAGTATGTAGAGAGATCTTGTAGCACCTTTGAGACTAACTGAATGAAAGAAATCGACAGTGTGAGCTTTCATAGACTTAACTCTACTTAATTCCAAATGCATCTAAGGAAGTAGACTTAAGTCTAAGAAAGCTCCTGCTGCCAACTTCTTTCTTTAGGTGAATCTCAAAGGTGCTACAAGATCTCTCTATATAACATTTATAATATAATAGAAGTTATTTCAGCTCACTGCTTTCTCTTTGACAGGTGTCCCTGGAGCTGGATTGGGTGGAGCCGGTGTGCCAGGTAAAGTGGGCAGAAATAGGGGATGGGAAGGAGGAAAGGGTGCGACTTGCAAGCAGCTGTGTAAATCCATGTCAAGAAACTGGTTCTAGCCATTTTCCTCTCTCCCAGGGTGGTCCTTTTGTAAAGCTACTGGCACTTGACTTGGAAGGGGCCAAAAGTCATGTGCATGTTCACACTCATTGCACCTCATGTGCAATGCAAATGGCCGACCATGCACCATGCACAACTATGTGCAATGGTGTTGCATAGGTCGCACCATTTCTACAAACTATGGTTGCACAACACCATCCTGCTAATTCATTTCACTGTTGCACAACCCAGTGTGCATATTCACAAGCAATGCATGACACAAATTCAGGATGTGCATCACTGAACAGTGCATAGGCACAACCAGGAACCGTGTGCAATTATATGCAACGGCTCCCCTTATGCAACTCTGCCTTTACCAGTATAGCTGTTCTGCTTTAGAGAAATGTCCCAAAGCCCTTCCTCTTGGTGACTTAGACATGTGGATTCAGACCTATCTGTCTGCTTCTGTTCCTCCCATTTCCAGTTTCTTGGGTTTTGTGGGAATTTTTTATTTTCAAAAATATTGAAATATCCACTCCTCAGTTCCTCTAGCACTGAGCAATGTGGAAGAGGCCATGTTCCTAACTGCCCCTGTTTCCCTCCCCTCTTCCACAGGTCTTGGTGGGAGAGGCGGTGGCTTCGGAGTCCCTGGAGTTGGGGGTACTGGTTTCGGGGGAGCTGGAACTGGAGGCCTGCCTCCTGGTGAGTGGGACATACTGGTGGTGGAAGTGGGAGATGTGCCTTTTTCACTGGGGGGTGGGATCTTCCATATGGGTGAGCAGGTGGATCCGCTCTGGGTTCTAGTATAAACTTTAAAGGACCATGTGAATGCTGGCTGGGAAATTTTGGGAGGTATAGCCCCAAGCAGTAACTTTCCCAGGCGTGTATTCCAGTGTTCAGAATCAGATAGGGTCCTCCATTCCTGGCCCCAAAAACCTCAGTTAGGTGCTACCATGCACCAGCAACTTTCCAGTTGCACTGTCTGTGGGGCTGCCCTTGGAGATGGTTTAGACTGCAGCTGGTGTAAAAAGGAGCAGGAACATTATGCAAAAGCCACTGGTTTTAAAGGAATTGCACTGGCTGCTAATATATTTCTGGTCTGAGGCCATTTGAAGCCCTAAATGGATTAGGACCCGGATATTTGAAGAAGCGCCTCTCTATCTATGTGGCTTCTGACATGGCAAAGTTTAATGGAACTGTCCAGAGTGCTGAACCTATTTAGAAATAGGGTCTAGTACCTTGGACAGCTCCTATAACATCATAGCATCAGTTTTAACTGACATTGCTTGTCTGCTAACTGTTGTTGTTCCCCACCTTGATCCATAGGGAGAAGTGGGTAAGATGCTGTTGTTGTTGTTGTTGTTATTGTTATTATTATTTCCTGTCCTGAGATTTAAGATCTGTTCGGGGCCCTCCTCTATGTCCCATCACTCAGGGCAAGAGGCTGTGTGATGCTGTGCCTTTTCTGCCCAATTCGAGCCAACTTTGCTGCTGTTTGTGCACCAAGTAAAAATGTGGCTGTTCATTAAAGCGTTTGGAACCTAAATAATTTTACAAAAAGTCCTCCCATGCACAAGGTTTCGATTCATGTTAAAATGCAGTGGGGTTAGGAGGCAGGGCCCCCATGAAAGTAGGAAAATTGCAAATAAAAAAACACCAATTTTTTTAATTCTAGAGAACACTCCTGTAGGTATTGCTAGGTCCTCCAACACAGCTCTATGGTCAACATCTACTGGACATTGCTGAAGGACCTACACATACCTAGAAAAGTGTTCTCTCTAGGAATCTCTAGGTCTTCCAGCATGACTCTATGGTCAACATCTGGTGGAAGTTGACCACAGAGTTGCATTGGAGGACCTAGAGATTCCTAGAGAGAACATATGAATCAAATCCACCAAAAAATAAAATAAAAATCAAATCAAATCCACAAAAGTCAAAGCTTTGCCTGATTTCCAAAAGTGGAGGGTGGACTGTATTTTAAACCACTGTGACCCTTTTAATCTGTCTTTTAGTTTGTTCATTGTTTAATTGTGTTTGGCCTTTTCAATTTATTTGAATTACTTACCCTGGTTCCAATATGTTTCCAATGATCAGGTCTAGTTTTCTTGTATGCCATTCTGTGATCTTCAAATAAAGGGTGGCATGTAAATATTTTAATAAGCAGATAAAGAAATATTTTCAGGTCAAGAATTGCCATTGTGTCCTTTTGTTCCTCCCATAGGGTTGACATATCCAGGCGCTGGGGGTAAACCACCCAAACCAGGTAATATTCTAATATTTTTTTAAATGGTAATATTTTTTAAATGTTATAGGGCAAGGGTGGGCATTGTGCAGCCCTTGTGTGGCTCCAGAATCCCCCCAACAGTGGCAGAGAAGGCCCCCATTCATATTTTTGTAAAAAATAAATAAATAACAAATGACACAGAAAGTCACTCAAATATGTGAAAACACATAAAAATATTTCCTTCCCATATCCACAAGCATCCCAGAACCCCATAATACCCCCCCAAATACCCCCATTTTATTCTGCTGTCCCTCTCAAAATGGTGACGGGAAAAGGGCATTACAACTCCCAACATCCCCCAGTAGCATGGCCATTGTCTTCCTTTAGTCAGAGTGTGGTCATGGTTTAAGTGTTGGACTAGGACACTGGGAGGCCAGAGTTCGAATCCCCCATTCAGCCATGAAAGTGGATGACCTTGGAAAAATCACACTCTCTCAGCTTGAGAGGAAGGCAAAGGCAAACTCCCTCTGAATGAATCTTGCCAAGAAAATTTATGGGGTTATCATAAGTCAGAAATGACTTGAAGATACACAACAGCAACACCACAATCCTTTCCAAAGTGTCTAAAACAGAGCTCCTCCTAATGGTATGTTGTTGTTTCCCCCCTTGTTTACTTGCAGGTGTTGGTGGTGGACTTTCACCATATGGTGAGTCAATTGAAAATATTTGGTTCTTTTTTCAAAAGAAACAACCTCTTTGCTTTTGACAAGGCAGTCATAGAGAGTCCACATTTTTGCTATGTTTTTATAAGGAGTTCTGCAAAGTGCTGGACACTATTTCTAAATAGGTTCAACTCTTTGGAATCCACTTTCGGTGGGGTGGGAATTATTATTTTTACTGTCACCGATATTACCTTGATTTATACCTCCCCTTCCTCTCAAATTTGGGACTCAAAGCAGTTTACAATCTAAAAAATTAATCCTGGCTTTACAATGCCTTTTTAAAAAGAGCTCTCCATGGTGCTGAATCCTATTCCTATCTATTTTCAGCACCTTGGAGAGCTCTTTTGAAAGCTCTTCCAATCTTGGAGTGGAGTCTCTGTCTCCACTGACCTGGAGGCAACTGGTGGCCACTGGTCCCATATACTGGTGGCCAGCTATTAAGTGTCAGCTGGGCTTCATGGAGAGATGAGAAGAGGCAAGTTCAGGATTGAAGTGGCCCCATTCACACATGCATCATCACGAGAAGCCAGACTCATCCAGAGTGGGTGAAAGAGGCTTGAAACTTCGCTGCCACCTCTTTTGACTGCTTTCTCTCTCCCTCTATTCTTTCCCACAGGCATTAATGGATTGAGCCCTTCTTCTCGAGGTATGTTTCTTGAATGCTCATTTGGGAATATGCACATTTGGGGACGTTGGAGGGGGGGGAATGGCACAGAGAAGCAGAAGTAGGTGAGGTCAGACCATAATAATGTTAACTATGCTTTCCTGTCTGTTTTGACTTTCTAGGTGTCTACGTACCTGGCTATGGTGGTAAGTGCAAGAAGAGAATGGGGAAATCAGGCAAAGGGATCCGTATACGAATAGGTTAGCCAAAGCGGTGGCTGTTGGTTCCCATGTCAGTGGGACAATGGAGCCACTCCAGGTTTTAATGTAAGCCTTCAAGGAGCTCTCCATGGTGCCGATCCCAATTCCCAGATAGGTCCAGCACCTTGGAGAGCTCCTGGAAAGCTTCCCTAAGCTTGGCATGGATCCACCATGTCACTGACATGGGATACAACATCTTCCACTGGTCAACCAGCCTGGGAATATTTCATCCCTGCTTTCCTTCCCTTTCCCCCTTCCCCTCCTTGCAGGAAAGCCCCCCAAACCCTATGGAGCCCTAGGAGGACTGGGATATGGAGGTAGGTGACACCACCACACCCTGCAAGATGGCCTTGGTTTTAAAGGATATGCTTCTCCATGCTCAGTCCCAGAGCCTTCATACTCAAGCGCAATCTCAGAATGGGGTGGGAGGATGCTATTTCCCATCATGCTGTGCTTGGGGAAGATGCTGCGGAAGAGATTTTTACTATGCAAACCAGTTGTGGTGTCCTTTTTCTGGAGAAAAACCTGGACATCCCATTGGCCTTCCATATCCATGGATATATATATTTTTAATCTGTCGATTCAACAGTCCATGGCTTGAAAATATTTGGAAATATATAAATTCCAAAAAGCAAAGCTTGATTTTGCCATTTTATATAAGGGATGTCATTTTACTCTGCCATTGTATATAATGGGGCTTGAGCATTCATGGCTTTTGGTATCCATGGAGGGTCCTGGAACCAAAGCCTAGTGTATACCAAGGGCTCTTTGTATAGTTTTGCTTATTTCCTGCACTCTGTAAATTACCTTTTAAAAACCCAGAAAAACACAGCTCCTGGAAATGCACCTTCCCTTCATGGATCATGGATGGTCATTGGCTGGGGAATATTGAGCATCGTAAAAGTAACTTTTCCAGGTTTTATTCCTTACCCCCAGTGATGGGGAGAACTAGTTGAGGGATTTGATGACTCCTGTACCAAAGTGACTTTGTGGTGCTTTGGGTGCTACACACTTTCGACCCGAATGGGTGGCACATTTTACTAGTCTGCCTCAGGCAGCAAAATTTCCTGGCTCTAAGGCTCCAATCCTGTTGGAGAGTTTCCGCTAGAGTTTACCCCACTGGATCAATTCTGGAAGCAATGAATCAACCGCTAGGTAAATCCTATTGACCTAATGGGTCTCCTCTAGGGATTGGCAGCAGACGGTGCATTTACTACACTGTAAACAATAATGCATTTGGACATCACTTTAAGTGCTGTAGCTCCAGCCTATGGAGTCCTGGGATCTGCAGTTTTGCAAGGCCTTTAGCCTTCTCTGCCAAAGATAAACCTACAAATCCTAGGATAGAGCCATGCAGTTAAAGTGGTGTCAAGCTGCATTATTTCTACAGTGTAGATTGCACCCAGAATTTAGGCCTAGATCTTGAAGTCCTGGTCCTTGCATTGTAAAGGCTTCATTCCTGTTTCACCTCCTCCCCATATTCTTCTCTTTCAGGAATGAGTTCGGCGGCGGCGGCAGCTGCAAAGGCAGCAAAATATGGTAAGGCTCTGAGCAGGCTTTGGGATTCTGGGAGTTGTAGTCCTAAAAATTTTGGACTTCCTGGGGCCACAAAAATGGCCCAGAACCTGGCACTACCAGTGCATGAAATCCTCAGCTAAAACTTCTCGAAGAAGTGGTAATCCAACCATTGCTCTCAAATTAATCCCCAATATAAATGGAACAAATCTTGCCAAGAAAACCCCAGGATAGGTTTGCCTTAGGGTTGCCGTACATCTGAAACAACTTGAAGGCACACAACAATATGATTTCGTATGTTGTGTGTATCATTGTGTGTGTGTGTGTGTGTGTGTTTACTTTGTGTGCTTGATGTTTTAGAAGTTAATAAACATAAATAAAAATAATCCCCAGCACAGGAAGTTTAAGTGATTGAGATGCATTATTAATTCATTAAATTTTCCAGATTTGGGTCCTGGTAACGAACATTTCTAACTGCACGCACACAAATGTTATGTACCTTCAAGTAATTTCTTCTGACTTATGGTGACCCTAAGGCAAACCTCTCATGGGACTTTCTTGGAAATATTTGGTCAGAGGATGTTTGCCGTGGCCTTCACCTGAGGCTGAGAGAATGTCACTTGCCCGAAGTCAGCCAGTGGATTTCATAGCTGAGTGGGAATCAAACCCTGGTCTTCAGAGTCATAGTCCAACACTCAAACCATTATGCCACTCTGTCTCTCATACACAGATATATACATACACACACAATGGTCCCTAATGTTTTCTCTCTCCCTTCGTGCCTGCAGGTGCCCTTGGACGCAGACGGAAGTAGCCCGGAT
>CM034711.1:13232374-13246835 GCA_020142125.1 Phrynosoma platyrhinos
CATTACTGTGGGGGGGGGGAGGGATTTCTTCTCTCCCACTCCCATAAAACACACACAGACACCTCCCTGTCCTGTATAGACCCTCGTCCTCCAAAGTGGTGCCTTGGGTTAACGGGAATTTGCACACACCTTGTCCGGCTCTGTGTTGTCTTCTACCATGTCGGTCGCACCTGCGAGGCACAATACACCTCTCTGTGTGTTGGTGCATGTGTGTATGTGTACACATGTGTGTGCATGGACTGTGCACTCCCTGGAGCGTGTGCGTCTTTCGCTCTGTGCCCGTCTGTCTGAGTGTCTCTCTGTGCGTCGCGGGCAGGTGTGCGGCTGAGCTTTTTGCCTTCTTTGTGGTCTGTAACGGGGTGGAACAACACAAGCCAGCCACTGCTGCTTTTTGAGGGGTGTAGCAACATCTGGAGAGATCAGTTGAAGTGGAGAACCCTTTCCCTACCCACTCTTTCTCCTCTTCAAATTGCTCTTCTTTTCCAGCTTTTCCCCCCTGTGACGTTCCAAAGGTGGAATGGGATTTGGAAAGTTTTTCACACTACAAAATTATTGCACGATGACCCCACTGCCATGGCCAGATCCTGTAGAATCATGGGATGTAATGTTTGGAGAGACCATAAGATTATTTGGCAGAGAATCATAAATTGTTGTTGTATGCCTTCAAAACATTTCCAAATTATGGCAACCTCAAGCTTAGCAAACCTATCATGGGACTTTTTCTTGGCAAGAGGGGGATTTGAACCCCGGCCTCCAGAGTCCTTATGCAACACTCAAACCACACCACCACATTGCATCTTGAGGCAAACCTACCACGGGCGCCTTTTTGGCAAGATTTGTTCAGAGCCAAATTGCCGTTGCTTTCTTCTGAGGCTGAGAGAGAACGACTTACTCAAGATCGCCCAATGGATTTCCATGGCTGAGTGGAGATTTGAACCTTAGGTCTCTCGGAGTCCTATTCCAACTTCCAAACCATTCAGAATTCTAAGTATGTTTTCCTCAATTGCACATCTCAGGATTGCATAAGATGTTGCCCTGGCAGTTAAAGCAGATGAGAGGCTGGGATCCTACATGCGTGCCTTCCTCTGCATGCATCATTCGGCATCCTCCCACTTCCAAACATCTGCCAACCCCCTTCGACTATCTCTTACTGCTACTCAGTCTATGAAGCAGCAGCTGGTCTCAGCTTCAGGGGTGCGGGAAAGAAATGTGGGTGCATTCTCAAATGGAGTGCAAGTACCTTTCCCTTCCCCAAGGAGCCCAGACCAGCTGGATCTTCATGATCTGGATTGTCTCTCCTTTCTCTCCCCTTCCATCAGCTGCTGCATGAAGCACAAAAGCAAGGGAAGAGCTCTTGGCATCCCATCCAGAAAGTGACTTAATGGGTGTATAAGCTACATTTACTTACCCATAAGACACTAACAGGATGCCGCCCATAGTCCCATAACTGCGTAGTGTGAAAAGGCCTTTCCTTGAAGCCGTACGTCTGTCCCATTATGTCCCTTCTGCAGAAAATTTCATAGGGGGGGGGGCTGAGAAATGGAAAGGATAACTAGTTTTGTCATGAACTACTGAAGCCACCTAGTAAACTCATCCCAAGTCTTTGAACCCGCAGCACAGTGGGTCAGTCTTCAATTTTGTCGGCCTGGTGGGAAGTTGTAAACTGCGGCGAGATTTTTGCTCCCTTTGCGTGGGAACCCAAAGAGAAACCGAAGTAACTAGGGATGGCCATGGCATTCAAAAATGTGATTTAGCAGCTGGAGATGTCTGAAACAGTAGGATGGAGAAATCACTCAGTCTCAATTTGGTTATACTTCTCTGTATCCCACCTGTGTTTGCTTCACTTTTTTGTTTTGCATCTGGCTGTGAAACTTCAGAATTTTTGTTTGTTGTTCCACCTTGAAAGTTGCACTTAGGTGTTGTTTTTTTAAGCTAATGTACAGAATTATTTACACATCTTTTCCTCCATTGACTAAAGCATGCTTGTGTGCATTTATATTTTTGTAAAACGTATGCGTTGCTCTGTGCACGCCTGACTTTTCCGAAACACCCCTGAAACCTTGACAGTGTGTGAAATCTCAAAATGAGGTGTGTAGCGTCCAAAAATTGAGTCTCCAGAGGCATGGGAAGGCTTTTTTCAATTGAGGCTGTTGGATCCAATATAATTCTTACCCAACTGTACATTGCAACACCACCATCTCTATCATAGCCATTGGGAAGCTGCCATGTCAGTGGGTCGGTGGAATCCATCCCAGGTTTTGGCTAGCTTTAAAAGAGGTTTCCAAGGTGCAATTTACAAATATTACAAATAGGGCTCTCTGTTGCACATTGTTTTGTGTTTTCTTTTTCCATGCCATTCTTCTCAGATGAGTGTTTTTCAACTCCTTGGGCGCTGCATTGAGGGAATTCCCCCAAATCTTCTGCACCCATATATTCATGCATTTATTTTTGTTTTTTCTCCCTCTGTAACATAGTTGGGGGGAAAAAAAGAAGAGTTTGCATTATTTTTTCATGGAGGTCAGGGACTCTCTGCCGTCAAGAGCTGACCCTGTTGTTCTTATACTCTGCCTCAGTTCTGCGTATGGGGAGCATTGAAGAGGGGTGGGTGGGTTTGGGGAGAAAATAAAAGAAAAATAGACTGTGAAGCATCTCTACGCACTTTTTGACCTGGAAGTGAGACACGGTGATGCAGACCTCTCCAGAGGAGATGGGAAAGTGAATGTACGAAAACAAGCTGTGATGTAAAACGAAATCACGTGGGAATAATAAAAGTCCTTCCACCCTGTGCAACGCCTCCCTTGTGCTTTCCTTTGGGAAGGAGCAGAGAATTTGGGTAGGGAGGTGTTTTCTTCAATGCGTTTTGTTGTTAGATTCAAAATGGCAACTCTATGGAGCATTGAATGATGTTGGTCCATCGGACTAGTTCTTCCAGCTTCATGACTAATGGCTAGTTCTTTAGGTGAGGTCTTGCACTCTATTCTGTTTTGGTTAGACCTCACCTGGAATAATATTGTGTCCAGTTCTGGGTACCACAATTCAAAAAGGAGGTTGAGGAGCTGGAGTGTCTCCAGAGAAGGAAAACCAAAATGGTGAAAGGTCTGGAAACCATGAAGCCCTATGAGAAGCTAGGTATGTTTAGCCTGGAGAAGGCATGGTTAATTCTATTATAATTGTATGGGACTGTATTGTAATTGTAAGCCGCCTTGATAGCCTCGACTAAAGGTGGGATATAAATAAAATTTTATATTATTATTATTATTATTATTATTATTATTATTATTAGGGGTGATAGGATAGCCCTGTTTTGCAAAACTACACCTCCTATAATGCTAAGGAGGGGGGAATTCATGTCATGGGCAATGGGGAAACCCAGAGGGCCAGTTTGGGAGGCTAGGAGGGCCAAATTTGGCCCAGGGTTTGAGATAACCCACCCTTCCTCTGTAACAAACAAGATCTTTGCACGCCAGCCCGGAACGATTCTCAACTTCTGAGTGAGCTCTAATAATCGGGCGACCCAAACACACTCCTTGAAATCAGCAATGTTTTATTGGCAGGTTAAAAAATATTTTCTACTGGAGCCCCCCAAATATAGAAACCTATACTTCTTTTACAGCCTTGGCAAGAAATACGTTTATTTTCTTGGTTTCGACAGTCGTGCAAAATAAGATTCTATTTGGTAAGAAAATAGCAAGATTTGCAAGAATAAAACAATAAACCCTGAAGCTTTCCTTTGGGGTTCCTCAACAACAGACTCCACTCGCACTTTGTCCTGCTGCTCCCCAAAATATAGTGGAAAGTACAATGATGGTCACAAGAAAATGCACTGTTTTTTGAGTATTGAAGTACTCCTTTCCTAGCCTTCCCTGGACATTAGGAATCAAATGCAACTCAGGAAGGTCTCCAAGAATAACCAGCTCATACTCTTCAGACCCATCCTTACCACCATAAGGACTAGAAACTTCTAGTATGTTTCATTGGAAGCTGATGGTTCATGTCAGTAAGGCAGTGAATCCATTCCAGGATTTAAAGGAGCTATCCAAGGTGCTGATGCCTATTCCCAAAACCTGGACTGGATTATCTGCCCACTGACATGGAGCCCATCCACTACCATTGTATTACACATTCCAAGGTATGCCATTGGCTTCCTGCCATATATATAATTAATCAGAACTAGATCTCTCTCTCTTTTCTTGGGGCACCTTGGTTATGTGTCTTCATGTCAACTCCTATCCTAGGGTTTCCTCAGAAGAAGTTTGCCATTGTCTCCTTCTGAGGCTGAGAGTGTGTGACTTGCCCAAGGTCACCCAGCTGTGCAGGTATTCATACCCTTATCTTCCAAAGCCCTAGTCCAACTCACATAATTACATACACACACACACACACAATGGCACCACTTTAGGATGTGCCACATTATCCGATGATACCTCACAGATATTTCGATCCTTCAAAAGTATTGAAATCATTGATGGACCCAAACTCCACTCATTAAACACCTGATTGACTGTGAAAATAATAATAATAACAATAATAACAATAATAATAAATAATAGCAGCAAAAAAAAATGAGTGAGAAATCAGGCACTCAGAAATGCCGCTTCTGAACTGCAGAACTGAAACAATAATCTAAATAATAAAGAACCAAGAAGACAACAATGAATGAATTAATCATGAAAAGCAATCAATAATTCACAATAATAAATATATCAAATGACCAAGGAATAACAAGGAGGAAGCAATAATCAACCTAGGTGACTTGTAAGAATAAAAAGGGGATATTTGAAAGGCAAGCTATACTATGATAATGGGGAAGGGATTCACACAGACACACACACACACACACAGACACACAACCCAATCCATTGCTGCACATTCCTGTACATTAACAACAGTTTGACCTGCAGACCTTGTGGCAAGTGCAAATGTTTCTCTCCATGCTGTGAAAATAAAACATCGCCTGCCGGTGCGTTCATATCAAAGTGCCTCCGAAGGCAGAGGAGCAGAGCAGAGGGATGTTATTGGCAATTCCACCTTCTAGAAAGATAGTCTGCATAGGAATGTCTTGAAATTCTTTAGGATCACAAGTTTCCCAACAAGCAGGATTTGTAGAGGATGGTGAACCACCGGCTGGGGAAGTTACTCTTTCGGAAGGACAGCTCCCTGAACCCCAACTACTCATGTTACACAGTCGGTCCGCCACATTTGCACTTTGACTTTTGCAGATTTGATTATTCATGGTTTTAGTTAACATGTTCTCTCTATGAATCTCCAAGTCCTCCAGCACAACTTTATGGTCATCTTCTACCAGAAGTCCTTCCACAATGCTGGAGGACCTAGAGAGAAGACTTCTCTGGCTATCTGTAGGTCCTCCAATGCAATTCCATGGTCAACATCTGGCAGATGTTGCCCAATCCTTCCACAATAACATACTGTCATTACACCTGGATCGTGCGGCTGAATCCACGTTGGCTTGGGTTGCTGGGACTTCACTGTTCCCACTTAGGATGCTGGAGAAAAGGAGGTGCAGAGTGGGCAATATTGCCATTCTCCAAGCTGTCCCAAGACATTAGGTGCCTGGGGCAAAAACCAAGATGGCACACACCTACATACACTCCTTGTTTTCCATTCCATGTGCAAAAGCTGGAGGCTAAATCTTCCTTGAACACTGGTGATGGGATGCTTGATCTCCACTCAGTTCCCTTCTCCAGCTCCTTGATGCCATCACCCAACACTTGCTTCCTGAGGCAATGCTTTCGCTCCACCTAGAACCATAGAGCTGGAAGGGACTACAAGGGTCATCCAGTTCAACCCTCTGCCATGTAGGTATATACAGCTAAAGCCTTTCTGAAAGATGGCCATCCAACCTCTGTTTAAAGTCTTCCATTGAAAGAGGGCCCGCCATCCTTTGAGGCAGTCTATCCCACTCTCATACAGCTCTTATGGGAAAGACCTCCCTCCTAATGTTTAGGTGAGATCTCTTTTCTTGTAATTTGAATCCATTGGCTCATATCCTAGTCTTTGGAATAGCAGGAAACAAGCTTACTCCATGTTCTTCAGGACATCCTTGTAGATATTTAGGGATGGCTTTCATGTCACCCTTTGAGTCTTCATTTCTAAACATTTCTAGCTCTTTTTCACAAAGCTTGGTTTCCAGACCTTTGGTCATCTTCGTCCCCCTACTCTGGACCTCATGCCATGGCCAGCAATATTTGCTTCCTTTCTTTCACACCGGTGTGCAAATCACCAGCCTTGTTCTTTAAATTGGTGCAAATCACCAGCAAATCACACAGTGATGTGGCGCTTGGAGAATGAGAAGCAGTATAGTTTCCATGCCATGCGTCGTGTATTGGCTGCATGCACACTCAATGAAGCTGGAGATAAAAGTTTCAGCAAGCTCAAGATCAGGGCCCTAAGTGTGGTGTCACCATGCAATGAGATCAGGAACCTTCTTGAAAGCCGGACAAGGGTTTGCTCAGGTTTCTAGGACCTCTAAGATTTCCATATGCAACAGGTCTCCTGCTGATCTGTCCCAAACCAGGCATATTTGCACAAGGAAGGAAAGAGGAGAAGGGAAGGCGAGGGAGAGGGACAAATGACTGGCATCCTCTTAGAGACAAGTTGGCATCCTTTTAGGAACTATTGCATATGCCCTTTTGAGGACAGCAAAGGTTGATATTCACTTTCTTCCTCTACAACATCTGAAGTTCCTTGCATGGCCATTCCCTGCTTTGTGAGGAGCAGACAGGATCATAGAAGAGTCTCCTCTGGAGACCTCAGCGCTGCCGTCATCATTTTGTGTTTGGCTACAGGAACATAGCCAGATACTTCTGCAATCTTGTCGCAACACTTTCCCCAAGAGCTGTTTTTCCAGAATCCTCCATCTTTGCAGACCCAAAGCTCTACCCAAGACAAGCAAAGTCACAGCAATGGCTTTCAGGTAGCCGGAGATGTAGGGAAAGACAATGTTCTCACATGCTGGGTCTGAAGGTCGCAGGTCGAATCTTTGGTACCTGGGCGAGCTTCGTGTTTCTTCATTTAAGCACGGCAAACTTTGGTTATAAGGCGATGGTTGCAGCAATGTATGTGAGAATATAATTCATCTCTCTATATATACATATCTATGAGGAGCTTAAGGTAGGGAAGCGCAGGAACGAAATCCAAGTTCTGGGGCACTGGGGTTGGATGGCTTGGGTGACAAATGTAAACATTTTGAGTCTCAGGGGGAGAGAAGGTGAAAAAGGGGCAAGAAATGGAGGAAGGTTAAAGGATGGGCAATGGGAAGGCAAGGGAGGGCTAGTGCGTGTCTTCCATTTGCTGCTGGATTTTCTGCAACATTTCCTGCATCCGTCGCAACTGGAAAAGGAAAAGAAACAGCTGTGTTGAAGGGAAAAAGAACTTTGCACCTTTTGAACCCAGACCTGGGGCTTCAGATCAGAGCTCTATTCCCATCCCATAGGTCTACCTAGCTGTTGAAGCAACGATGTGGATTTCTCACCATCCCACCCTGAACAACGTCTTTCGTTTCATTACAACAGGATACCGAATCCATTCCAGGATAGCTCTCTTAAAGCTAGCCAAAACTTGGGAGTCGATTCCCTGATCCACTGACATGGGAACCTTTTTCCCTTGAAAAACCTAAAGCTCACCTCTTCGTCCTTTTCCCGGATCAGCTTCTCCGTTTCCGCGTCTGGCACTGGAGGGATGGCAGGGATGGGGAAGTCTGTCCCACTTTCTCTTGTTAGTTTGCTATTTTAAAGGGGAAAAGTGAAGGCGAGAGAGAGATAGAGAGAGAAGGGGGTGGTTTTAATTGCACTGGTAATTTAATAACATTTTAACTTTGGAGGATGTTTTTTGATCCTGCTGTGTTTCCAATTGCAGTCTTGTGCTTCTTGTACCCAGTATAAGCCACCGGTTATTCCCAGTTGTAATTAAAGTAATCAAATTATAAAAAGAACAATGGGTGATGAAGATCATGATAGGTAACACGATGCTGATTTAGGTTCTAGGTTAATTGTTTTAATTAATATTTTGATGTCTAACTGTGGTATGGTTGGTTACAGGTTTGTAATGTAGGTAGGGAATGTATGCAATGTAAATGTAATATTTGTCTATGTTTATGTCATATGTGTTATTTTAAATGAGGGAAGAATAAATTTAATAAAAAGTATTTTTTTAAAAAATAAAATCTCTATTTTCCATTTAACCGCTATTATGACTTGTAACCTAACTCCATCTGTTTTTGCAAAATTCCTTAATTGGAAACCCCTCTTTTTCAGTAACCTCTACATCTCTCTGATTAAGCCGAGCTGTTAAGATATCCATTTATTTCATCTCTATTATTTTCATTAACCATTCGTCAATCGTTGGGAGTTCTCTCCGTTTCCATTTTTTGTGCCAGTAATATCCTTGCCGCTGTAATCATATAAAGTAGTATTTTTAGCCAATATTCGCCAATATTCCCTTTCTACCGGCGTTGGAATCCTATTAAGCATATTTAATAGGTATATTTCTGGTCTCAATTCATAATTGACCTTTAGTATTTTCTCACTCATAATATGAATCTTTTCCCAACAAGCTTTTGATTTCAGACATCTCCACCACATACGGAACCAGGATCCACCTTTCTTGTTGTATTTCCAAATTCACCGAAGCTATTTTTGTAAATTTTTGCGACTTTATTAGAAGATGGGATTCAAAACCCTCTATAGCTTTGGTTCAGAATAAAACCCAAAGCAAAGATTCTGAAAAATGCTCACTGGACTGGAAAAAGATAACAGTATATTTAACCCAAAGATGGGGAAAGAATGTAACAATAAGTTGGATTAATTTTAAATATTAAATGGGAACTAATTAATGTATACGAATGTAGATGCTTATGTGTGAAAATATGTAATATATAAGAAACTATTAAGAGGTAATTACAAGAAGGGAGAGGAATAAATCAGTCAAAGGTTTTAATACTTTTAATACAATCCGTTTGCATCCCTCTCTCCCACCGACAAAAAAAGACGGGAGCAAGAAGAACAACTGGTATGGTTGGGAATAAAATGCTTTTATGTAAATGCACAGAAGCCATTTACAAGATGCAGCAGCTTGGGAAGAGGGGAAGAGGGTGGTCGGTCTGGCCGGCCGGCCGGCCGGACGCTGCTGGGATCCCTGGCCACTCCATGCCCTGCCTGCTTGGAAGAGGACTCACTCCATTGAACAGTCACTGCAGCAGAGCTTTAAGGACGAGGAGCTTCTCCTTCTCCCCCAAAGATCATGGCGGAGGCGGCAGCAAGTGGAGCAAACAAGGGAACGGAGACACCAAGCTTAGATTCAATGCCAGGTATCCAGAGCCAAGGGGGGGAGGAATAGGAAAGAGGAGGACAGAGGAAGAGAAACCGTGCCCCACCAAGAACTTCCCATACTGGTCACAGAAACCTCCCCAATGACGGTGGGTGCATCCCACATCAGCAGGAATGGTCAATCTGCTCCGGATTTTAGCCTGAACTTTGGACACCCATTCCAAACGCTATTAGGGGAAGAGGTTTCCATACCTTGGATAGTGGTTTTTAAAGTTCAGACTAAAACTAAGAATGGATGCTCCACCGCTCAGCAGATGGGAAGCCACTAGCTGCTATCAGATGGCACACTCCGTCTACGAGGAGAACTCAAAGGCTGTATCTACACCTCAGAGTTAATGCAGTTTGATACCGCTTTAACTTCCATTTGCAAAATGGTAAAGACCCAGGATAGATGGAATTGTGCATGTTTGGCTGAAATTAACCAAATGTACATCTACTGTTCCCTCCGAGAAGCATTGAGATGCTTGAGAAATGCCAGTCACAACTCACTGTATTTGACCTGTGTGTGCATTTTTAGAGAGTGCTGCTAAAACTCTGCATGCACCTTCTTTTAATTTGACAAACCTTTCTGAACCATTTCTCTTTCGCAGTGCTCTTCCTTCCCTGATCCCTTTGCCAAGGCATGCCCACCGAGAGCCAAAGCAGAGCCAATTCCGCTTTGCATTCTTTATTCCTGTTGCAAAAGGGAGCAACCATAAAACTCCAGAGTCTTGCTTTGGAGAGAGGGCCTTAAAAAAATCTTCATATTTGTGGGTTTTTAAAAAGAAAAGAAAAATCTGGGATTTCTCCATGCTAACCTTCCTGCCGGATGTTCTGCGCTGCCACCTCACCTCCAGACGGTCTCTTAAGAACACTTTATCCGCCTTCCCTCCTCATGCCTGTGATTCGGGGGAGGCGATAAAATGGTTACAAATTCCTCCTTCCCATCACATAGAGAGCTGCTTTTCCCTCCCCAATTCTGCCTTCCACACACACGCGCATGTTGTGCATCCCCTGCTTCCACCCGCACATTTCCCCCACTCACTTCCGGTTGCGCTCCTTCACCACCATTCGGGTCATGCTTTGGATGCATTGCGCTCGGTAGTTTTCATAGTGTGTCTCCCGCGTCACGTCCTTCAGGTCCTGCATGTGTGTCCTCACCAGCATGGTGCGCAGCTTGACAAAGTCACAATGTGCGGGGTTTTCCACTGGAAAAGGGAGAACATGGACTTAACCAGACGCAAAGGGCATTCAACTCCCAGGAAGGAGCTATCTCACGGGGAAGAGAAATCCACTCCAAGTTCTGGCTACTTTTCACGGAGCTTTCCAAGGTGCTGAACCTAGTTAAGAACTGGCTGCAGAACCACGGACAGCTCCTTTGTGTGTGTTCATGTGCCTTCAAGTCGCTGTTGACTTATGACAACCTCATGAATTTCATAGGGATTTCTTAGGCAATGAAAACTCAGAGGAGGTTCTGTCAGTTCCTTCCTCTGGAATAAAGTCTACAGCACTTAGTATTCCTTGGAAGTCTCCCATCCAAGGACTAACTAGGGCTGACCCTGCTTAGCTCCCAAGATCAGATGGGATCTGGTACCTTGGAGGTATTTAGGCCCTGTGTTAGATTGTGTGTGTGTGTGTACACCTTCAGGTCACCTAACAACTTAAGGCAACCCTTGACTTTCATAAGGTTTTCTTAGCCCAGGAATCCTCAGAGGTAGTTTTGCCAGTTCCCTTGGAAATACAGCCTACCCCACCTGGGATTCATTGGTGATATCCCAGCCAAGTACTAACCAGAGCTGACCCTGTTTTGCTTCTACCTGGAATTCATTGGTAGTATCCCATCCAAGTAATATGTAATATTTAAAATATGTTCAAGCTGTGGCTGCTTGAATCCATGGATAAGAATCTATGGATATGGAGGGCTGACTGTCCTGTTATTACTTTTGTAACTTTAGTAAAATAAAACAAAACCGTGTCTTGTTTTACATTATTGTAATCTACCTTGGATCCCATACCAAGAAACAAGCGGGTAATAAATTCAATAGATAAATAAAATTAAAGGCATTTAAACCACTGACTAGCAAACAATGCAATCATATCTTGATCTGTAACTCATAGGGAGATTGCCCTGTTTGCCTGGGCCACCATTACAGAGTTACAAAACCATAAGGATGCAATTTAGGAGTTACCTTCCACAACGCCCCATGGATAGAGCCGTCCTCGGATCCGTCTCCCTTTGGCCTCCACAACTGTGTTGCTGCCAATCACAGCAAAAGGGATGCTCTCCTGCAAAAGAGAATGAGGGACTTAGACATTGTCTGGTATGGTAGCCAAGGACTTGATCACTTCTTCTCTTATTTGGGGATGGATATTCTCTCAAGAAGCCTTTTATAGAAAAGAGATATACAAAGAAGAGAGGTGGTGCAGATATAGCACCTTCTCTTATTTGGAGGTCTTTGTATTCTTCTGACCGCCCCCCCCCCCTCGCCAAGAATATAGGTCTAGAACAATATATCATCAAGGGAGGAGACAAATCTCTTGCATAGGACTGGCTGGCTTGCTAAAGAGCTAGGGATATAATAACTTATTGCAGGCATCCAAGGAGCTGTCCAATGTACTGAACATTTCAGAGCAGTGTTTACCACATTGGCCAGCTCCTTGGATGGTTGCAATGATAGATTGATTGATCGATAGGCAGATATAGCTGTCCAATGTGCTGAATACTGTTCTGAAATAGGTTCAGCTCTCCTAAAGCAAACCAAAACCTGAAATCGATTCTTCACCCCACTGACGTAACAGCCACCAGCTGTCGCTGTTTGCAGCTAGGGCTTGGTGCCCAGACCTGAAGTGTATGCAAGCTATATATGCCAACTTAATCTGAAGCATATTGGAACATTTGCAAACATTAGGAGAGGAGAAAGCTGTCTTATGCTGAGTCAGTTCCTCGACCAAGGAATGGGAGTTGGGTCAAGGG
Source organism: Phrynosoma platyrhinos (assembly GCA_020142125.1). Classification (NCBI taxonomy): domain Eukaryota; kingdom Metazoa; phylum Chordata; class Lepidosauria; order Squamata; family Phrynosomatidae; genus Phrynosoma; species Phrynosoma platyrhinos. The sequence goes on from CM034711.1 coordinate 13,244,672, forward strand.
ATGGGACGGCATAATGGAAAATGAGGATAGGATGCTGTAGTAGATACCAGTCCTGGCAGTGGCACTCTTTGTCAAAGTCATTAGAAAGGGGTTAGTAGGCGTCAACCACAGTTCCACATAGCACACCATTCAAATGCAAAAGACCTAGTGTAAAAAATGTGAAATGTGCATGTGCATACTCAGACACACTTTTTTCAAAGCAGTGCTCTCTACTCTGGTATTTTCAACCAAAAGGATTCAAGTCTCCCTCCCTACTGCTTTGATTGCGCCAAGAAAACCCTAAGATAGGTTCACCTTAGGGTTGCCATGAGTGAGAAATGACTTGAAGGTACACAACAACCGTGGTCGGTGCCAGGTTTTGGTACCAAAGTCTTGGAGAGGCCTGGAATGGGAGCCCATCCTAGCTCAGAAAACCCTCCTATCACACTCCTTCATATCCTACTCAGCCAGCATTCAACAGAGTCTTCATCCTATGCCTTCCACACCCTGATTCCTGCCTCTTCTTTCTCCTCTTCCTCCACCTCACCTTGAGGGCCTGATCTTGAAGCTTAAAATCATCATCTTCATCCGAATCGCATTCCGGGAACTGGTAGATCCGGATTCCAAACTGTTCGATCTCATCACGGATCTGCAGAAGGGGGAAAGGAGTCCCATTGTTGACACAGCAGCTGCTGGAAACTGGTTGCATAGCAAAATAGTCTACTTGTGAAACAGCTTTCACCTTTGTAGACTCATTTGGGTTTTGAGGTCATCTGGAGAGACTGACATCCCTAAAGTTTCCTCTTCCAAGAATTCAGTGCAAGGACTATCTAGTAGTGCAATGCTTTTCCTTTGGATGTCCAACATGCTTCCACTATTTTGAGTTTTGTGGGACTATGATATGAGGATCACAAAAATGGAGTCTGGGGCTACATATGGCCCACCAATACATATTATATCCACCCCACAGGAAACTGGGGATCATGGAACTGGCTTGCTTTGACTTTGTCTCCCTTCCCTCCTGCTCTCAATGGCTTCACCTTGTTTTTCTTCTGCTTCACTTCAGAGGGCATGAGAGTGTCAGCTTTGGCCAAAACGGGCACAATGTTCACCCGCTGGTGGAGGGCTTTCATGAACTCCACATCCAAGGGCCGCAACCTGGGAAAAAAATACAGAAATGCTCATCTTCATATGTTTCCTTCTTGCAGGCAACAAGGCATGATTTGATTGATTGATTGATTGATTGATCGATCGATTGATCACTAATTTACCCCTCATTGTGAGAAAGTCTTCAAAAACTGCAATGTTGAGGAACTAATTTGCCTTAATGTCGCCATAAACTGGAAACAACTTGAAGGCACACAACACATACATACACTCACAGTTTAGGATTTTGCAGAATCCTAGAGGAAGGCAAAGGTCAACCTCCTCTGAACAAATCTTGCCAAGAAAACCCCATGACAGGTTTCGTCTTAGGGTCATGTTAAGTTGGAAATGACTTGAGATGACTTAGATCCAGCTCAATTCGTACCCATGTCCAAAGGGGGAGATGAAGTAAAGGCAGCAATGGACCCGGTTGTCCTGGATGTTCTTTCGGTTGAGGCCACTTTCGTCGCGGAAGTATTGCTCAAACTGCTGGTCTATGTAGTCTGCCACGGGCTTCCAGCTGGGAACGGAAAAAACAGGATGGAAAATTTAAAAAACCAGCAGCATTGAAGGAGATTTTCAAAGAGAACGGAAGACCCTGAACCTCCAAGTAATTTGCAGAAGGGGAGAGAGAAGAAACCCTTTGCAACAAGATTTCCCTGCCCAGGAGCCAGGGAGCTGTTGCAAATTATTTTTATCCTAGCTTCTGGCTTCCCTCCAAAGGTCAAGCCAGCCCAGAAGAGACGGAGCCCTTAATGGGATTCCCTTCTCACAGTTTCTCCACTCTGTCGCTCTGCAGTAAATCTGTCAATGGCTAATTCCTCCTGTCTTCTTTCTTTCCCAGGGTTGGAGAGTCCTGTGTGTATACGTACCACTCGGTGTTATTGAGGGCATCCCCAAAGCCTGGAGTGTCCACGATGGTCAAGCGGAGCTTCACCCCTTTCTCCTCAATGTCCACCACGTGCTTGGTGATCTCCACCGTCTGGAGGATCCGTTCTAAGGAAGGAAGGAAGGAAGGAAGGGGAAAAGGAGAAGGAAG
>CM034711.1:13266491-13278359 GCA_020142125.1 Phrynosoma platyrhinos
CACGTGTCCTACCTTGTCTGCGTGTCGTTGCAGTTCCAGAACCTGCAGCTGGAGCGGGAGATGCGCTTGGCCTCCAACTACACCTTGGCCAGGCAGAATTTGGCCCTGCAGCCACGGCTGGAGAACGGAAAGGCCTCCTTGGCCATCAAATACCAGGAATTGAGGGAACTGAGAGAGACCTGCAGAGACAAACAACAACGCCTGGGTGAGCAGATGGGGTGTGTGTGTGTGTGTGTGTGACAAGAGTGTGAATGTGTGTACACACATGCCCCACAACCCTGGGTTCCCAGTGGTGGCCAGTGGCTCCCATCTCAGAGGGAATTGCAAATTTACTTTGGGTTTTGGCTAACTTTGAAGGTGCTCTCCAATGTTGAAAATAGGATTCAGCACCTTGGAGAGGTCCTTCGAAGACTGGGCTAAAACCTGGAATGGAGTCACCATCCCACTGACATGGATTCGGGTTCGGTCGCTACATCTGAGGAGCAATTCTTATTTTGACATATGCGGTCAGCCCTCCACGTTTGCGGCTTTGACTTTGGTGGATTTGATTTATTTGCAGATTTTGGTCAACTTCTGGCAGAGTTGCACTGGAGGACCTAGAGATTCCTAGAGAAAAGACATTTGCAGGTCCTCCAGCATGATTCTGCGGTCAACTTCTGGCAAATGTTGACCATAGAATTGCACTGGAAGACCTGGAGATTCCTAGAGAGTTGTTCTCTTAGGTAAAAAGAATAATGGGTTTTGGTTTTAATTTGTGGTTTTTCCCACATTCACGGGAGTCCTTCACCCCAGCGAATGTGGAGGGACCACTGTATATTAAGTTGCATTTATCTTCTGCCTGTCTTCCAATGAGATCAAGGCTTCCTCCACCTCTTTTATCCTCACAACAACCCTGTGAGGTAGTCAGGCTGAGAGAGAGGGGAGGATAGAAAGAAATTGGCACAAAGTCATTCCATGAGATCTGTGTTTCACTAAGGTCTGGGTAATTCCGAATATTGTACATCCCTCCCCTGGATAAAGCAATTTTCCCAAGTACTTTTAAATTTTTTTATTTGTTTCTTGGTTGTCTTTCTCATCCGTCTTTCCTCCAATGAGGACTAGCTCCTTGTCTAAACTAACAACTGAGCAATGACGGACTTGCAATGACTCCAATTCCCAACCCCATTAACTCACAGCCTCCTTCAGCAGCTGGAAGAGAAGGGAAGGCTGAAGGCACCAAGACTTGGATTTATCTAGTAGGGAAGAACCTTGTTTCTGGGCTGAATCCAGAAAAATTGGTGGCTTCCATCTTAGTGGGGCTGCGAAACCAAAGCAACTCCTGGTTATCTTTAAAGGAGCTGTTTGGGGTGCTGAACTGGTTTAGAAACTGGGTTCAGCACCAAGGAGAGCTCCATTTAACCCTGGAGTGGATTCATCGCCATGCAGACATAAGGCAGTTTGACACCGTTCTAATTCTCATGGATTGGTGCCATGGAATGCTGGGATTTGTAGTTTAGTGGGGGACCAGAGCTCTCAGATAGGGAAGGCTAACTATCCTACTAAAGTGCACATCCCAGAATTCCACAGCATCAAGCCAGGGCAATTAAAGTGGTGCCAAACCACTCTACTTGTGCAGTGTAGTAGCAACCTAGAAAGCCACATGCCAGCATCTAAGAAGAGGGGGTTACATACCAGGTTGGCACCCCCTTCCTAGGGCAAAATTTGGGGGAACGGGGGAACAGTGTCTGATGCTGTCGTTGCTGTTTACACCTGCAGGAGCGTGTATGGCAAAATGGACTCCCGAAAACGCCATGAGCAGACTGCAAGCTGAACTGGACAGCGTGGAGTCCAAAGTCGAGGTGAGTCAGATACGATATGATACGAAAAGGTGGGTTAGTATTGTTTTAATCAATAAAGAGAGGGCCTTTTGGGTGGTTGCTCCCAAACTTTGGAACTAGGCTTCCTCCTTGCTCTCCCTTCTTTCCTGCTCTGACCGTCTTCGGGTGGCATGGAAATGAAAGCAGTTTAACCAGTTTTTAAAAGTTAGAATTAAAAAAAAAACCTAACAGACTGCATCTGCACTGCAGAATTAATGCAGTTTGGTACCACTTTAACTGCCATGGATCAATGCTATGGAATCCTGGGATTTGTAGTTTTGTGAGACATTTAGCCTTCTCTGAAGAGAGCTCCGGTGCCGCAACTGTAATGGTGATGTTTAGGGAAATGCACTAAAGAATGCTTAGTCTTTCACCAAACATCAAACCCCAGGATTGAATAGGATGGAACCATGGCAGTAAAAGTGGTATCAAACCACTGTATTTGTGCCGTGTGAATACACCCCTAGAGAGCTGAGAATTGTTGCAGTTCAGAACTTAATCTGTGCAAAAAACAAAAAGCAGTGTACAGGGGAGGGGGAGGATTGTGCATGCATTCCAGAAAATAACATTTTCTATTGGGAAAGGTTGTTTTCTCTGCAGAAAACAGCATTCTCTGCACAGAAAACAGAAAATGTGGAGGAATATTAAGAAACGTGTTTCTGGTGCAGAAATCTTGTTTTCTGCATAGAAAATGCTGTTTTCTCTGCAGGAAAATAAAAAATAAAATAAAATAAAATAAAAAATCACACAGAATTACCTGGCATGCTTTTGAAAACTACACAGTTTCCGACAACCTTCTCATAGCAAGGGGGCAAAATGTGGGGTCTAAGGATTTCTTCTTGCCCGCATAGTTTAAATTCCCAACCATTCACCTTCTTCTGCCAACCTTCTCGCTTTCTCCAGGAACAGATGGAGCAATTCCTCTGCTGGGACCTTCCGATCGAATCTTTCGTGGAGACCTTCCAACACACCCGCATGCTCTCCCACCTCCGCCGCACCCAGCTGGAGAAACTCCAGGAGATCCTGAAGCTGGAGAAGGAAAAGACCCCGGGTGAGAAGCCCAGTCCCAGCGTCGAGGACCCTCCTGCCACCTCCCCGGCCCCCCCGGCTCCAACCACTTTGGCTCAGGCTGCGCCGGCGCAGAACGGGCCCCCGCCTAAGCTCTTCCAGCTCCGCTTGGCCCCGGCGTTCCTGATTCCCTCGGAGGCTGTGCTTCCCATCCCTGTGGCGGCGGCTGGCTCCCAGAAGTGCTGCCTGCCTACCCTGTCCGCCTCGCACCCGGCGGCTCCTTTCGTGAGCTCTCCGCTCAGCCTGATTGGACACATCCACTTGCCGCAAGCCCACCTGCCCCACCAGCCGAAGAAGAAAGAGCCACCCCATCGGTAGCCGCCGGAGAGGAAGGCCCCGACAATGAGACTTTTTTTTTGACCGGACCCTGGTGTACGGCAGGATCCGAGGTGCGAGACGCCGGACCCACCGATGGCCTCCTCTTCCCCCAGACTTGCTGGAAGTTGCGGGTGGGATGAAGGACGCCAAGGGGATGGACAGCCAACCAGTTCCCGACTGTCTCTTGGCGCCAAATCTTTTCTGATTTAGACTCCCCTCCGGTCCTGCCCCACTGTTCCCCCACCTGGCTAGGGTAAGAGGAGGCAGCTATTTAAACCAAGTTATTGTAGGGATAGGGGGATGAGACTGCGGATGAGGCAGAGGGGGGATGTTGCCCATCCCTTGCCCCCATTTTTAGAAATAAGGGAAATCTACTTAGTGCCATCTTTGCCCTCTATCTCACTCCACGTCCCCACATGCCCTCCTTTCGGGGAGCAACCAACCTTCTTCATGTGCCCATTACATTGATCTGGAGAAGAAAACCATACAGGCTGCCTACCTGGATTTTCCCACTCCGGGAAGAAGACCACCTCCTGCTGTTGTCTGTAGTTCCCCCTACCCCACTGGCATGGGAATGGGTCTGTCCTCTGGCACAAGCCAGCGGGAAGGTGACCGAGGGATGTACGAATGTGGGCCTGAGTGTGGGTGTGTGTTAGCAACATGGTGTTGGGAAATGGCGCATGGCACATGTTGGAGGGGCAGGAGAAGCAACGAGACAATGTCCAGAGGAAAGGCGGACTTGGCTCGTGGTTGATCTTTTCCTCCTCCTCCTCCTTCCTCATTGTTCAGTGTATCTGTTGAAAGTGGAAGGTCTTTTTGGGGGGGAGGTCTTCCATGATGGGAAGAGGGCTCTGTTTTGGGGGGTCGGGGTAAGGGTCGGGGTGGGATTGGAGTTGCGAAGCACAGGGTAGAGCATTTAGCTTCAAGTTCTGCAAAGGCTACAGAACGGAGTTTGTACCAGCACAGGGACACGGTCTCCACAGGGTATCCACAGGGGGAGAGGACACAACCACCCCTTTCCACATGCCCTCCCAGTCCAAAGTTTGGACTACAATTCCCAGATGTTTAGCTCCCTCCCAGAAAACCACAGCTGGCTCTGGTGTCAATTGCGGCTACGCTCATCCAGGCTTTAAGGAGCTTTCCAAGGTGCTGAGACCTGCTCCTAAGTTGGTTCAGCACTTCAACCTGGCCTGGATTTACTGCCCCACTGACCTGGGAGCCACCAGTTGCCACCGGAGCCAGGTCTGGCTGTTGCCATACTTGGAAACCGTCTGGAGGGTTTCCAGGTTGAGGGAGTTGGTGTGAAAGGGGAAGACAGGTCTTCAAAGTTTTCCTGGAGCTTGAAACCACTAGCCAATTTTTGATTCTATTTTTTAATCAAGGTGCAATTGGGAAAAGGGAGAATCAAATTGGGGGGGGGGACTATTTTTTCCTGAAATGCATCACACATACACATACGTTACAGTTGTTGTACATACTGTGCAAGTTGGAAGTTCCCATCCAGACCAGGTTAGCCATAATGACATCCCATGAAAAGCAGCAAGAGGCTGGGACTCAGCCACAGAGGCACCCATTGCGTCCTGAGAAGAATGAGTATTATTATTTTATTGACCATCCTTTCCTGTAAGATGTGGTTTGCCATGTCTCTGGATGAGTCTCTGCCTTTATCGCTTTACCTGGTAGTGGCTCCTGGCATATTCACAGATTGCAAGAGGGTTCTTTCCTGCCAAGGGACAAGCTTAGAATCAGTCCCTGGAAGCCAGGAAATATCCTCCCTTTCTCTCTTTCTCTCTTCCTCCGCCTCCCCCGCAGTGCATTATGAGATTTCACGTCATGCCCCAAATTCCAGATCTTAAACACGTTGCATTCCAATGTCAACAGTTTCCTACGTTTTGCATGGGATTTTGCTTCCCCCTCAAATATAATGGGACTCTGATTCATAGAATCATAGAGTTGAAAGGGACCCCAAAAGGCTATCCAGACCAACACAATTCTGCCATGCTGGAGGACACAATTCCAAGTGAGTCTAATGCATGGCAAGGCCTGATGAGTGTCATATCACTTTAATATCTGAAGGCATAAGATTCCCAAAGCTCTGGGATACAAGGAGAATGAGTGGAGCTATTGCACTCCTGACTTTACCAATTCAATGGGGGAAAGGGAGTCTGCTGGACTAGAACGTGGGCTATGGATGGTGCACCACACAAGAGCCATCTTCTCCCCTCTTCCATGGGGTATGACGTTTTTGCAACTGAGCCCACAATGGGGAGGGAAGGCAGAAAGCAGGCCCATCTACTGCTGGTTGCTCACATATTAAATATGTACAGGAAAGTGTGCATTATAGTCTCTCCCCAGATCCAGAGCTGCAAGACCTGCCTCTGACATTGTCAAGAGATCCCACCAGCGGGTAGCTCCCATGTCGGTGGGGTGGCAAGTCCACTCCAGCTTTGGGCTAGTTGTGACTGCATTTGCACTGCAGAATTAATGCAATTTGTTGATCCCACTACGCTAGCCAGCCCAGGGTCAGCACCCCTCTCCATCCATTGATAGCTAAGCCCCTGAAGAAGGTCTATGGAGTAGAGGGCTCCATGGCAGTGGAGGACAGAACTCTTCCTAACTAACCCCAAAATTGCTCTGTGAGGGTAGAACTTGGAGGTCCAAGGCTTGTGTACTGCTATGGGTAGTCCCCCTCTCCAATTTCTAAAGAAATCTAGTTGGGAAAAAACAGCAGCATCGTCTGGCTCCCAGGTCAGTGGGGCAGTGAATCCATTCCAGGAATGTCCAAGGAAATGAACCTATTGGGTTCCTTGAAACCAGTAGTTCCCAAACTTTGGTCTTCCAGATGTTTGGGACTTCAGCTCTCAGAATTCCTGGAAGCTCTATTTTAAGATAACACAGTGAACAGCCATCCATCATTAACTGATTCAGAAATCCTTTTTGACTATCTTTTGCTTGGAAATGATGCTGGGGAGGACCTTGTATTCAGAGAACGGCTTGATCCAACATTTACATTACTAAAACATTTGAAAATTTCCTTCCAGAATCACCTCTGCTCTCAGAGGGAAAGAAATGGAAAGAAAAGAACAAGAAGGGCCAGATGCTAATTCATTTCAATGCATGCAAATTTTAAAGGCTGAGTTTGCTTCTCTCTTCTTCTTCTTCTTTTGTAAAGTCTGGTTTGACTTTTTTTTCCATTTTTCATAACTAGGAATTGTTTTGCTTTTAAAAAAAAGATGCAAATGTCAACAACCTATGTTTGAAACTTGGGAGACGTCCATCTCATTTTCCTTTGGAGGTGAAAATATCACAGTAGGAAAGTAATTCCAGTAATATATTTTTTTTTCTCAGAAGAAGGAAGAAGTAATTTAGCAATTTTGTCACGGAAGTCTTCAGTAATGGTGCAGTTTTTGAAGAGTATTTGCATTTCTGTGCAAAAAAATATTGCACAGGGTCATTTTGCATGGAAAGCAGAATTTTCTGTGCAGAAATCAGGTGCCTATTCTGTGTGGAACAGATTGCACAGGAAAACAGTGCTTTCTGCATAGAAAAATTATTTCTGTGCAGGGAGGAAAAAAACAAAACCTTTGCTGTGCAGAGAAATGCTGTTTTCTGCACAAAACAACTGCATGCAATTTTTTTTCCTAGAACAAGCCAGAAAATGCAGAGCTTCTCCTCTGTCCACAGTTCTGATCCTGAACTGAAACAGCAAAAATTTGTATCTGCCCAAAGTTATTCCTGACGCTTGAGAAGCATATTTCCCAGCCATTTTTCAAGCCTTTCAGATATGCTTCCCATCCCTATCCCATGAATATGAAGAAGCAACCTTTCCCTTTTCTTCCCCCCCCAAAATCCAAAGCCCTCCATTTCCCAAGCAAACTTAAGAGGTTGCTGTCTTAGAATGTGAATTTGCTACTGTCAGTTTTCCTCCCCTGCAAGATTTGAAAGAGATGATGGAGATGGAGGGCTCCACTCTCCTCCTACCCGGTTCATAACGCACAAGCCAGAACTCACTTTCTTTCCAGACTTATTGCAAAACTTACCAAGTGTGTATGCAGAGTGTGGGTGTGCGTGTGCGGTGGGGTCTTTCCCAGGGTAATCCACTCCCGGCAGCTTCAAGATAGGCCTCATGCTGTCTTTGTGAATGGTTTCTTTATTCCCTTCTCCCTTCCTCCTTGCCCATGTAACCTTTTTTGGAAACTTCAGTGTGGAAACATTTAAGTGTGGAATATTATATATATATCTACCTATATATAATATTCTTTGGAATAAATTTAAGTAATGCATTTTTTTTTCCTCTGGAGGTGGTGTTTTCCAAAGCGGGTGTCCTTCGTGGCTTGGGTATCTTTGCGTTCTGCAACGGGACCATGGTCCAGCATCAGGGATCATCACCATGCTCCCACATCTTTAAAACTCTGCCGTTCATGCTCTCTTGAGTTTTCCAGAAAGTCCCCATTTTCTGGGGTCCATTTTCCTCCTCGACAGCAATGTAAATTTCCATTCCTGCATACACAAATCTAATTGACGGTTTTTGACAACTATAGTGGGGACTCCACATTTGCTGGAGTTAGGGGCTCAGGACACCCCATGAAAATGGCGGGGGGGGGGAAGCAACTTTAAAAATCACTATATTTTTAACTGGAAAGAACACCTCTCTAGGAATCTCTAGATCATTTTGTCGCAACATCTGCCAGAGATTGACCATGGAATTGCGCTGGAAGACCTACAAATGCCTAAATAATTCTCTCCAGTGCAACTTCTGGCAGAGTCGTGCTGGAAGACCTACAGATTCCTAGAAATAACATATTAAACAAATCCATGAACAATCAAATCTGCAAAAGTCAAAGTCACAAATGTGGAGGGCCAACTGTACTTTGAACCAGTGGTGGTGGCTGGTGTCAGCAGAGCACTAAATCTACTACAGGTTTTGGCTAGATTTAAAGATCTCTCCATGGTGCTGGACAGACAAATATGAGTCTGAATATTGGACAGCTCCTTTAAAGCATGGGTAAAATCTTGGAGTGGATTCACCAACTCACTGACATGGGAGACACCAGCCACCACTCCAATAGATTTAGCTTCAGTTTCATGCATTTTCCTGAGTTCCTAAAATGAAGTTTCTACATGTCTTTAATCCATTAATTTGGCTGATGAAGGAAGGGGTGGTTCTGAAGCCTATGGATGGTTCAAAGTAGAGCTGACCCATTGAGTCAAACCATAATGTGCACGAATACTGATTCACCTTCAGTGCATCTACTCTAGTTGGAACAAGCCAAAGTATTGAGTCCTAGTCTGCTAAAACAGTAAAATGAACCAGCCAATTGTCTTAGGGGAAACCCCATAGTTCAGTCCTAGAGTTCATACTTTGCAGTCCCACTCCAATCCACCATGCAAGAAGACACCATCCAAGCCCTTCATGTGACAGGTGGCCATTAAAAACCTCCAAAGAAGAAGACTTTACCAGGCTCCAAGGGAGAGTTTTCCATTGTCGAAGAGCTCTTACCATCAGGAAGTTCCTCCTAATGTTGAGGTGGAATCTCTTTTCCTGTACTTTGAATCCATCACTCCAGCAGAAAACAAGCTTGCTCCATCCTCAACATGACATCCCCTCAAATATTTAAAAAGAACTATCATGTAACCACTTAACCTTCGCTTCTCCAGGCTAAACCTACCCAGCTCCATAAGCTGCTCCTCATAGTGCTTCATGGTTTCCAGACCTTTCTCCATTTTGGTCTTCCTCCTATGGACACACTCCAATTTGTCAACATCCTTCTTGGATTGTGGTCCCCAGAACTGGAAACAATAGAGATAGTTGGTGTGTGATCAAAGCAGAATAGAGTGACACTATTACTTCCCTCAAAAAAGTCCCAGACCATGCTTTCCTCAACCCACTGGCCTCCAGATGTGTTGGGCTGCAACCTGCATCACACCATCATAAAGCAATAGCAAGATACCATGGGCCAGGTGCAATAAAGCTAGCATAAAATAAAACATGTTTAAGAACAGGGTTAATGGAGCCTATTTATAAATAAGGTTGAGTGCAGTGGAAAACCTGGGATGGAGTCATTGCCCCACTGACATACAAGTCACCAGCTGACATTGAGATGGAGACTACTGGGTGGCCTCTTCCATTTGTTTTGAAGGTTATCTGCTGAACAAACATGAAGTACCACTCCCACTGTGGGTTTTGGGTGATGATGGCCGGCTCCTTTCCCATGCAGTGCCTGCAATAATCCCTGCCAAGCCTTACAACAACAGCCTGCAGCAATGGCATCACCCAGCTCACAGGGACCATATAGAAGGCCGATGCCCATTTCTGGCCAAAAACCCACAGTAGGCAAGGGGAAATTTGAAGGGAATTTGGGACCAGAATATTCCAGGGGTTAAGAGTTGCCTGTCCACATAGGAAAATTTTCTGTACCTATCAGGGGCAACTTTCCTGGTAGACCCACAAATGACTGGACCTAGACAAGCCAGTTGGGGCAGAAGGAAGGAATCTGGAACCTAACCAAAACCTGGAACAGATTCAATGCCCTACTGACATGGGAGCTGCAAACCTCCTCCTATACAGAAAGTCCCTACTTATGGATTAGGGACTGCAATTTCAGAAACTGGAATTGGTTGAAAAGCAGACCCTATCTAGGAAGCATGAGGGGAGTATGGTGGCTTGTTTGGGACTGCTTGCAATCGGGTTGGTGCCTTTCCCGCTCTCAACTAGCTTTGCAAGCAGCAATCCCAAGCAAGCCTCCATAGTCAAGACAAACAGACAGAAGAGCAGGATTAATGGAACTTGTCCTTCATCTGCAACCGTCGAGAGAGCAAGCCGTCAGATTACGAGGCGCCAAAAGGCGAGGGCTTCCTGCATTAATTCTGCCCAGGTTCAGTGCTTTGAATGGGAACGTTTTGGACTCGCCGCCCTAAGCCCTCGGAGGGTGAAGAGGAACAGACTGTTCGGTGGCAGAGAGAATCTGCACGGAAGGGAGGCCTCGTCGTGCAACGATAATGGGAGCCGTTGGCAGTGATTTCCCTTGGCACAGCTGCCGGTGCTGTTTGGTGGGAAGCACCAGACAAAATATTGGCAATGCTCTATAAGATTCAGACCAACAGCGGCTGGCAGGCAGAGAAAGACAGGAAGAGCTTTGCAGGGTGGATGCGGTGGAGAAGGCATTAAGGCTGGTGTGGGCAACCACAGGACACCCAAGGACTATATTTCTCTCCCTTGGACTCTCTGGGGGTTGCACAGAGTATCAAATATGCCCCCCGCAAAGGGACATGGGTGAATTATCATTTCTGTTTTTTTAAAAAAATGAGTAGTTAACTAGGGTTTGGTTCCCTGATCAATCGTGAAACCCATTGGGTGACCTTGGGCATGTCACACTCTCTCAGCCTCAGGGGAAGGCAATGGCAAATTTCCTCTGAATAAATCTCAGCAAGAAAACCCCAAGACAGGTTTGCCTTAGGGTCGCCATAAGTTGGAAACAACTTGAAAGCACACAACAACAACAACAACAACAACCATTAACCAGTGTAGAGAGCCAGTGTGCTGTAGTGGTTTGAGGGTTGGATTACAACTCCCAGCCTAGCCATGAAATCCACTGGGTGATCTTGGGTAAGTCATGCTCTCTCAGCCTCAGTGGAAGGCCATGGCAAGCCTCCTCCAAACAAATCCTGCCAAGAAAACCCCAGGATAGGTTCGTCTTAGGGTTGCCGTAAGTCAGAAATGACTTGAAGGCACACAACAACAACAAAGTTAAGCATTGTAGGGGCTGCCAACTGTAGCAGGTAGTGGTTCCCATGTTTCTAGGAGAGACAATTCCTCCAATTGTTGGGCCATGCATACAAAAAAATGTTGTATGTTGTATATAATGGAACTTGAGCATCCATACATTTTGGTATCCAAACTGTTGTATATAATGGGACTTGAGTCTCCATCAATTTTGAAACCCAGGCCACTGCATATAATGGGACTTGAGCATCCATACATTTTGGTATCCAAGTTGTTGTATATAATGGAACTTGTGCATCCATGAATTTGGGTACCCAGGCCATTGCATATAATGGGACTTGAGCATCCATACATTTTGGTTTCCAGGCCATTGTATATAATGAGACTTGAGCTTTCTCGGATTTAGGTATCCAAGCCATTGTATATAATGAGACTTGAGCATCCATACATTTTGGTATCCAAGCTGTTCTATATAATGGGACTTGAGCATCCATGGATTTTGGAACTCAGGCCATTGTATATAATGGGACTTGAGCATCCATAGATTTTTGCATCCACGGAGTGTCCTGCAACCAACCCCCAGGGCCCATTGTACCAAACTGGATATCAGCCACTCTTTCTTCCCTTCCTATGCTTCCTGAACCACAACTCTGGCTCAGAAATCAAAACCAGGAGCCCATGCCTGGTCTTTCGGGCCTGCTCGCCTCTGTCTCCAAGCCCAGAAACCCATTGCAAGTTTGCATTTCATGATCAGAGCAGGCGAAGCAGGGGGGCCCTAGGGACAGGTTGTGACGGCTGGTGTGTTACTGGATGTTCAGTCACTGCTGATGGGTGGGGGTGGAAGGAAAGCAGACCTCTTCGCTGGCTCTCCCCCCCCCTTCTTCACAGCTGCTGAGGTTGAGA
>CM034711.1:13278459-13292316 GCA_020142125.1 Phrynosoma platyrhinos
GGGGGGGGGGGGATTTTGCAGAGGATGCAACACATGCAAAAACAGACCTGTAATGTGGACCCTGTCGCAGGGCCTGATAAAGGATGGTTAGCATTGCAATCACCCCCTATTTGGTTTGGGGTCAGGCAAACCCCTTGGGCAACCATAGTTAGACAAAGCCATTGGCCTTCGCAACTCCTTGGCCTCTGCAACTCAATTGCAAAGCATGCACTTGAAAAAGAACTCTTCTGAGCACATGCAGAGTGCTACCCTTCTTCCCACCCCTCTTCAGGACCGTAGTACTTGGGTAGTACTTGGGTGGGAGACCATCAACAAATCCCAGATGCTGTTAGGCTCTATTTCAGAGGAAGGAATTAGCAAAATCACTTCTGAGATCTCCTGACATAAGAAAACCCTATGAAAGCCATGGGGTCACTAGACATCAGCAGGAGACTTGAAGGCACATGCAAATACTAATTACTCTAAAGGGACCAGATCCTCTCTGATCCAGGAAGCTAAGCAGGGTCATTCCTGGATAGTTCTCAGATAGGAGACTGCAACTAATGCTGTAGGCTAACATTTCAGAGGAAGGAATTGGCCAAACCACCTCTGAGGATTCCCAGCCTAAGAAAACCCTGTGAAAAATGCATGGGGACACCATATGTCACCCAGGTGACTTGAAGGTACACACAGAGAGGCTATGGCTTCCAGGGAGGAGTATTTGGGGAGCTCATGATTCAAAAGATGGGGAGGAGAGGAGCCAAAAATGGGTGCATGGTCATGCCTGAAAGAAAGGGGTCCACATCTATCTGCAGGTGGTTCAGATAAGTGAGCAAGCTCTAAGGCATGCACAGAAGATAAAATTATATCTTGCCTCTGGAGTTTGGAGCGGTTCTTCGGTTCCTATGCAGAGATGGTGAACCCTACCACAATATCTAGCTTTCCTGCTTCTTATCGATGTGCTTCTGGACATTGTCCTTTGCAAAGGGGCAAACTGGCATTTCATATCCAACTCCTTTTTGAGCTGTTAAGATTTGGATTTGGGGAATAGTCTGACAGTTGTAGCAGAAGGTGGGCCTCCGTGGCTGAAAAGAGTGGAGGAAGAGGAGGAAGGAAGATCTTCTAAACCACCAAGAACCAAAGAGAGGACACTGAGCTAGGCAGATGGTAAGAGAGCCTTAGTCCAAGATCAGAGGCAGATCCTCAAATGGTGAGACAAGACATTTGGTAAGCAACATCTTCAGATTCTCCATATCCCCCTCATGATAGTATTCAAAGAAATAGTTCTGCTCGTCTGTGTTAGGATATAAAGAAATAAAGGAATCCAGTAGCACCTTAAGAAATTTCTAGCATCAGCTTTCATGGACAACAGTTCCCATGCACCTGATGAAGTGTACCATAGTCCATGAAAGCTGATGCTAGAAACTTATTCTTCCTAGTTAATCTGAACAACCGAGTATGATGTAGTGGTTTGAATATAAGACTAGGATTCCAGGAAAGCCAGATTCAAATCCCCACTCAGGCCTAGAAACCCAATGGACAAATCACACTCTCTCAGCCTCAAGGGAAGGCAATGGCAAATCTCCTCCCTGCTCTCCTTTTACCGTCAAAGACATTTTTGTTCAAGCAGGCTTTCAATATGTAACCACTCTCAGGGAGGCTTCTTATTGAAGTGCCTACTGTGGTTATTTATGCTTTTAACTTCTGTATCATTAATGTAACTTTATGCTGTTTAAACAGAATTACTTTGTTTTTAAAATAGTATTGGTAAGTTTTTAACCAATTTTATTTCTGAGCCACCTTGGGTCCCACTCTGGGAGGAAGGTGGCATATAAATAAAAGTTAGTTAATTACATTGCCCTTGGTTTTTGTGTTTCCCATCCTTCACTCTCCTTGATGCTTTTGCCACCTGGTAACCCTACCACAAATGCTTTGCAAGACTGTTTTGCAGCACACAGGCCCTTCCAGATACCCTGGGCCATCTTTCTTCTGGTCTGCCAAAGAAGATGGAGTTGCTTCCCTTGAAATCCTGCTGCAGTGCCAAGTCACCTTTACAATACATTGCATGGTCCGCTTGTATTTCTTTTTTTAAAAAAAATTGCTATTTGTTGCATGCAAAAATAAGGCTCTGAACACTTCTCGTTTTTTGTCATGCTTTGTGGTCTTTGTAAGGTTCCAGAGCAGAAAATTGCCCGCACTAGACCCACCGGAGTTGCCCATCTCTGCCTTGCCACCTTCCTCTGCCATTTTCTGGCTGGTGGTTCTGTGCCAGCCATGACCTAAGCAGACAGTTTTCCTACCGCTAGCTGGCGTTCCCTCGCTCTTGTACTGAATGCAGGTAGGCCAAGAGCATACTAGAACAAACAATTCCGTTTTGTGTGTCCTTCCTGACTGCAAATCCAAGTAGTGATTTCATCAGCAGCCTGTAGAACAAGACAAGGCTTCCCTCTGCAGTTGGAATTTGGGCACAACAGCCAAGAGCCTGAAAACAAAGGAAGATTTCAACACAGGAGGAGTTCCTAAGCTGGACCAACCACAGCTTGGGGCGTTTTCTCCCCCCCTTCTCCCCTTTCTGACTTCAGCTTTTCAAAGAATCATGGGAAGGAAGAAAGGATGGAAAGAAGCCACTTCTCTTTCTCTCCCATCTTTCCAGTTCGTCCTACAAACTCATCATTTTAGAGGAAGCCTTGTTAACCCCCTGGCACTTTTGTGGAAGGCAGATTGTGTGTGTGAGATTGCCCTTGCCCACATTTGTGCCTTTGCTACCCTGGCCTCACACGCTCAGAGATTCAGTGTGGTGTAATGGTTTGAGTGTTGGACTAGGACACTGGTTCAAATCCCCACTTGGCCATGGAAACCCACTGGGTGAGCTTTGGCAAGCCATACTCTCTGAACTTTAATAATAATAATAATAATAATAAGTTTTATTTCTACCCCGCCCCTCTGCGTCGCTTTAGAGGAAGAAGGCAAGAGCAAACCTCTTCTGATTAAATCTTGCCAAACAAAAACCCTGTGATAGGGGCATCTTAGGGTTGCCATAAGCCAGAAATAACTTGAAGACATGCAGCAACAACAAAAACCCTAGCCTCTCTTTGCCTTCTAAGTAACTCCTGTAGGGTCACCTTGTGTTTTATTCCTTTTACAAGCACAGCATCTAACTGTAGAGCAGGAATGGGAAAAGTGTGGCCCATGGGCCACATGCAGCCCCTCAGGGCCATTTTTGTGGCATCTAGGGGATCATAGGATCTTAAGTGTAAGAAGAGGCCACAAGGGCCATCAAATCCAACGTTCTGCTGCACAACTAAAGCATTCCTGAAAGATGCTCATCCAACCTCTCTTTAAAGCCTTCCAAAGATGGAGAATCTATCACCTTCCCAGGCAACCAATTCCACTCTAAGAACAGCTCTTACTATCAGGAAGTAATGTTCCTAATGTTTAGGTGGAATCACTTTTTGTCACAATTTGAATCCATTGGTTTGTGTTGTAGCATTTCTGCATAACATACCTTCAGATATTTAATGATGGCTATCATATCATCTCTTTGTCTTCTCTTCTCCAAGCTAAACATGCCCACCTCCCTCAATCATTCCACATAGGGCTTTGTTTCCAGACCTTTCATCATCTTGTTTGCCCTTCTCTGGACATGCTCCAGCGTGTCAATAGCCTTCTTGAACTGGACACAGGATTCAGGTGAGGTCTGATCAAACATATTTTTTTAAAGAAGCAGCAACTTCCCCTCACTTTCTATGTTTTTAATGACTTCTCCTGGGCCTAAAATAGGGGGGAAATGCGGAGACAAAAAAAGTTTCATTTTTCTGCAATGGCAGTGAAGGAGGGGTGCAGCCCAGAGCTGCCTGCTCTTATGTAGACTCAACTCTTGAGCAGAAAGAGAAACTTGACCTCCAGAGGCAGGGAAGTACAAGTTTATACCCTGCCTTTAGGCTGATGGTGTGAACTGAAAAGAAGGGAAGGAGAGTAGGAAGAAGAAAAAAAAATAAACTGGACAGAATTATAGAAGGGAAGTGAAAGATAGGAGAGAAAGAGTGTAGGTGATCAGTTCATGTTCCATGTGCAAGGTATCCTCACCACTTCCACTTCCCCAATTGTGTATTTGGTGGGACTCAGAGCCAGAGAAAGAAGTTGGCAGAGAATGGGATTGGCATCTTCTTTAGACTCTGTATCTACCAGTATATGGCCTCTGACATCTCTTTCAAATGACACAATTACAGCAGTGACACCACTTGAACTGCCATGGCTACAGAACTGCCTACTTTTAACTGCCTATGGAATCCCTGGATCTGTAGCTTGGTGAGCTACCAGAACTTTTTGACAAGGAATTCTTGACAGTTTATGAAACTACAAATCCCAGGATTCCTTAGGATGCAGTCATGGCATTCAAAGAAGGATTAAATGCTACAATTATGTGGTGTAAAGAAGGATCTTGCAGATTACCACCAATGAATGAGAACTTTTGCTTTGTCAGAAAAAAGCAACACTATCCTCATCCTTGACTGAAGTTGTCCCCAATTACAATGTAAACCCAAAGCCTCACACTGTTAAGAGTCAAGCATCACCAAACTGAAGGACAAGGAGACAGTTCTAACCTCATTCCCTGTGTCTTTATAAATTAAAATAAAGCTCATATACATTATTTCTTTAAACCCCTTGTATACATACAGATTAAAGCATAAAATTCACTTGATTACATTCCTTAGTCCAAGATCTGTGAGGCAGTAATTTATCCAGTAAAAGAAATCTGAGGAGAGGGCAACTCCTGCAACAGCATTTCTGGATACTACCCCCAAACTCAGCAGCTAAGAAGTCTCCTCTCTTCTGCTGCCTAGAGAAAGCATCCTTAGCATTTGCAGAATATGTGGCGCTCCAAGTAATGTTGGTCTGCAGCTCCTATCATTCCTCACCACCATGAGCTTTGCTAGCTAGGACTGCTGTGGGTCAAAATCATCCAGATAGCCATTATTTCCCACTATAAATAGTGAACAGTTTGTAGATGGTGTCCAAATTCTGCATTTTTGTATTCTGGGCCCAAACACACATGAACCAGTCTCAACGACAAAGCTAAATGACCTGGACAAAGGCAGAAAACTTAATCTCTATCAGAGGAAAAAAGAGTAAACCTGAAATCATCACCACCACCCCACTCAGCCCAGCAACAGACACAAATCGAGGAAAGGAGACTTTCCAAGATTCAGATATGTAACTGGGCTGACCAAAACACCATGCTCAGTCCCACCAGTGACAAATCTCACTTGATTCTCCTCAAAGTGCAATTAGGTGTAGAAACCCACTCAAACTTCCACCCAAACAAAACAGCTGAGGCAACCAAATCCAAGGCAACAGTAACTGGGGTTACTAAGGCAAAGTGAATTCTGTTTTGCTTTCTTTTAATTGGAACCGACATCCGGAGACTTTCAATTGGAGCCAACCCTCCAAATATTTCATAAACTGTGAGTTGCGTCCTGTGGGCGGTTGATAAGCACAGATGATGCCTGTGGGGTAAATGAAGACCACCCCACATGCCCCGACATGGGGCACCAGCCATTCTGAGTGAGGTTATGGAGCCTGTGAGCAAGAGAAGGTCTTTCTCTCAGTGCCGCCGCTGGTCCACCTGCCCCAGGAAGGCTTCTGCTCCCCCAGGGAGGGAGCCATCTGGTTATGTCACTTGAGATTGAAGAAGAGGGCCATGGCGGCGAGGAAGAGGAAGGCAACCCCCAACTCGTGCAAGTTCTCCAGCTGCCACCTCTTCTCCGCCTCCTCCTTGCGCCTCTGGTGCTCCCGCCGCCTCTCCCGCAGGAACTGCTCCCGCTCCAGCTGTTCTCCATAGTGGGCCCGGTAGAACTTGTCAAAGTCGAAGATGGGCTTGGCGGACGGCTGGCCGGCACTGAAGGTCTGGGTCCTCCTCAGCGGGGTCGCAACCTGAGAGCCAGGGCCACCCCGTTCCTTGCCCGAGGGCTTCTGGGCGGTGCGGAGGTCCTCCCGGCTGAGGAGCCCGCGGTCGTACTTCTTGCGCAGGCTGACGCTGCCCAGGACCAGGTAGGCCTCGTTGACGCGGGTGAAGTGCCTGGCCGCCTCCTCGCTGCCCGCATTGCGGTCCGGGTGGTAGAGGAAGGACTGCTTGTAGTAGGCCGTCTTGATCTGGGCCTGGGTGGCTGTGCGGGGCACCCCCAGGATCTCATAGAGGCCCTTTGGGGAAGCAGGGCGGCCCCAGGCTCCTCCGGCCTCAGGGCCCCCTTGGCCGGCTCCCGAGAGGCCTCTGGGGCCCAAAGGGAGGCCCAAGGCTGGCAGGGCCGCCCTGGCCCCGCAGAGAAGAGGAGCCCTCCCCAGGGCCCCCGCCAAGGCCATGGAGAGCCTCTCACAGCCCCATCTTGCCCGCTGGGCTCCTGACCTCCGCCATTTTGTATCGCCCTGAGCAAGTGCTGGAGCCGGCCGGCCGCTTAATGCCCTTACTCGAAGCGACCAATAGGAAAGCGCTTCCTGGTTGGGAAGGAGGCGCTATTTGGTGTATCCGTAGACGGACGTTGAGATCAGCCAATGGAATAAAGAAGGAGGCGTTCCCCAAGCTAGACAAGGGGAGTCTCAGTGAGAGACGAAGGTATGTAGAAGGCGGCGCGCGGGGGTGACGTCACACGCCGGCGTCGTCCTAGCGGCCAATGGGAAAACGCCGCTTCGAAGATGGAGGGAGGGGGGAAGAGGAGAGGGAGAGGAGGAGAGCGCGCCCCCATGAGGAAGATGGACGGGAGCCTCGACCAATAAGAAAAGCGGATTACGAGGAGGCGGATTTTCCATGACGTTTTTGCCCGGGATTGGTGATTTCTTTTTTTTCCAAAAAGAAAACTACAAATCCCAGGATTCCATGCCAGAACACTCTCAGAGAGAGAGAGAGAGAGAGAGAGAGAGAGCAGGCTCTCTCTCAGAAAACTAGAAATCCCAGGATCCCATACTAGAAAAAAGAAAGGAGAAAAAAGGCTGGCAATATATACTTTGTGCATTTGGGTTGTTCCAATAAAGTTATCACTCTTTTGTTGACCAGAACAATTATAAAAAGCCAGAAAAAACTGAACATGAATTTTCACTAGCCAAGAGATCACAATGATGGATGAAAGCAAGCTCTTTCTTTCTTTTTTTACAGTATTTTAATTGCTGGGTTTGGGGTTTTTTTTTGGGGAGGAGGGGGGAGTTATAGTTCTCCAAAGCCCAATCTTGTAAAGCCTGGTCATCTGTGTCCCATTTTGGTTATTCCAGAAGCTTTCCTTTCGCCTCAGCTAATGGCTTCCGAGTCGGTGGGAACGCTGAAGCCATCCCAGGTTTTGATGTGGACCGTAATAAACTATATTGGAAGTGCTGGAACCGAATTCTGCTGAAATAGTACGCAGAGAGACCTTGTAGCCCCTTGGAGGGGGCTTTCATTGCAAGAAAGAAGTTGGCATCAGGAGCTTTTTCCTAGACTAAAATCCACTTCCTCAGATGCATTTACTGGAATGGAGACTCAAATGCAATGACTATATATATATTATGCGTCTGTCCCTGGTTTCCACTTATATAAAGATCTGGGCACTCTGGTGGGGAGAGGCAAGGAATGGGACCATCTGGGTAGCATAAAATGGAGGGTCTCAGCTCAGAGAAAGCATACTTCCTCAGCCGGTTCTGATGGCCATGATTATTTTCACTGCATCGGGCCAGGATGAAGAAAATGTGCTGCTAGGTTTTCCCTGAGATAGTATCCTCTTGTGAGCTGTCCCTGCCGGAATGCAAAAAAATATGGCGATCTCTTGTTAGTACAATGAAGATCCGTTTGCCTTGCAAAAGACCCGCTCCTGGCGAAAGGCAAGGCTCCCTTTTGAGATGAGAAAGTCGGGAGAAAGCGGGCACAGGGTAGATGCCGAGATGAGAAAGCCTACTCAAGGCAACTCTGTGATTCTTCTTCCATGGTGTTTGGGATAATCCATCCCTCTTCTTCCATTGCTGCAATAATCCACCCCTCTGCCCTGCCAGGCGGGCTTCCTTTGGGCTAGGAGGAGCCATTGTAGGCAGCTGTGCCTGTCACTGCCTGGGCAGCCTGCTCTGGGATGTCCGCTGGGTTGGTCAGGATGGATGTGGAGACGCTGAGCTGGCGGAGGGAGCTCAGGACCGCTGCGGAAATAGAAAAGAGAGGGAGGAATGTATAGAGAAGTGTCTCAGGCTGCATCTGCACTGCAGAATTAACTGTCATGGCTCCATGCTATGGAATCCGGGGATTTGTAGTTTGCTGTGTCACCAGGGCTCTCCAGCAGAAGGCTAAATCTCTCACAAAACTACAAAACCCAGCCATGGCAATGAAAGCAGTGTCAAGCTGCAATAATTCTGCGGTGCAGATGCAGCCCCAGAAAAAGTGTTAAGAAAAAGTGAGCTGGATCAGAAGGCAGAGCTGGCTGGCACCAAGTTTACAAACTTTGCTTCTAAGGGTTTAGGACAGGGGTAGTCAACCTTTCCCCTTTAAGGGCCGAGGGACTTCAGCTCCCAGAATCCCAGGAGCTATTGGCCAACATGGGACTATTATAGGCCAACATGGCTGAGGCTTCTGGGAGCTGAAGTCCCTCCTTGGTCCTTAAAGGGGAAAGGTTGCCTACCCCTGGTTTAGGACTCCAGAATCCGGCAGAGGGTTGAAAGAGAAAGCGTTGGATTTTGAAAAAAGAAAGCACCAGCGGCAACTGGGAAGGCCAATGTGAGCAGGCCGGTGAATCTAGGATTTTCTCTAGCTTTAGCAAGGTTTTCGAAATGCTGAAACTATTGAGGACTGGATTTCAGCACTTTGGAGAGTTGTAGTCCAAAAGGGGAAATGTCAAGGCACTGTGTTGGCACATGCAAGACTACCATTTCTGGGTCACCCCACACATGTAAAAGAAGCCCTGTACTTCTCAAAAGAAACTATTTGCACGCTGAAGTCTAATGGACTTGGACAAACTGAAACATGGAAGCTTTTCAGGCACAGATGGCAGCCTTCCAGTTTTTATTGGACTGCAATGCCTAGCATTCCTCACCACTGGCTGCCAGCCAAAGCAGGCAGAAGGATTTGGAGCCCAACAACATCAGGAGAAGCACTATTCCCTCCATGCTTTGTTTAGAATTGAAACGTCTCTGGCTTAACTTGGTCCTGTGTTTCGCACACAGTGCTCTATGCTAGCCTTGCCCAATCTTCTTTCCAAAGACATGTTGGACTCCATTTCCCATAAATTCCCCAGCCAGCTTCTTCTTTGGGACTGCAAATCTCCCCATCGGCGGATGGATTCAAGGAACTGTAGTCCAACCAAAAACAGAGGACACTTTCCCAAATTTTGCTAATCTGCCCAGGATCTCTGTGCTGTATTGTGGGGAAATGGATAAAGCAAAAGCAAACCCATCATATAGTAGCCAAGGTAGGGGAGGAGAAGGGTCACTCACTGGGACGCAGAGCTGGGAGTGAGCAGTATTGATCCAACCAGGCCAGGGATGTCTGGCTCAGGCTCTCGATGCTGGCGGTGGACACCATCCCATTGAAGGACTCAAAGAGGGGGCGCATGATGATGCTGAACTGGCAAAGGAAGAGCCGCTAAGGGAAAGAACTTTATGCATAATCTCTGTATTAGACCCTGAATTCCCTCTGCTCGGCTCTTTCCCAGATTTGATTTTGAGTTCCTGCATAGCAGGGGGTTGGACTGGATGACCCTTGTGGTCTCTTCCAACTCTGCGATTCTATGATTCTCATTTCCTCTCTAGCTTCTGTAGGAAATTCCTTCCTCGGTGCCAAAGTCCTGCAAATACTGGGCAACTGCGATCTTGAACCTGGTAAGTTTTCAAACCAGTGGGAACTGGTATCTCCCATTTTATTGGGACAGGGACTCTTCTCTAAGGATAATTTTCAAAGAGCTCTCCATGGTGCTGAAGTGGTTTAGGAATAGGAACCAGCATTGCCTTTACAGCAGGGGTAGGCAACCTTTCCCCTTTAAGGGCCGAGGGACTTCAGCTCCCAGAAGCCTCAGCCATGTTGGCCAACAGTCCCATGTTGGCCAATAGCTCCTGGGATTCTGGGACCTGAAGTCCCTCGGCCCTTAAAGGGGAAAGGTTGCCTACCCCTGCTTTAGAGCCTAGACTGGATTCACCCGCTTACCTCTCAAAGAAAAGACAAGGGAAGAGTGTGAGAGTGTATGTGTGTGTGTACCTTCAAGTCTCCTATCAACGTATAGTGACCCCATGAATTTCAGAGATATTTCCTAAGGAATCCTCAAAGATGGTTTTGCCAGTTCCTTCCTCTGAAATACAGCCTACAGCACCTGGTATTCACTGGCGATCTCCGATCCAAGTACTAGCCAGGGCTGACCTTGCTTAGCTTCTAAGAACAGACAGGACCTGGTGCCTTGAGGGCATATGCACCACCGTCAACAAAGGATACAACCCAGAACTTCCAGTTCTGCAAGGTGCAGGAACGGACGTATTCGTCAAACATGTCCCGCATCTGGTCGAAGCGTTGGCGGGTGATTGGCACTCCTGTGGCAGGCAGCTGCTGCTGGCACAGACTAAGGGAGAAGAAGGGAGAGAGGTTGAGATTGCTTGGAGGAAACAACAGAAGAAGACTCCTTACTAAAGTTCAGGCTCCCCTACTTGATGGCGGCATTCAATTCGTCGATCTGATCCCGCAGGCGCTGCGCCTCGTCCTGCAAGGCCGTTCGCTCTTGCTGCAACTTGCAGATGTATTCGGCAGTCTTCTGCAGCGTGGTGGCTTTGCTAACCTGCAGAGTGGAAGAAAATGGGTTGTTCATTATTTAATCCTTAGTTTCAAAGGGCCTCCTAAAGTGGCTTACAGATATGAGAAATATCCAATTGCAGGCTTGCCAATGGAAAGACATGTCGTGAAAGGAAAGGGGACTTCAAATGTTTAAACAGGGCTATCATATCACCTCTTAACCTTCTCTTCTCCAGGCTAAACATACATAGTTCCCTAAGTCTTTCCTCATATGGCATGGTTTCCAAACCCTTGACCATTTTGGTTGCCCTCCTCTGGACACAGTCCAGCTTCCCAACATCCTTTTTGAATTGTGGTGACCAGAACTGGACACAGTATTTCAGGTGAGGCCTGACCAAAGCAGAATAGAGTGGCACTATTGCTTCCCTCGATCTAGACACCATACTTCTATTGATGCAGCCTAAAATCGCATTGGCCTTTTTAGCTATGGCATCACACTGTTGGCTCATGTTCATCTTGTAGTCTACTAGGACTCCTAGATCCCTTTCAAAGGTATAAGACATCTTCAGCCAGGTGTCCCCCATCCTATATCTATGCATTTCATTTTTCTGCCCTAAGTGTAGTACCTTTCATTTCTCCCTGTTGAAATTCATTTTGTTAGTTCTGATCCAGCTTTCTAATCTATTCAGGTCATTGTGAATGTTGATCCTTTTCCCACTGGGGCATTGACTACATCCTAATTTAGTGTCACATGCAAATTTAATAAGCATGCCCTCTATTCTTTCATCCAAGTCATTGATAAAGATGTTGAATAGCACTGGGCCCAGGACAGAATCCTGTGGCACACCTTTGGTCAATTCTCTCCAAGATGAAGAGGAGCCATTGCTTTCACCTGCCCTACTCACCTTGAGGCTTGGCTGGGCACTGAGAGTGCTCACCAAACTGTGCAACGTATCGAAGCCCAGCTTGATGTTGAACCGGCGCTTCTGCTCAGCAGAGATGTGAGTGATGCGGCGGCTCTCGGTCTATGGGAGACAAGGGGTTTTTTAGACCCAATGGTGCCAACCTTCTTCTGTTTCCAATTGCAACATACATAAAGCTTGTAGGGCACGGTAGGCCGAGGCCGACCCAAGAGGGCTTAGAGTCCATGTGAAGATTAGAACCCAGGTTTCTCCAGTCTCATCCGGCCCTCTAACCACTGTTGTTGTTCTTGTTGTGTGCCATCAAGTCAAGTGGGTTTACATAGCCAAGCTGGGATTCGAACCCTGCTCTCCGGAGTCCTAGTCCAACACTCAAACCACTATGCCACACTGGTTCACAAGATACCGCACGTTGTGTGTATAACGTTGTATGCCTTCAAGTCTTTTCCGACTTACGGCAACCCTAAGGTGGTGAATCTATCATGGGGTTTTCTTGGCAAGATTTCTTCAGAGGTGGTTTGCCATTGCCTTCCCCTGAGGCTGAGAAAGTGTAACTTGGCCAGAGTCACCCAGTGACCTCCAGCCTCCTATTAAATATGCCCTTCTCTCTTTTCCATCCTTACCTTGTTTGTCTCGGTCCTGCTCCGGGCACTCGAGTATTGAGAAGGCAAAATAAGCCCCTCCATGGAGACCGGAGAGCCCTGTCCTGACCTCCTCCGGGTACTGGCTGGATGGAGAGGGATGAAGAAGACGTGGTTGTTGTTCATTGTCTCTGAGCATGCACCAAGTGCCCACCCAAAGCAGAACCCAAAGTAGCGGCCTAGCCTAAGTTACTGGTAGGGATGCTCACCACAGACCGGGGTCGGGGACAGGCGCTCCGTCTTGGGGACCAGCAAGCCTTGGGTTGAGGGGGCGGCAGGGATAGATGGAGAAGGGCTGGAGGTGGGGGAGAGTCGAGGACTTGGCTGGCTCATCCTGGCCAAGTAGCCACCGGGTTCTTCACAAAACATATTTTGCTGCAAAGAAAGGAGAGGAGAAAAACTTGGCGTTAGCACCGTAGCATGTCCGGTATCATGGCCCAGGTACCTGAGGAACTTCCTGCCACAAGACTGTTTAGCATCAGGACTCTGGAATTTTATTTTAGTTTTGAACTACAGGAAAAGAGATTCCATCTCAACATTAGGAAGAACTTCCTGAATAGTAATATTTTTGTGCCGCTTCAAACCAATGAGGTTTGAGCCCCTAAAGGTTGTGCGATACAGATGTCAAGGTTTGCATAAGCTTTTTGATACCTTTAAGTATTTTTTAATGTGTAATGTTTTTTGAAAAAAGTTTAATATTGTTTTTAAAAAAACTTTATACTTTGTAATGCTTTTGTATTGTTTCTGATTTGTAGTTTTTTAAATTGCCCCCCCCCCTTTTAAAAGTCAGGAATGTGAAGCAGAACTCCGAAAACATCATTTCTGATCTCAGGTTCTCGCAGCCCTTCATGAAATGACAAGCCTTGGAGCCTTGGGCACCACCACCTTCCCAGTATGTCCTGCCTGGCAATGGGCTGGCTTAGATGGCCTTTGGGGAACCCTTCCAACTTGATGCTTTGGGAAGCGGTCTGGTTGCTTTCCAGGTCCAGAAATGCCACCACAACAATCTAAACTCCATTTGGGATATAGCGAGAAGAAGTCCCCAACTTTTTAACCTCCCCATTCCTTCTATCACTGATTTCTTACCAGAGATTCAGATGCTGTTGGGAGCAAGGTTTGGCTGGGAGGAGGAGTGGGCAGAGCCTCTAGAGTGGGCTCTGGCTTAGCTGCAAGAAAAGAGAAAAGCGTGAGAAATCTGTGCTTTGGGGGCTGCTTCCAGGTAGAGACCCAGCGTGTGTCTGCACTGCACAAGTGATAGCAGTTCAATTCCACTTTCATGGCCCCTTCCTAAGAAATCCTGGGATTTCTAGTTAGAACAAAATGGGGGAAAAAATCATAATGTATCCAAGGGAAGGTGTCTTGCTCATACAGCAAAGTACAATCAAATCCGAAATCCACAAAACAGTGACACTTTTACTGGGCCAACCAAAATGCGCAAAATACATGATGTGACATCCTCAAATCCAGAAAGCATATCTTGACAAAACATAGGCCTGTGGCTCTAATATTGTCATTTTTTTATTTTATTTTTATTTTTGCTTTTGTCTTGTATGATTTTTAACACCTTTGCCTAATGATGGAGAAGAAGCCAGTGGAGCTCTTC
>CM034711.1:13299500-13309666 GCA_020142125.1 Phrynosoma platyrhinos
CACAGAGGGCCAGGGATGGAGGTGTGGTGGTGGTGGTGACCTTACCCCCACCCTGTTGCAACATCTCCATGGGGCTGACCCAACTTTTGCTTGCAAGTCTCCCACCCTGTAGTAAAGAACCACCCCACAGATCTGGAAGGGAATGAGCAGGAGGACATTTCCAACCATGGGAGACCAGTTCACCCCCAGCCAAAACCCTCCCAACCACCACCATCTCCATCCATGAAGCTTCAAAAGCTTGCTTTGTGTATTTTATGTATTATGGCCCATATGCATATGCAATGGGCTATTTATTATACAGGAGGGTTGGAAGTGAGAGCAAATCTTTGAGTGCAGACTGAGAAAAAGAGTGAAGACTGGAGAACTTCTGAAGTCCGCATAGGAGCAGCTTGTGGTAAGAGGGAAAGGCACTTTCCACATGCTCAGAGGCACTCCTTTTTCTTTCTATGCTTCCCTGCGTGGGGATTGATTTCCCCCTCTTTCCCCCTACACTCGAAACAGTGCTCAGGGTTAAGCCAAACATAAGGGTTGCTGCATTTATTCTTTTTAAATTACTGACTCTGACCCTCCAGCTTGAGACAGACACAGGAGTGCATCTGCCCTGTAGAAATAATGCACTTTGATGCCACTTTTGAGTGCTGTAGTGCCACCAGATGGAATCCTGGGATTTGTAGTTTTACAAATAGGTCTTTAGCCTTCTCTGCCAGGATGTTTTGTTTTTTTTTCTTAATGTTTAGGTGAAATCTCTTTTCCTGTAGTGTGAATGCATTGCTACAAGTCCTAGTCTTTGGAAAACAAGTTTGCTCCATCCTCAATATGACTGACTTCCCTTCAAATATTTAAACATGGCTTATCATATCATGT
Organism: Phrynosoma platyrhinos; assembly: GCA_020142125.1. Lineage (NCBI taxonomy): Eukaryota > Metazoa > Chordata > Lepidosauria > Squamata > Phrynosomatidae > Phrynosoma > Phrynosoma platyrhinos. Next base: position 13,300,365 of record CM034711.1, read on the forward strand.
CCCCTCTTAACCTTCTCTTCTCCAGGCCAAACATACCCAGCTCTCAAAAACGCTCCTCATAGAGCTTGGTGGTTTCCAGACATTTCACCATTTTGGTCACCTTCCTCTGGACACGTTCCAGCTTGTCCACATCCTTCTTGAATTGTGGTGCCACAATCACTTCTACATTTCTGGTTTCAAACCACATCCTACCTATAGCATACCCTCCAACTGGCCCAATTTGGCAAGGACAATTCTGATTATTCCTCTGCCGCCCCATTTTTCCAGCTGCTTTTAAAATGTCCCAGTTTATTTCTCAGCTTCCCACTTTCCTCCTCTGTCCTCAACCTTTTGCTGCAAACAGAGTTCAAAGTGCAAAAAGAAGTTTTGCATTCAAGTTAGCAGGAAGAAGAAGAAAGGGGGAATCTTGCCCTTGTCTGCAAGCTCAGGCAAAAGCAAACTACTACAGCCTCTCCTAACTTGTGGGTTTATCTTCATTAACTTTGGCCAACTTGGCTGCAAGAATCCCAATTTTCACCTGTGAAATGTTGGAGGGTTTGCTATGGCATCCTGGGATTTGCAGTTTGAGTAGGCTGGGGATTCTAAGCCTGTCCCTAAACTGCAAATCCCAGAATTCCATAGCATGACACCATGGCAGTTTAATTGAATATGCATGGTGCACAAATACACAGGTGGATAGACTCCATCAAGGATGGCATGGTTGCTGTCCTGGATTTGCAAGACCTGAGCAGAGCAGTTGATAACAGGGGTCTTGGCGATCTCTGATTCAGAGGATGACCATATGTCAAAAGTCTGATCTGCACTGCAGAAATAATGCAGTTTGACACCGCTTTAACTGCCATGGCTCCATCCCATGGAATCCTGGAATCTGTAGTTTGGTGGAACATTTAGCCTGCTCTGTCAGAGAACACTGGTGCCACAACAAACTACACATCCCAGCATTCCATAGCATAGAGCCGTGGCAGTTAAAGTGGTGTCAAGCTGCATTAATTCTGCAGTGCAGATTAGACCAAAGTCGACTTAACAACAACAAGCACCAAAAAAATAACTTTGTCCAAGCTTTGGATGCAACTCTTATTATTTTTCTCTCTTCCTTTCACATACACATGCCTTGACTGTCATTCTCCCTCTATGGCTAAAGGGCCAGTTCCAAGGGATTCTGGGAACTATAGTCCAAAAAAAGCAACTTTTCAACACTCTGAAAGCAACACTTATTCTCTCTATTTTTCTCCCCCCCCCCTTACATATACAAACACTTTGTCTATAATTCCAGCTGCTGAACAGCCTAACCAGGGGATGCTGGGAGCTGTAGTCCAAGAAAGCATTTCACACACTCTGTAAACAACTATTATTTTCTCTCTCATGAACACACACACCACACACACACACACACACACAGAGGCCTCTCCTTTCTGCCACTCTTCCCCAATTGCTAAATTTCCGGTAACATGTTGCTGTCTATTTTCCAAGTTGCAAACCATTTCAATCTTTCCACAGTCCTGTACAATACACAACGCGACCTGAAAACAATTGTCTGTGTTAATGGGGACTTTGTTTTTGAGCACTTTGGACCAACCTGTCCAATGCGGAAAAATGGCAAAGGATTCCACCTACCTTGAAGGGCTTCTGTGCTTTGAATTAAAAGATGCCCAGTGTCCTGGTTCAGTTTCCCATTGCATTGCCTCCAGACCATGGCAATGATAGGAGTGTGTCCTTTAAATACCTCAAGGGCTCTCAGAGACAGGAGTGGGCAGGTTTGTTCTGTGTTGCTATATACTGGAGAATATTGTGCACTATTAAAGTCCTCTGGGGAGTCTCCCATTTTTATTCTTGTTTAATTTTGTTCTGCTGTAGGCTCTACTTCAGAGGAAGGAATGGCAAAACCAACTCTTGAGTATTCTTTGCCTAAGGAAACTCTATGCAATTAACGGGGTTGCCAGAACTCACCAGGCTACTTTGAAGGCACATACACACACATATCATAATTGAAATGGTCTAAATAACCTAAAGACGCCAGATCCTGTCTGATCCTGGAAGCTAAGCAGGGTCAGCCCTGGTTAGCCCTTGGATAGGAGGCCATTGACAAATCCCAGGTGCTGGAGGCTCCATTTCAGAGGAAGGAACTGGCACAACCACTTTTGAGGATTCATTGAATAAGAAACCCTACAAAATTCATGGTTGACATAAGTTGGTGGGTGACTTGAACACATGCAGTACATACACACAAACACACAAAGCAGTGCTGCAGATGTGCTAAAGCTCCCAAGGAGCAACCTTGGCAGAACCCCAATGATCCAAACGTTAGACTGATTTCCCCATATTTTCCTCCTTGCTTCCCTCTCTCCTTAGCTCCACCATGACCTAGATGGCTGCCATGCCAATCCCCACACCTTCCACCAATTTCTATTTCAGAACAAGCCTGATCCTACCTGAGATTTCCATGAAGTCATCCAGATTTGGCTGCAGCGGGGCCAGGTCTGGCTGGATCATGTCCGCATTGCCAATATAGGCTGTAAAAGGAAAGGAAGATCAAGGGAAAGGTCAGGGTGGGTTTGCTCAAACAATTCTTTTCTCTGTTTTCAGGGATTTGCACCCAGGCCAGGAGTGTTTCCCAGCTTCTTCCAAACCCACAAAACAAGAATTTCAAAATGCTCTGCTGGCAAATAAAAGGAGCATTGTCAAAGTGGAGGAATGGTGGCTGGTGGCTCTCATGACAGTGGGGCAGTGAACCTGTGCCAGATTTCCACTATTTTTAAATGAGCTGTCCATGGTGCTGAATGTATTTGGGGGCTGGAGTTCAGCAACTTGGAGAACTCCTATAAAGCCTGTTTAAAGTCCTGGAGTGGACTTCATGATCCCACTGACATGGAACCAGCAGCCATCACTGAAAGGAGGAGAATTTTAATGCTGTAGTCCCCCCCATCTCTGAAAAGGCAACTTTTCCAGGCTCTGGAGATTAATGCCTTTGCGCAGCACAGTGATATGACCCAAAAGGGTACCTTCATCGGGCAACAGTTGAGGCGGGCAGCCAGGCTGGGTCATGGTGAAGAGGGTGTCCGAGATGTCCGAGAGGAAACTGTCCAGATCAAAGAGCTGCCTTCTTTCTGCATCCTCCTCCTCCTCCTCCACCTTGTCTCTCAACAGCATTGGGACCACGTTGGAAAAGAGCTGGTCGCACCAGCTGTTGGTTGGTTTCCATGCCTCGTCACCCTGGTTGAGGGAAAGGTGTAATCTCATCAAGAAAGGAGTCATCATCAAGGAGGCCTGAAACCTAGTCTTTCAATCTTTTTATTAAGGCCATTCGGCCAGCACAGAGTTACAGTAAAACATCTTAGTTGTATACAATAAATTCTTACAGGAACATACTGGTAACTACAGAGAGATCCTAATTTGTACAGAGACAGAGGTAGGACAATATAATTATCTAAACACAATGATAGTAGAAAGTTCTAATACAGGGGTAGGCAACCTTTCCCCTTTAAAGACTGAGGGACTTCAGCTCCCAGAAGCCTCAACCATGTTGGCCTATAATAGTCCCATGTTGGCCAATAGCTCCTGGGATTCTGGGAGCTGAAGTCCCTCCTTGGCCCTTAAAGGGGAAAGGTTGCCTACCCCTGTTCTAATAACTCCAGTAAGATGAAGTAATATGACCTCATGTGTGACTCTGAACATGTAATACAACCCCTAGGACATTTTGGTTCAAAAGACTACAATCGTTTCTTTTAACTAAAAGTAAAAAGGGACTGAACAATATAGCTAATTAGTTACCATGCACTTCTCTGCGTTGTTTACAAAAACATTTTAAAATGCTTTTAACATACCATATATTTAACATTATGAAATATAAAAATATAAAAATATAATTATATAAAATTTATATAGGCTGTAAAACTGGAGGATTATTCTACCAACAACGTAGTGTAATAAAACAAAATTATATCTATGGAGTACATCTTGCCCTCCTTGCCTGCCACTCACCACTCTGGGGCTAGGTCCTTCCTCTTCTCGGCTGAACCTACGGAGCTGCAAGAGAAACAATAATAATATAATTATTATTATTATTTATATCTTACGACATTAAAATTTCCATACAGAACATAAAATCCCGAAGGCTACACACAACTGGCAGGGATCAAATCTGGATGGGCACTCTAGGGGGGGATGCCAAGCCATCCCCTTCCCCACCCCAGTTCCGTGGTACTATTTCCCATCATCCCCATGGCTGGGACACAAAATAAAGCCAAAGGTGGCAGGTCTTTTTATCTGAAATTTGCAACATGCTGAAGAGGCAACAAAGACTTGCCTCTTCAGCCAATGGAGAGGAAACCTTGGTTTTTGTGCATGATTCTTCCTCACATGAACATATCTGATGGTATCCTATCATCCTTTTTTTAATTTAAATGTTATTAGTTAAAAACAACTAAGCAAATCAGCAACAACAATATATCACCGAAACATAACTCAAACTTATTATAATCATATTTTAAATCAATATAATATTCTGAAATTCTAAATTTAAAAAAATAAAAAAAATTAACTTCCTTGACATACCATTTCTGCTAAACTGCCTGATTTAATCTCCCAGAATCCCAGACTCTTGGCCAACATGGCTGAGGCTTCTGGGAGCTGAAGTCCCTCGGCCCTTAAAGGGGAAAGGTTGCCTACCCCTGTTAAATTTAACCTCTTCGTCGCCATAGCGCTTGTATCGTTCTGAGAGCCAATGCCCAAATCGGTTCCCACCTGTATATCCTTCCCACACCGCTGTGTTTTTCTCCTGGGAGCAGGATAACAGGGCTACCCCATTAAACCAACCCTCCCACACAGAAGTGCCAAAGCCAAAAAGTGTGTTAGGTGCTGTACAAAAGGGGAGAAACTGCAAAGGAAAAAGGAAAACTGGTACAAAGACAACATCCGGCACTAGGTGGGGCTGCTGCCCATCATAAAATTTGGAGGTGGGTTTTGGATTCTTTTTCACACACCTCCTTTATTAGGGTATCTTGCACAGGGCTAGGGAAAGTGACATTTTAGGATTACAACTGCCATAGTCCCTTAGAGAACATGGTGAGGAGGAGTCTGGGAATTGTCATCCACAAAAGTAGCTTTCTCAAGGACCCAAAAATCCTGACATTCCCAGAGACAATTTATAGCCCTAAACTCATGACCATGGTTTCCCTCCTGCACCATTTGTGACTAGTACCCAGAGATAGACTGCCTTGGAACATAGAGGATCCATGAGCATGCAGACACATCAGGCCTGCTGAGTCCCACACAGACATAGAGAATTGGGACCTATCACTGGCAACCATTCCCAGGGAAACATTTGGCAAGTTCTCTTGTTTGGCCCCATATCTCAAGCATAAAGGAGTGGAAAGGAAACCTGACCCTCTTCTTGTAGTAGATCCGCCATTTGTGATACTCCTTCATCACCACCTCGATCCGTCGCTTCCAGTAGTTGCCCTCCAGCACAACAGCCTGACAAGGAAGACCACATCTTAACATCAGCATTATTAGAAGGTCAGTTAAATAAGGGACCAGCTAGTGAGTAAAAAAATGCCTGTGTTTTCTGAGTGTGGGTGTGTGTAAAGATAATTAAGATATTTAAGAGTTTCCTTGTCTCTCACCTCCCCCCCCCCGCCCAATCTCTTTGCTTTTGAAAGCCATGAGACCTTTGGTTAGCCAAGGGATCTTTGGTTGGCCAAGGGGCATTGGGTTGGCCAAGGGACCTTTGGTTGGCCAAGGGGCATTGGGTTGCCCAAAGGACATTTGGTTGGCCAAGGGATCTTTGGTTGGCCAAGGAACATTGGGTTGCCCAAAGGACATTTGGTTGGCCAAGGGGCATTGGGTTGGCCAAGGAACTTTTGGTTGGCCAAGAAACATTGGGTTGCCCAAAGGACATTTGTTTGGCCAAGGGATCTTTGGTTGGCCAAGGAATATTGGGTTGCCCAAAGGACATTTGGTTGGCCAAGGGTTCTTGAGTTGGCCAAGGAACATTGGGTTGGCCAAGGCCTTGAAACTCTCCACCCAATGCCAGAAAACAACCCAACATGGCAGAACCCAACTCATGAGCACACAACATCAGGTTTCCAGTTGCATGTGAAAAAAATGTTCAGAGCAACACTCACTTCAGGTTTCCGGTGGGCATCGGCCTCTGAGCCATCCAAGGGGGTGACAAATCCACACACAGGGCTCTTCCTGCGTTCCACATCTGTAGCAAAGAAGAACAATAATTAGGTTTCCCAATCCCTGTGGCCAGGCTGGTGGTAGGATGCTGGGAACTCCAGTACCAAAAAGAGGGACAACATTCTCCCCTTCCCTTGAAAAAAAAAATCTGGGATTAATTTTTGTGAAAGCCTCACTTTTGCCTCCTTGTGGAAACGCCACTCTCTTCCCCCCTACACACACAAAAAGCAATGTTGAAATCCAGATTGTGAAACCCACTTTCTGTATTGCAGAAAGTGAACTTTTGCAAAGTTGTTTTGTTTTTGAAAGAAACCAAGGATGGGGGGGGGGGGGAAGCACTCCAGTCTGCCAAGTTGCAATTCAAAGTCCAGAAGGCAAGTTAAGTCCTCATGGGATCAGGTTGCAATGAAAAATACACAAACACACTCACACACACACTTGTATTCCTGCCTTTGATCTCCATGACTTTAGGGGAAGAAGAGTTTTGGGGGGGATATCCAGCCCCACTGTACCCAATGCCCCAAGACTCACACTGGATGTACCAGGCTCTCCAGATAGCATTGTTCAAGCGGATCTTGTCCCGGCAAAGCAGACGGAGTCCCTTGAAATTCTTCCATTTGGGGGACACCAGTTTCCCACTGAAACGTCAAACCACAGGATATGAGTGAACACACAGGAGACAAGAGATAAGCAAACCAAGTTGCAACTGTTTTTTTCTTACCATGCTCTGGTGCTTTTCAATTCCTCCCAACTTTTTTTGGTGCCAGGCTACTGTGCTTTTCGATAACATCCAACATTGTGAAGTCGAAGGCTTTCACGGCCAGCATCCATAGGTTTTTGTGGGTTTTTCGAGCCATGAGGCCGTGTTCTAGAAGAATGTATTCCTGACGTTTCGCCTGCATCTGTGGATGGCATCTTCAGAGAATTAATGGGATCTTCTCTGAAGATGCCAGCCACAGATGCAGGCGAAACATCAGGAATACATTCTTCTAGAACATGGCCTCAGCCTGAAAAACCCACAAAAACATCCAACATTTTTTGTTGATGTTGGCAGGCTCCTGTGCTTTTAAATTCTACCCAACTTTTTGTTGTTGTTGTTGTTGTTGTTGGGCTCCTCTCAGTAACTTTTGCCATCTTGACCTCACTCTGATTTCTCACACACCTAGTTTGTTTCGGGAAATGTTGCAGGGAGGTTCCTTGGAGGTTTTTCCTTCTCCGAAGGAATTTAAACAGAGATTGGATGCCCATCTGTTAGGTATTCTTCGATGGTGTCCTCCTGCGTTGATTGTGTGCTTCTGCGTGGAAGAAAGGGGTTGGTTTGGATGGCCTTTTGGGGTATCTTCCAACTCTAGGATTCTATTCTATGAACCTAGGTGACAGATGTGAGGATTTGAATCCTGAACCCCCCCACAGGCAAGACTCCTTCCATGTTTATTTGGACGGGTTTTCATTTTCCTGACTTAAATAAAAGGAGTTCCCCAGCACATTTCGTTGTTTTGTTAAAACAAAACAAACAGTGGCATAAGCTAATGTTGACCTAAGAAACCAGAAAAACAGTACAGGCTGTTATGTTTTTTTTTCTCCTTCCATCCTCATTGCACCCAAATTCCCAGAGAGCATCAGAGGGCTGTTTGCTTTTCTGCCGCACACTATAGCCTAATCGCACATTTGTGAGCACATTTCCCTTAATCTGTGTGCAAAGCGTGAGAGAGACCCGCACCCAGAGCCGTTCCCCATCACCTTCCGGATGGGAAAACAAGCAAAGGCCAGCTGGGATGGAAAGATCCCAAAAAGACAGCGGCTGAGCAACTGCAGAAGTTCATGTGCGATGGAGGAAATCGCTTAATGTAATGGAGACCCTCTATGCTTAATTTTAATTTAAAGAGAGATTTGTGGAGCTCTAGCAGATAGACTGCCATTGAGCTAGGAAGCCGATCAAAATACCTTTAGTGAGATAATATATCGGAGGGTAGCTGTGTTAGCCATAGAGCAAGGTACAATAACATCTAATATCCACAAAACAGCACTCTCTTTACTGGGCCAACCAAGATGCAAAATATACACATTGCAAGCTTTCGAAGCTCCAATGGCTTCTTCATCAGGCAAAAGGTGTTTAAAATTATACAAGAAAGAAAAAGTGATGATATGAATCACAGGCCTGCATTTTGTCAAGATGTTGTGGTTTGATTTATGGCAACTCTAAGGCAACCCTATCCTGGGGTTTTCTTGGCAAGGTTTGTTCAGAGGGGGTTTGCCATTGCTGTCCTCTGAGTCTGAGAGAGTGTGACTTGCCCCAGGTCACCTAGTGGGTTTACATGGCCAAGCAGGGATTCGAATCTTGGTCTCCAGAGTCCTAGTCCAATGCTCAAATGCTGGATCAGGGCCAGGTTCTAAAGTCCCCGGTGCAAAAGTCAGTGTCACAGCCAGGAAGCATTTGTGATTATGGTTTTATTATCCACTACATTGCTATGTATATTATCATATTTATCTAGTCTATTTATCACATTTGTCTGTTCTATTCCCTCCAAGGAACCGCAGCAAGCAAAGTAATGGCTGGTTCACACCCATTTTGTCCTCAAAATGACAACCACGGCCCCTGCAAAGTAAGGAGGAAAATTTTCCACTTGGTAATTTATTCTCCCTCCACTACAACCTGGTCACCTGGCTCCAAAACCCTTTCTTAGGCAGCATCCGTACTGCAGAAATAATCCAGTTTGCCCCCACTTTAACTGCCAGGGCTCAATGCAATGGAATCCTAGGAATGGTAGTTTTGTGAGACATTTAGCCTTCTCTGTCAAAGAGCTCTGGTGCCACCATAAACTACAGTTCCCCAGGCTTCCATAGCATAAAGCCCTGGTAGTTAAAGTGGATTCAAACTGGATTATTTCTGTAGTGTGGATAGCAGCCTCAAAATGTTTTCAATAAATAAACTACCCCAAAGAGATCTTGTAAGGTGGATGTGAGATAAGTGGAGCATTTTCAAGATCCAGAAATCTGATGCATTTCTGCAAGTGAGGAGGAGGAGCTGAGTCTCGTTCCTCGGTGAAAGCAAAAGCAAAGCAAAAAGCAAAGCAGCTTCATATTGCACTATGGGATGTCTAAGCGGTTTACAACTATAACCT
>CM034711.1:13336840-13371732 GCA_020142125.1 Phrynosoma platyrhinos
GACAAGGCAGGAGGAAGGATGTTGCCTAAAGCCAAGGTGAGTAGATAAGCATAGGAATGAGTATTGGGATGTAATGTGGGGACCAAAAAGAAGATGAACTGGCCAAGAGAGTCCTCATTGAGCCTGGGTGGTTAGCAAGTGTGCTTATAATACACATTACAATACTAGCCAATGTTCCAGCCTCGTGTGGGCTCTCTTGGATAGTTCATCACATCCTCTTTTTGGTTCCTACACTACATCCCAAATACTCATTAATATTCTCACCCATTCACCTTGGCTTTAGGTAACACCCTTCCTCCTGCCTTGTCCTCCAACCACCAAAGTTCAAACTGAACTGGTCACCTCATCCCCACACCTACAAAATTTTGCTTTCAAATGGATATTCTCACACACAGCCAGCTTATATTGATCTGTCTCTGGATTTTGCAGTCCCTTAGTGAATATCTGTTGTCATTTTACTTGTAGCTTACAACAGAAAAGAAATGATCTCTTACCTCTAGGAGATGTCTGTCTGGAACTGCCTCTCCACCACAAAGAATTTAGAAAGGAGGGAAGGAATTCAGTGAATATTTCAATTTTTTCAAATGGATTTTTCAAAGTATAAGTACAGTACAACCCCCATATCTCTGGGTTCAGATTCTGTGGCTTCACTTACCCATGTCCAAAATAATATGTTCTCTCTAGGCATTTTCTTGGTCCTCCAGTATAATTCTGTGGTTTGCTTCTGGCAGAAGTTGACCATAGAGTTGCGCTGGAGGACTTAGGGAGGGCTAGAAATAGAATCTCTAGGTCTTTCAATGCACTTTTATGGTCAACCCTCTTTGGTAGTCATTTATTTCAATAGGGTTTGGTATTATCCACAGTTCCATGGTTAATTTAGGAACTTATTCCCAGTGGATAGGGGACTATACTATACCAAGAAAAAGAGAAAGAGAATATAAGAGGAAAGTACCTGGGTTCACATATGCTTTCACCTTGAAATCCTGCGATACAGGGTAACAGAATATATATTTTAATAAGTAATAAATTAATTTAAGATGATGATAGCCTGAATCCTATTTGTAACAGGATTTTGTAATTTGTAATCCAAACCGAACCCATTGAACCCATTGATGGATATTGAATCAACACTTACGTAAATACCATTGATTTTTTTTTTAATGGGTCTGCTGTAGTTGGGACTCAGAATAGGCTCATATGTCCAAACATTTTCTTAAAGTTTATGTCTGGAAAATATATTGGATGAATTAAGTTAAACTGAATGGATGGATGAATGGAATGAATCAGTGCATGACAATTACAAAAGGGTTGGCATGAACATTGGTTTCGATGTGGGTCATTCTCACAAGGAGACCTCACAAGTTGCACCTGTTGTGTAATGCTCTCAAATATAAAGTCCAGGAAACCCATCTTTGCTTTTCGTTCTCCAAATTCCACCTCAGGTGCTTTTAGATGTTAGAAATCCATGTCAGGTGGTGGCTACCATGTCAGTGGAAAAGTGAGGCCATTCCAGATTTGGGCTTTGAAGGAAAGCTGAATTAAAAACTGGGGGTTTTAATGGAGTCACCATCCCACTGACATGGGAGTCTTTAACCATCGCTGTTGAAAATGGTCTTGTTCACTCAGTTCCTTGTATTTTTCAGGCCAAAGACAGCGATGAAGATGATGAGGTTGCTGTGGGAGTGGATCGGGACCGTTTTATGGATGAGTTTTTCGAGCAGGTGAGGAGGAAAAAAAAGCCTTCCGGTATTGGGACATGTTGGAGATACATCCACTTTCATGACTAGCTTGGTCCATCCACTGACTTGCTTGATCCAGGTCATTTGAAGGGCTGTATTCTCCCATATGATCCTGCCCATGTTTTGAGATGTTCTGGGAAGGCTCTTCTCTGTATCCCAACATCTTCATGGATACTTCTGGTAGGGACACAGGAGAAAACAGGGCCTTCTCAGTGGTTGCTCCCATGTGCTGGAAATCTCTTCCTCGAAAAGCTAGACTGGCTCCCTCCTTGTTGACAGTTCACAGGCAGGTGAAGTCCTTTTTATTCTGGCAGGCATTTGACAATTGATATTTTTTTAGAGGGGACACAGGCCTCTTGCATAATGTGCTGGACTTTTATTTGCTGTTCTTGTCTGATCTATGTTTTTACCATAGTGATGAAGACATATTTGATGCTCTTTGAACCAGTAGTGGCTCATGGTTCCCATGTCAATGGGGTGGTGTCTCCATGCCAGGTTTTAGTCCAAGCTCTGAAGGGACTGTCCAAGGTGCTGAGCACTATTCCTCAATATGATCAGCTCCTTGGAGATCTTTAAAGCTATCAAAAATCTGGAGTGGATTCACTGCCCCACTGACAGAGGTTTCACCAAAAAAGTAACTCTATGTCAGTTCAGCACCTTGGACAGCTTTTACACAAACTAAATAAAGGCTGTCATGGATTTGCTGCCCCACTGAATTGAACTGTCATTAGAAACCAATATGTTTAAGCTGAAGCTGTCAAATTTTGGACATATTATAAAATAAGACTTGAGGCACTGGAAAAGCAGATGATGCTGGAAAAGATGGAGTCAGTAGGAAAAGAGGAGGACTGCTTACGAGTGTAGAAGCTCCATTGAGAAGCCACTATGCCTGTTCATAATGGGGTCTCTTGGAGGTCTCTCATTCTTAGGCTCATTGTAGGTCCAAACTGACTTGACAGCATGAAAAAACAACAATTTGACCACAATAAAAAATAATAGGCAGCGATCTGTCGTCTTGCTAGTCCTCGGCTGTGCTGTGGTGGGCAGCTTTGGTGAAGAAGACTTTTAGTCTCTCCTTTCTGTTCATTTCTGGCTTTCTATCTGCAGGTGGAAGAGATTCGGGGATTCATAGAGAAGATCGCTGAGAATGTGGAAGAGGTCAAGAGGAAGCACAGTGCCATCCTAGCCTCCCCAAACCCCGACGAGAGTGAGTAAGGCTGCCTCACCTCTCCTTTCTAACTGGGCTGGACAAGTCAATGTGACATTTTGTGCTAGGGGCTGGCAACCAAATATGTCCCCTTTCCTGCTGAGTGCCTGGTGGAATAGCAACTGCGTTCATTTTAATCAGGGGTGTGGAAATATTTAACACTCAGTGGCAGCAGTTCCACCACCCACACATGGAGATACCCTGCATGAGAGCTTACACAACCCCCCTGCAGAATAGCAACTGTGCAACGCATCTCAATGACTAGTTCCATTATGTGATGCACAATACACAGTGTATAACAGCAGTGCAAGGTGTAGGACACACAACTGCAATGCACAATGCATAATCCACAACCATAGTGTATAGTGTAGGATGCACATCTACAACACACAGTATAGGATGTGTGACCTCTCTGTACAATTTAAAATGCACAACTGTGATGCAAAGTATAGGCTGCACAACCACAATGCCCAATGCATAACTGATGTGCATAGTGTAGAATGTATGAGTACAAGCACAGTATAGGATGTGCAGCCTTTATGCACAATTCAAAATATATAGCCACAGTGCAAAGTATAGGATGCACAGCCACAATGCACAATGCCCAACTGCAGAATGTAATGCACAGTGCCCAACTTGCAAAGGCAAGGCACAAGTGAGCATGCTGCCTGCGCAACTCTGCTTCCACCACTGTCAGCAAAATATGTCCATTGTGCAATGGACTCTTTCGCCCCACATGCATTGCATGGCTTATGCATGCATATGTCCTTAATTGAATGGGCCTCTGGTTAACATCAGCCCCAGGCAGCATTGCTAGCGGTAAGGGATGGTGGGCTTTGTAGTCCAGAGCCTTGGAAGGCCACCCATTTTTCCTAGGTGGATGGGGAAGGACTTCTCCAACTTGGAGTTCCCTGCACAGAGGGGCAAAATGTGTGCGCTCATGCTCCTACATGGAAATGCTACATTTGCTTGCATGTTTCCTTAGAGATGGGGCAAGAGAAAGAAGAGGAATGTAGTGGGCCAGTTCTGTTTCTTAAATTTTGTGTCTGTGTTCCATTTTGTCCAAATTTTCCCTTTGGTTTCCTGTGTGGATCTCAGCAATATCACCTCCACTGTGATTGCCTTCTGCTTGTCTCCATTTCTGCTGTGATCAAGGCAACGCAGTGGTGACTGGTAGCTGCCATGTTAGTGAGGCAGTCAATCCGCTCCAGGTTTCCCTTAACAAGTCCTGGAGCACTTTACAAAATAGGTTCAGCACCCCAGATAGCTCCATTGAGGTCTGGTTTGAACCCAAGAGTGAATTCACTCCCCGCTGACATGGAAGCCCCCAGTAGCCACTGATACAATATTCCTTCCTACAGCTAACATGCAGGGAGGGACCCATGCTGTGCAAATGATCAGTTATCTCCCTCCCTTGATTTGTGCTGAGCACGAGAGCAAAATGCACTGTAATTATCTGTGCCTTAATTTAGAGCAAGGGGCACTCCTGCCTGTTTAGCAACCAGAAAGGCCTTCAGCAGGACAGGGAGGCAAGAGGCAGATACGTCACCCACTGCTTCTATGGGTTTGCCCCATTATTGGTGCCATGACATTGAAACCATTCTTAGTGGATAGACGGCGAGGATCTGCATTCTCACCGATTTCATTTGCCCATGGAGAAGAAATCTTTTCATAAATTTTCTCCCCACAGGGAGTATTAGTAGATTTTTAAATTTTATTTTCCTTCCTTCCTCCTCTTCTTCTTCCTCCTCTCCTCCTCTTCTTCTTGCTCTTCCTTCTCCTCTTCTTCATCCACCTCTTCTTCTTTCTTGTCTTCTTCATCTTCCTCCTCTTCTTCTTTCTCCTCCTCCTCATCCTCTTTTTCTTCCTTCTCCTTATTTTTTGCACACTGGGACTTTGGGTCTTTCTGCACCCAAATATTTGTTTGTTGCCATTCTTCCCACTGCAGGTCCTGAAACTTCCTTTAAAAACATGAAAAATCTGGTGGCCGTTTATGGTATTCTTGATGGGATGTCTTGATGTCATCCTACCTTGTCCAGGATGAGAAAAACTGGGAATGTTCTCTAGTGAGTGATGTGTTCCAGGTCAACAGTGTGGCCTCCTTGTTATTGTTGTTGTGTGCCATAAGTCATTTTTTACTTATGGCAACCCTAAGGGTTTTCTTGGCAAGTTTCTTCAGAAAGGGTTTGCCATGGCTATCCTCTGAGGCTGAGAGAGTGTGGCTTGCCCAAGATCACCAAGTGGGTCTTTATATATGAGTAGGGATTTGAACTCTGCTCTCCAGAGTCGTAGTTCAATGCTCGAACCACTGCAGCAGACAATTGACTAGGGAGAATCCATTCTGGCTCAGTTAGCTTTACTTTCCTCCTACTAGAGATGCCCACAGCCCTTCTGTAATTCTTGCATCAGTTTCTCCAAGGCAGCTGCTGTGCACCATCCCACACTCTCTGGCTCGTTGCCCTACCTCTTCCTACCATTTTTCATTCCCTCCACCTCCAGCCTGCTAAAGAGATTGCTCCTCCTAGCTATTTTCTTGCTGCCGTTTTGTCATCAGTGACACACAGCCCATTTTTCTGCCTGCTTGGCTAGACTCTTATTTTCCACCACTCTGAAGCTTTGAAGACCTGATTCCTCCATGCAGATGGGGAATTGGGTTGCTGACTCTCATCCCCTGCCTCCATACCTGGATGCTCCTGCCTTCTGTCTGTGGGGCTGTGAACCCACTCCAAGTTTCACGCTAAGCGTTAAAGGATCTCTCCAAGGTGCTGAACCATCTCCCCTGTTCAGATATTGCTATCCAAAATCTAATTTAGCCTTTTGCATTAAAGATAAACATAAATGCATACTTTTTTTATTGTTGTTGCACGCCTTCAAGTCATTTCCAATTTACAGTGACTTTATCATGGTTTTTTTTTTTTTTGGCAATTTCCTTCAGAGTCTTGCCATCTTCTGAGGCTGAGAGTGTGACAATGTATGACACACATACATGACAACAAAACCACAAACCCAACCAAGCAACAAAACCAAAAACAGACCATACCTACACTACTGGCTTCCCACCCCACTAATGGATCGTTATATTCTACTGTTGCTATACTTCCTTTATACAATATTGTATTTATGCTTGTCCCCTATTCACACTCTGTTTAATTTAGAAACCTAATTGATAATAATAATAACAATAATAGAACTTTGCAGATTTCCCATGAGACTGTCCTTGACAGAATTATACCAGGTTCCTTTCACAGACATCCATACATTCACCAACCGAGCAATTATTTTCCCCCAGAACAACTCCCATCAGATGAACTACCATGCTTCTATTACATGTCAGACTCATTTGCCATTATTTTAAACATGTCTGAATATACTTTTATAGATTCTATATGAGAGCCAGTTGGCATAATGGTTTGAGTATTGGACTATAACACTGGAGACCAGGGTTCGATTCCCAGCTTGGCCATGAAACCCACTGGGGGACCTTGGCCATCTCACACTCTCTCAGCCTCGGGGGGAAGGCAATGGCAAACCTCTTCTTAACAAATCTTGCCAAAAAAAAAACATGACTTTAGGGTTGCCATAAGTGGGGAATGACACGAAAGCACACAACAGCAAATGCATTACCAGTATGAAATAATAAAATAACAACAATATGAACAATATGAAATGACAACAGACTATTAATTACAGCAGGATCTGGCAGAATCCTGACCTTGGTTGGATGACAGATCACTAGGAGTTCTGAGATTTGTTATCTTTAAAAGTAGCTTGTCTAATAGCCAGTCATTGGAAGATGCCAGGTGGTTTACCTATAAAGCAACGTATCCCCAGTGGCAGCTGAAGGCTCCCATGCCAGTGGGGCAGTGAATCTATTCCTGGTTTTCACTACAATTTTATAATAGCTGTCCAAGGTGCTGAACCTGTTCAGATGGGACTCGTTGCTCTACTGCCATGCAAGCTGCCATAGCCCTCCCCAACTTGGGCAGTCTCAAACACTTTTCAGATGTTATCACTTGCTCAAAAGCCGCCTGGCTCTTTTGCAGCTACCGTATGTCATTAATGAATTTTAGGTTGTCCAGGAAAGGCAAGGAGTGATGGGAAGCCCTGATTTCCCAGACTGAATTTCATAGCTGCAGCAAACATTGAGAGAGAGAAAATTGCCCCCCGGAGATGCTTTTGTGTTTCCAAACCCAGAGACGAATTCTTATTATATAAGGGACAGACACGCTTTTAAAAATAAAACAGAAGCGAAGGTTTGGGAAAGGAAGGCTAGAAATGTTTTCAACCTGTATATAGAGCTTCATTTGGAGACATTTGGGGGTTCTGTCTTTGTGATGATTTTTACAAAAGGCCTGCATTATTATACAGCACCTTCTTCTGATCCAGAAAAATGGATGCTTCACAATAAGATAAGAGCAGAGTAAGCGAAATGCCGATGTGGTTTAGTGGTTAGAGCTGGGATTTTAAGCATCAACCAAAGTGGTACAGGTTTTTGAAAAAAACAAGACCATATATATATGTATATTTCGCCTTCTCTGTTAGAGAGCTCCAGTGCCACAACAAAGTACAAATCCTGGGATTTCACAGGATGAAGCCATGACAGTTAAAGCATGTCAAACTGCATTATTTCTGCAGTGCAGATTAGACCCAATGGATCAGAAATATCACTATATCTATCTATCTATCTATCTATCTATCTATCTATCTATCTATCTATCTCTATTTATGTGTGTGTGTGTTCATTATATATTCATGCACTTTTTTCAGTAGTGATGTGAGTGTTCCTTTCTGGTTGCTAAGAGGGCTCTGCACACCCTTGATAGCCATATAAATAATCCATATTTATATGGATATCTGTATATCACCTCGACAGCAGTTCACCGCATGTTATTGCCCCCTTTGGAGTCTGGATGGTAAGAGTCAAAATGTGCAATTGTATGTGGG
Source organism: Phrynosoma platyrhinos (assembly GCA_020142125.1). Classification (NCBI taxonomy): domain Eukaryota; kingdom Metazoa; phylum Chordata; class Lepidosauria; order Squamata; family Phrynosomatidae; genus Phrynosoma; species Phrynosoma platyrhinos. The sequence goes on from CM034711.1 coordinate 13,344,731, forward strand.
AGCACAGTCCTCCAAACTGGGCATGCTTTGGGCACACCTGTGGGGCCACCCAGAGTCCTCTGTTGCTCTGCCACGTTTGCTTGGCTACCTTGGGAACATTTGGCATTCCAGGTGATGGCAATTATCCCTGCCCTGGGGTTGGGTTTGCAGAGCGGGTAGGAAACACAGCTGCACACCTGGCTACCTCCGGTGCCAGGTGGCATTGAGAAGCCTGGATGGGAAGGATCGATGGGAAGCGGCAGGAAAGGACAAAAGGCTCCGTGACTGCAACCTTTTTTGTGGGCGGCTTCTTCTTCAGCATTAGAAATGTCACAGAGTTCACAACGATGACATTTCTTTTAAAAATGGGAAAGAGTAGAGAAAGGACAGAGAAGTGGAAAAGTACACCAGACAACTGCATCGTGGTTAAAGGCTGACTTTCGGCAGAAGGCAGCGCATTTCCAAAACTTAGACTGGGATCCAGAGAAAAAGCACCCAAAACAATTGCATTGTGGCTGAAGTCCAATTTTGGCAGAAGGCAGTGCACTTCCAAAACCTAGGATGGAATCAGTCTTATATCTCTGTAAGTTGATTTCTGTGTATGAGATATAGAATTGAGCACTTTCACAGTGTCCATATTCAGTAAGAGATTGCCATGATGTTACATTATGGGTCTATTGCCATAATGATAGCCAGTGGCACAGAGCCAGCTTGGCGTTATGGTTTTAGCATTGGACTGGGACTCTGGAGACCAGGTTTCCATTTGCACAATACACAATGCACAACCACAATGCAATGTACAGAATGCACAGCTTCGGTATACAGCCACAATGCAAAGAACAGGAGGCACAACCAAAATGCAAAGTATAGGAAGCACAAGTACAATGCAATGTATAAGATGCACAACCACAGTGCACAACTTGCAAAGACAAGGGGCAGAGGAAAATGATGTCTGTGCAACTCCACTTCTGCTATTATCACCAAAATAAATCAGTTGTGCATTGGTGGCTTTGTGTGTGTACTTCCCTAAGGGAATTCCATTCCAGTTGTATTGTAATTCTTCCCATAAAACCTTTTCAGTATGCACTGCTTTACAAGAGCTCACCTGTTGATTTCCTGTGTGAATGACACACAGCCCAGCCATATGTGCACCTCGTATGCATCTGCATGATCTTAACATGTAATATATGTGCTTTTAGGCTTTTTAATCATTTCTTAAATTGTTGTCTTAAAGGTAGTCTTTGAATGGGGCTGATTGTTTACTGCTTTAACTAAACTTTTGTATTACATATCGTTTTAGTCAATTTGTTTTACGTTTATGTTGCAAGCCACTTTGAGTCTTGTTTTGAGACAAAGGCAAGTCATTAATTAATTTTCTTGCATCACATGAACAACCCCATCTCTGCAGCCTTGCACTGAATACAGATGTTCCAGATCAACCTGAAATGTCCCAGGGCTTCTGTAAGGGATTTTTCAGAGCATGGGAGAGACACCAACAGGATTCTGTTCCCTGTATCCTGATCTTCTTCAGAAGATGCCAGGGAAGGGGGGAGATTTCCTGCCCAGGATGCCACTTTTGACCTTTCTCCTGCTGGTCTCCTTTTCAGAAACCAAAGAAGAACTGGAAGACCTGATGTCGGACATCAAAAAGACAGCCAACAAAGTCCGCTCCAAGCTAAAGAGTGAGTATCTGCCACCTGGCGGTGGGCTAAGAAGTAAGTTACTTGGAAGGTTTGGTAGGATGGCACTGGGTCAGCAGATTCAGTTTGGCTTCTCCCCAACTTTGGGCAAAATGTAGCAAAGCAAAACAGAGTAAATAATGGCCTAACACTGGGTCATCTCTTTCTAAAAGCCTGATGAAATTTGATTGTACAGTACAATGCCCGTATCTGCAGGAGATATTCCCAGACTGTGGAAACACAAAACTGTGGATAATAGTGAGCCCCAATGAAATGAATGACTTCTGGTGGAAGGTCACCATAGGGGTGCACTGGGGGACTTAGAGATTCCTAGCGATAACACCACTCTAGGCATTTCTAGGTCCTCCAGCATGACTCTATAGTCAACTTCCTCCAAATGCATGCCATGGAATCTGTTGGGGGACCTGTAAAATGCCTAGAGTGAACATATTTTTCCAGATGTGGGTAAGTGAAAGCATGGGTCCCAGTCCCACAAATACATATTGTATTATCTGCGAATGCAACATTGCATGTTAGTTTGTGTATTTGGAGGACTGGGAGTCTACATTTAACACAGAGTTGTGTGGATTCTACCATTCTTGCATCACTGATGACCCAGAATTTACTTTTTCTGCATCGCACTTCCTTGTTTGCCTGGTGGTGTAACATTTTTGGACTCGTAGAGCTCTCTGGCTCCAGTGTTAGGGTGGCAGTGTATCCACTCTGGGTTTTAGTCCGAACTGTAAAGGTGGTGCTGAATCCTATCCCCTAAGTAGTTCTCAGTTCCTTGGATAACAGCTTTAAAGTTTGGATTAAAACTCAGGACATATTTACTGTATTCTTCTCACCTACCACTCACCTGTGTTAAGGCTACACCTTGATGGCTACAAGATGTGCCAGGAAGCATCTGATCTGGGGAAAATCTCTGAATCCAAGCGGCTGCGATGGCAGAACTCCATCCCTTTCCCTGAGCAGCAATGCAAAGGAAGGCATGATGCTAATGACATGCAAATGAGGTTGGGGTCACTGAGAGTTCATCTTTGTGTTGGCCCAAATTTGTGGATGCCTTAAAATTTAACAAAACCCTCGCAGAGAGGCAAGCAAACAGCTCTGTAGGCAATCATGTGGGACTGTGTATTTGAACACATTGGCATTTTTTTCTCCAAAAAAGAAAAAAAAATCTCACTTTTAATAAATGGGCTGTTTGTAGTTGGACTCCTATGTTCTATGGATCTATTTTTAGGCTGTCCTGAAATGGATATCTGGCACTGAAGATATGGGGGCTGAGGAGGGAAAGAAAGAGGCCCATCTGTTCCTCACAGCCACCCACAACACATGCCCGCTTACCTCTAAAAACCTTTCCAAATAGGCTCTGCTTTTCTGTTTCTTCTCAGGTATCGAACAGAGTATTGAACAGGAGGAAGGGCTGAACAGATCCTCTGCGGACTTGCGAATAAGGAAAACACAGGTGAGGAGCAGATCTCTCCTAGTCTCCCATTCCCCATCACTATCAAACATGCCCAGTGTGCATCAGAAGTGCCCAATGCCATCAAATGTGCCAGTGCACATCAGAAATGCCCAATGCACGTCACAGGTTCCCAACACTCATCAAACTAATAATAATAATAATATAATAATAATAAAAAAATATATTTATATCCCGCCTTTAGCCAAAGCTATCAAGGTGGCTTACAATCTAAAACAGGTCCCATGTGCATCAGAAGTGCCCAGTGCATATCAGACATGCCCAATACAGTGGGCCCTTAGTATCTGCTGGGGTTTGGCTCCAGAACCCCCTATGGATATCAAAATCCATGGCTTTTTAAGTGCTATTAAAGGTAACGGATAGCAAAATGTTGTTCGTTATATAAAATGTCAAAATCAAAGTCTGCTTTTTGGAATTTATGTATTTTTTAAAATATATATTTTCAAGCTGTGGGTGCTTGAATCCATGGATAAATAATCCGTGGGTACAGAGGGCCGACCGTACATATCAGAAGCAGCCAATGTGTATCAGAAGCTGCTGAACTATCTCCCCCAAATAGATTCAGCACCATAGATCGCTCCTTGAAACCCTAAATTAAAACTTGAAGTGGAATCACCTCCCCACTGACATGGGAGCCACCATCCACCACGACAAAGGGTGCCAAAGGGCAGCCAAATAACTTTGTCTTCACAACAAACAAAACTGGATCCAAGTCCCTCAATCGGAAGCCAAGGATTAGTTTTAGAAAGAAACAGCACTCTCTCTCCCTCTCCCTCTCCGAAACACAGAGCAGATGGATGATGCACACAGAGAAAAGCAACTGGGGAAATTATAGACACACAACAGCCCGTTCCCTAATCAAGTGCGAAGAGCTGAAATGCATGTGCCAAATACAGGAGGGAGGGAGAGAAGGAAGGAAGGAAGGAGAGCGAAGGGTTGTGCTTTCGGGATTCAGAGCCTAAGAAATAGCTTTTATGCAAAGGAATCTTGCAGCACCTCTGAGACTGACTGAAAGAGGGAAGTTGGTAGCTTGAACTTTTGTAGACTTGAGCATATTTCTTCAGATGCATGCAAAAGAGTGGAAACTGCAGGGAGAGACCTATATAGGCAGAGAAGAGCCATAAGAATACAAAACTTTGTGGGTGCGGAGATGAAGTGACAAGTTCATGGTCCTTGGGGGACAAGGCAGGAGGAAGGATATTGCCTAAATCCAAGGGGAGTGGATGACGGTAGGAATGAGTATTGGAATGTAACATGGGAGCCAAAAAGAAGATGTGATGAAGTGACCAAGAGAGCTCCCATGAGGTTGGGGGGTTAGCTAGCATTATAATGTGTGCAGCGTGCCAGGAAACCATTGTCTCTCTTCAACCCACTATTGAGGGACTGCGGTTTGTGCACATACAGTCAGCCGTCCACATTTGCGGCTTTGACTTTTGTGGATTTGATTATTTGCCGATTTGATTAATATGTTCTCTCTAGCAATCTCTAGGTCCTCCAATGCAACTCTGCTGGAAATTGACCATGGAGTTGCATTGGAGTACTTAGAAGGTACGAGAGAAAACACTTCTCCAGGCATTTGTAGGTCCTCCAGTGTGATTCTGTGGTCAGCATCTGGTAGATGTTGACCACAGAGTTGCTCTAGAGGACCTAGAGATTCCTACAGAGGTGTTCTCTTAGGTAAAAACATAGTGGTTTTTTGTGAAGTCGTAGGCTTTCATGGCCGGCATCCATAGTTTTTTGTGGGTTTTTTGGGATGTGTGGCCATGTTCTAGAAGAGCTCTTCTAGAACATGGCCACACAGCCCGAAAAACCCACAAAAAACTATAGTGGTTTTTTATTTGTGGTTTTTCCACTTTCCCAGGAAGATTGAAGAATGCCAAGGAAGACTGAAGGGTTGGGGTTTTTTTTGTGTATTCCCATTTCAAAACTGTTTTTCGTGTATTCCCATTCCTAATGTCTGATGGCTTGATCAGAGTAAATTTAGGTTGAGGACCAAGCGAGAAACTAGTTAAGGTAATCCCACACGTTTTAAATTTGGTTGTCCTGTTATGGCTGAAGGGAGGGCTAGTAGAATGATCCAAAATTCGGCCAATTGGTGTTTCATTCCCTTTTTTCCTCTCCAGCATTCAACCTTATCTCGGAAATTTGTGGAGGTCATGTCAGAGTACAATGCAACCCAGTCCGATTATCGGGAACGCTGCAAGGGACGCATCCAGAGGCAACTAGAGATAAGTGAGTGTGCTTCCATGTGCCTTTTCTCTGAAGCTGCTGCCTTCTTGGACACTGTCTGTTTCACAATATTAATTTGTCATGGTTTTTAAATTGAAGTTCCAGGGAGAGGTTAGAGCTCAGTTGAGATTTTCTGGAGCTCCTGGGACTTTAATTAAAATTTTCTAGTTCAGCACAGGAGGATGGATTTGTTGTGGCTTAGTTCCTGTTTCCTTCTGGCTTAAGGCTGTAATGGAAGTTTCTTTCCCATTATTTCTTCAGTTTTATAGTGTTGCTATGAAAAGAGAGATAAGAAATTGTGAAAGGAACACCTATTATTAGACACATTCTCAGCTCACCAAGAGATAAAACAAAAGCTGGGTGCATCTACACTGCAGAAATAATGCAGCTTGGCACCATTTTAGCTGCTTTGGTTCCATCCCACAGAATCTTGGGGTTTGTAAACTGCATCCACACAGCAGAAATAATCCATATTGATACCACGTTAACAGTGCTATGGCATTCTGGGAGCTATAGTTTGTTGTGGCACATTAAATCTCTGACAGAGAAGGCTAAATATCTCACAAAAACTACAGTTCCCAGAAATTGCATAGCATTGAGCCATGGCAGCTAACGTAGTGTCAAACTGGATTATTTATACAGTGTGGATGCAGCCGTAATTTGGTGAACCAGTGAAGGCTAAAGACCTGTAAAACTACAAATCTCAGGATTCCCTAGCATGGAGCTACATCACTTAAAGAGGTGTCAGACTGCATTATTTCTACAGTCTAGATGCACTTGCAGACAGATTAAGGGGTGATTCACAATCATCCATTACCTTCCCTCCCCCAAAAAGGATAATGAACAGGAAGCAATAACGTGGATATTACTCGTAAGGGGGGGGGGGAAATATGTCACAGGAGACCCATAGCTTGGAAAAGTTACTTCTGTGTGGTGGGTGGGTGGGAGTGTGAATAGCAAGCAGAACAGGTAAGGGGGTGGTGAGGATAGGAGAGATGAAAATAGAAGGAATGTGTGGGAGTCTGAAGAAGATCCAGAAGGAAAGACGGAAGAGAACAGGAGGAAGGGCGGGTGGACAAATGGATAAGAGAGCGCACCCCAGTCGGATGGGACGAGGAAGCAGGACAGATAGCTGGGGTTGGAATCGGGATGTAATTTTTCATTTATTTTCTTCTTGAACAAAGCAGTGAATAGCTTTAGCAATTTTCCTCTGGCTGTGAGAAAGCCTTTGAAAAACCACACTGAATTTACAAATTCAGGGCGTATTCTGCACAGAATTTACCTCTGGTTGTTTGCAGAAAAAACAGCATTTTCTCTGCAGAGAATGTCATTTCTTACTCAACCCATATTTCTCAGAGTAAGTCCCCGATTGAGAGCCAGCATCTTTCTTTACTCTGGTGCCTCTGTCCATGCCAGGGGATGCTGACATGGGACAAACTTCACAGCACCAAAAGTGATCCCACCTTTTCCTGGAAGGATTTACCTGGTCAATAATCCCCAATTCCTTCTGCCTGAAACCTGACCCAGAAATCTCCCACATCTGCCCCAAGCAGGTTGTAATGTGCAGATCTGGGTAGATGTCTCTGGCTACAGTTCCTGCCCAGAAGAGCCCCATGTCATAGTTTGAACTGTTGTTGATAAGTAAACTGGGGATAATAGCAATAGAGGCTGTCTGGTGGGGCAGTGGATCCATTCCAGGTTTTGGCTAGCTTCAGAGACCCAAGTGCTGAGCCTATTTGGTCTGGAGAATTCCTTTGCAACCTGGAGTAAAACCTAGATTCATTGTTCCACTGGCATGGGATCCACCACCTGCTTCTGAGAAGGAGATGTGTACGTCTGAGCCAAAGGCTTTGAAAACCAGCAGAAAAGGATTGAGATAATGAAGGAAGTGAGATGCAGAGTGGTCTTCAAAATGTAGGATATCTCAATGTTCTCGCTTTGCTAACCATTGGCTTCTTGGTGTTCTTTACAGCCGGCAGGACCACTACCAGCGAGGAACTGGAGGATATGTTGGAGAGTGGCAACCCAGCCATTTTCTCCTCTGGGGTAACACTTTTCTCCTTTCTTTGTGTGATTTTGCTGGTGGAAACCCCCAAAGGAGAGGCTCTTGGTGGCCAAATGAGGGGGGGGCATGTTTCCTTCCCCACATCGCCATTGGCATGCATGTCTGCATTAGGGTTGCCACACGCTTTGTATCCTTTTCCAGATCATCATGGACTCCAGCATCACAAAGCAGGCGCTGAACGAGATTGAGACGCGGCACAGCGAGATCATCAAGCTGGAGAACAGCATCCGGGAGCTCCACGACATGTTCATGGACATGGCCATGCTGGTGGAGAGCCAGGTGAGAGCTGCCAGGGCCGGAGGGGAGAAGAGAATAGACAAACAGCCTCCGTCCCTCACATGCATAGGTTGAGAGGTACAAGAAAGCAAGGGAAGGACATATGGCTTCCAAGAACTGGATGGTCTTAGTCGTTGGGCAAAATTTGGGTCTCCAGCTGTGGTTAGACTGCAGCTCCCAGCATACATTGGCCTTCACTGTTCTCCATTTTTAGTCAAGGCTGAATCTGCGCTGTGGAAATAATCCAGTTTGACACTGCCATCGCTCCATGCTATGGAATCCTGGGATTTGTAGTCCCAGAGCTCTCTGACAGAGAAGGCTAAATGTCTTACAAGACTACAGATCCCAGAATTCCATAAGATGGAACCATGGCATTTAAAGTGGTGTCAAACTGCATTATTTCTGCATTGCAGAGGCAGTTTGCATATGTTCTTTTGTCTGCATTTGTTATTGATTTTGGTAAGTCAATGCGAGTCCCAGGTTTTATGACTACTGGCCGGCATTCCACTTGGAACTTGCATCTTCATCAGTGGCCTTACCTGTATACAAAATTGAACTGAGGGATTTTGCAACATCACAGTTCACTTAAAGGCTACCATGATGTTGCAGTCTATGGGTATGCATTGCACAGTGGTAGCCAGTAAGTGCTTGATTCACCATGGCCTGATGCACCAGGGGCACCAAGGCACATCAGAGTATTCCCCATGGTACATCCAGGTACCAGCTAGGAAGTGCTGGAGCACAACAGAAGTCCCCCATTTGCATTAAAACACTAGAGCCTTGCCTGTTGCCACCAGTGGTCAGGAAAGTGATGACACCATTCCTGGTTTTGGCTAGCTTCATAGTGCTGAACCTATTTAAGGATAGAGTTCAAAGACACAGCTGTAGTCTGGAAGATCAGTCTGCAAAAGGATCTTGCAGCGCTTTTGAGACTAACTGGAAAATAAAAGTTGGTAGCATGCTTCAAGTAGGCTCAAGTCTACAAAAGCTCACATTACCTTTCAGTTATTTACCTTTCTATCTTTCAGTTAGTCTCAAAGGTGCTGCAAGATCCCTACACTCCTAGAATTGTATTGGCCTTTTGGCCACCACCTCATAAGAAGGCTGGACACTTCTTCATTCACTGCCCAACTCCCAAAGCCTTGGAAATCCCTATGTTAGTGGTGCTGCTCAGCTTTGAGGACGAGTTTTGTGCAGGTCACATCAGGAAATTTAGCTGCAAGAGCAAACTTCCATCATCATCATAGCTCCATCTCCTGGTGCAGGAGCTCATCCAGAATCAAATGGGCAGAGACCAGTTACCTTAAATAGAAATGCCCCTTGTATAGGCAGATATTTGAGCTGGCCTTTATTCTCTGACCCTTCCTCTTTCTGTCCCCCATGCGTACTTGGAGAAGGGTGTTCGGGCACCATCAGGTAATGCCTTCCCCCATCTTCCCATACTGGGACAACTGCATGTTTTGTGTTGCATGGCTGTCTGTGATTCTGCATGGCCCTGTAGTGAGCATTGCCTCTGCCATCAGGCAGATGAGCGTCACTATCCTTGTCATCATCATGGCCAAATGTTAATACTTCTCCAATGCCATAGAAACAGCTGATTTGTATGTCACAGGCCCCTCTAGATAGTTTGGTAATGCAAGTCTAAGAACCAGGAACAATGTGTGGCTTCCATGTCAGCAAAGCAGGGAATCCATCATAGGCTGTCCACGGTACTGAGCCTATTTGGGCAAAAGGTTCAGCATCATAGAGAGCGTTGTTGTTGTCGTTGTCATCATCATCATTCCACTTTTTCCTCAAAACTGGGACACAAGGCGGCTTGCAATGTAAAAGAATACAGCTAAAAACATACACAAGTGAGCACTGAAACAGAATTAAAGTATTACAGTATGAAAACTTGTCACTCGTCAGAAGAATAAAATGCAATCAAAAACATACACAAGTGCTTAAAAATAGTACATCTGGAAACAATTAAAGATACTAAAACACATTGAAATAATAGAAATAAAACTATATACAGGTCCTTAAAAGCTAGTTTGAAACCTGGTGTGGATTCACCGCTCCACTGACATGGGAACCACAACTAGTGCAGAGGTTTGCCTTCCTTACCCCCTCAAGAAGAAGAATTTTCTCCTACAATTGTGCCTCTTTATTATGCAAAAATGGCAGCCTTTGTGAAGTCAGGGTTTACCCTTAATCTTAAACTGTGCCCCTAGTCCTCAGGATTTTCAACCCTTCCCTGTTCAATTAGAAATTGTGCAGAGTAGAAAATAGAAAGTTTCTCACCCGGCTCTTCTTTGTCTCTCTTTTGCAACAGGTCTAGCTGTAAAATGGGATCCCAGATGACTCTGTTCTCCACAAGCAAATGGGTAACAGGCACCAGGACCTTTTCTGGAGATTTATTTTTTAAAAAGGAGATCTGTGCATCCCTCTTCCCTCCAGGGTGAGATGATCGACCGGATTGAATACAACGTGGAGCATGCCGTCGATTATGTGGAAAGAGCTGTATCAGATACGAAAAAGGCTGTAAAGTACCAGAGCAAAGCCAGACGGGTGAGCTATGCGTGTGTGTGCGTTATAATACATGTTGGGGCTTAAACATCTCCTCTTTTCCCATCCCTTAGTGTTGGCTGGTGCAAGGAGAGCAGTAAATCCAGTCCAGGTTTGGCTAGCTTTAAGGGAGCTTTCCAGGGTCCCAAATCAATCAATCAACCAATCAATCAATCAGATTTCCAATCAATCCAAGCCTTTCCTGTGACAAGCTTGCTCCATCCTAAATAGGACATCCCTTCAAATATTTATACATGGATATCGTGTCACCCCTTAACCTTCTCTTCTCCAGGTTGCTTGTCTCTACCCTCATAGTCTGGCATTCTGCTAGTGACATATGCCTCCATAGGTTGCCCACCCTCACCTCTCCTCCTTCTCTTTGCAGAAGAAGATCATGATCATCATCTGCTGCGTGGTGCTGGGCGTTGTCATCGCCTCCACTGTTGGGGGAATTTTTGGCTAGGTGGCCACAGCCAGGACTGTAATCTTTTATGACACCAAGGCGGAAGAGAGGTGCACCCCGGAGCGACTGGGACCCATTGCCCAGCCTCTGCCCTGGAGCTGCTGGGGAAAGCGACACAAATTGGGCAGCCCAGCACTTCTGTCTCTAATGCATGATCTTTCGTGTTAATGCTGCGTGTCAAGTACGGGGGGAAGCATTAAGGGGGGAGGTGGGCTGCATGTGAGACGGCACAGGGGGCTGGTGTAGGGGACCAGAGTCCCTCTTTGCAGCCTTTCACTGTCTTTGGACCCCTCTTCTGATCCCAGTGTTCAGCTCTTTTTCCTTCCCAGTTTCCACTGCCCCATTTCAGTTCAGCCCAGCAGCCCCATTCACAATGCACAATTATTTTATTTAATTTATACTCCCTTCCTACCAGCACAGGATTCAAGGCAGCTTATGACCCTTTGAAAACACAGTTCAACTCAAAAGAACAACAACTAGCCAGTGTGAGTCATTTGAGTCTTGGACAACGATTCTGGAGACCAGGATTCGATTCCCAGCGCAGCCATGAAACCCACTGGGTGACCATGGGCAAGTCACACACTCTCAGCCTCAGGGGAAGGCAATGGCAAAACTCCTTTGAACAAATCTTGCCAAGCAAACCCCATGATAGGTTCGCCTTAGGGTCACTATGAGTTGGAAACGACTTGAAGGCACACAACGCACACAAGTCCAGTTTACAATCTCATAACTACTGAACAGAACGCCAACCAATGTTTCCCATGTGTGTGGGGTTTTCTTGTGCAAAATCACTGGGTCTGTGTGTGTGTACTTGAACAAAAAGAAAACAAAACCCTAGCCATTTTGGGCATGCAGAAAGTGATTTTGGGGTTCCAAAATGTGTGTTGTGCACACACACACACAAAAAAAACCCCTATGATTTTCATGCCAAAAATAATCACAAAAATATTTCTGTACAGAAGCATTTCTTAAAACACTTCGGGATATGGCAATACCAGGTTAAGACATGTGCAGGAGTGTTTTGCTTTCACCTGCAGCAGAGGGACAACAACAGAAAATGTTGATCCTTGCATGCGAGAACAGAATTGCCAAATATTTATAGATTCATAGAATCATAAAGTTGGAAGAGACCACAAAGGCCATCCAGTCCAACCCCCTGCCAAATCTAGTAGTGGTGGAGCTGCAGCATATAAAATACCTTCCCTTATACAAGGGCAATGTGTCCTTCAGGCTTCCAGGAGCTGAATAGTTAATGTGAAGTGCATGCCTAACATGTCTCTTAAATGAACGATAGAGGGTCTTCTGTCCGCTCCCAACCCATCATAGGGCTTGTCTACATGATCAAAATACTCATTGGATTCTAATAGCTTGTGATCCGGCTATGCACCGTTTGAAGGAATTTGGGCTTGGGGTGTGTGTGCATGCAAAAAACTCCAAAAAATCTGCTGGAAAAGTATTTGCAGTTTTTATCGGAATATCTGCAAGTATCTGCAAGGATACACATTCGCATTATCAAACTTGCATAGCCATTAATCCCTTTTGCATGGATTTGCATTTTTGGCGAATACAGTGGGCTCTCAGTATTCACTGGGGTTTGGTTCCCAGACCCCCCTCTCATGGATAACAAAATCCATGGATGCTCAAGTCCTATTGAATACAAAGGCCTAATAAAAATGATGTCCCTTATATAAAATGGCAAAATCAAGGTTTGCTTTTTTTGGTATATATTTTTTGAGTATTTTCAAGCTTGAATCTGCAGATACAGAGGGCCGACTGTAGATGCAAATTTGTGCTGGAAAGTGAAGACCCTTAAACCTCAATGTGAATGTGCAAAAATCCACAGCAATTTGCAGAGTAAACTTAGGCATAAACTACCGCTCAGAGTCCAGAAACCACCTCTTGTCCACAAAGTGACTCAGACTTTACATTTAGCCTTTTCATGTCCAGTTCTACTCTTTTCTTGTGCAGTTGTGCGGTTCCACTCTCCTTGGGAGCTGCTGGGCGCATGAGCTTTGTCTTCCCTCTGGGACCTTAATATTTTAGGAAACCACCAGCATATGGGGTGAGCGACCCCTCATGACTGGCACCCTGCCCACACACCCTTGGGGTCTTCTGCCTCCATCTGCTCACACCTGCCTTTGTTGCATGTCCAAACTGAGCCGTCGGTGGTGTGTCTGTGTCGTCGGGAAGCTGTCTCACTCTCCAAATCAGGTCAGCCACAATGCATCTTGCTGTCTTTTTATTTCTTTGGGAAGGGAACTCTGGTGGGGCCACCACTGTCACGACCCCGTACTAGTGCCACAGTTCGCATCCTTGCCTGGGATAAAAAGGAGGGCATTTACAACAAAACATTCAATGTGTCTTTTTGGAGGCCTTCTCCAGAGCTGTAACATTGCTGTAAAAGTGTAACCCAAGTGTCCTTGTCTTTCTCGCTCTCTCTTGTAGCCCTTAAAGCCTGCCTTGCTTTCAGTCCTGGTGGATTTTGAAATGTCTGTCTGTTGCCTTTTTTCCCTTTCACTCACTCAGTCCTCTCTCCCAAATTTCTAGGGAGTGGGGACAAAACAAAACAGCTTCCTTTTCTGGATGGAATTTTATGTAGAATAAAAAAGTATTTATATCCATGAAGCATCTTCTGATTCTTCCATGGGCTGCACCAGCGGGGGGGGGGGGGGGGGGGGGGGGGGGAAGGAATGGTTGCTGGGACCTTTTGAACACATCACAATCTCTCAGCCTCAGAGGAAGATGATGGCAAACCTCCTCTGAAGAAATCTGGCCAAAAAAAACTGAGTGAGGATGGTGTAGTGGTTTAAGTGTTGAACTAGGAGTCTGAAGGAGCAGGGTTCGAATCCTCACTCAGCCATGGAAACCCACTGGGTGACTGTGGGTAAGTCACACTCTTTCACCCTCAGAGGAAGGTAATAGCAAACCCTGTCTGAAGAAATCTTACCAAGAAAACTGTATGATTGGCTTGTCACAAGTCAGAGTCAACTTGACCACAGCTGGCACATGGCAACAATTCAACATTAATTTTTCATTCAATAGAATTCATTAAAATTCCCAATTCATTTGTAGTAACACCTCCAAGTCGCACTCTTTCAGCCTGAGAAGGAGGAAAAGGCAAACCTGCTCAGAACAAATCTTGCTGAGAGCACCCTGTGGTCGGTTTGTCTTAGGGTTGTCCTAAGTAAGAAATGATCTGAAGGAACACAGCGCACAAACACATACTGTAGTAAATAAAGAAGGCTCTACATTCCCCACCTGAAGTCTTTCCTACAACGGCCTGAACAAAGTAGCAACAGTGCGGCATTCATGTCCAAAACCTCATTTAATAGGTAACCTGGCTTTCCAAGAGAAAGACTTGAATCCCACTAGACACACAACCTGCTAGGGCAGGTACCACTTTCTCTTCAAATCTGAGCCAAAGGAGCCAAGAGAGACTAGGCCGGCAGCTGCGCAATGGAAAAGGAGTTCCTCCTTGCTCCAGATCCTGGGTTGTTCTCATCCACTGTCCAAAGGGATGGTGGGACTGGCCCAAATGGCTTCCTAGACTGCAAAGAGTTCCATCAGCGGCACCAGGGATGAGGAGGAGGGGCTCAGAAATGAGGCCTTCGTTTCCGGGCTGTGTATTTTGTGTCTGCCCGCACCTCCCTGTAGTCAAAGGAAAGAAAGAAAGGAAGCCAGGGATGAAGAGAAAGCAGAAATGTCTTTAGGAAAAGAAGGAAGGTACAGCAGCCTTTTTTTCTATCTACTGGAAAAGTCAAGGGCAGGCTGCCCCAACCTGAAACTTCCAGATGTATAAGGTGGCACATTTCCAAAAGACCCCAGCTACCTTGGCTTCAGGCAATATGCTATTCAAAGCCTGGAGAAGGAAGCCTTTCTTGTCTCTGTTTCCCAAAATCCAGGAGTAGGGAAAGTGAGGCTCACTGGCTACACGTGGTCCTATTTTGTGGTCTATGATGCCCACCACCAGACCCCCAACTAACCCATCTTTTTAAAGAATGGCGAAACTTGTGTGTGCTTTTCGCCTGAAAACTGTACAGAAAGTTCCACCCAATGGATGGAAACATCACATTGCCTGTGCAATCTCCCTAAAATGCTCCACTGTCCACAAATACCTCCATATTCCTCCGTGACCCCTCTCAAAATGATGACAAGAAGTGACATGATCTCACTTCCCATCACCATTTTTGAGAAGGAATGAAGAGGAAAACATATTTCAGCTTGTTGGGGTGGGGGCGGGGGGAGTTGCAGCCTGTGGAGGAGGCGGAAATTGCACCCCCACACACACACACTTAACCATCCGTGCCCTAATGTAATGGAGAAGAGAATCTCAAAAACAGACAGAGAGGGATGCAGTGTTCAAACTCACTTGCCCTGCCGCCGTCTTCGTTCTTTCTTTTCTAACACCCAGTCCCGGCTCTTCTTCACTGACTTTCCTTTGGCATTTCGAAATCTCACCCTTCAGAGGAACAACAGTAGGGAGAGAAAAATCAGGGTGCAAAAACTCCATCAACATCCATCCTGGTGTTAATAATGAGAACAAAGCCTCAGCAGAAGACCTTATGTGTCTGAGAGTCCAGATCTTAGAGGACTGTGACTCCCATTATGATGGCTGGAAGGTCCAGTCCAGCTACATCTGGAGAGCCACACATTCCTCACCGCAAGTCTAGCTGAAGGTCATTGCAGCACCCAGGCCTTCCAGCGCTGGACACAGCAGCCAAATTACATCCAGACCTCATCTCCATCTCATGCTCAGGTCTGGATTTCCACTGAGTGGCTTTTCCACTCAGCAGGTTGTCAGAGGCAGGAAAACATGGCAACTCAAAGCTGCAAGGCACCATGACGATAGCCCTCTGTCGATTGCTGTTTGTCCCTCCCACAAGCCATGGAGGGGGTGGTGTTGCCCTCTGTGGCTATTAGAGGGGATGAGACATGGCCAACAGAGTGCAGGAATGGCTCAAAGGAAGAGATGCCAACTGGAAAAGCAGCATCTGCTTTAGACACCTAGTTCACAATCAGCTACCAAACTGTCATTATTCACATTTTACAGTTAGGGGAAGTGAGGCCAGAAAGGTAGCCCAGCTCTACCAAACTAGCATCCACCAAACCCATCCTCTGTTACACGGAACCAAGGAAGGGTATTGCTATCTGCCTCAACAACAATCCAAATGACTCCTGAACTGAATTGAGACCCTAAAATAAAGCTCTCTTCACATTTCTGGGACATGTTGAGGGAAATCTCAAACTTTACAATTTCACTCAAGCTGGAAACTTCACTCAGTCAGAATAGGCCTTCCATCCTGCTTTGACAGTGTGTGTTGAAAAGCTGACTGTATATGGTGCAACTGTTCAAGTTATTTTATATTTTGTGAAGTTAAGCTTTCAGCTAGCTTAGCCTCCCTGTTTCCCTTCTTCGCCAACATGAAGGACTCTCTCACTATGGCTTGCAACCTCAGTCCTCGGTACCTTTCGTGGGTGAACTTGGCCCGTGCGGTCTCTTCCTCGCTGCATTCCGCTCCAAGACCCTACAAAAGAGAGCACAACATTCATTTACATTCATTTACATCAGGGAACAGCAACTGGCAGAAGACTGAAGCAGTCGTCATTACTGTACAGGAAGACAAGAGACAGACAGCAATGATGAACTGATATTTTCCTTTCAAACCAGGTACATATGTGACTTGAAGATGTTAGATAATGTTCAGCAATCTGAGCAGCATGTAGAGTTATCAGGGAATGAATTGATAGGTTTTATGCAAAAACTGCCTTAAAGTGCTAGGCTGCTGCTGTTTCTTCATCTCTATATTCCAGGCATATTAAATGCTGCATCCAAAGAAAAACAAAGAAAGTGGGAATTGGACACTACTGAGTGTAATTTTTTCCTTTTGTCTTTCCTTGAGAGACTTTTAGATTTTTAATCAACAGGATCGAGTGAGACTGCTGGCTTGAGCCATTACCCCATCCTACACAGTTATGTCACTGTAAAGTCTCCAAGAGGGTTTTGACCCACAAATTATGGGGCAACTACCATCAAGACTCTTCCTTTGCCTCTCACTGCAAAAGGCACCTACAGGAGTAGATCAATCTGGCAGGTCTGCACACTCCCTAGGTCACTGGGCACATTTGGGGGAAGCCTAAGACAACTTCAACGTCCCCACCCATCCATCCACCATCCCCAACTGGGTTTTGTTACCTTTGGCAACACATCACTTGTGCCAACAAAGAGGCAGAGGAAGAACCTGGAAAACAGAGAGAGATTAATGAGGTCTGAGTATCACACACTTTCAAGGAGGCAGTAGCTTCCAGATGTAATTTTCCTGCCTCTAGATGGAAAAGTACTCACTTCTTTGCTTTGGCACTGTTGGGGTAGTCCACCACCATGCCGCCAGTGAAGCCCGCCTTCATGGCCTGGGTGGTGATCAGTTCCAACTGACAGGAGAAAAAAGAACCCAGATGAGACCTAAGCAAAGAGGGGACCCTGCCATCTTCTGGCCACTCCAAGCCAGTCCTCCTCAAACAGCTGAGGTCCCTTTCACACTCAGCGCCTATCATTACAAGAGGCTTCCCTTAGGATTTCATGGCTTTGGGCAGCTACTGCAGGACAAAGGGCCCCTTGGCTCAAAACAGACTTCCTCAGAGATTGGTAGTCTATAATAATAATAATAATAATAGTTTTTATTTGATACCCCGCCCCTCTGAGCGCAATCGGGGCGGCTTACATCATAAAATCACAACAATAAGTAAGAACAATTTCTCTCCTTCTTTGAAGATCAGAAGTTTTAAAAGATCTTTTGTGAGTCCTTCAGCTGTGGATTCCTGTACTGGTAGAGGTTTAGACTACGTGGCCCCTTCTAACTCCATGATTCTATGCCCTGTAGCTCAGTGCTACTCAAAGTAGTAGTTCACAGACCACAGCCAGTCCATAAACCATATTCTGCCAGTGTAAAGTGAGCTTCCACAAATAAAAATGAAACAGTTTTAGCCAATGGCACAAAAATGGTACTGGTACTTAGCACGATGAGGGACAAAACGGTCAGTTCACCACATGAGATAGACTGAGAAACACTTCTGTGCCCTGTGCATCAGTGCTTCTCAAACTTTGGCCCTCCAGTTTTTGCAATTTCAGCTACCAGAATTCCTGACTATTAGCCACACTGGCTGGGACTTCTGGGAGCTGACATCCAAAATATCTGGAGGACAAAAAAATTGAGAGGCATTGCTGGGATATCACTCACTCCAGAAACTTACCTGCTGAGAGTTTTCAGGGTAGAGCTGTAGGACGGCACGGGACCCTCGAGCCTGCAAGAAGAGAAATGGGTTAGTAATGGAGTGCACTGAAGAGTTTCAGAAGATTTATATGTGCTTTATAAATTTCTTTATAGACTGCAGCAAAGCCTTTGATCATGTAAATCATGAAAAACCTTTGATTGCTCCAAAAGAAATGTGCGCACCACAACATTTGATTGTCCTGATACATAAGCTGTACTCAGCATAAGAAGCTACCATCAGGACAAAATACGGAGAAACAGAAGGTTTCCAATTGACAAGGGGGTCAGGCAAGGCTGCATTTTACAGGAAAGTAGATTTCAATAGAACATGAGAAGGAAAGTCAGAGCAGTTTGACTGTAAGAGCAGTTTGACAATGGAACCAATGACTTAAGAGAGGTTGTGGGGTCTCTTTCTCTGGATGTCTTAAAGAAGAGAGTGGACAGCTATCTATTCACATTGCTCTGGCTGGAGATTTTGTACTGAGCAGCGGATTGGATTTGATGGCCCATGAGGCCTCGTTCAGCACTAGGATTCTCTGATTCTAGGAGTAGGGAAAGTAGCAGCATCCACTGACACTGGCACTGCTTTCCTGCTGTCTTCCTCCAATTGCTCCTCTTTGGCTCCCTTATGCATTCACTACATATGTACGAAACTTGTGGAAACCCTGGGCTGCCTATAGCTGTGCAGCACCTTCCCATCTCTTCATTCTCACCAGTAATTTGGAGGATTAGGAATGAAGGAGACAAAAAGCGTAGCCCTTACCAATGCTGTATAGAGAGTGGAAAAGAACCGGTACAGTCTCTTCGGAGGGCTGTGGGTCTTCTTATCGGCATTACAGAGCCACTGCACTGCAGAAATACTACAGAAGGGGAGGAAACTGTGACTGTCAACGAATATGGTCTCCAGGCGCAATCTCATGTTGCTCTTCTTATGGTGAGGAACAACAATAGATAACACAACATACAGCATCAGTTAAAAGATCGTATAGAATCAGTACATATTAAAATCAATCAATGCTCTAAAAATCAATGTAAAATTCATCTGAGTAGGCCTGCTGGAAGAGACTGGTCTTTATTGCTGTTTTAAATGCAGATAGTATCACTGAATGATAATTCTTTTCCAGCAGGTAATTCCACAATCTGGGGGTGTCTGAAGAAAATGTAACAGTTATATCTGACTTGCAAGGTATATATATAGCACCAAAGGCACAAAAAAACACAAATAAAAAAGATGTTAAATATATAAATATTATGCAATCAAAATATATACAACACAGTTGAAAAAAGAAACAGAAATACAGCTAACAAGGACAATAAGGAATACAAAATATTATCAAAATCAATATAACAAAAATGCCAAAAAAAGATCATGTTGATTTAAAAAAAACCAATAATGTCAAATACCTGATACATCCGTCAAATGTCCCAGGTCGAAAGGGAATCCCCTGGCCCATATCCGCAAGCATCAAGTCTCCTTCCACTTCTCTTTCCACAGCCACATCTGCACAAAATAATTTGTTTACTCATATAATTAAAATATTTGTACCACAACCCATCTTGTAGGATCTCTGGGCAGCATACAATAAAATCTGTATACACAACTGTGAAATTAGAACAATTATTTAAAAGTAATTAAAAATGTAAACATTGTAAAATACAGAAAAACAACTAATTTTTAAAAACTTAAAATAGACTAAAATCTATGTACAGATTTGGATGAAGTCACTCAGGGCCCAAAGGCACCTATTTTTAAAAAAAACTAGTTTTAACTTAGTGCCAGAATGAGACCAATGGCAGTGCTAATTGGGAAGGTCATTCCCCAACTGCAGTGCCACAGCTGAGAAGGCCCTGTTCCGTGTCTTCATAAAGTGTGCAGATCCCACTGATGGGACAGCAAGGAGGTTCCTTCCTGCAGATCTCAACTCTCAGTTATAATTATTAAAACAAAAAACAAGGAGTGAGTGTCTAGGACAGACAGGCGAGCAGATACTCACCCAGCATTGCAGAGCTGATGTCCATGCCAACCCAAAAGTGGCCTTCCTCAGTAATATAATCACCACTCAAACCAGAGCCACAACTGGACAGAAGAAAAACATGGTTAGAAATCAGACAAGATCACAGTCTACTCCTAGCATGCCTTACCCCTAGCCATGCTGGAAAGGGACAATGAGATTTAGACTTCCACAACTTTTGGAGATTACTAAACTGAGGCTGCTGTCCTTTGGACATACTGTGAGAAGACGAGACTCCTTGAAAAAGATTATAATGCCGGGAAAAGTGGAAAGTACAGTAATAGGAAGAGACTGCATCAGAGGCAGATTCATTCCATCTTCTTATCTTTGGTGTATTGCCTTTGGCACAGTCAGAGACCCACCATGAGCTGAGACATTTTCTGTTTATAGAGCTCATCCCCAGGTTGTTCATACTTGTTACCCACCCTGGTTGTATTTTACAGAGAGGCGGGATATAAATATTATTATTATTATTACTATTATTACTACTACTACTACTACTACAATGAAAGTATTCCCAGTGTATCTCAAGATATGACATAACCTCCAAAGTTAAATCATCGTTTGGTTCACTGTTATTTTGGTTACTTGCCATCAGGTGACTGCAAGGCAAAACTGCACTGGCCAGCCTTCTGTTCTCTCTGTGAGAGATTTTCCTTATTGTTTTCATTTACTTATCTCATTGCTGATAGTTTGTTCATTCATTCATTCACTGTATTTATATACTACTCTTCTGCCACAGAGGCTTTCAGGGCAGTTTACAAATTGTTATACAAATTATTTCAAATAGTTAGGCAGCTGAACACACACCACTAGCTTCATTATATGCTGTTAACTCTAAGAAGATACAAGTCACAAACGACACTCAATGCAACCCTTTCTTCCAATATACAGACTTCAGAATGTTACATTTTACCAAATAGCATCCAGTCTGTAACAGTTCCTATAATGCAGTGCCGTAGAGTCTGGAAACATTACTTGTCTTCAGACTAGCTGGGATATTGTGGAAACTATAAACCAAGGAAACTCTCCATTACAGCAAGCTCACCCCACATCCAGCAAGAAACACGGCCGGTCCTCTGGGAGACCCAAAAGCTCCACAGCCCGTTCGGACATCTGCGACTGGATTTCAATCATACGAGAGCTGGAAAAGAGAAGAAGCACATCAGAATAGGCAGTGAACAAACATATATCCAGTTGCTGGATGTTTCACAAATATTTTTAGTAAAGACAAGCCTTCAAGTTGAAAGCCAGCAATCTGTTTCAGGTCTCCAACAGCAGGAATAGGTACTCCACTGGGAGACCTTGAACGAATCGCACACTCCCAGCCCCAGAAAGCCCCATGATAGGTTCACCTATTGCAACAACAACAATTACGCTTTTAAAAAAGCAAGCGAGATGAAGAAGGTGCTTTCCACTGTAGCCCAAGCCTGTCTTACTTGTGTGTGTATTTCCGAGCTTCGGCTTCATCGTAGAACTGGAGAGGGGAAACAGAAATGGGTTGTTACAATTAAAACATATAAAAAGCCCTCCTGAATCACACCAAAGACTTGGTATTCGCCTTCTACAAGCCCAATTCCACTGGAATGCTTATAGGAAAGCCATAAAGGCAGTTCTCTGGTAGTTATCCTCCCCACGATCCAGACCATTAAAAGGCACGCTGCCTCTGAACATGGAGGCTCCCTTGGGATTTTACAACCTTCCTGGGAAATTAGCATTATATATAATAACGCAGCCAGAGCTTGGAAAAGTTACCTCCTTGGACACAACTCTTGGAGTTTACTATGCTGCCTGGAGGAATCTGGGAGCTGAAGTCCAAAGAAGTATTTTTTCCAAAGTGACAGAACCCCATGATAGGATTCACCTAGGCCGGGTCACCATAAATCGACAACACACACAATAAAAAGTATCCATTTAAAAAGTAAAAGAAAAGAATGAATGAAAAATTCAAACCGGGTTAAACCAGAGCAAGGCAAAATTTTTAGGACTACAACTCCCAGAACACACCACACACACTGCTCTCTCTCTCTCTCTATATATATATATGAAATAAAAGAAGCTTGGAGAAAATTACACACGCATATACATATATATACATATATATATATACATATACACACACACATATATATATATATACACATAAATATATATACACATATATATATATACACACACACATATATATACACATATACATACATATGCATATATATATATATATATATATGTGTATATATATATATATGTGTATATATATGTATATATGAAAAGAACAGCCCAAATGTTTGCATCTCAGGACTACAACTCCCAGAATCCACCCCATAGGACCCTGCCCAGGGGATTCTGGGAGTTTTAGTGAAGAAATAAGAAGAAGACCCCGGAGCTTTGCCTGGAGCCAAGGCCATTCCTTGCCTCGGCTTCTCTTACCAGCTCCGGGGGCCCACGATGCTCCGGCCGCTTCCCGGAGACTGCCATCTTAGCCCCCTGATGACGTCAAAGCCACGCGACTAAGGTTAAGCTATCCTCCAGCGACTCGCTCTAAAACGGCAGCCGCACATGCGCACTACTCGCCAGAAAACCTCGGGGAGAGCGCATGCGCACACCGCGCTTAATAACGGACTCAGAGCCGACGCTCTGGGAAGTCACTCGCGATTGGTTGGCGCGGCTAGGTGTCCGTGTGCGCATGCGCCGGATCGGCCCCGCCCCCTGCCATTCCGCCGTGGCGCTGAGGTGGCTGAGAGAGAAGGCGCGGGGAAGGAAATGGAGGTCTCGGGGCTTCCGTTGCCGCTGCTAGGCCTCTCACTCCTCCTCGGCGGCCTCGTCTTCCTGTTCTTCCTGCTGAAGTGGTGGAGGAGCGGCAGCGGCGAAGAGGGGGCGGAGCCACAGGGGAGGGGGCGGAGCCAGGAGGCGGAGCCAAATGGCCCAGGAGAAGGTGAGGGGCGTGGTTTCTGGGCTGGGGGCGTGGTCTCTGTAGACTATATCACGCCCACTAGCCTTTTGTGGGCGGGGCTTGCATCTACTTCCTCACCTTTTCCTTGTAAAATGGAAATGAATGAATGTTTATGAGATTTCCACTATGGAAGCCATGCAAGCTCCAGCTCCATCGTAGGGAATCCTGGGATTTGTAGTTTTGCAAGGCCTCTTGTAGACTACAAAAACAGAAAGGGAGAAACTCACAGAGTACCAAAGTACAAGGTACTATATATCCCCAAGTACTGGTACTTTGTGAGGTTTTCCCTTTCAGTTTGAGCATTTGTTTGTGAAACCTTTATGTTGTAGCTTTTATTATTATTATTATTATTATTATCATCATCATTATTTTCTTCTATCCCACCTTCCTCCCCATACTGTATTTTCTAGATGCAAATGGTGAAGCAGCCAGCAAAACATTGCTTCTAAGGAAGCAGAAGCAGCAGCGACTTCGGAAAGAGAAGCCGCAGCAGCACAGCTTTGCCCATCCGCTCCTGGCAGCGGCGCTGAAGGTGAGTCCTTGAAATGCTGGCTCTGTCGGTGCTTCTTCTTTGTTTGTTCAGATAAACTGGCAGTCCTCTGATTCCCCTTCCACAGGGCCATAGTGGGAGCATCACCTGCCTCGACTTCAGCAGCAATGGGAAGTACCTGGCATCCTGCTCCGATGACCGGACTGTGCGCATCTGGAGCACCAAAGACTTCCTGGAGCGGGAGCACCGCTACATGCGAGCCAACGTAGAACTGGACCATGCCACCTTGGTCCGCTTCTATCCAGACTCCAGGTGGGCACGGTGCCTGTGGACAGATCCCTCTTGGCTCTCCTCTTGCTTTAGAGTCAACATAGGGAAGCGATTTGACTCTGTAGGGAGCTAAGGAGGACACCAAGCCAGTGGCAGTTCAGGCAGAAGTGGGGTCACTTCCTTCATGCGAGCTAACCACGGTCAGTTTCATTGCAGGGGGAACAGACAGTTGTAAATAAGTTGCAGGCCTTTTTAGTACTGTTTAAACATAAAATAATACCCATTTAAAAAAAAAAGACATGAGGACTTCTGGCACTAGTTTTAGATCCTTCTTTCTTCTGCATTTCTGGCCATCTGTGCTGTACCCAGATGATCTTAGAGGCAGAAGATATGGCCCACAGACTCACTGCAGTTGCCCATCCCTGCTGTAGACCCAATGCATTGCCTTTTTGTCAAGATGCACTGGGAGAGACCATGGGAGGGGAATAGAAAGTTGGTTAGGAATCATGTAAGCTTTTTACTGCCCTAACCTCCTTCCAGCCCACTGCCAGCCACCAAGAAGATCAAGCAGTAGAAGGAGGGCTAAATGAAGGCAGAACACAGCAAATCCAGAAGCTTTTGCACCCAGTTAGCAAAGCAGCACAGGTTGTGAGGGTATCTGGTTGCCAGGCCAAGAGGCCTGTTGCTTCTTTTGCTTACAGCCCAAGCCTCTCTTCCCTTTTGTCAGAGCTTTCATTGTCTGGTTGGCCAACGGAGACACTCTCCGACTCTTCAAAATAACCAAGAAAGAGGATGGCAGCTTAATGTTTGTCGCTGTTCCAGAGGACTTCCCAAAGCAACATAAGGCCCCTGTCATCAACATTGGAGTTGCTGATACAGGTAGGAAAGTAATGTGGAAGTGCCCTTGAAAAGTGCAGTTTATTTCTGCAAAAAAAAAAAAATATATATATA
This sequence comes from Phrynosoma platyrhinos, assembly GCA_020142125.1. Lineage (NCBI taxonomy): Eukaryota > Metazoa > Chordata > Lepidosauria > Squamata > Phrynosomatidae > Phrynosoma > Phrynosoma platyrhinos. The sequence continues at coordinate 13,369,399 of CM034711.1, forward strand.
TACTGATCCAATTCCTTGAAAATATTTTTCTACATTTTCCTTGATCTTCTGTGGGGGCATTTTTACTACTAAGTCTATTTATTGATATAGACCTAGCATAGTGTAGTGATTTGAGTGTTGGAGTGCTACTCTGGAGGCCTGGACTTAAATCTCTGCTCAACCATAGAAACCCACTGGGTGAGCTTGGGCAAGTCCCACTCTCAGCCTGAGAGAGTAGCAAACTCCCTCTGCCTTGGGGTCTCCATGAGTCATAAACAACTTGAACGCACACAAGAACAACAGTTTATCAATAGTTAATTAAACCTACTAAGTTATACAGATGGGAGTACAAATTTTATGTGTTGATGATATGAGCGAATCTATACAATTAAAATACAACATGGACAACCTGCCAGAAGTCATAATCCTTAGATAATGTTCCATTAGTTGGTCTTTTGTGTACCTGAGAATGCATCAGCCACAAAAAAGCTTCCTCATCTCTGTCCCTCTCCCCCCCCCCCCCCCCCCCCCCCCCCCCGTCCCAACCTACTAGGAAAATACATCATGACTGCTTCCAGTGACACCACCATCCTGATCTGGGACATGAAGGGAGAGGTCTTGGCTAGCATCAACACCAACCAGATGAACAACACCTTTGCTGCTGTCTCGCCATGTGGAAGGTAAAGGGTTGATACATTTGCCTCCCCCTGTCCCAGATCCTCTCTGTCCATCACCCTCAGGGTAACAGAGTCCACTATGTTCCCACTGGCTTCAGCTCCAAGTTAAGATGGAAGCACTAAGGGCAACTGAGAAGTGGCAGCCAGCAAGGTGTTGTTGCCTCTAAGCATAACCTGATTTGGGGAATAGGACCATAGCCTCATAAAGTTGGATGGGACTGATGCATGCACACACAGTGGCTTTTTTTCCTTGTCTCTTCCTCCAGGTTTGTTGCCTCATGCGGCTTCACTCCCGACGTGAAGGTGTGGGAGGTGTGCTTCAGCAAGAGCGGAGACTTCCGAGAAGTGACTAGAGCCTTTGAGCTAAAGGGCCACACAGCCGGCATCTATTCCTTCTCTTTCTCCAACGATTCCAGGCGGTGAGGAACTTTCTATTGTTAGTGACCTGGAGTGAACACCCTTTTGGCTAGAGCCTTTCCCATGCCATACTTCTGTTGGCAGATGCTCCTGATTGGTTCCTTCTGTCTTTGCGTGGGAAGAGATTCCTCAGAGCTTCTGGCTATCTTTCCCTGGGTCCCCTCCCTGCATGATTGGGCTGGAGGAATCTCCTCTCATCTCAGTGTAAGGAGCCCACTTTGAAGCATTGCCCCCTCTGTGTGCAAGGGTTCCAAAACAAAACAAATGAATGCCAGTTAAGGTCAAAATGTCAGAGTTTGAATCAGACACCCAAAGCCAGGTGCTAAAATGCTTCCAAAGGACTCCTGAACTGTATTGAGTCTTTTTAAGGCAGGAATGGGAAACAAGCTTTTCCAGATGCTATTCCAGATATGATTTCCATCAACCCATCTCAGTACAGTCAATGGTGACAGAAGCTGGGAGCTGTAGTCCACCAACATCTGGGCGGAGCACAAGTTGCCTCCCCTCTTTTAAGGTGACAGGATATAGTCTAGTGGGGGAACTGTTGAGTATAACCCTTTCTTAGTCCTCATTGTTAATGAGGAATGGACAGTAGAGTTAGGAGGAACGCTTCATTTAACCTCTGGTGCTGAGGAGCTGAAGGGAAACATACTTTGTCCTTGGCCCCTACTAGAGACCAAAAGCCATATGGCAGCTATGCTTCCAACCTCCCAGGAAGAGCAACACAACACAGCAGAAACCAACTCAGCCCTGTGTGTTGGCTGGGAATGTGCTTTCCTCTGCCCTCCTTGTTTTTCCTTTTGCATCAATTTCTATTTTAGATTGGGGTGCTGTGGACAGGAACCCTTTTACCTTTTAATATTTGCACACCACTTTAAAAATTCTGGTTACTTGTTTTAGGATCATCACCTTGAGTGTTTTACTAGTGTAATAAAGTCATGATTGTATTGAAACTATTGGAGGTGGTTGCTTAGCATGTCAGTCAAACCTTTTAGGTTGTGTCTAAAAACTGAACAGCAGCTGATGGAAAACTGATGGAATATCCTTCCAGCAACTTGCCAGTGTGGGGAGGCCAGAGTCCTCAATTCTGTACTGGCTGCTGTTTTCCGAACGCAACCCAGCAACCAGCTAGACACTGTCCTGAAGATGCTCAGCCTGCGTTCTCTCACTTTTCCCCTGGACAGGATGGCCACGGTGTCAAAGGATGGGACGTGGAAGCTGTGGGACACGGATGTTGAATACAAGCAGCAGCAGGACCCTT
>CM034711.1:13390865-13402760 GCA_020142125.1 Phrynosoma platyrhinos
TATCACTGTAAAGATCATTTTAAACACACATAACGTTATGTTTATATTAAGAGAACCACATTTATACCTTGTTCTCTTTAGTTGTATTTTTAATTTTAACATATTTATTTATAATAATAATAATAATAATAATTTATAATAATAATAAATTATAAATTATAATAAATTATAATAAATTATAATAATATAAATTATATTATAATTATAAATTATAATAATAATTTATCAGCTTATTCTTTGTTTAATCCAACCGTGGGGACCTTTTAGATGCCCACATGGTTCCCCTGTGAGATATTATACATCTACTATCTCCATTGAACACCACCACCATTTTTTATTAACTGCCATAGACATTATGTCTGAATTGTAACTGGGATCCCATTACATTATGTCTGAATTTAATTGTAATTAAAATCCATTGGTTCATTTTCTAGTCTCTGGAGAAGCAGAAAGCAAACTGGCCCCATCTTCTCCATGAGATCCCTTCAGATATTTAAAGATAGCTATCATCAAAAAAGTTTCTAAAATACACAGTAGAATATATATATATTAAAAATGATGATACCTACTCCAAGCCCTGTACAAATGATTTTCGGTACTGGTGTTTTAAGGCACTCTTGGCAAATATGTTGTCAATCTGGAGGAACAAGAAGAAGAGATTTGTGACCCTCTGCTCAAAATACTATTTTAGGGTTCAGTACTATCTGTAAGTAGTTCATGCAGTTTATCTTCGAACAGACACATATAAGAGCATGCTGCCCTGTAGTTTTATTTTATTTATTTTTATAAAAATAATCTGCATTTTCCCTTTCCAAACAGTGATGTTTCACCGGCTCTTAACCTAGGCAGTTGAGACAATGTCCCAAGACTAAAATCAGGCATTAAAACTGAACCAAGGAAAGACCTAGGATGAGAATGGGCTTGTTTCTCCTTGGCGTTGGCTAGCAAGGGGTTTAAGAGGCTAGCTATTTAAACTTGGGCAAGATCAGGATTCGAATCTGGGACCAAACAGCAGACAAGAGTGAGGAAAACAATCCAAGGATTCCTTCCTGCATTTTGGTTTCTTCTGGGAAAGCAGCTTTGATCGCAGCAGTGGCTGGTGGCCCCATATCAGTGGGACAGTGAATCCGCTCTGGGTTTTAGTCCAAAGTTTAAAGAAGCCATCCAAGAAGTTGAACCTTTTGTACCGACTACACCCTTCCTGAAATCCAGCGCGGCACAACGGTTTGAGTGTTGGACTAGGAGACAAGGGTTCAAATCCCCACTCAGCCTTTGAACCCCACTGGGTAATCTCAGGCACATCGCACTCTCTCAGCCTCAAAGGAAGACAAAGGCAAAACCCCTCTGAACAAATCTTGCCAAGGAAACCCTCGGAGAAGGTCACCAACTGTTGGAAATGACTTGAAGGCACAAAACAACACCGGCTTTACAAAGACAGCGTGGCGGAGTGGCTCTGGGAGTGCCAGGGTTCGAATCTCCACTTATGGAAACCCACTGAGTCAGTCACACTCTCTCAGCCTCAGAGTAACGCAACGACAAACCCCCCTTGGAAGAAATCTTGCCCAGGAAACCCTATATGATGGCCTTAGGGTGGCCATAAGTTGGAAACAACTTGAAGGCACCCCAACAAACACAGTGCAAAATAAACCATGAAAGGTACTCTCCAAGGTGCTGGATCTTTTGGAGGGCATTGTCCAGCACCATGGAGGGCAGTGTTAAAATTCAGGCTAGAACACGGAGCGGATTCATCGCCCGGCCTGCTCCTGGCATGGAGTGCATCATGGTTTTTTGCTTCTTGGAAAGCCAGGTTACAAACTCTGCCGACCTTCCATCCCTTGGCGTAAGAACAAACAATTCCCTCCATTGGAACGCATTGTGAAAAAGGGACCTTTGGACCTCAAGGCTGCTCCTCATTTATTTCTCTGGGTCAGATGAGTTTATTGCAAATGGAGGAAAGGAGGACTGAGTTGGCGCAGGGTGAAAGTGTGTATAGATAACTCATGGAGAGATAAAAAACCACCTCTGTTCACCCCAGCTCCAAAATGGGATTGAAGTGAGTCCTACTGCAAAGGCCTTTTTGGATCTTAGAGGTGCCTCCATACTGCAGAAATAATCTGGTTTGACACCACTTTCACCGCCACGGCTCAATGCTAAGGGATTCTGGGCAACGGAGTTTGTCGCGGCACCAGAGCTCAAGTCATTTCTGACTTATGGCAACCCTAAGGGGCTTTGATTTATTCAGAGGACGCTTGCCATTGCCATCCTCTGTGGCTGAGAGAGTGTGACTCACTGTGACTAAGTCGGGAATCAAACCCCGGTCTCCGTTGACTCAAAGTTCAGCAAAATGAATCAATGGTTCTACTGTGGCTGGAATGACTAATAAGATCCAAGACTTAGCTTTAAAGTCCCATCATCCCCATTCTTCGCCTTTCTCTGCAATCGGTACAGATCTGGCCACTTTCCAAAATAATCTTGCACTTTAGTCAGAAGCTCTTGGGTGAGATATTTCCATGTATTGTTGCCTGGACTCTCGGTGGAAATATGCCAAAAAATAGAAATATTCATGGTTGAATTCCTCCCCTTTCCAAATGGGAAAGAAGTTTTTGAAAAGCACCCAAACTTGTTTCAAATCAAAATACAGAAAAGAAAAAGGGAATAAAGAAAAAAGAAACCGGAAAGCTTTGCCAATATTTTCAGCAAAGACTTGTTGATGAGTAAAAGTTTTTTAAAGTTTTATTCATATATATATATATATATGTAATTTGATGGCTATAATAACCTGCCTATGATTGTCATGGATTAACTGTACTGTACCGAGTATCAAAGATCTCAAATTACATCATGAACCACTGGAGCCAAAAGCAAAAGCAAATACATTCTGTGCCGTTTCTTTCCTCCAGGAACAGATAATTAATAATTATATCTTGTTTTGTTGGTTTTCATCTCCTAGTCACTCCTGGAAGGGAAAAAACAACAACGCACACACAACCTAAACTGGTTGCGTAAGAAAGCAAGGGATAATAAATGACCTGTTTCATAACAAGGAAAGTAGCAACTCAGACGAGGTTATTAAACGCATGTGACTTTTTAATTATTATTATTATTTTAAAAAATGTGTTTTGTTGCCTTGGGCAAGTCACACTCTCTCAGCCTCAGAGGACGGCAATGGCAAACCCGCTCTAAACAAACCTTGCCAAGAAAACCCCAGGATAGTTTTGTCTTAGGGTCTCTACAAGAACAACAACATAAATGGCCACATTTCCTCCCATTTCTCCAGCCAACATGGACACAAGGGGATTATCACCAGCCCAATGGTATGAAAACCGCTAATCCCCGCCGTTTTCCTTCCTAAAATGGCTGAAAATTCAAGCGTTACGGTCTCACCATGTTCTCCAGCTTCAAGGCCTCGCTCCTGAAACTCTCCGAAGTGTGGTTGCCGTAACTTGGATGGTAGACTTCGTCCAGAAGATGGAAGGAGCCTTGGAAATATTGGTTGGTTTCGTTTCCATCGACTGGAGAAGTTACTCGGTGAGCCGAAAACGGGGGCTGCTCAGAAGTTACATTTGGCCGCAGAGAACCCGTTACCGGATTATTATCTGGAGAACTTGATTTCGGACCTGTAATGTTGACAGTTGCGTGAGAGAAAAGACTCCATTGAACGGACGGAGTTGACCGGTTGGGAAGCATCCATTGAATGGAGGACGAACTCGATTTAATGGCCAAAGTTGGCCAACCAGAAGATATCTGCTTTGCATCCGCGGTCGGCCGCCATTGAGACACCATGGAGGTCGCGACGCGGGTTGGCCGCGGTGGAAAAGATGCGGCGAATAGAGATGGTTTCCGTTGAGTAGCGGAAGGCGGAGAAGTTTGGCTCAATGTTGAGGTTGGGTATGGGGACCATGGTGGCCGCCTCTCATCGGCGGGACGAGACGAAGGTTGAGGTGGATCCATTTTGCTCCGAGGGGATGTCGGCCGGAGATCTTCCAAGGCTTGCTGGGAAGGAGACTCATTCGTGCCTTTGTCTTGAGCAAAAATCTCCAGAACGGTTCCGGTGGGTTCTTCTTGGGTTGGAGCCAGGTCTGTTCCGTTGCCGCCATTTGTGAATGAAAGGTCGGAGAACTCTGTCACGGATAAGGAGGGAAAAATGAACCCACAATCAGTTATATTATTATTATTATTGTTATTATTATTAATCATATTTTTATTATATTATTATTATTATTATAAATAATATTTATATCCCACCTGTCTGTAAAATACAACCCAAGTTAATCTGCTTTGAGCTCCCCAATGTATGGCTTTCCATATAGTTCCACTGGAGCAATGGTTCCCAAGCTTTGGTCCCCCAGATGTTTTGGACTTCAGTTCCCAGAATCCCTGATGACAGTTGGCCAAGCTAGCAAGGGCTTCTGGGAGTTGATGCCCAAAACACCTGGAGGACCAAGTCTTGGGTCCATTTTTTGCCATGGCTGCATCCTGTGGAAGGAATCCTGGGATTTGTAGTTTTGCGAGCTACCAGCGCTCTTTAGCAAAGAAGACTAAAGACCTTATGAAACCCCAAACCAAACCCCTTTACACTTGTATTTATGCTGCCTTTCTTCCCAATAGACCATGGTTATTAATAGACTTTAACAGGTTATATTTTTTTAATACCGTGCTAAATCTAATTCTTTTTAAAGGGGAGTGAGAGGTAAGATATATGATCATGTATTGTTAGTATATATTGTATTGGCTTGTTTTAACATGTAAGCTGCTCTGATTACTATCATAGTAGAAAAGCGGGATACAAATAAAAGTTTTATTATTTATTATGTTTGTTTATTTATTTATTTATTTATTATTACTTTTTTTACAAGCCCCAGGATGCTGTAAGATGATGATGATGATGATAATAATAATAATAATAATAATATTTATATCCTGCCCCTCTGCAGAGCAATCGGATGGAGCTACAGCGCTTCAAGTGGTGTATATAAAAGTGGTTTATATATATGTATATAAAACCAATGAATTGAAATGCACTTCTCAGGCATCCCTTAACACTAGTAGATCGGTCTCCTGGTGCAAAGTCCACGTTTTTACCTAGGAAATAGCGTAGCAATGTGATGATGGTGGCCACCAACATCAGGACGAAGAATCCACTGAGGCATTCAATGCAGCAGAAACAGCACCGCAGGGACCTTCTCTTTGGCTGCAGGAGATGAAAAAGAAAGGTTTCATTTGTACCTTGTCCTTTGCTGGATCAGACAAGGCTGCCATCCAGTCCAACCCCATTCTGCCATGCAGGAGCTCCCAATTAAAGCACCCATTATCTTCCACTGCATGCTAACATGCCCTCCGCTTCATGCATGGAAATCAGAAGTGTGGCCAAGCAACATCAGAGCGTTGTCAAGATGTCCAAAAGTTAAGAACGGACAAACTAGGAAAGGATGTAGCAGTTTGCTTTTGCCTGACCCTCCTGGGAAATGCAAGATACTGTCCCCTCTTCTGTTCTTTTCCTTGCTGAGTTAATGGAGTGCAAGCTACTTTTGCACTTGAACCCTGTTTACTATTTTTTATTTATTTATTTATTTATTTATTTATTTATTACAGCAAACAGTCAGCACATAAAGATAATAGACAAAAACATCCGACTTTATATATACATGCATACACAGCATAGTCAAAATAAAATGTTAACACCATTAACTCAGGGATTTTAAAAAGTATTTTGGGTATATTTTTAACAAAGGAACCGATATCTATCTCTTAAAATATTTCATGTACAGCTACATAAACAAATTTCTATATGTCAATATGATCGATCAGTTTATACCAAAGGATATATATATATATATATTTAGATGGTAGGACAGGTAGCATGTAAACTATTTGAAACTAAGGTGTCAGTTACAATTACTGTATCTGCTTTAAAAACATTTTGTGACTGATAATAGTAGCGGCAAAGAATTTTGCAACTAATTTAGTTATACACTCCCTGTTTACAGCAACTGAAGCGAGTTGACAGCGAAGGGGGAAAGGGAAGAGAAAAACCGGGGCGTTTTTAAAGCAGCTGAAAAAGTGGAAAGGAAGAGGATTAATTGGGACAGTTGGAAGGTATGTGCTCCCAGCCATATATCCTTTCTAGAATTAATTAAATTATTAATAATATCAACAACAAAAACACAGCAAAATAATAATAATAATAATAATAATAATAATAATAATAATAATAATAATACCACCTTTTGGTAATGGACCTGCCCCATCTTGGCACCAGAAGATCTGTCCAGAAGAAAGACTTTGCAGGGACAAAATGCCGCTGAAATGCAAAATATTGAGAAATGCACCATTTTAAAATGGATCATGGAGGGAGAATTTCATAGGTCAGCATTTGATGCACGGTAAACGACAAGACTGTTTACTGAAAATGCAAATAGTCCCCAACTAGTTTTAGACTATCTGCCCTTCTGTATATTACACTAAAAGTACCATCTGATCTTGGATGCTAAGCAGGGTCGGCCTGGGTTAGTACTGGGATGGGAGCCCAACAATAAATCCCAGGTGCTGTAGACTATATTTCAGAAGAAAGAACTGGCAAAACTACCTCTGAGGATTCCTGGCCTAAGAAAATTCATTAGGTTGCCATTCATATGTGTGTATTTGTGTATTTATTTGTATGGTCACAGAGTGTCAAAAAAAAACCTAGACAAACCCCATCTAAAACACAATGCAAAAAAAGGCCAAAAACAGATGAAGCAGTTATTTGAAATCTTAAAATATAATAAACATAATAGTATCATTAAATAGAGGAGAGAAGGTGAACCTGGATAATATTTTTATGACTCTGGGCAGCTGAGAGAAGGTTTGCAACCATTTCTGTTACATATTTATTAATAATAATAATAATAAATAAATCCAGTATAAATCAGAAGATCTTGCAGAGAATGTGGTATAAGAGAGGCAGTTAAAATGCTAAACGAAGTTACGAGAGATGACAACTAGTTGTGTATATATATATATATATATATATATATATATATATATATATATGCCTTCAGGTCACCTGCAGATTTATTCAGGAAAGGTTGCCTTTGTCTTCTTCTGAGGTTAAGAGAGATCCCAAAATTGTCCAGATCAGTGGCTAAGACAGTGACACTTTTGCTTTCTGATGGTTCAGTGTACACAAACTCTGTTTCATGCACAAAATATTCAAAATTTTGAGTATAAAATCACCTTCGGGCTATGTATAAAAGGCGTACACAAAACTCCATGTTCAGACTTGGGTCCTGTCTCCAAGGTATCGCATCGATAATAATAATAATAATAATAATAATAATAATAATAATAATAATAATAATATTTATTTATATCCCGCTTATTGAAAAAGACAATCCAAGCGGCTTACATAAAAACCCATACAATATAACCCCTAAGACCAACCCCCCCTTAAAACAGTATTAAACATCTCATAATTAAAATAATCAAAACATTTATAAAAACATTTATAAATCAACGACACAAAACAAAACAAAACATCTATATATCATAGATGCAAATATTCCAAAACCTGAAAAAACTCCGAAGTCCAAAACCCAAACATTTCGGATAAAGGAGACGCAACCTGTACACAAATAAAGATCTGTGGAAGATTTAGAGGCGGTTGGGGGTCTCCCATGATGGTGAAATGGGGACTTGCTTTGGATTAGAGTATGGACTTTAAAGAAGAGGTGGAAGAACCTTTCAAGGTATATAAATAAAATTTATTATTATTATTATTATTAACCTGGGTTCTAGCCCCCCAAAATGGGTCCAATACTTTGGAGAGATCGTAGAAAATTTGGGACAAAACCTCAGAGCCCTCAGGTGAGAAGGTTGACAAGGAGCTAAAGCAAAAGTCTTACCTTGGAGAAAATTCAGGGATTTGGCCAAGATTTACCAAGGATTCCCAAAAGGGATGCAGAGACGATCCCAAACCAGAAGAACCCTTCACTACCAGATCTAGGTGTCCTGCACCATTGACCATCACAGCTGAATTGAGTCCCCAGAATAATAGATGATGTTTCCTTTTCTTTGGGTTTGGACCATCCCTTCGGCCAAAGGCAGGTGAGACCAACATCATTGCAAAGGCCACCTGCCTTTTTTGTGCATTCACTGTTTGCCCAGGTGCGCTTTCTGTGTTGCACTGAATAATAAATACAGAGCTCTGGACAAAGGGGAAAAAAAAAAAAAGCCAATGTGGAGAAGTGGGCTTGAGTTCTGGGTGCTAGGAGAGCAGGGTTCGAATCCGCGCTCGGTCCTGAAGACCCACTGGATGGCCTTGGGCAAGCCCTACTCTTTCAAAGGTAGAGGAAGGCAATGGCAAACCTCCTCTGAAGAAATCTGGCCAGCCAGTGTTGGACTAGGACTAAGTCCCAGTATTAACCAAAACATAAAATATTAAAATATTTTAAATATTAAATATATTAAAATATAGAGTAAAAAACCTATTATGTTTTGGAAAGGGGTCTAATATGTCTGGTGTTAAATGCAATGAGATTAAAACCGGATGCAATGCTGAATCTGACGTTTACATTTTTATTTTCCACTGTATTTACGCAATAATAAATATACCCTTAATAAATCTATATGACAGACCGATCGGTTTATAATAGGTTATTCCTCTTTGGAAGTGCCATTTTGTGTGATTCAGGTTACAACATGTGGAGAAAAACACCTTCCTAAAATAAACATCCTTATAAAACCAGTTGCGTCACATCCAGGATGGCAATGATGTTGATAATTATCTGTAATAATGGAGATATTATTTATTAGTCAGTCCGCCGCTCCCATCATCACATGCAGCCGGGAAGAAAATAGGGGATGATGGTTTGTTTCTATGATTTCTCTCAAGGTCAAGGACTCCTTTTCCTTATTGTGGCTCAACCAGAGCTTGGGGAAGTTACTTTTTTGGAAATCACAACTGTCAAGAGTGTGTGTGTGTGTGTGTGTGTGTGTATACACACACACATATATATATATGCGTGTGTGTATATACATATATACATATATATATACATACATACACATATATATATATATATATATATATATATATATATATACACATATACATACACACACACACATATATATATATATACATATACATATATACATATATATATATACACACACACACACACACATATATATGTATGTATATATGTATGTATGTGTGTGTATATATATATATATATACACGCACACAAACACACACACTTCCATCAGAGGCCTGCATGAATCCCACTTTTGCGATTGACACGATGCATCGGGTACCAATATTTTGGAAGAGGGGTTTCTGGTTTTAATGACCGACCGCCGCAATATTCTGGGATCCCCAAAAGTAACTTGCCCAAGCTCTTTTGACCCTCCTATTGGAATGAAAAGGGATGGATGCAACAGCCTTTCTGTCCTCTCCTGAAAGAGTTTTGGGCTCTTGCAAAGCATGTCTTGCATTTCAATTGTAGCTCATTATCATTCTGGAGGAGTAGATGAAAGAAGTGTTGAGCGCTGTGTAAGTAATTGAATTGACCTACATGTATAATTCATCACTAGCAGTTGCCAAATACACAGGCGTGTGTGTGTGTGTGTGTGCTTGTGTGTGTTTTAGGCTGCAACCAGGAAAACGTGTTCCAGATGAGCTCAGAAATGCATCAGCTATAGTGGCTCCCAGGTCACTGGGGCAGTGAATCCGCTCCAGGTTTTATCTCGTGTTCTCATTGTTATGTACCTTCAAGTCATTCCTGACTTATGGCAACCCTAAAATGAACCTATCACGGGGTTTTCTTTGCATGATTTGTTCAGAGGAGGGTTTGCCATGGCCTTCCTCTGAGACTGAGAGAATGTGACTCGCAAGTTGGGAATCGAATCCTGGTCTCCAGAGTTGGAGTCCAATGCTCAAACCACTGTAACATGCTGGCTCTCAATAGGATCCAGGCGCATAAAAGCAACTTTTTAAAAATTTATTCAGTTTATACTCTGCTTTTCTCCTCCCAAGGGTGGTTCACACAATCAGCAATAAAGGTCTAGCTAAAAATGTATTTTTACAAAATAATAATTATAATAAAATGTCATTTCTATCAAAAGGACATAGTTTAAAAACTTTCTCACACTTTGGGACTTGGGAGATCAGGTTTTGCCATTGCTTTCTTGAGAGAGACTCTGGAGACCAGGGTTCGATTCCCCGCTTGGCCATGGAAACCCACTGGGTGACCTTGGGCAATAAGTCACACTCTCTCAGCCTCAGGGGGAAGCCATGGCAAACCTCTTCTCTGAACAAATCTTGCCAAGAACACCCCAGGATAGGTTTGCCTTAGGGTCGCCATAATTCGGAAACGGCTTGAAGGCACACAAAAACATTTATCACAACGTAACCAAAATAGTACCAAATAGTTGGATAGTATATTTTTATATTTTTAGATAGTATCGTTGATATTTCATTTACACACAAACACACACACACCACCCCAAAAATAGATGGATAAGAAAATGGCACAAATCATGGACTACTACCTAAAAATTAGGAGGAATTTCGTGACTGTAAAGACTGTTTGACCGTGGAATGGATATAATAATAATAATAATAATAATAATAATAATAATAATAATAATAATAATAATAAACAACAACAACACCTTATTTTCCTGCGTATAAGACTACTTTTTTACCTGCAAAATCTGTGGCTAAAGTGGGGGGGGGTCGTCTTATACGCCGGATATAAGGATGATGAGGATAGAGGTGCTAAAACTCTATATTTTCACTGGAAAAATGGGGGGGTTGTCTTATACGCGGGTCGTCTTATACACCGGAAAATACGGTAATAATAATAATAAATATCCTTGGAGGGCGGTGGACTCTCCTTCTTCAGGGGTCTTTAAACAGAGGACGGATGACCGTCTTTCCGGAGTGCTTGAGTCGCGGTATTCCTGCATGGCAAGGGGTTGGACTAAGTGGCCTTTGGGGGTCCCTTCCAACTTTACGATTCTTTTTATTCTTCATTCATCAGGCGATGGGACAGAATATGCCAACCCTACGAAGAGAAACTAGGAAGACAACGCAAAAAACCTATCGCCACTTTTGCAGGTACGGTCCCTTTTGAAACCATAGTCTCCAATGTCAAGAGTCGTCTTATGCGTAGGAGCGCAGCCTTAAATATATAAGCAACTGGTTTTGAAACTGGGAGGCCCAGTTTATTCCTGGTTACAGGAAGACTTTGATCTCGGAGTCATGAATCATCTTCCTTCCCCAACTCTTAGGTTCGTGCTTCACTTGTCATCCTCTATTTCGGAGTATTTTGCAACATCTCAGCCGCAAACTGGTTAATCAGTGCCAGATTTAGACACGAGCCAAGAGACGCTTTGCAGCTTCAGATTGTGAAGCAACCTCTTCGTGCATCTTTATTTTTATTTTTCCCCCTTTTAAAATTTCAGATTTTTGTTGTAGTGTGCCTTCAAGTCATTTCAGACTTACGGCAAACCTATCGCAGGGTTTTCTTGACCGGTTTCGTCAGAGGAGGTTTGCCATTGTGGCCGAGAGAGTGTGACTTGCCTAGGGTCACCCAGTGGGTTTCCATGGATGAACAGTGATTTGAACCTTGTTCTCTAATAGTTTTTTTTTGTGGGTTTTTCCGGGCTACGAGGCCGTGTTCTAGAAGAATTTATTTTAGACTTACAGTCTAAAAAAGTACAATTAAAAACCTACAAAATTGACAATTAACAATAAATAAATTATTTATTTGCATTTAGACTTACAGTCTAAAAAAGTACAATTAAAAACCTACAAAATTGACAATTAACAATAAATAAATTATTTATTTGTAGCCTGGATTCCTTGTGATTGAGCAGGCTATACATTATTATTATTATTATTATTAT
>CM034711.1:13421045-13442857 GCA_020142125.1 Phrynosoma platyrhinos
TTGCACTATTTTGGCAGTCTGCAAAGGCCCTTAGTTTCCAAGATCAGACAGGATCTAGTGCCTTTAGGGTGTTTAGGACCTTAACACAGATTTCTAAAAAGCACCAGAAAATTTGAAAAATACAAAAATATAAAAGTGATTAAATTATTTGAAAAAATTAAAACCAGTTGAAACCATAAAAACACAAGAGCACAAGAAAAAACAAATAGAAAACTGGCACGTTGTACAAGACCCATCCCTCCCAAGCAACCAACCTGAACAAAACAGACAATTTCCAAAATTCTGGGGTTACCAAGAGATGAAGCTGCTATCCTGCTGCCTTGATGGTTTTGGTCCTAAAATTCTTCCGTTGGTCAAGATCCATGACAATAACTTTATTCTTCTTCCTCTCTCTCTTGGTACAGTTTTTCTTGTCACCATGGGGACAGCATCGTCCAAGGAAGATGCCTCTTCTGCAAAGACCCCTGAGGCATCAGTCCCCTTCAGCCTGACGGATGTCTTCCTTTTCTCTGTCATCATCGGCCTCTTGACATACTGGTTTTTCTTCCGCAAGAAGAAAGAAGAAGTCCCAGATTTTGCCAAAATCCAGACACCAAACACGTAAGTGGTAGAAGGAAGACGAATTGTCTGTGCATGTATGTGTTTAGGCACTTTGGTCCAGGTGCATTGTGCTTTTCTCACGATCTGTCTCACAAAAAGTCCTGGACATTTCATTCTCCTTGATCCAGACTGGAGATGTTCCTTGTTCATTGTGTCTGATGAAGACTGTGTTTCTTTTTTTAATTAAGAGGGCACAGAAAATTCCCATGTAATTTAATTTCCATTCAGAGAACATTAAGTAGAGCAGTACGTCTCAGGAGGCATGCTTAACAAATTTGCAGATGACACAAAACTAGAGGGAGTAGCGAATACCCAAGAGGACAAGACAGGGATCAGGATTTGAAATGGCCTGCAAATCTCAAAATTCAGTAGGATGCAGCCACAACAGTTAAAGTGGTATGAAAGTGCTATAATTGTGGAGTGTGAAAGGGCCCCAGGAATGCAACTCTGAGGGAAGGGCATTCCTCCCCATGGTGCCACTCCAGCAGTCACCAACCTCATTTCATACACACAGCAGGCCTTGCAATGACCTTTCAGCATCACCGGAAAAACAAAACAGAACACTGATTAACTGGCCGACCACATGCAAAAGACACACTCTTATTGCACAGCTGCTGCCCTTTTTCTCTGAAAACTCCGGCTCCATTTTCTAGATCTCAGATCTGGAATGAGAATCCACATAGGTGCTTGTACCTCAATACACACCTCCCTTGGGAGAGAGCAGAGGCGCAGGTAGAGAGGCCACAAGCAACGGGTTGCTCAACAGGTCCTGATCAGCTTTCTTTGCAGAGTCTGTAAAGTTCTCCATCTTTTTTCTTTTTGGATTATAACTCCCAACATTTATTCTGACTGAGGATGCAGGAGCTGGATGTTATAGTTAAAAAAAACATAAGGAACTGGGCATATTTAGCTTGGAGAAGAGAAGATTGACATGGCAACCATCTTTAAATATTTGAAGGGATGTTGTGTAGAAGATGGAGGCACCTTGTTTTCTGCTGCTCCAGAGACCAGAAGTGGGTTCAAACAACAAGAAAATAAATTCTACCTAAACATTAGGAATTTTCTTTACTGCAAGAATGGATTGCCTCAGAAGGTGGTGGAGTCTCCATCTTTGGAAGTCTTTAAACAGAGATTAGATGGGCATCTTTAAGGAGTGATTTACTTGTGCATTCTTGCATGTTGGGGGGTTGGACTGGATGGCTCTTGTGGTCTCTTTCAATTCTTTAAGAGTCTGTGTATCTTAAGGTATCTCACATGGGGGAACAGTGTTGTTGTGTGCCTTCAAGTCACTCCTGACTTACCACTACCCTAAGGAGAACCTATCATGGGGTTTTCTTGGCAAGATTTGCTCTTGTCATTACCTTCCTATGAGACTGACAGCTGGGATTCGAACCCTGGTCTCCAGAGTCCTAGTCCAACGCTCAGACCACTACACCTCGCTGGTTATTGTCTGATTATTATTCTCAATTATGCCTGACCATAAAACTCTGACAATAACTATCAGGTTATTATGCACAATGGTCCAGCGATCAGCACCTTATCCTTGCGCGCTGACTACAAATGTTTCTGTCAGGAAACTCTCTTTGTACCAGGAGCCAAAAGCTGGCAGACTACCATTGGTCCACAGACCACCATTTTGAGGAGAATGAAGTAGGCAGGGAACACTTTGGGCCTCACTTTTCTGGCCTACAAGGCCCATCTGCCCCACTCAACATAGACAAAAGTAGAGGATAAAGTGTTTTCTTGTGCCCAACATCTGGAGGCCAAAGGCTCTCCCACTTTTGGTGGAATTGTGAGTGGCCATATAGTCCAGTCCCCTTTGCTTGCTGCAGGAATCATATAATTGTGACCACCCAGAGAGATGGACCAGTCAGTCCGGTTCCTGTTTAAATAATTTCCAGAAAACCAGAAGCTTCCCACCTCCTGGGGTAGCCACCTAAGAATCTCTGACAACTGTCAAACCTCGGCAAGGTTTAGCTAAAATCTGCATCACCCTTCTAGAAGGTCACCCTGTCCTTTCAGTGTTTGCTTTGAAGCAGCAGCTTCTTGTCAAGGCTCTCAGGGTGGATGATGGTAACTTCTACCCAGCATTCTGAACCAGAAAAACTGGCTTCTGCAGCTCGTGTGCAGGAGGTAATTCTGAACCAACTCATATGACCTCTCTTTGCATAACTGATCCTCCAAATGATGACTTTGTTGCATAATTCTGGAGGTGGTAGTTGTTTTTTAAGCTAAGGAAGGTGGAAGGGATAAGGAGCAAAACTAGGGGAAACTGGAAACCCAGCTGTGCCCCTTGCTGAGTGGCTTGCATGTCAGTGGGGCTGTAAATCCATTACCAGGGTTTGACTTTAAAGGAGGTCTTCATGGTGATGAACCTATTGGGGTGGGGGAATTAGGTTTGACACCCTGGAGAATGCTTTTAAGTCATGGTTAGACCTTGGAGTGGATTTACTGCCCAACTGATGTGGGATCCAGAAGACTGTGACTGGTGGAACCCCTGCTTTCAATGTAGGACTTCGCGGGTTGAGTACCTGATATCTCCAGACAGACAGAAGTGACTTGTGGCTTCCTAAATTTCCACCTCAAAGGTGTTATCTCTGAGGCTGAATTTTAAAGGTAGAGGGGTTGTACACATTGGAGAAGCTGCTTTAAAGTTCAAAGAGAAATGTGATGTGGATTCACTACCCCACTGACATAGAAACCACCACCCGTTCTTGCAAATAGGACTGGGAAAGAGCTCCAACTGCAAATCTGTGTAGGCACTGCTGAGCTGGGCAGACAAATGGCGTCGACGCAAATCAGCAGTAATTCCAAGCATGGGAATCGTATGGCCTTTCACATTCCTTGCTGGTAAATATGTCAGCTAGGGCACCTGGGAGCTGCAGGACAGCAACGTCTTGAGAGCAGCATGTTCTCCACTCTCTCATATAAGCTCTTCACTGCTGACAGTGAGGATTGGAGCCTTCCTTTATTTTGTACGGATGCAGACATACCCAAGGCTATATCTGCACCACAGAAAACATGCAGTTTGACACTGTTTTATCTGTCATGGCTCAATGCTGTGGAATGCTGGGATTCGTAGCTTGTCGTTGCACCAGAGTTCACTGACAGAAAAGCTAAATACCTCACAAAACTACAAATCCCCAAATTCCATGCCATAGTAGAGACTGTCACATTTTCATTTATAGCTATGTGTTATTTTGTGCTCTCTGCTGCACTCCAGAAAGACTATTTTTCTGATTATGTGGTAGTTTTAAGGAACAGTGATAACAATGCCTTGGATTTGTTGTGGTGTGTTGTAAAATATCTCATATCCTATAAGCAACCTTTGAAAGTTGAGATTAAGGAACCTCAGAGGAGGTGTCCTGTTTTAGAGGTCAGAAAAGTTAATTTTTTTGGATAATAGTGCCCACCTTCCTGAGCCAGCATGGGATTCTGGGTTTGTCATCCAAAAAAAAAAAAAAATGACTTCTAAGTTCTGTTGATTTTCATTGGTCCATTGCTAAGGGATTCTGGAAGTTGTAGTCCCAAAAGTTAGCATTTCCAGGCAGGCTCTGGTTTTAAAAGGGTAAAAAAAAAGCATGCAAGAATTGGATTCATGCTTCGGTGTTACTTCTATTTCAGTCTAAAAGTTAAGATTACAACTTTGGCTGTTTTCCCATTTGAAAGTTTAGCTCGATTATACAAATCATACAAAAGATGGAAGGGATTACCGTCTTGACTTAAACTTGTATTACTAACTCATAATGGGTTTGAAAATAGTTGAGAGGAGGAGTTGTTGGCTGTTCCAGTTTCTCATCACCAAACAGGGCAGAGAAGTTCTCCAGGTCTGATGGCCAAGGTATTTGACAGGTCATTTTACATATGATTGTTGCAGTCACCCTGCCTTAGGGTTCTCCTGGTCACATTTATTCAGTGGGGATTTGCATGGCCTTTCCCTGAAGCTGAGAGAGCGTGGCTTGCCCAAGGTCACCCAGTGGGGTTCCATAGCAGCTGAGTAGGGATTTGAGCCCTGGTTCCCCAGAATTATGGTGTTGTGTGCCAATTACGTTGTTGTGTGCCTGCAGGTTATTTCCAGCATATAGCGACCCTTGGCTAACCTATCATAGGTGGGTTTTGTTTTTGCAATATTTGTTCAGAGACTGTTTGCCATGGCCTTCCCTTGAGGCTGAGAAAGTGTGACCTACCCAACTGCAAAAAAGTATGTGTGTGTAGTGTGCCTTCGAGTCATTTCCGACTTATGGTGAGGGTTTTCTTTTGCCAAGATTCATCCCAAGGAGGTTGATTATCACCTTCCTCTAAAACTGAGAAAGAGTGACTTGCCTAGTGGGTTCCTGTGGCCGAGTCCAAGTCCAGCACTCCATCCCTTTTACTTTCCTCCTGGCCCCTAAAGTAAATATTTGAAAGTTTGCTTTTCTTCCGCCTTTCTTGTCGGTCTTCATTTTGGGAGTTCTTCTGCAGTGGGAATCTTGCAAAGAGCGCCACTAGCAGAGTAACCCAAGTTTCCTTTAATTAAAAAAAGAAATCCCCACAACCCTTCCTCTTTATAAAAAAAGGCTCTGATCTTATGCCAGTTGCTCCAGCAACCTGGAAACCTCTTGCCATAAAGCTCCGATCTTGCCCCCATCCTCCCTAAATTTCAGCCCCAAACTTGAATGGCAGAAGTGGAGGGAGACAAGAAGAGACCCTGGGAACTTCCATTCCCCAGCAGCTTTCTCTCCCTCCCCTTGCTCTATTTCTTTTCTCTCCCCCCCCCCCCCCACTTTTCTTCATTTCTTACTGCCTCCGCCAGATGTTGGAGTTCTTGGGTTCGTGCCGGACCCCTCCGGGGAACTCGGGAAGCGTCCGGCACGAAATCGCAAAGGATCGCAGCGCCTCTGTGTCATCGCACACGGGGGAGTTGGTATGCATGCTTTGCTCCACTCGAACAAAAGGAGGCCGCCGGCTTGAGCAGGCTGAAAAGAACCGAGACTGGATGAGGATGAGGAACATCGCCGATAGGTTCTTGCAGATGAAGAGCAGAGTTTAACCTCCTCAGATATCTCCGGCTGGCCGATGTCCAGCCGAACCCCCCAATTGCGGATCTGAATCCATCATGGGTTGCAGGTATTCCTCCTTCCAAGAGGAGGTTCTGCCTGGGAGGTAAGTCAGTCACCGGCGCACCCCTTGGCAACCTCTATTCCCTGGCCTTTTTGCACATTTTTGGATGACCGCTGGCCGTCCTGGCCCTGAGGAACAGATTCCTGTCCCACGGAGCTGAGAACATTGGATGCTGAGGTTGTTGTTTTCTTCGTTGGCGCGGGGAACTTCTGGGAAATCAGTTCCAGAAATGTTCACAGATGCTGCCATATGAGGCTGTTGGATTTCTGGGTGGCTGCTGTTGCAATCTCGGGACAGCTTGTTCTTCTTTCGTCTTTCCAGACTCTGCTGAAAGTGTATCCTGGCCGCAGAAAGTGAATGGAAAGGTCAGGGGCAGGGGGCGAAAACTATTTCCAAACTTTGGAAGGGATTTGGAAGGACCTTGTACAGGTTTCAGAGTGCACACTTTTCCCGCAGGACCAAGGGTCAAAAAGGTTTAGCTGTCAGAAGAAAGGCTGTGACTCAGCCTGGAGTCTGTCTGTTCCCAATGCAGTGGTGGCCTGCAGGCTTGACTACTACAGTGTGCCTTATGTGGAGCTGCCCTTGGATAAGGTCCAGAATCTCTAATTGGGACCAAAAGGATTCATTCTCACAGATGCCATTGTGGGGACAGACATAGGAGGTTGCTCTGAATACACTATCCCTGTTCACAGTATCCGTGTTACCTTCAAAAAGCCAGAAACAGCTTGGAACTGAGCATCTGGAGAGACTTTTAATGTGTCGCCCCTAAGACACTTTTTAGGAAATAAGATTTAAAGAACACATGGGATTTCTCAGCAAACTGCATAGGATTGTTCTGTAAATGGCATTAGGCAATTTATGGAGGAGGTGCCAGCATGGTGTAGTGGTTTGAGCGTCAGACTCTGGAGACAAGGGTTCGAATCCCGGTTTGGCCAGGTAAACCCACTGGGTGACCTTGGGCAAGTCACACACTCTCAGCTTTAGAGGAAGGGAGGGCAAGCCTCCACTGAACAAATCTTGTCTAGAAAACCCTGTAATATGTTTGCCGTAGGGTCTCCATGAAACAGAAATGACTTAAAGGCATGGAACAGCAAGCCCACCACCCTACCAGGATGATGAGTTTTGTAGTCCAACAGACCTGGTAGTTGTCAGATATCCAGGTTGCTGCAGAACAGAAATGGACAACTGGCAATAGGTTCCGGGGGTCAGTGAGGATGAGGATGAGGATGGTATTTATTTGTATCCTGCTTTTCTCCCAAAACTGTGACTCTGAGTGACCCAACGTCATGGTTTGTGTGTTGGACTAGGACTGTGGGAGCCAAGGGTTTGAATCGTCATTCAGCCATGGAAAACTGACTGGCTGCCCTTGGAAAGTCGCACTCTCTCAGCCTCAGAGGAAGGCAAATGCAAACCCTCCCAAAAGAAACCCAGCCAAGAAAACCCAAGAAGGCCTCCAGGACTCCAAAGTCGACCTGATGACAGATTACAACAGCCTCCTCCCACTTTGAGAGTCTAAAGCCATGGCTAACAGCATTAAGCTAAAACAAAACAGCTAAAGCAATACGTAGCAGGAAAGCTTTGGAAGCATTTAACAGCCAATCTGATTCAAACGTGGATTTTAAAACATACACATTAACACGTACTTCAAAATGCAGCATCCCTCTGTGCATTCTTTTTCCACTGTGGAAAAAAGAATAAAAATGGGAACCAGCCCCTCATCCCCAGCCTTTGAATCGTGTTGGAAGGAGGGAAACAGGCAGGCAGCCAAATCCTCCTCCTCTTCTGTTTTCCAAAAGCTCCAGTTAAACCACCCCTCCTCCTCTCCTTCCATCCCATCGGTTCCTGCCTCTTGTCTCTTGCGGCTATGTGTTGCTTTTTGCCAGATGTATTTAGCTCAAAGCCAAAGAGAGAGCCAGATGATGAGCTGCCCCACGTCGGAAACTGCAACCGCAAAATTTCCAAGCCTCCACTGGTTTCCCAGCATTGGAAGCTCTAGTCTTACTGGCGCTCATCCTGAGCAGCTCCAAGTCCCTGGAGGAGCCGAGTCACTAAAAGGACCCTGAGAAAAGAAACACGATGCATAACAATAACAATAATAACTACAACAACAACAATACAGTTGGCCTTCCACATTTGCGGCTTTGATTTTTTGCGGATTTAATTATTTGCAGTTTTGATTAGTATGTTCTCCAGGAATCTCTCGGTCCTCCAGCGCAATTCTGCCGGAATTTGACCATAAAGCTGGAGAAACCAGAAGTTCCTAGAGACAACACTTCTCTAGGCACTTGTAGGTCCTCCAGCATGATTCTGTGATCAACATCTGGCAGATGTTGACCATAGAGTAGCACTGGAGATTCCTAGAGAGGTGATCTTTTTGGTAAAAATAATAGTCGTTCTTTATTTGCAGTATTCCACATTCATGGGGGTCCTCCACCCCTGACCCCAGCAAATGTGGAGAGAGCACTGTAATAATTTATTTTTATTAATCCTTAGTAATCATTTATTTTCATTATTATTACTACTGCTACTACAGTTATTTTGGACTACAGTTGCATGCTGCCTGGAGATCAGGGAGCGATTTGAAATCTGGGACTTGTAAACCAGAAAAAGTATTGTTTTCCCAGCTCTGGTTTGTCTCCACTTCCCCCAACTGGGGGATGCCCACAGTTCCCTATTCAGCTGCTGGCTTGTAGGATGATGGGAGTTGTAGTCCAATGCTCCGGTATAGACAGTAACACTTCTCTCTCTTTTTCTTTCTTCCAGAGCTCAGTCAACAAATGAGGGCAGCTTCATTGAGAAAATGAAAAAGACGGTAGGTGTGGCACAATTCTGTCTTTGCCTGCAGAGCGATGGGGAATGCTGGGAGCTACAATCCAAGAGTATCTGGGCTGCATGGTTCCTATCCCAAATTTATTGCTACACAAATACAGAGAAAGTGGGGAGAGAAAGATAATTTGTGAGGAAGGCAAGGTTGCTACCTGGACAATGCAAATCTTTGAAATAGCCATTTATAAATATCAAATTACCCTGTTACTTGTAGTTACTTCCTTTCCCAGTAAGGAAGGGTACATATACGCTGTAGAAATAATGCAGTTTGACAGCACTATACATACTATAGCCCCATCTTATGGTATACCGGGATTTGTAGTTTTGTGAGGCACCAGCTCTTGGGCAGAGAAGGCTAACAGCCTTGTAAAACTGCAAATCCCAGGATTACAGAGGCTGGAACGACAGTGCTTAAAGTGGTGTCCAGCTGCATTATTTCTACAGTGTAGATGCACCCGAAGATATAACAAATATTGTGGTTGTGGCTGAATTACTTTTAGTAAATAGAACAGTAATGCACTACTTTTAAAATTTATAAAAATTATGACAGTAACCCAAGTTTGTCAGTGGTGTGTGTGTGTGTGTGTGTGACCACTCTTCTCAGCTACAACTCCCAGAATCTCCCAGTTTAGCCACTGGGAGCTGAAGTCAGGAGGAAAATAAATTTTCAAGCTCTGTCAGTAACTAATTTCTCATTTAAGATTTCTGTAACTGCAGTTACTTTTACAAAATGACTTGACAAGCTGTCTGTCTTAGTGGGCCGTGACAAAGCAGAGACCTTCTGGATTTAATTATCCCACTCCTTTTTGTCTCTGTTCCAGGGAAGAAATATTGTTGTATTCTACGGTTCTCAGACAGGGACAGCGGAAGAGTTTGCCAACCGCCTCGCCAAAGATGCCCATCGTTATGGGATGCGCGGCATGGCTGCTGACCCGGAGGAGTACGACTTGGTACGTTCTTTACTAGTTTTGCCCCTTGGGGACTACGAGTGTTTTGGATTTTGGATTTTTTTGGATATACACATTTTGTGTCTAGACCTGGGACCCATCTTCAAGATATCTTATTATGTATATGAGAAATTGTTGCTAATAAATTTCAATAAAAGCAGACCAAATATCAGAATATAAATCCATTTATAAATTGGTCATGGGACCTACCTCAGTTATTCCCCTCTGAAATGAAGCAAGCCCATTCATTTTCACACGCTCGCTCTCACTTGTTCTGTAGCTTCATGATTCTTCCAGATACAAAGAAACATCTTTAAAATTCACCAGGGGTGATTCCTTATGTCTGCCCATCTTTCCTTCCCAGTCTGACTTGAGTCGCCTCTCAGAGATCGACAAGTCCCTGGCAGTCTTTTGCATGGCCACCTATGGTGAAGGAGACCCCACGGACAATGCCCAGGACTTCTATGATTGGCTTCAAGAGACAGACACTGACCTTTCTGGCCTCAAATACACAGTGAGTCCTTTCCACTTCTTGTTTCTTTTCTCCATTTCTTTCCAAGGACTTGAAATATAAAGTGAGAGCTTGCCTGAGATGGAGGGGTGGTTTGATGCAGGAAAACGTGTGTTGAAGTAACTTTACCTTCTTTGTCTCCAAATCTAGTTGTTGGCACCAAATGGATCTGAATTTTGTGGTCTCTTTCACACTATGCAATTAGAGCACACGTTAAACTGCCGTGGGTGCATCCTATGTAACCCTGGGATTTGTAGTTTTGTGAAATGTTTGGAATTCTCTGCCAGAGAATGCTAGTGCCTCCCCAAGCTACAAATCCCAGGAGTCAATAGAATCACAGACTTGGAAGTGACTGCAAGGACTGTCTAGCCCTACCCCCGGCCATGAAGGAATACACAGCTAAAACCTTCTTGAAAGATTCCTCTGTTTAAAGTCCTCCAAAGAAGAGTCCACCACCTTCTGAGGCAGTCTTTTTCTCTGTTGAACAGCTCTTGCAGCCAAGAGGGCCTTCCTAATGTTTAGATGGAATCTTTTTCCTTGCAATTTGAACCCATTGGTTCATATCCAAGTCTCTGTAGCAGGATAAAAGAAGCTCACTCCATCATCTACCTGACATCCCTTCAGGTATATAAAGTTGGCTCTGTAGGTACATCTACACTGTGGAAATAATGCAGTTTGACACCACTTGCATGGACACCACTTGCTCCTGGGATTTGTAGCTTTGCAAGGTCTTTAGTCTTCTCTGCCAAAGAGTGCTAATCCCAGGTTTCTGTAGAATGAGGCCATGGCAGTTAAAGTGGTGTCAAACTGCTTTACCTCTACAGTGTAGTTGCACTGAGATCTTCTATTCTCCAAGCTAAGCATCCCCAGCTCCCTCAGGCATTCCTCTTAAGGCTTGGTTTCCAGACCTTTCCTCATCTTGATTGCTTTTCTCTGGACACATTCCAGCTTGTCACTATCCTTGTCTTGTCCTGTCCAGAAAAGGATACAGTACTCCAGGTGAGGTCTGACTAAAGCAGGATAAAGTAGGGCTGTTACTTCCCTCTATCTGATGACTGCTTTCCTGCTAGAAGCAGCCACTGGCAGGTAAAGTGTGGTTAAAAGGATACAGTTGTGTAGTGTGAAAGCAGCCTCAATGGCAAATGTAAAAATCCCTCGAAAATCCAACTCTAGATCCCTGTGGTACCATATTTTTGCTAAAGCTTGGGAGATTTACTTTTGGGGGCTACCACTCCTAGGATCCCCCCCCCTTTTAGTCCAGAAAAGTAACTTTTCTCAGCCTCAGCTGTAGTGGTACTCGGAAGTCTGCCTCTGATTCATTGCTGCTTTGAGAGCAATTGCGTCACTGGAGAAAACTGTGATTGTATTTATAGCCACAGATGGCCTCTCTCTGGGCTCTTTGGAAGGCCGAGAAGAGCTCCCGGGCCTTGTCTTGCCAGCTAATTGGGTAGCCCTTGCTGACATCCGTCCTCCTAAATCTGATCAGCCATCCCAATTTAGTTGCTCTTTTCCGGTGCTTAAAGTCTAATTACCAGGAGTAATGAGGTGAGGAACAGCTTGGCGGTCTTTGAATGTCCTCAGCACTAGCTGGATGAGCCCCAAAAGCAGGGAGAGCAGAGGAGCCGGCCCCACTCCGCCTCTCGGTCTGCAGCCCTACTCTTCTGCCACCCACCCCATATAATTATAATGGGGATATACAGCCTTTCCTTTCCAAGCTAGGAGTGGGCAACCTCATCAGGCCCTGGGGCTGAGTCCAGCCCTCATGGGGTCCGGTCCTGGCCTTCCTGAGGTTCTCCAAAAGGCCATACCCCCCTTCTTTGCAGCATCTTTGATTTTGTGCTTCCCTAGCCTTTTTAAATTCCCATTTTCAAAGGTTAAAATGCCTCCTAAGCTGGGTAGTTAGAGCTTTAACCTAAAAGTATGTGGGTATTTTTTTTTTTTTTTGTCTTGCCCCTTTTACAGGATGTGGCCTGAGAATGTCCCAAGAAATATACGTGGCCCTTGAGGGCTGAAAGATTTATCATTATTACTATTATTATTATTATTATTTATATCTGGCCTCTCTGTAAAATACAACTGAGGCGGCTTACATTATAAAACAAACAATCCCGTCCCCCAATAGCCCACCCCCCTAAAATGCCATTAAACAATCAAAAATTAAAAAAACAAACTTAAAAATAACAAACTACAAAATTATTCCAACAAATGACAAATAATTTAAAATAGCTGGATGTTCCCATTCCTCAGTGCAGGCCTCTTGGAGGGCACTTCAACCCCAACATCTCCACCTTTGTTTTCCGGGTGTTACAGAGAGTTTCCCATCATATCTGAGTTTTCGTGTCAAGAGAGGAAAAGAGAAGCTTTTCGTCTCTTTACTTTCAGCATTATAAATCTGTCATTTGTCAACTCTCTCTCTTCTCTTTTTAACTCCTTCTCCATTGAACAACACCCTCTTAGAAACAAGCATCTTGTTGGGCCTGGAGCTTATGGTTCTAGCAAAAAGTATGGTTCAGCTGCATTAGCATGTTAGAGAATGGGTCAAGGAAAAGTCCTCTCTGCATCTGGAGATGGTACAGGAGGTGGAGGAATTCTATCCCAATGCCAAAAGATAAGATGTCCCATCTCCTCTGGGCACCTGGTAAACAGCTTAGTAATTTGCAAGGAAATGTTTAGGTTGGATGATGTGATTGTTTAGAGGCTTCTGTAGAAGGAAAAACATATATCAGATGCTGTTACACAAAGGCTTTTGCTTCACAGCTGCTTGCAGCCCTGCATAGCCGGTGTGTATGTATGCTTAGTTTCTTTTCTTCTTACTTGCCTGTTTGAAACTAGAGTATATATGTATGCTGTGTCTTTCTTGCATTCTACTTGCTTAACTAAAACAGCCTTTCTTTCTTTCTTTCTTTCTTTCTTTCTTTCTTTCTTTTTTTAAAAAAAAGTTATTCTTAATTTCCATAAACAATAAAATCTGTTATCGATCATATTTTCTTAGCTCAGTAAACAATTAATTTGACTTTTGGTTTCTTCTTTTACCTTCCCATTCTTCAATCATCTATATAGATGATTGAAGTCTGTTGCACGTCAAATAACTAAACATTACATAGTCTTTTTAAAATTCTTCATTTGTACATTTTTATCTAATCAGAAACTATTTTCTTTTAAGTTTCTTCTTGTCTCTCCCATATCTTAATAAACAGATTTCTTATGAACTCATTATCTCTTCTCTCTGGTGGTTGCTCTTTTCTGCATTTAATGTATGCTTATGTCACTGTAAATACTATAATTTAATGTAGTTAAACAAGAATATTTATATTTCAATCATTTTTAAATCTTTATAAAACAGCCTTTCTCAAGACCAAGACTGTATGGTCATTTCGCCTGCCTCATACTCCGAACCAGCAGTGCACCCACGCCAAGGTGTTGTGCTGCAATTGCCATATTGTTCCATCTTCTCATCCTTTTCTAGGTGTTTGGGCTCGGAAACAAGACCTACGAGCACTTCAACGCCATGGGGAAGTATGTGGACAAACGTTTGGAAGAACTGGGAGCCCAGCGGATCTTTGAGCTTGGCTTGGGAGACGACGATGGGAAGTGAGTGGCTGTGTTAAAAGCAAAATGTGTAAGGCCAGGGTGGGCAGCTCCCTCCACATGTAGTTGGATTCAGAGTCCCATTTGCTCCAGTTAGTGCTGCCCGGTTTATGAAACAGCAATAAAGGACTGTCAGAAGCCGTGACATGCAGGGTTGACGGTCTAGAAGCAGCTATTAATGCAGTTACAGAATGAAAACCATTGTAAAAAGATAGAAGTTGGAAATCAGCAAGGCATCACACCCTTAAAAGCCCATTGCAGTCTGTCCCTAAAGCTTGTTGCAATAGAAAGGTTTTCTCTTCCTGGTGGAAAGAAAGCCCTCCTAGGGAGGAAGTTCCAAAGCCTGGGATCAGCATGGAAGGAACCTGCTGGAGTCTTTGTACCCTTCACTTTAAATGACTTTTCTTCCCCCTTCTTTCCTCCTCCTGCTGTCTTTGTTTCTCTGAACAGCCTGGAAGAAGATTTCATCACATGGAGGGAACAGTTCTGGCCAGCTGTGTGTGAGCACTTTGGTGTGGAAGCTACAGGAGATGAATCCAGGTTAGTGCAAGAGACGGAAATGGTGTCAGCAGTGGGATTGGGATTGGGAACCACGGGTGGGGAGGGCAGTCTGCAGCTCTCAGGCAAATTCAATGCAGTCCCCTTTCCAGATAATCAGAATCCCTCCACAAGTAATGAATGTAGGGTTACAGCAAAAAGGTACCCCTTCTTCAATTGGAAAAATAGTTTGCTGCCCCTGATCTACTAGATGTGACTCTAGTGTGAATTTGTCTTTTTTCATGGGTGAGTTCCTCTGTTTCTACTTCCAGGATTGCCTTGTCTGCAATGGGAGACTTTGGACCTCTTTGCTATTGTGCACTTTTTTTTATTATGCCTTTCTTTGTATCTGCCCACTTTTTATTGTGTAGTACTTTTTATTGTTCCCTTGCACCTGCCCATTTTTTAAAACTATGCCTTTATTTTCTATGTCTTTGTATTTTCCCATTTTTACAGCACACATTTGTACTGTGCCTTTGCACTTCTACCTTTCTTTCTGTACCCTTTCACCTGCCCCCTTTTTTTGGCAGTGCTTTTGTAACTACCCAATTTTTTAAAACCATGTACTTTCCCCCCTGTTCCCTTGCACTTGCCTGCTGTGTCCAGAAGACTCTTTGGCTTTTACCAGGTTGATTTTTACAATAATCCCAAACCTACCCTAACTACAGGTTCATACAGTTTAGTTCACTCTCCCTGTGCCCTCTTGGGAATCTGAAATGAGCTGTTGTTTTTTGAGGTTGGTGATTTTTTTCACCCTTTTCTCTTAATTTATTCCCCTTCTTCTTTTCTCCCTTCACAGCATACGCCAATATGAACTGGTTGTCCACACAGACATCAATGCAAACAAGGTTTATACTGGGGAAATGGGTCGGCTGAAGAGCTACGAGAACCAGAAACCGTAAGTTGAGGGGGAAAGTTATATTATGTGGGGTTAAAGTGAAGGGCAAAGTGGAAATTGGCTGAGTTAAGGCAGAAAAAAAGCAGCACTTGGATGCCATCTTCAGTCTGTGAGTTTCCTTAAGACAACAGAAACATGTGGTCTGTGGGCACATCTAAGGGATGTACACATAAATGTCCCCATCCCACATTTTTACAGCAGTGGCAAATGTGGCCCGTTGGTTAGTTATGGACCCCAAAAACTCTCTGGAGCACCAAATTAAGTCCAGCCTACATTATTTTCATGGGTATGGAGGAGTCATACCAGACTGTGGAATGGCATGCCAGAAGAGATTTGACAGCTGGATATGCTGTCTGAATTTAAAACAACAGTAGGGACTAGTCTCTTCTGTCAGGTCTATCAAGATTATTTTCAAATTAGGAATATTCCTCCACTGGAGAGGAGAAAACCGAGATATTTCCATGCTGTAGTCTCCCTGTATTTGAGCATGTTGTTAAGTGTTTCTGGAAAGAAAGAAATGTGGGGTGTTTTTGTTTTTGTGGGGTGGAGGGAGAATTTTCTACCCCCCAAAAAAACACATTTTCTGCACAGAAAACATACTTTTGCACAAGTCTGCAGTGCCTTTCTTAACACTGAGTTCCTGGTAGTAAAAAATAGGGCTTATAATTCTTTTGCTCCCACCCCTTTTGCCTTTGGGTCCACCCGCCACTTGGCGAACACCCCTGGAATCACATTTGGCCCTCCATCAAGAAGAGACCTACGACTGCCCTCATAATTGGTTTGCTAACCAAATAGGTAACAGGGCAACCAAATGGAAGTGGAGTAGTTCTTAAAAGATCCCAGCACAAGGCAAGGAGTGAATCCTGGCTCTGTAGAGCTGTTGCTGAAGTAAGCCTCATTGTTACTCCCAGGCCGTTCGATGCGAAGAACCCCTTCTTGGCTCCAGTGACAGCAAACCGGAAGCTCAACCAAGGTGGGGAGAGGCATCTCATGCATCTCGAGGTGGACATCACTGGGTCCAAAATCAGGTAGGTGTGGCAGAGTCTTTCCAAACTTAACCTAAGATCCATTTTTTGGCAAGTTTTGTTGTCCTTGCAGTGGCGGATCAGATTCATCAACAACCCCAGACAACTGGCAACTTTTATGTCAGGTTTTTATGTAGTGAATCTGCTTCAGCTTTCAGTAGAATTCAAAGACCTAGCCATGTTACTCTGGAAAATCATTGTGCAAATATGCCAAAAGATCTTGCAGCACCTTTGAGACTAACTGAAAGAAAAAAGCTGGTAGCATGAACTTTCGTAGACTTGAGCCTCCTTGCTCAGATGCATGTGGTGGAGTGGAAACTGGGTTTCAGTGTGAACCTGAAGGAGCTATCCAAGGTACTGAACCCTGTCTCTCTTCACTCCCCCCAATATATTTGGGGATACACAGTCCCTCTGGCATAGACTCCACCAGACATTCTTCCCAGCCCCTGGTGTATTTGCAGATAAACTACCTCTGACTATATGGCTTGTTTAGCCACTGTTGATGGGTGACATCCTACAAAAATGGGCCAAGATCCTCTTTTGCAAAGCTTCTTCTCTGCTTTGTAACCCTTGGCACCTCCTGTGGCAGTGAATTTTGGCTGGCTTTTTTATCTCTGTGTTGCATTTTGCAGATCCACTGCTTGCAGGTTTCAGTTACACACCGAGAAGCTTTAAGCCAGTGGTTCCCAAACTTTGGTCCTCCAGATGTTTTGGACTTCAGCTCCCGGAATTCCTAATTGTTGGCCAAACTGGATAGGGCTTCTGAGAGTTGAAGTCCAAAACACCTGGAAGACCAAAGTTTGGGAAACATTGCTTTAAGCAAAGAACTTCTCTGAAATCGAAAGTGGCCCTTGTTGGGTTGAAAGAGATTCCCCACCCTTATTTTATCCAGAGTTTTCCTTTTGCATTGAATATTTAAAAGTGTGGCATAGGGTGGTCCTGCATGTTGCTTGGTCTCTTTCTCAGGTACGAATCAGGAGACCATGTTGCTGTTTACCCAGCCAATGACACCTCGTTAGTGAACCAGCTTGGAGAGATCCTGGGGGCCGA
Organism: Phrynosoma platyrhinos; assembly: GCA_020142125.1. Classification (NCBI taxonomy): domain Eukaryota; kingdom Metazoa; phylum Chordata; class Lepidosauria; order Squamata; family Phrynosomatidae; genus Phrynosoma; species Phrynosoma platyrhinos. The sequence continues at coordinate 13,438,128 of CM034711.1, forward strand.
TTTGGATACAGTCATCTCCCTAAACAACTTAGATGGTGAGTTACCTCTGCCACCACCTTCACCCAGACTCCTAAAGCACCCCTAATGGTGGACACTGTGTTTCTTCCTGTTTTTGCCCAGTGATGAAATGTTACAGCTTTCAGAATGGCTGCTCTAAAAATCTGGGATGCTGATTTACTCTGACAAACCTTGTCCTACTAAGAACTTGTCCCCAGTGGCCTTGTTCTTCCTTCTCCCTCCTCATCCTTTTGTGCCCTCTTTCTTTCTCTCTGTCTCTCTTTAGATTGTGAGTCTAGGGGTAAGGAATTGTCAAAATGAGCAATTGTAAACTGCTCTGGAGGCCTGCATACCCTAAAGGCACCAGATCCTTTTAGAAACACTTCAGTTAGAAAAGTTCTGCACCCCCTAGCCTGGTCTTTGAAAACTTTGTTTTAAAAACTTGTTTGAATAAAAGCTTTAAGCCTGTCAACAGAAGGGCAACAAGAAGGGGGCCATTCTGGGAACCTATGGGGCAGCCACCGAGAAGGCCCTCTCATGTCCCCACCAGCTGTGCTTGTGAACCCAGTAGCTTGCTGGGGAATTCTGTGAGTTGTAGTTCCAAAAGAGTCAGACTTTCCCCCAGGTTCTGGAGTTGGGGCACTTCCAACAAAAATACACTGAGCAAATCCATCATTAGCCTCTTTTCTAACCTCTTCACTTTGGCTTCTTCCTTCCCACAGAGGAGTCCAACAAAAAACATCCATTCCCCTGCCCCACCTCCTACCGGACTGCCCTGACCTACTACCTGGACATCACCAACCCACCGCGCACCAACGTCCTCTATGAGCTGGCCCAGTATGCCACTGATGCCACCGAGCAGGAACACCTCCGCAAGATGGCTTCCTCCTCTGCCGAAGGGAAGGTGGGTACCATAGGTGGCCTCTCTGGCATCCCTAAGTAGTGAACACCCCACCTGCCACCACCTCCAGATGCTCTCAGAGGACAACTTATTAGGGAAGGTATTCAGTGATGGTGGTGGAGTGGCCTCCATGCCCCATGGGCTGGTGAATCTGTTGCCTGGATTATTCTGAGGTTTAAAGGAGCTCTGTGAGTGGCTGAAACTTCCAAAATAGGTTCCATGACTTGGGTAGTCATTTGGATTAAAACTCAAAGCACTAAAAAGTTTTCAGAGCTAAAATTAAAGAAACATTGGTGCTTTTCCAGAACTCTGAGACGTTCACTTTTGAGACGTTCCCACCAAGGATTCTGGGAGTTGTCATATATTTTTAAAAGTGCTTCCCCAAGTTTTGTTAATTTTTGTTGGCAATGCTCTGGTTTTAGGAATTATGTGAACTGTAGTACAAAAAAAAGGGGCAGGGAACTTGCCCCATCTCTGAAGCTTCTCACCTGTAATGTAATTGACAGGAAAACTTATCCAAGAAAGATATTACTTAATTGGTGCCACTACTGAAAAGTCCCTTGTCTTGCAAATGACCACTTGCGGCCTCATTTCTGACCTGCCAGGCCTACGACTCAGCCAGAAATCTCTTTTTCTCCTTCCATTGTTTGCTTAACCTGTGCAGGCCCTGTACCTTAGCTGGGTGGTGGAATCCCGAAGGAACATCCTGGCCATCTTGCAAGACACACCTTCCCTACGGCCTCCTATTGACCACCTCTGTGAGCTGTTGCCCCGTCTCCAGGCTCGCTATTACTCCATCGCCTCTTCATCCAAGGTGAGCACAGCTGCACGAACCCATCTTGGGGGTCTTTTCATTTTTTTCCCCTCCACCTGCACACTCCCCACTTATTGGCTTTCTTTCCTGCCTCCCCGTAGGTGCACCCCAACTCCATCTACATCTGTGCTGTTGTGGTGGAGTACACCACCAAAACGGGCCGGGTGAACAAAGGAGTGGCCACCAACTGGCTGAAGAACAAGCAGCCCATAGACAATGGGCACAAGTCCATGGTGCCCATGTATGTCCGCAAGTCCCAGTTCCGGCTGCCATTCAAAGCCTGCACTCCCGTCATCATGATTGGACCTGGCACAGGGATTGCTCCCTTCATGGGATTCATCCAGGAGCGGGGCTGGCTCAAGCAGCAAGGTGAGTAATTCCTTTTGGCAACGGAGACTCATCCCTCAGCTGAGCTGTGCCTAACTGGACCAGCAAGTAGAATTGATGTTCAGAGCAGGGGTTCAGGCAGAAAAGTTGCCTCTTTGAAGCAGGGCTGTAAACATGAGGGGGTGTTTTGTCCTTCCAGGCAAGGAGGTTGGTGACACGGTGCTCTACTACGGCTGCCGGCACGCAAACGAGGACTACCTTTACAAGGATGAACTGGCCCAGTTCCTTAAGGAAGGGGCCCTCACACAGCTCAATGTGGCTTTCTCCCGGGATCAAGCTGAGAAGGTAAGTTCCTTCCTCTATCTGACTTGGTCTCCTAAATGTTTGGAGGAGGGCAGTTCTGACCCTTTCAAGGGAGTGACGTTTGTGCTGGGCATGTTTCTTAGGAATAGAAATGGGGTGTGTGGAGTGGTGGGGCAGGCAAAGAGCATGGCCTCATAGAAAAGACTTCTTGCCAGGCTCTAGGTTTGTAAGTGGACAGTGGAGGCCAGGTGTATTACTACAGGGATGGGGGGGAGGCAAAATGAAGACATTGACACCCCCAATCAGAATGCAACCCTCCCAAATGAAATTTGCCTTCAATCCCCAAATTGCTAGCACTGCAAAGTATGAGGCACTGAAAATCCTTCTCTTAGAACGCTGAAATTTGCTGTGTTCTCATCCCCTGGGTCCCTTTGCCTGCCCCTTTCCTTTGGATACTTAAAGTCTTATTTCTGAATGCTCAAGTGAAATTTTGAGTTCCTGCAAGGCTAGAAATTGGGGGAATGAAGGAGAATTTTTGGGTGTGAGGCAGAATCCTTATTTTGGAGGGGGGCAGTTGTCTTTATTTTGTCTCCCACCCAGTGGCTACACCCCTGATGAAGGCTCAGAAGTAGATTTATGCAATTCACTTTGTGATAAAGGTTGGAAGGAAAAGTGACCTTCCCAGTCCCATGGGCTGACAGAGGGTGGTTATTCCTTGATTTTTATATGACATGATGGAATGGGTGCCTATGGCCCTCCAGGTTTTCTTGTGGACTTCAGCTCCCAAAAGCCTTAGCCATCGTAGTCCACAGTATGGGATTGTAGGGCTTATAATCGGAAACACCTAGCCCAAGGTCCTGTACACTTTGCCAGCATGGTTGCAGAGGAGGAGAAGGTGGCGGTGCTCAGGGAAAGAAGGCAGCGGGGATAGAAGAGTGAGGCATGGCTGTAACTGTTCTTTGGCTTGCACAAGGTGGTTTGGGATACCTCCTTGCATGAGCAGAACCATGGCCGCTTGAGAGAAAAATTAGCTAGTTTGGTGTCTTGGCCCAGGAGAGCCATATAAAGTTCCTCAATCAGGTATAGCATTGCTGTGAGGGCATTCCAAATTGTGCCAAGGGGGAAGAATCCATTTTGGATCTTTCTAGTCCTTTCAACCAAAAGAAGGAACCTGCCTTTGCAATCATAAGGAGGAGGGCCTTTTAAAACAGGTGCCACATTCTGTAGCCTGTATCACAAAACAGCTCTCAAGTGGGAGTCCTAACATCCTGCCATTCCCTTCCTCTCCAGATTTACGTTCAGCACCTGCTGAAGAAAAACAAGGAAAATGTTTGGAAGCTGATCCATGAAGATAACGGCCACATCTATGTGTGCGGGTGAGTTTAAGGCATGGGTGGGCAGTTCTATGTCAGTCCTGATTTCTCTTGGAATTTTGAGATAGGGGAATTTAGCTTGGTTTTTCATCTGTGACTTCAGATGAAAAGGAAATGCCATTGCTGGAAAAACTCAAGCTCTGGAAGTTAAATGCAGCTCTCTGGAGTTCATGCCTCCTATTCCACAATGCCATTGCTATGGGCTCACAGTTCTTACACAGACTCCTTGCCAGTTCTAAAAGGGGGGAATGTCTCACCTAAGGTTTAATTACTGGCTGGAAAAGCTTTAAGTTTTTTTAAAAAATCCTGCAATATTATGGTTCTGCAACCCCTTTTGCCCTGTCTGCTACTGAAATGCGCCCCCTGATAATTTTACCAAATTGAATTTGTGTGAAAGTGGTTCCATATTCTGGGATAAGAAAAAGAGTGTCAACATGTACAGAAAACCCTGCAATGGGGTCGGGATGTTCAGGGGTTTGGTTGGGTTTGAAGGCAGCTAGTGGGTTGGGAGCCTCTGCTGCAGCCACTGCCTGAACTCACCTCATCTTTCCCTCCTTCCAGTGATGCCCGCAACATGGCCCGGGACGTGCAGAACGCCTTCTACGAGATTGTGGCAGAATACGGGAAGATGAGCCAGCAGCAGGCCGTGGACTACATTAAGAAACTAATGACCAAGGGCCGCTACTCCATGGATGTCTGGAGTTAAGGGGGTGTCCCTCACTGGGGAGAGGAGGTGGGGTGCTGCTCAGGTGGCTGGTGGAAGGGTAAGGAAGAGGCTCCTCTGCTCTGCAGTTTGGCTTCCTCTGTCTCGGACGCATTCCTTCTTAGACTGTGCCCACATGGGCTTTGGGGTTCTTTGGGGGGACATTAGGCCAGGTTGAGCCACAGCGAAACACTGATGTGTCTGTCCTTTCTCTCTTCTCTTTCACCGGGGAGCAGCTGCTGTTGAGGGAACCTTTGCATAGATGTGTGGAAGGAGTATGTGTTCCTTCCTCTTCTCTAGACACCTTTTTTT
>CM034711.1:13448835-13461846 GCA_020142125.1 Phrynosoma platyrhinos
AGAGCAGGGTTCGAATCCCTGCTCAGCCATGAAAACCCACTGGGTGACCCAGGACAAGTCAGTCTCTCAGCCTTAGAGGATGGCAATGGCAAACCTCCTCTGAAGAATCTTGCCAAGAAAATCCTGCAACAGGGTCACCATAAGTCAGAAATGACTTGAAGGCAAACAACAACCTCAGACATGGGAAACAAGAGAGAAATCAGTGGGGTATAATTTTCAGGTAATTTTTGCCCCCACAGGGCACCAAAATTTCTCAAACCATGCACAGTAATACACCCTCGACCATGTCTCCACTTCTTGTGTCCTGGCAAAAAGTGACACTTCAGTTCCCCATTTTGGATGGCATTTTTGCATGGTGTTGGAAGCATGCTCTCAGCAGCAAGACCTGATGGCATGCAAAAACACTTCTATTTTTGATCGCTGTAAAGTGTGGCTTAAGGGGGAAGGGAGATGGCACCTGGCCCTCACATTGTTGCCCACTCCTAAGAAGTTCTAGGGTCAGGAAAAGACCCGGAAGGAGCACAATGAAGCCAACTGGGCACATGACCAATCTTATAAATCCATGACCACCCAAGAAATTATTAAGGATGAGGCTCTCAAAGGAAGGAGCAGATCTGGAGAGGAGTTCGCTCTTACTTGGATCCATTGTTGATCAAGATGCTCTCCCGAATTGTCAGAGTGCAATAATACCAGACCAGGAGGAAATTGAAGACAGCGTCCGTCACCCTGCGAAAATCAGCAAGAAAGGGAAAAGGTGATCAGAAGTAAGTAGATGCCAGTGCTTGGGAAAGTTATTTTTTTTAGACCACAAATGCCAGCAGCCAGGCTGGCTGGGGTATTTTGGGGACTGTAGTCAAAAAAGTAATGATGGTTCGAAGCTTTGGATGGTGGTGATTAACTTATAACCTGTCTTTTCTTCCAAAATCAGGCCTCAAGGTGGATTACAAATTAACAAAAAGCACAATACATTTGCAATATACAAAAAAGCAATATTAAAACAGAAACAAAGTATTGACAAGAGCAGCAGGAGTTCAAAACCTACACTTAAAATGGTTCATTTAAAAAAAAAAATAGTAGTTAAAACACGACAGCCCTCTTTCATATATATATATATATATATATATATATATATATATATATATATACACTTCAGCTCCCAAAAATGTCAAAATCCTTGCCTTAGATTAACTAATGGTGATCCAATATTGCTGATATAAATGACTTGAAATTGTGGATGTCAGTTTCATATATTAATTATAACCTATTAAAATGGCCTTTTGTATCCTGCTGGGAGAGGGGTCTGTCCACTCAAGGATCAGGGCAGGAAGTCTTGTGCTTGTTTTTACATTTTTATTGTAAAATAAAAAGGGCTACAGACTCACCTGGAGTTCAAAAGGAACCGGCAGGTGAAGGAGATGATGAGAAGGATGATGGTGAGGTAGAGCTTGAACTTCTCATACTCATCTTTGTACGCGAACCTGTTTGGGTAAGGGATAGGTTTGAGAAGCGGCATGGATCAGGTGTGAGAACACAACTGCAAGGCTGGTTCTAGCTCAGAGCTGGGGGCAAAGTCCCCCTTTTCAAACTGCATGGCTAACTTGGGCCCCAGGTATTGCCCCAGGACTGGATGGCTGAAGGTTGCACCCACCTTTAGATTAGATTATATATAAATTACATTTGGTACAAAGGTACGGCTGTGTTAGTCTACAATACAAGTATGCAAAGGGATTTTATAGCACCTTTGAATCTAAAAAAGAAACTGGTAGCATGAGCTATCGTAGATTTAAATCTACGAAAGCTCATGCTACAGCTAGTCTCAAAGGTGCTGCAAAATACATTTAAATCATTCAAGTGATTTGTCAGGTGACAAAATATAAGGGGTTGAAAGACCAGAGAGATAGCTTTTGTGATGGAACAGGAGAAGGAAAACACCCACAGCAAAAACATTCTATGATGGGGAAAGCACCACCGTCAGATCAACATGTGGCCCCTAGGTTCATTTTCAAGCCAATTTTTTCTCCAAAAAAAATATTTTTTGTTTCCAAATATAGCTGGAGTGGGGTTGAGAGGCCCAAACTTTTTCTTTCCTCCCAAGAGGAAGTAAATCAGAATGCGTACATTGAAAAGAAGAATAAAATAAGTTCCTAGCCCTTATGAAGTGCAAAACAGTCAAGTGATGAAACAAATAAGTAAGCCCCTTACTTGGCTTGCTTGCTGAGCAGAGTGACATTCACATTCCCCAGGACAAGACTCAGGTACAACCTGGATTGCAAAGAGAAAGAAGAGAGTTCAAAGATGTCCACGCAATGTGGCAGGAGCCCACCTGCATCCTACGTTCCAGGACCTTCCCTGTTTCCAGCCGTTGTGGGTGTCACAATCAACCTGGCCCTTACCCATTTTTCTTCGGCAAGTAGGCCTCCATTTCGAAGAAGACATTCTGCCGGTCTTTGACCATGCTCTGGAGCTCCTGGATGGTTTCCTCTTTCTCTTTTGCCTCCTGGTCGCTGACACAGCTCTTGCACCTGCAGGGTTGAAGGCAGCAAAAGAGCGCATGGAATTCATTTGTTACATTTATACACTGCTTTTCCTCCAACAAGCTCAAAGTGGCATAGTTGATCATATCTATGGATTATTTATCTAAGAATTCACCCACTTAGGGCTTTAAAAATGTATAAATCCTAAAGAGCAAAGCTTGTTCCAAAACACATTGCAGAAATAATCCAGTTTGAGACCACTTTAACTGCCCTGGCTCACTGCTAAGGAATATTGGGAACAACAATGACAACAACAACAACCTAAGACAATGACAACAACAACAACAACCAAATCCAAGGGGTTTGCAGAAATCCTCCACCAGCACAGCCTCCCAGAAACCTACATACGTACTGTTTGAGGGCTAGGGAGAGTTCCTTCAGCTGCTTCTTCTGCCGGGAGATAGAGCTGGAAATCCCATCTTGGAGCTTGGTCAGCTCTTCCAACTTTTGCTTGTAGAGCCGGTGAGTCTCCTGGAAAAAAAGGAATCAGGACATTACAAAAAAGAAAAAGAAAAGAAGAAGATTCTTTAGCCACGGATTCAAACATCCACAGCTTGAAAAATATATATATATATTTTAAATAAAAATTCTGAATAGCAAAGTTTGATTTTGCCATTTTATGGAAGGGACACCATTTTATTATGCCACTGTATTTAATGGGACTTAAGCATCCACAGATTTTGGTATCCAAGAGAAGGTCCTGATACCAAACTCCAGCGGATACCAAAGGCCCGCTGTATCATCTCATTTTAAGAAGTGTAATGATGATAGTTAATAATACAACACACCGTCCCCAATAAAAGACTTCTTGCAAAAACCTGTTTGAATAAAAAGGGTTTTTGCCAGTTGACGAAAAGAGCAGGAAGAGGTCCGGGATAACCCTCCTGAGGAAGGGAATTTTAGAGCCTGGGAGCAGCCCTTTTACACCAGGATGCAGGCCTCCAAGCTGTTGGGACTGTAACGCCCAGCATTCCTCACCTTTGGTGAAGGCTACTGTGAGTTGCAATCCAACAATATCTGGAGTTTTGCACAACTGCAGCTGCAAAATGCCCGATCCGAAAGCTTTCAGAGCTGCCTTCTCTTGGGACGGAGGCCAGCCCAACAGCGCTTCTCACCCTGACAAAGGGCAAGCGTTGCTCAACCGGCAGCAACTTCCAAGGAGAGCAGAGAAACCTGATATAAGCAGACAAGCATCGCCGTGTCAGAGCAACAAAATCCTTCATTAGCCAAGGGTGACTTTCAAAGGCATGTCCCTGTGACATCTGGGTGAATCAGATAAAAGTGTAAGACAGAGACAAACACAAACACACATGTGTGTATATATATCCATCCATCCATCCATCCATCGGGCTTCATCCTGGGTAAGGCTGGAGCATGGAAAAGAAATGCTCTTTTCCCACCCTTGGAAATTTTTTTTATATTAATCTTTATTATTAAAAATAAGTGTATAGACATTTAGTACATAAACAAAATTCCATTAAAATACATCCTTGGAAACTTTAAGGAGAAGCAATCTGGAATTTATAGGGGCCAAATGGCTCCCAATCGCAAAAGGAAACCAGAAATAAGACTCCTGGGCAGCTTCAATTTGATTTTTTTAAAAAAAATATTACCATATTCCTAGGCTTGAGGTATGCTATATGCTGTATAGGAGGATGCTGGAACAGTGCCTTTTTTTTGCTGTGGCACCTTTAGTTTTCAGCATTTTAACATCACTTTTATTGCTTACATTGTTTGAAATGAGTCAGGCTGGTTTTACGCTACAGTACTCCAAGATCTTTGGTCTGTTTTGTCGTGTGCCTCCAAGTCGTTTCTCATTCATGACGACCCTAACATGAATTTAGCTCAAGATTTTCTTGGTAAAATTCCTTTGCAAGAGGTTTGCGGTGGCCTTCCTCTGAGGCCGAGAGAGTGTGACGTGCCCAAAGTGACTCAGTGGGTTTCCAAGGCTGAGTGGAGATTTGAACCCTGGTCTCCTGGAGCCCTAGTCCGACAGTCAGATCACAACACCGGGGTGGCTCTTGGTTTTTAAACAGAGGGATAGATATAAATATTTTAATTGATAAATAATCATTAAAAATAGAGTTGGTGAGGTCTATGGTGGATCCTTGGGCCCAAAGTTGGTTCCTAGGCCATAAGAAGGTCCCTCTATCTTTCCCTAAAAAACATGAAAATTATGATTTTCCACTTTTTACAAAGACAGCTTGAATGCCCTCCCCAACGAACCACAGCAATTAGAAAGATTTCTAGAGTTCTTCTAAAGAAGGAATGGAGACATGTGGCCCTTATAGATGCTGCCAAACTGCATCTCCCCTGGTTCCTCATCAGTGGCTGATGGGACCTGCACCCCCACACTATCTGAAGGACCACACCTTCCCCAACAAGCAAAACTACCCATTCATCCACCCACAGATTGAATTGGCACCCTGGTTTTATGGGCGAATCCAGGCTATAATCCACCCAAGATTCAAAGAGATTATAGCCTTACCAGGCTCAAGTGAGGGAGCCAAGCCACAAGATAAGAAGACAACCCCCTTCCAGAAAGTCACACCTTCTCAGCCTCCAACCAAGACTGTGGCAATCCCTCTCTGAAGAAATCTTGCCAAGAAAAACCCATGATAGGGTTGCCTTAGGCTCTCCATAAGTGTGAAATTACTTGAAGGCACACAAAATCCATGGATGTTCAAGTCCCATTATATATAATGGAGTGGTAAAATGGTGTCCCTTCGATAAAATGGCAAAAATCAAGCTTTGATACTGGAATATATATATATATATATATATATATATATATATATATATATATATATTCCAAGTCACAGCTTGTTGAATGGGTGGATAAAGAATCCATGGATATGGAGGGAGTGTGGTGGAGTCTCGTTCTTTGGAGGTTTTTAAACAGAGGCTGGATGGCCATCGGTTGGGGATGTTTTGATTGTGAGTTCCTGCATGGCAGAATGGGGTTGGACTGGATGGCCCTTGGGGGTCTCTTCCAACTCCATGATTCTATGACTGCCCTACACTCATCATCCCTCACCATGAGCAAGGTTGGCAGAGGCTGATGGGAAGTGGAGTGCAACAACATCTGGGGAGGCCCTAAAAGGTCTCTCTCCTCCAAAACCTGCCTTTTCCAGATCAGGAACCTGGCCAGGTGAAGATTCGAATCTGGTACATAGAAAGAAAGGCAGAGAGGAGAAGTCCCAAGCACCGAAAACACCCTCCGCCTCCATCCTGGGGATAAGTGGAAAGCCACCTCCACCTCTGATAAGTTTTGTGATAACAAGGAAGCGCACACCTTCGCACTTTCTCTGCCTCTTCTTCATGCCCAGGTGTGCTTACCTGGCCATCAAGGGGTCTGTCTGGAAAGTCATGTTTTTGGGACTAGATTTCCACGATTCCCCAGCAAAGACAGCCAGGGACCATGCCAGTGGGGGGATTCTGGGAGCTGTAATCCAAAAAACATGACCTAAAGGCACACAAGTGGATTATTTCGATCCACAGCCGCATAGAAATCATAAATAATACTATGTATGGCCTGGGTGATTCTGACTTTTGTATTTAATTAAATGTCTTTACACTTCTGAGGGTCTTCATCTAGTTCCTTCATAGCTGCCTTTCCACATTTTTGGCTCCTTCTGATTTCTTGACTGCAACCTCTCCTTTCAATTAATGACTGAGCCATTTACTTTAAGTAAATGTAGTCCCCCCCAAACTGTGGATGTGTTGGAGGACTCCAACTCCCATCACTCCCTTTGAACCCCATGTAGAAAACACAATGCAGTTCGAGTCGGAAAATGGACCTGAAGGAACACAGCCACAACCACATGAAGCCGGGTGAAACTATAAATCCCAGGGGTTCCATAGGAAGGAGCTAAAGAGCTTATCGCGGTCTCAAACTGCGTTAGATTTCTACAGTGTGGACCTGGGAACCCTCCAAAGTCCCTTTGTCTTCCCCCCGGGAAACTACAACTCCCATCACCCACCCTATTGGCCTCCCAGGCTCCGAGTCCGAGGGGCGCTCTGCACATGCCCCGGAACCCGGCCGTTCTCTTCCCAAACAGGACCCCCCGCCCCCGTGACGTCACTTCCGCCGCCCCCTCGGCAACGTCCCTCACCTGGACCCTCTGGAAGCCGCACTGGAGCTCCTCCCAGTCGCGGAGGCAGTCGCTGACCGAGGCCCGGCGGCTCATGGCGGCGGCGGCGGCGGCGGCGGAGACTGCGGCGCGGAGGCCCCTCGGGAGGCCAGAGACAGAAGGAGGGCACCCGCTTCCGGGGAGGGACCCTCGAACGCCGCCTCAGCCAATCCAGACAAGGCCCGGCGCCTCCTCAGCCAATGAGGATGCGGAGGGGGCGGGGCGTCACCAAGGGCAACCGTCGAAGGAGAAGCCACGGCCGGGAGTGCCTTTGTCCGCAAAGCCCCGCCCTTTGTGGGCGTGGCTCCACGGATTCCACCAATAGCGTGGCACCTCTTCTCCTTTTCTCAATGAAGCTGCATCCGCACTGCAGAGTTAATCCAGTTTGAGCCCGCTTTAACCTCCCAGGGTTCCATGCTAGGGAACTCCTGGGATCTGTAGCCCTCTCTGTAGACCTTCAGCCTTCTCTGCCAGAGAGCTCTGGTGCACCGGCAAACTACAAATCCCAGGATTCCCCCCTCAGATGGAGCCCTAGGCAGTTAAAGCGGTGTCAACCTGGATTAATTCTGCAGTGTGGCAGCAACCTATAATTGCCACAACGAGATGGAGGCTTGGCAGGGGATTCTGGGAGTTGTAGTCCCCCAAAACAGCACTCCCAGCACTCCCTTTATGAAGGTATTTTGCCACCATTTGTTGCTGTGAGCCTTCAAGTCCTTTCTTGACTTAAGGCAAATCGATCCTGGGGCTTTCTTGGCCAGATTTGCTCAGAGGAGGTTTGCCCTTGCCTCCCCGAGGCTGAGAGAGTGTGACTCGCTATGTTCACCCAGTGGGTTTCCATGGCCGGGCAGGGAATATTATTTATTTTTATCATTTCTGGTTGTATCCTGCCTTTCCTCCAATCACAGCAAAAGCTGAGAGTCAAGTCCAAAGTCATTACACAATTTCTCATCTCCCTTTGCCAGGATTTGAACCCGCCACCGCCTGTTTCCCAACCTTTGCACTATTTCGCAAGGATGAATCTGCAATTTCCCTAGTTCCAAGTTTGGAAATATGCCCTCGCTGGCCTCTTTGCTTTAGAAAATTCAATCTTACTTGGTGCCAGTTCATTCTCCGGAGGCTTTTTTCTCGAAATTCTTACACGGATGCATGGTTTCCTTCGCTTGCCTCTCTGTCTTTACTGGTCTTGTGATTTTTTTCCCGGTCAAATATTGTTTTAAACAGATAGACTATGTTTTCTGTATTATTGATCCTATATATTCCATTGAGAGGCAATGGTGAAAGACAGAGAACTGAGGAAAGAGCGCAAATGGATGAGCCGAGAAAACCTTTTAATGATTGCTGTAACGCTAAGAATATAAAGGCAGAAGTACATCACGTATTACGGTTTTTACAGGATGGATAAAGAAAAAGAGTTAAGACCCAATATACTCAAATGTCAGGTTTCAGCATTAGCAGCATTTATAACTTTTTGGGGAGTTATAAAACAGGTAGCCTTTCCGCAGATGAACAAATAAAGAGATTCATAAGAGGAGCAGCATTATCTGCCTGACCAACAAGGCATAGATTTCCTACATGGGACTAAACAGACTTACAAAACCACCTTTCGAACCACTATGGTGACCTTGGGCATGTCACACTCTCTCAGCCTCGGGGGAATGCAAAGGCAACCCCCCCTCTGAACAAATCTTGCCAAGAAAACCCCAGGATCGGTTTGCCTTAGGGTTGCCATAAGTCAGAAACGACTTGAAGGCACTCAAAACAAAACACACCCGGGGAGAATGCAGAATACAAACATGCTAGAGGTAAATAATAATAATAATAATAATAATAATAATAATAATAATAAAAACACTGCAATAGTGACACTGAAAAGTCAAGGTTTCTTTCTTTTTTTTAATAAAAAAATAAAATAAAAATAAATTCCAATAATTTAAAAAAAGGGTTCTCTCTTATTTCTCCCCAGCAAACCGTGATGAAGAAATTCTGTGATGAAGAAAGTCCCTTCAGGTCTGGCATTCTGGGAGATGCCACGATCTGGTCAGTAATTTGGTTCAGAGATGTCGGTGATGGCGGTAAAATTGATCCGTTCTTCCCACTCCGACAACTGTCGCACGAAGCCCCGGTTGGGCCGCATGTCGTTCTTGCACTTCTGGACGTAATTCCAAGCGTTCTGTGAAGCCAAGGCAAAGAAGACAAGGGTCAGGAACCAGAAGAGAACTTCCCTTCTGTGTATGGGAGAGGGATCTAGCTCCCACATATCCTTTTTTTAATTATTATTCATTTTATATATATACATTATATACATTTCTTAATCTTGAGTACATACTCAATCTATTCAAAATATTACCCATATACAAAAAAAAAAAACTTCCATAGTTCTTCCAAAGTAAGCATGCTACGTATTCATTTAAAACAAATCTCAAATTATACTTTTCATTATTTAAACCTATTTGTATTAATATCTATATCCATCTTATTTTCACATATCCTTTGGAAGGAGCAAACACAGTCTACCTCTCAAAGCCATGGATGATGGAGCATAATACCTCTTGAATCTATGTGCCTATTTGGTCTTCAAAGTCCAAATGTTAATAATAATAATAATAATAATAATAGTAGTAGTAATAATAATAATAATAATAATAGTAATAAATTTTTATTTATATCCTGCCTTTAGCCAAGGCTATCAAGGCGGCTTACAACTGAAACACAATCCCATACAAAGAGTAAATTTAACAGTATCTCGCCCTGGTTTTTCCCACTGTTCCACCTAACCATAGCGTGTGCAATTCTCTCTGATTCGAACTCCCCACTTTTTAACAGCTTATAATATTTAGATATGTGTCCTTTATTATTAATAAAAAAAAATCTCATCTAACTCTGTTCTTTCATACATAAATCCCCTTCCTCTTTTATCAATATAAAATCTAGCAACCATCTATAGACAAACCAAATGTTGATTTGACTATCATCAAGCTGACTCCGACTTATGGCAACCCCATCAATGAGAGACCTCCAAGTCACCCTAGCCTCAGTAGAGAACTCTGGCCATTATTTTATAAAATGCTGCTGTGGTTCTGAGTCTTTTGCAGCCCTCCCATGCAATGCAGACCCAATGGAGATTAAAATCAGGCTAAAACCTAAAAAGAAGAAAGGAAAAGAACAGTGCAGACACCATCCTTAGAGTGGGTCACACTTACCTTCAAGTATTGTCTGCACGAATGAATCAGGTAGGCCAACACTGCTGTGCTGCTCCGGCTGATGCCCAAAGTAGAGAAAACCAGGACGGCTTCTCTGTGTATGCGAGTATCTAAAAGGAGGAAACGGAGAAAAAGATTAATTTTGTATCCTTCAGACACTGGTTGGAAAGCTACCAATTCTAGCAAAGTGGTTTATTTATTTATACAGTCACATCAGACTCACATTTAGCCCTAATACATATCTTAGCGTTCCAAAGGAAAATCTAGCACACACACATTTGTTCTCTTTCCTTCTCCTGGGTTGCCAACATTTAGGAGGATGTTAAGAATTTAAAATCCAGACTTATGGTATTGTAAAAGGTCCCATTAAAAAGGTGAATTGTCAGTCCTGACGGTTTGGAAAAGAGCAGCCTGACTGGAAAATGGCCACTTCGTTGTCTCTGAATCAGTGATGCCATTGTGTTTAGATTTTAGGCTTTTTCATAAAAACAGAAGGTACAACCAAACAGAATTCAAAATGACTCAAGAGTCAGATCCTTTTGTGGAAACACGGTTCATTTCTATTTGATTTGCAAATTGTGACAGAGGCTGCTGCCACACAGCAGAATTAAGGCTGTTCAAAACTGCTTTAACTGTCATGGCTCCATTCTACAGAGTCCTGGGATTTGTAGGTTGTTGTGGCACCAAAACTTTCTGATAGTGAAGGCTAAAATAGCTCACAAAGCCACAAATCCCAAAATTCCATACCACTGAGCCATGGCAGTTAAAGTGGTGTCAAACTGCATTAATTCTGCAGTACAGATGCAGCTACAAAAGTTTTCGTTGTCCCTCTGCTTCTTACAGTCAAATTTGGAAAAATGGTAATTTACTGTCTTCTTTACCCATATCTTTCAACATGTGACATACTGCTTTCTTGCAATTGTAAGGGTATGCTTTTATTGTTTTTACAGTTCGTCTTTGTACTATATATTTTATAACTTTAATAAAAGGGAGAGTGGAGGAGTTGTGGGCTACTATTAGCCCACTTCACTATATGCATTCCAAGACAGTTACTTCCACTGACATCACTTCCCTGCATGGATATATCAGATTACTCTGTTAAGATCCTTGCCCCATGGGTCACACCATGGTCTGTATACATTCTGTGGGGGACCCATAATGGATGGGGTCAGACATATGAGATTGTGGTCATGTACGGGACTGTGTGTACCTGGCCCCTTGCCATGGGGAAGGCATGGACAGAGAAGGGGGGGACCCATCCTGAGCAACTTACCAATGAAGTGGCAGATGTCGCTGAAGTAGGGAAAGATATTTGCTTCCACAGAATCCGGGATAGAAATGTGAAGAAGCTTGTCGCTGTCTCCAACGAAACTGGGGAAGGAGAAACAGAAGATTTGTTTAACAGTGTGCCATTTAAAAATAAATGAATCTTAATTACAGTTCTCAGAATCCTGCAGCACTGAGCCATAGCAGTTAAAGTGGTGTCAAACGTAATAATTTTGAAGCACAGATGCAACCTAGGATGGCATAAAATCTTCTCCATTTCGTCATCATGTCAGCTGGGCAGTGAATCCATCCCAGGTTTTATTCGGGACTTTAAAACAGCTAGCCAAGGTGATGAAGGCTATCCTCTGCCACATAAAAGGGGCTAAAAGGAACTCTGACAGCATGTTGTTACCGGGGACCACACAACTCACAAGATGCCATCCTCCTCAGAAACATTGATATGGGCTTTGATTTTCAGATCTTTCTGGATCTGGCTATCACAGGCTTGTGCGTAATTTCCCATGTAGAGCTTCAAGGGCAGAATCTCCACTGGATAGGGTTTAAAGGCTTCCAGTTCCTGCAGAGGAAGAACCAAAGGACCGGATGAAAGGTGCAGTTCAGAAACCCAAAATGCTCCCAACAATGATCCCACTCGCTCTCTTCCAGGCACAAATGGCCATGGATGGGGAGCTTTGGCAGTTCTATGAAAGGTCCAAATGAGTGGCTTGGGTCACTACAGAGGGAGGAAGGGAATACCAAACTCTGTAGTGACCCAAAATAGACATATGGCAGTGCACATTTAACATTTGTGCTGGTATACCACTAGGAGGATGCCAGCCAGAGTGTGGACTGTTTGACAACATTGTTGTCTTTGAGCATCGTTCTTTCAATTAATGATTTTCCTGCAAAGGGGTTGTGAAGTCAGTATCGTGAGGAATGTGAGCTATTCTGCAAGTGAGAAGAGCAAATAAGAAACACTACGAAAAGCTGCTGTGGGAAGCAGCAATCCAGGTGTGGGTTTGTTTGGTTTTTAATTGCAGGTTGGTGTGGACATTAAAATTACAGGATCCCTTTGGAATTTGGAGGGGGAGAAGAGTGAGTCACTTTGATTGGCAGCAACTGGGAAAGAAACAAGGCTGCTGTGTTTAGCCTGACTAGAAACAAACCTCGAAGCTAGGCAATACCCAAATTGTGTGAGCTTTTGAGTGCTACAGAATTCATCACCAGGCTAAATCACAGGGGAAGGTGAGGCCCATGTGCTAGCTTTGAGCCTCCCAGGGCTACTAGTGTGCTCCCCACACACCTCCAAATAGCCACGCCATGTATGGTCACTTCCAGTTTTGAGAAATGGCTCCTATGTATCAAGAAACTGCCAGAATTGCGGTCCTACCATGCTTAACTGCCTTGCCTGCATATGTGAGATAATGCAGGATGAAGGGGTATGCTATCCTATTAGTGATGCTGGGAAAAGAAAAGATTGTGTATTATTTGTGGCCTGGGATAATGATCAGATATGGGAGGAGGAGGTATGAGCAAATTACCAAGGTCATTCTTGTGGGAAGCCGTAGCTTGATAAATTAGAAAGAAGGAGTAAGATATGGGAAGATAATATGTTTTGAGTTGCTGACAAATGAGATGAAGGCTTTTGAAACAGGTGAATTGCTTAAGTATACTGTGTAACTGGAAAAACCCTTTGATCCTGACAATTATGTGCTGTGATCAACTCTGTTTGCTGAGTAATACTTTTCTGAATCTTCTGAAGGCTTGTGTTCCTGGAGTTTGGTTAGCCCAGGGGTAGGCAACCTAAGGCCCGGGGGCCGACTGCGGCCACCTGAGGCCTTTGGACCGGCCCCAGGCCAGTCCTGCCACCGCTGCCAC
>CM034711.1:13467446-13498867 GCA_020142125.1 Phrynosoma platyrhinos
CCTATGGTTTGGTGGTTTCCAGACCTTCCACCATTTTGGTCGCCCATCTTTTGACATATTCTGTTGTTATCAAGCAAGTCACGCTCTCTCAGCCTCTGAGGAAGGCAGTGGCAAGCCTGACCTAAGTCGGGAACAACTTGAAGGCACACAACAACAACAAAGTCTCTCTGTCACTGGGTTTACTTTGCCAGATTTATTTTCCCCCACTTTCCACCTATTTATTTATTTAATACTAACAAGGAAAACTGATACAATACACTCTTGAAGAATACATTAGAAAAATCAAGAAATGGAGAAACAAAGAGAAAAGAGAGAGAGAAGGAAAACAAACAATGAGGCTCTGATCTCTCAGTCCTAGTTGTAATGAAAAGACAGATTAAAAAAGAAACATAGTATTCTGCCATAACAGATCCAGCTAAGTAATCCTGCTCAAATTACTAAAAACCATTACCACCCAGCCCCTTGTTGTTTACTCTCAGGAACCCAAATGTTGTTCTAGAACAGGAGTCTAGTAATAACGGGGATCATGCACGGAGGGTCAAATGTAGAGAGTTTGTCCAGGGAAGAGACCATAAAAGTCTAGCTGGCTTTATTGTAGCATGGTTTTTTTTTTTGTGGCCAAAAATGAGCTGGCATTTACTGGGTTTTGAACAGTGAGAAGACCAAAGAGAGTGGAGTGCCTGACAATAACTGGAGCATTCCATCAAAGAACACAGTAGCCAATGGCATGGAAGACAGTTTTAATTTTGTTTCTTGTGAAATGTTATATAACCTTTGGGACAGCACTTAAGTCTGCTGGTGTGAACTATGAAACCTTTTCTTCTTGTTGGCGTTAAATCCTCCCACTTATCAGCATCCAAGGACAATGTCCCTCTTAAAAGTTGCCTTGGAGAGCTTTCCTCTTCCTCCTTCCAAGACCATTAGCCAATTACACACACAGGCTCTGCGTTCATCTTTGCTTGGCTGAGGACCATCTTGGCAGGTCCTTGAGAACCGCATTGTCAGCAGTGTCCCAAAGTAGCTCTCAGGCCTGTGCCAGTGGCTTAACGTCATCCTGGCCAGTAGACAGAAGGCATCTCCTAGTAGCAGAGCTACTTGTAACTTCCTCTTGCCCCTCATAAGTTCCTGCATATATCTAGCTGGGAGCCCTTAAGAATCAGGTTTGCTGTTTACTTTTGGCATTAGCATTCCTACTGCTCAGTAGTTTTAACTTTTTTTCTCTCATCCTGATTTTGCTTTGGGTTACATAAGCAAGCCCCACCACTTCCCAGAAGAACCTGGGACTGAAGGAGTAAGCTATGAGGACAGATTTGTGAAGTATAATCCTTTTATTACTCAGATGGCTCAGCCATTTCCATGTTGTTTCTGGGAGAGATAAAAATAATACTTCCATTCCCATCCCCATTATATAGCCATGAGCATTAGAAACTTTCTTGGTTTACAAAAATGAAAGAGTTTGAATCCCAGGAGCCTGGGTTTCTCTGCAGAGACAGCAGATGCTCACTGCTGTGACTGCAGCCATGACCTTAGTTAGATAACAGATTTGGGGAGACAGTATATTCTTTTAGCAGTTTAATTCCATTCCAGAACTCAACAGATGTTACGGGGATGCAATAGTCTGGGATAAGAGCATCTGCTCCATTTCTCATTAGCACAGGAGAAACATTGGTTTTATGTGTTACTATTATTTTTTTCATTTTCTGCCCCATCTAGAAAAACGCAAAAGTAGCAGTGCTCGGTGCTTCTGGTGGGATTGGCCAGCCTCTTTCCCTCTTGCTGAAGAACAGCCCCCTAGTCAGTCACCTCAACCTGTACGATATCGCACACACTCCTGGTGTTGCCGCTGATCTCAGCCACATTGAAACGAGAGCTGAAGTAAAAGGTATGGAACGCCACACAAAAAAATCAACATTAAAGTAGAATTAGACTTTTAATGATATTAAAACAATTTGAAACTCACACTTTCAATTGATAAAAAGCAATTAAGAGTGGTACAGTTTAAACCTGTACATGGTTGCCATTGAATGTTTAACTGAGTTGTGCAGGTTCACAACTGCTCCAAGCTTTGAGCAGGACAACCTTCTCTTTTGCTAATAAGCATGGGGGGGGGGGGGACAGAAGCAAGGACATTCTAGGAGTTGCAGTCCAAAGTAACATTTGAAAGTTTTGGTCCTTGTCGTCTTTTCCAAGTGAATCTCTTGTACCAAGTCCTCTTCCTGTGTGTGATTCTTAAAGATGATGGAACTGTAGCTGCAGCTGCTCTCAGCTTATCTATCTTCCTTGGTTCCCTGTGTCCTTCAACTGCAGGAGGACTCTGTAGTAGGAGATGTGAGAATGTGATTGTGCGTCTGCGGTGGCAATCAATCTTAGTGTGAACACCTCCTTCCACTTTGGAAGGGTGCCCAGAAACACATTTCCCTTTGCAGTATCTACCAGTCTGAGCAGGAAAAGTAATAAATGATGGCCACTTCTTAATAACCATTGTTGATACTGTATAGCAGCCTCTGATGCCCACCTCTGCTCATTTAGAAGGTCAGAGCTCTGTCTGATAAAACAACTTGGGTTTAATTAAAACCACTATAAAGCTGCTTGACATACCTCTGAACTGTTCCAGCTCAACAATTTATTTGCTTCTGTAGGTTTTTCTGGCTCACCATACCACCTCAGTGGAGACAGCATGCCTAACACCTCTGTTTAATGATGTATCATGAAACTCCTAATCTGCCTATGCCTGTCTGTTTCCCATGTAAATTAAGTATATTTGTAAGAGCTGACATTAAACATCCTGGTAGTGAGGACCCCAAGACTTGCTTAACCAGCACATGTGTGGTGGGAAGGGTTCTTCAATATGCAAGTTTCATGTGTGGAATGGAGAATAGTCTTGTCAGTCGATGGCTGTAAACCTGAATGTTTGTCACACTACTCCAGGTTTTCTAGGACCTGAGCAGCTGCCTGACTCCCTGAAAGGCTGTGAAGTTGTAGTAATTCCCGCTGGAGTCCCTAGAAAACCAGGTAAGTCATCTGCCTGAGACATCCTGAAGGGAACCAAGATGACTGGGATGGTTAGGCAAGTACTTCCACAGTTAATACTGAGGTCGATCACTATTTTGCCTGAGAGATATGACAGGGATTCTGGAAGGAGCAGCCTCTGTTTATGCTTCAACACCAGTTATTGCTTGGGGTGGATAATTGTAGCTCTATAAGCATATTTTGGCTTACAACTTCCATTAGCTTGGCCAAAGAAGCCCTTGCCTGTATCTCTATGTAATGTTTTGTTCCAAACAGTGGGGCCCAGAGGAAGGGCCCTTTGATAGGCGGCCTTTTCCTGATCCACTTTGGACTGTATCCACTCAGAGGCATAGGACATTACCATCTTAGATCCCTAGGGTTACCTACTGTGGGAGGCCTTGGAGAGCAGTACATTGCTAGTAACTTCTTTGCTCCAATCTGCAGGCATGACCCGTGATGACCTTTTCAACACAAATGCCACCATTGTGGCCAACCTCGCAGCAGCCTGTGCCAAGCACTGTCCTGAAGCCATGATCTGCGTTATTGCAAACCCGGTAAGCAAAATCCAGCATTCCGCAAGGGATCTTTTGCACCTGAATGAAATGTTTTCCTGTAACCCATTCCCTTCTTAATTAAGAATCTCTGGCTACATTTTGGGCAAGTATGGGGATATGTCATATCTTCTCTTCCTAAATTCTCTTGCAATAAAAAAAGGGGGCACAGCTATAAAGCTGTTGAAGAGGACCATGCCACTCTGCCATCAGTACTACCTGGATTGGATAGGCTGTCCAGATCATCTTATCCTGGACACCCATAGCAGATCCTATAGTGTGGATTTGCTACAATCTTTTCTGGAAAACAGGTGGCTAAGAGCCAAAGCAATTGTTGCCTTGAGTCCATGTCTGCTTGGAATATGGTAGTCAGGCATCTAGTGTCTGGTGCCTTCTTCCCCCATACCAGTTTAGTAGAACTTGACTTACATTGTGATGTTGCAACATTCACAGTTGCTGAACTCCACTCCGCCTGCTGGCCACCTTTGTTGACGTGGGAATGGCACATCATGGCACAGCAGTGATTTCTGAGAAACTTTCAAGGGTGAAGCTAGGCACATTTCTCTCAATTTCAGATACATTTAGAGCAGGAATGGGCAACATTGGGAAGACTAGAGGACATATTTTTGCCCCTACAGCTTGTGGGCTAGGTGACTTTAAAGGTGAAAAGATAGTCATGAACAAAAATAGTTTCACATTTGGTTAGTAGTTGTGAAAGTTAAAAACTTTCACAGGTTCTGTGCAACTGGGGCTGCTGCCACACTGCAGAAGTAATACAGTTTGGCACCACTTTTAAGTTTTAGGGCTCCATTCTATAGAATCCTGATATCTGTAGTCTGTAGTTTGTTGCAGCCCCAGAGCTCTCTGACAGACCTGGCTAAATATCTCACAAAACTGCAGACCCCAGAATTCCATGGCAGTGAGACATGGCAGTTAAAACGGTATCAAACTGCATTAATTCTGCTGTAGATGTAGCCTCAGTAAAGAGTGCTGGGGAGAAGCAAAACTTAAGAGTGCTTTTCCTTGAAGGAAATGTTTGAAGGCTTCCTGGAGACAACTGATTGGCTTCTCTCAGGAGAAGAGTGCTGACTGAGGTAAACCATTGATCTGATCTATTACAGCATTTTTATGTTCGTATGACTATTTACTTCCAGGATATGTGCAATTGTGTGTGGATTTAGAATTTGTGCTTTTAACCTTTTATGGTGAGAGGTACATCAGAGGACCCTGAAGAACTGAAAAGCAACATACATTTCAAACAAGACTTAATAGATTACCTTCTTGCTTTTCAGGTCAATTCCACCATCCCAATTACTTCTGAGGTTTTTAAGAAGCATGGGGTATACAACCCCAATAAAATCTTTGGCGTCACAACACTGGATATCGTCAGAGCAAATACTTTTGTAGCTGAACTGAAGGTAGGTTCGAGCTATTCCTGATATGTCTAGACCTTTCTATTGTAACAACAGAGGACAGACTCTGACATGTAAAAATGAAAATCTGACATTCTTAGTCTGCCTCTGCTAGAGGCCCTGCTTGCATGGCTGGCTGGGAATGAGTGGCAGAGCACCTGCCATGTGTTGTTGTTTGAACAGTATTCAACAGCCTATCTTTCCTATGTCACAGTTAAGTGGGATGACCTGAGCACTGATCTACATGATAGGTTTTGGAATCCTGTCTATCGGATTGTGAAGAAATTTGGACATTGGCTGCCTCGTGATCTCTTTTGCCAGCTGGGAAAGCCTTGTGAAAGCAGAAGGCCTAATGTGTCCTGTTGAATAGTCCTGAGCTATTGCAACTGGGTAAAGACCAGGAAAACTGGTCTCTAGCCAGTTTCAGATCACAAATGTCCAGTGTAGCAGCCTGTGCTGTCATCACCTTGCTCAAAGGTCATGGGGATCATAAATAGAAGTCCCACGATGTGGTTTTGACTTACTTCTTTTGGGATTTGGCTGAGTGCCAAGTCCTTATCAAAATTGTCCTCCATGTATTATTAGCTTTGCTCTCAGAATGTAAAGAGTCTCTGTTATTTTACTACACTCTTAGATCTGCTTGTAGTTGCATTTCCAGAAATCAGTTTCAGAAACCCAGAGTGGTTTCAAACAATGAAATAAAATGTAACAAAGGGATAACAACAAGCTGCAAAGACATGAGCAGAATATAAACATATCCTGAATGGAATCATTTTATTTTACTACATTTCATGACCCCAAAAGAAAAATTTTGGTGAGCTGGTATGTCCAAAAGCATAGTGCTAAGATTCTTCTCCCCCGACTCCCAATTTATTATTCTGGCATAATTGGATAAAAGAATTCAGTCCACTTGAGGTGATTGCGTTTGTAAAGCCGTTATCTTTCAAGAAGATTGTGCATTGATCCATAATTATACTGGACAGAATCATGTCATGATTGTATTAATTGTAATAATGATTCACACTCAACTGTGTGTATCACGTTGCATGCAGCTTTTGTTTTTTGGTTCTTTCCAGAAATCCAAGTTTTCAGGTCTATGTGGCTTTTTTATTCTCCATTTACAGTTGGAATGCTATTTAATCAGTGTAATTTTTATCAGGTTACAAAACTGGAAATATTTTGTGCCATTTCCTTCCTGCCCCTGTCCTCGGTTCATGAAATGCATTTTTCAGATCAAATAAATTGACTCACTCTTGATTAATTTTACCCCTTCAAAGGTTTTCCTAAAATATCTTGGTAAGGCAGCATGGGTTTGGAAATGAGGTACAGAATGGTTGGATCAAGGGAGTCTCACTTAATTAACATCTTGGAGCAGCTACTGTCCCCAATGTGTCAATTTGCACTCTTGGTTTTTCTGTTTTGTGAGGACCAGGAATTTTTTTTCTCAAATGATGGAAGTATTCCCAAGAATAACCACCTCCATTTGTTCACTAGAAATCTGGTTCCATACTTAAATGGCAGTTGATCTGCAGGTGTGCTGGCTGCATGGTTCATCCAGTCCCAGCCCATTTATAGCAGTTCCTTCTAATTTCTACTGCCCTGTGAGCAACACAACTTCTTCCAGACTTTGGTTCTGAATCTGTGCTGAAAGCCGCTTCTTCCGTCTGCAGGGCTTGGATCCGGCTCGTGTCAATGTCCCAGTGATTGGTGGTCATGCAGGGAAGACCATTATCCCACTGATTTCTCAGGTGTGTGTTAGAGGGGCATCCCATGGTTCCAAAATCTGATTGTATTTGTGGGTCTGAAAAGGTAGGGCTGATGAGAGAGATTAGTAAAATGCTTTTTATCAGCACTACCGTGCAAATGCAAGAAACACAACTGGAAAGCACATGAGAGGAGAACATAGATTTGACAGGAATCGTGAAAGAAAAGTTCATATAGCCAGGTGGAAAGAAGAATGATTTCTTTGCTTTCAGAGAGTAAGGAAGACCAGCCACAGGTTTCAATATGGAACAGTAGCCTAGTCCAGAAATTGGGAGGGAGAGACACAGCCACACTCTATGTTAGGAATCTCTGCTTTATCACAAACCAAAGCTGTAGTAGTGGGCAGCTAGCATCTGAGAGATCAGCCACAGCCTTCATTCTGGTTGTTTCTAGCAAAGAGATGGAGAACCTCAGGCCCTTGGGCCAAATCTGGCCCTCTCAGTTTCTCCACAAAGCCACAACCCCTTCTCTGTGCCACTGTTGTGAGATACTTTCTTAGCTTTTTAATAGGGTTCTCCCTGCCCTTTCCCAAGGCTGAAATGCCTCTCCTGAGACTGACATGAAAAACTTTAAGCTAATTTTATGCTGGTACAGATATACCTCAGTTCATGAAGTCTATACCCTCAGGCACATGAAAGTGGAAAGCACTGATGTGAAGGATATTGTGATTGGACACACGCTAGAGCAAATGTACACCACTGGCATCTGGTGCTAAGGGGTAGATTTCTGGGCAAGGATGGGAAGAACACTCATGCTTTGCTGGTAGAAAGTGGGGGAAAGAGCCAGATGCTGTGAAACTGAAGATAGCAGGGGGTTTAAAAGTCACCCTCTCCTCCTTATCTTACTGCAGTGTACACCAAAAGTGGAGTTCCCTCAGGACCAGCTGACAGCCCTCACTGGAAGGATTCAGGAGGCTGGCACAGAAGTAGTCAAGGCCAAAGCGGGTGCAGGTGGGTTTTGGGGAGTTTCTCCCCTCTGGGTTCTGGGGAGCCCCATATGTGCATAGTACAGACTGACCACCACTGTGAGGGAGGTTGTTTTCCGATTGCCATTGCTGCTTCTGGGTGTGTTGCCCACCTCACCTTAGCCCCACCTCTGCCACCAGTTGTGAGGGGTGTCCATTAAACAGATTAGTTACACTTTCTCAGCCTTGGAGTATGGCAATGACAAATACCTTCTGAAGAAACTTGCCAAGAAAACCCTATGATAGGTTTGCCTTAGGGTCGCCATAATTTGGAAATGAAATGAAGGCACACCACAACAAGAACAAAAGTAAAGGAAGACAAGCACTTGTGCCCACAGTCCTTTGTATCTCTCCTCTTTTGTTCCAACAGGCTCAGCCACACTGTCCATGGCCTACGCCGGCGCCCGGTTTGTCTTCTCTGTCCTAGATGCCATGAATGGGAAGGAAGGAGTCATTGAGTGCTCTTTCGTCCGATCCGAGGAAACAGAGTGCACATATTTCTCCACACCGCTGCTGCTTGGGGTACCAGAGCCCCAGGCGGGCTTTATTTAATATGCGAAGTGTCTGGAGAGTCTTCCAGTACACTGTTTCATTAGTAATTGTATAGTCTACCTTCTGGAAAGAAATCAGCATAAATAATTGAAACTGGGGTGGACATCAGTAAAAACAGTCATAATACGCAAAACAGCAGTTAAACAAAAAGTAAAGCTACAGAGCTGAATGTTGCGTTTAAAAGAAGCAATGGTGATGGAGTAAATATTAAAAAATCCTGCTGTATATTATTTTATAAGCAAATGCAAAGTTGACAAAGTGATACAAAAAGGAAATGTGTGCCTGATTCCCTTTTGAAGTGAATTCAGTAATCTTGGTGCAGTTGCAAAGAAGGCTGTCTCATACTTACCAAAGGAATAGGATTTATTATTAAATTCATATATTTATTCAAATTCCCACTGGATTTCAGGGATGCCTTCAGATAAAACAATTCAGAACAATTCCAGGCAAGACCATAAAATAGCTTAAACATAAGTATTAAACATAGCTAGTTAAAAACAACTTAATTTGATTTAAAGGGAGAATAGAGAGCAAAGCCTGGGATTGTGATCTTAACATTTAGGTAGGTTCATATAGGTAAAGGTGGTTCCTCAGTCAACCAGTTCTTAGACTGATGAGGCTTTTCATAGATCTGTACCAAAATTTTCAAGCCAAGCTCTGAAACAAATTAGCAGGTGATGCAGTGGATGGTAGGACAGATGTTATGGGACTGGTGCTGTAATTGTGTCCAGGCAGTAAAATGGTTAAAAAAGTACAATTGAAACTATTCTGCTCTAGAAGCAATTGACTAGGCTAAGGGCCTTACTCAACCACAGCAAAGGCAGAGCATTGGAATATCCTGCAGTCGTTCGTCTGTGGAATGCTGAAATAATTGGAACATAGGCCTGTGGCTGTCAAGGCCTTTTAGTTCAGTTTGACTCAACAAGCTAATTTGGCATGCTTTCAAAACTTTGAAATGTAGCTTTGTTTGCCTTCCGGCTCCCAGGGAGCCGACTCTGTATCATTTAGGGAAGCTGGTAGCATTCGTATGAAAGCAACTTTTATCTCTATCATTTTGTTCCAATGTGCTAATGCAATCCCCCCCTCCCACCTTGTTTCCCTCTGTCCCCAGAAAAAAGGCATTGAGAAGAACCTGGGCATCGGCAAGATCTCTCCTTTTGAAGAGAAGATGGTGGCCGAGGCGGTTTCGGAGCTTAAAGCATCTATCAAGAAAGGCGAAGATTTTGCCAAGAGCATGAAGTGAGGCCCTGACGACCAAAGCAAACTGCAGTCCCCTTAATTTATTTTAAGGTGCATCATGTCACTTTAAAGGCATCCGGAGGCAAAACAGCGGTTTTGCCTGAAAGGCCTTGGTATTACCTGCCCTATAATCTGTCAATTGGAATTCTGTTCCTCAATTAAAAGCTGTTATTTTTTTTCAGGGTAACTGAACTGGCTAACTGGTGTGGTAGCCATAGTGCACATGTGTGTGCGCACAAGGGAGAATGATTAGGGAAGTATTTCCAAAAGGGTTATCATAAGAGCACTGGCCAGTTTGAGCCCCTTTCCTCAAGGGAATACTGTTAGGATCCTAGTAGGATTTCCGTCACATAACCCCAGCAAATGGGATGGGAAACTTTGCATGAATCAAAGATCCTGTTGCCTGTACGAACCAGCACATAACAGTTGGCCAGAATGTGTCAAAGCACATTAATTTTATTTCCAGCCTTTCTCTTTAGAATACAGTTCACAGCTCTCAGGATTGTATCTCTTTAGATTTTAGAAATATTTTCCAGGCATTCTGCTCTTTCTCTCCAGGAAAAAAGTGTGTGTCAGGAAGGGAATGAGTGACTCTTTCCTTAAGAGTTCTGTGAACATTTAAATGTACAGGCAAGTCTTTGAAAATGTAGCTACCAGCACCTTGAAGGAATGCTGCAATTTCTACACATCCACCTTGCTTTCTCATACCCCAAAGTGAGATAAGGGGTGGTTATATTCTTCAGATTACAGAACAGTTCTGGCTGTGGAAGTGGCCACTGGTAACAAAAGAGCTTGTGAGCAAAGAATTTAAGTTAAGGACCAGGAATCACAGTTGCACATGAACTGCCAGCACATGTCAGTTGGAATCCTGTTGTTTAGTCCAAACTACAGTGGCTCATTGAAGAAATATGAAAAAGGATCTTGTAGTACCTTTGTGAGAAAGGAGTTGGTTGCATAAGCTTTCGTAGACTAAACCTACTTCATCAGATGACTTTGTCTACTAGATGTTATTTTTTCCCTCACTTATTTCCAAAGGTGCTACAAGACTAACAACTATATCTTTGATTTCTGCCACCATTGATGGAATAAATGTTTGAGTTGTGAGTCAACAGATAGGCAAATCCAGTTGATCCAAAGGCTCTACTCTATTCAAAACTAATGACAGGATTTAGGCTATTGGCTACACTACTCCACTGGACAGGGGCAGTGTTAAGTGTCCATGTACAGCAGATGTGGGCAAGTGCACTCCAAAGGATGTGGAGGCACATGTTTGGTCCTTTCTCAGCCCCCAGATGGTGTCTTGTGATATTTTCAGGCCAAAAAAATGAGAAGAAATGTCTTGTTTTGACCCCAGGGGAGTAGGGTTCCAAATGTGTTGGAAATGCATTCCACACCTCCAAGAGATTTTTTTTTTTGGGACATTTTGGAGCAAAACCCTGCTGTACAGTGTAAGCACCTACAAGTGTGACTTCTAATTCTCCACTTGCTGTTCAAAAGGGTTGAACAGTCAGCCCTCCGTATCCATGGATTCAAGCATCCACAGCCTGAGAATATTCCAAAAATACATTACGTCCCAAAAAGCCAACCTCGACATAACCATTTTATATAAGGGGCACCATTTTACTAGGTCACTATATAATGGGATTTCTGCATCCACGGGTTTTGGTCTCCTCAAGTCCTGGATCCAAACCCAAGTGGATAACCAAGGGTCCACTGTAAGCAGAAAGCCCTAACTAAGTGTGCATGCCACGTTTTGTCCCTCCGATCTTCCAAGGCACTCAAGGTCTCGAGTGTTGCTACTCCATCCCATTTCCTTCTCCTTGATGTAGGATAGGTTTGGAGTTGAGTGGCTGATCCAGAACACTCCCAAAATGGATTCAGGTTTTCTCTAGTTCATTCTTTTCTCTTGAACAGGTACACTTTGCTGTTTTGGGCATGATCTGCCTGCAGTGGTCTTACCCTGTTGTTTTCCTCTCCATCTGTAACATGGTGGAGATAACAGAGCCCTGCTTTATGGACTTAGCATAGTTACTCATCCCAGGGTTTGTGAGGAGATACTGGTGTGTATGTGTGTCCCAGAATCCCCTAGCTGACATTGGACCAAGGGAGTAGGGTAGTCAGAAAAATGTTCAGCAGTCGGACTCAACCTCTGCTGTTCCTTTGGCTTGTGAAATCTCAACATGCACACATGGCCCACAGACTTTCCATTATCCACAGTAACCAGAGTTAACTTTGGACCGTCCCTGCAGTGCTGTGCAGTTATGGGCACCCAGTTCAAGAAGGATATTGACAAGCTGGAACCTGCGTAGAAGTGGACAACCAAGATGGCCAACCGTCTGGAAGCCAAGCTTTAGGAAGAACAGCAGGGAGCTGGATGTGTTTAGCTTGGAGAAGAAAAGATTGAGAAGTGGTATGATGGTCATCTTTAACTATCTGAAGGGATGCTGTGTACACAATGGAGCATGCTTGTTTTCTGCTGCTCCAGAGATTTGGGCATGAACCAATGGTTACAAGGAAAGAAATTTACTTAAATATGTGACCGACAGATGTTTGGCTGGAACAGATTGTCTCAGATGGTGGACATCTTTGGAGGTCTAAATGGAGGCTGGATGGACATCTCCCAGAGTGCTTTAGTTGTGTATTCCCGCATGGCAGATTGGGGTTTGACTAGATGTCCTTGCAGCCCCTCCAATCCTGTGAGGTTTGGGCATCCCAGCTGAAACCTTTTGTAATGGTAGCTCTGGTAATAAAATGCCACATTTGAGGGTATACCGAAAATACACACTCATGCAGCAGAATCTAGAAATGGGAAGATAAGAATGGGGTAGATTTAAGGCATCTCATAAGCAAATTTGTCCTGTTCTAAAGGACAGTGCAATTATCTTAAAAGGTTAAGGGAAACGAAGAGGAGCTAGAATTCATAAATCCAGCCAAAATTAGTCCAGATGCAAGGAATCATACATCATCTTGGCTTCTTAGCACACTCCACTATGAGGAAACTATGTAGTCTTAACCCTTGTAAGCATTTGGGCTTTATATATCTTCCGTATCATGTTGCAGTCAGGGAAAATGAAAATTACAGTTAAAATGTAAGGCTTCTGCCACCATTAATTTTCAGCTTAATTTCCAGTGTGTGGCCAATTGTGAAGGGGTAGTATTTCCAGAATATGAAATGAATTCAGTGCAAAACATTTTTTAAACCTTAGCTTTAGCAAATTTGGCAGGCCTAAGACAGTTTTCCTGTCTGATCGTCGGTACAAATTTGCAAATTAACTCCTGCACAGACCAAGAGATGGAGCTAGTGGATTTTTTTTCCTCCTTCCTTTCTTTCCACCAGCAAAAGCCCTGACCACTCCCAAGGAATGTATAAGCAATATTTTGTAATTTAAAAAAAAAAGAGGAAAGGAGCTTTTTAAAATCCCGAAGCACACCAGCAAATATTTAAAAAGTTGAATGGTCTCTCCTTCGTTGCTGTAATATATTTTCTAATATATTTTGATTGCGTGATTGATTGAGGTTTACATATCCTGATATGGGATTCAAGGTGGATTATAATGATTTCAAAAAGATATAATATATAAGATATCTTTTGTAATCTAATGTGCTAATTTAATCTTTTTGAAATCATTATAAACCACCTTGAATCCCATATCAGGATATGTAAACCTCAGTCAATCAATATATATATATATATATCATGATTAAAAATTTTTAAAAAGACATTCAAAACATAATTACCAGTAAGAGATTAAAAATACAGCACAGCACTTCACACAAGCTCCAGAATTAAAATCTGAAGGCTTGCCTGAGTAAAAAATGTTTTCACTTGCCAGCAGAAAGAAAGCCAACCGGACCTCCAATGGAAGGGACTTTGTTGAGAAGGGTCTCTCCCAAGTCGTCTTCGCCAAATAGGTCTGCAAGGAAGATGAGAATAAGAGAAAGTTCTCCTCTGAAGACTGTCAAATTCAAACTGGGTTATATAAGGAGATAACCATCTTTCAGATAGTCTGGATCCAAGCTACATTGGGCTTTAAAGGTAAAGCACTTTGAATTCTTCCCAGAAAGGGACCTGTAGCCTGTTTCAAGATGGGAGTCTCACAATCCCTGTAACCACATTTTGGTCAACAGCATTTTGGACCTGCCAAAATTTCTAAACAGTGTCCGCTGGCAGCACCCCATAGAGCATGTTACAGTAGTCCAAACTGTATGTGTCACCATAGTCAGATCTGACTTCTCAAGGAATGGATGCAACTGGCACACTCGGTAAGACCTGTTTGACAGTGGAAAGATGGAGTCTCCTGCTTTGTGATGGAGTCTCCTTCTTTGGAGGTCTTTAAACAGAGGCATCTGTCGGGCATGCTTTAATTGTGAGTTCCTGCAGAGCAGAATGGGGTTGGACTGGATGGCCCTTGGGATCCCTTCCAGCTCTATGATTCTATGATCATCTTGGCTTCCAGGGAGACTTCAGGCTTGATCTATTCCAGGACCCATTTGTTTGTCTTTTTGGCCATCCACAGTATCCTCCGCACTCTTCTCCAGCACCACATTATCTCAAAGGAGTTGATTTTCTTGTCTGCTTTCTTCCCTGCCCAACTCTTTCATTCATATCCATACATGATGATGGGGAAATACAATGCCTTGGGCCTTTCTAACTCCAGGGCTGAGTTGTATATTTGCTCTTTGGGATTGTCTCTTTTTCATCGCTGCTCTTCCCGTTCCTAGTCTTTTTCTCATCTCTTGACTGCGGCCTCTGTTCCGGTCCAACGTACAAGAACTCTTTATTTCAGTTTCCTTATGGTCTAAGTTGAATGTATGTAGCTCCTCCATGGCCATTATTTTTGTTTTCTTTATATTCAGCAGTAAAGCTGCCTTTGCACTTTCTTCCTTGACCTTCCTCAGTAATTGTTCCAAGTCCATGATCTTCCCTGCAAGTAACATTGTGCCATCTGCATAGCTCAGATTGCTGACGTTCCTTCCTCCTATCTTTACTCCTTCTCCTTCTAATGGTTCCCAAACTTTGGCCTTCCAGATTTTTTGGACCACAGCTCCCAGAATTCCTGATCGTTGGCCAAACTGTCTGGGACTTCTGGGAACTGAAGTTCACAACATCTGGAGGACCAAAGTTTGGGGACCGCTAAGTCTAAACCTCCTCTTTGTATGAGATTTCACATGACTGAAGTGTATGCAAAAATTTGTTAGAGATGGAGAATTTCCAGAGGCTTAGTATTCCTATTTAGCCTGTAGACGGCAACTTCTTGCGTCCCTGGCATCCCTTGCTTTTAGGACCAGAAAGCTGAGTGTGGAACTTTTATAAAAGACCTAAGGAAGTAGACTTAAATCTAGGAAAGCTCATGGTGCCAATGTGTTTCTTTCAGTCTAGTCTCCAAAGTGCTACAAGATCTCTCTACATCCTTCTACTCCGGTCTCTCTGATGCTATCCCTCTAACGCCATCAGAATAGTAATTCCTTAAAAAGGACAATCTTTGTCCTCCCTCCTTTTTGTTGTTGGTTATTTGTCAGTCATGTAGGCAGCGGGTCAACAACTCAAGGGCATCATCCTTCCTTCCCCGGTGGAAGAGAAGTGGATTCTCATCAATCACCACCTCCTTGGCTGGCAAGGAGTGTTCCCAGGGGAAGCGGAGACAAAAATCTTTTAAGGCGGGGAATGCGATCAGAAGAGCATTTGCTTAATAAAGTCATTTGGGAGAGAGCAAGTAGACCAAGGGAGGACTCAAGGTGAGGAGTGAGGGTCTGTACAGTAATGGGTTTTGGCACTACTAGTCCTTGCAAATTCTCTGATAACTGGCCACTCTGTCCACTGATATGTGAAACCGTGTCCTCTCCATATTTGCCATGGCTCAAACGAATTACACTTGAAAAACAATTTTTTAAAAAATATTTATTTATTTTATATCTCACCTTTCTCCCAATATAGGAAAGGGGAAAGGACTCTAGCCTCACACCAAACCCAGTTCTGCGTTCGGTGTCCATCATGGTTTTTAAGCAGAGGCTGGATGGCCATCAGTTTGAGAGGGCTTGGATGATGTCTTCCTGCATGGCAGAATGGGGTTGGACTGGATGGCCCTTGGAGTCCCTTCCATCTCTAGGATCCTACGTATTCCATCATGGCAGAATGGGGTTGGACTGGATGGCCCTTGGGGTCCCTTCCAACTCTATGATTCTGTCATCAATGCTCAGCTATGTGAGTTTGCTTCTGTTTTTAGAGAGTAAATTGTCTGGAAGTCTCCAAGCAGAGCTTTAAAACTAGCTTCCCTTCGCCCTTTATGCTCCAGTTTCTGTGTGCTTTGACATTTTTGGAGTCTATGCAACCTCCAGCGAGTCCTAGGGGAAGAACACTGGCCACTGAAGCAGCTGCAGTTGCCTGGATTTGGATGGCTTCCATCTTGTTTCCTTTGTTTTCCAACTTGTAAGGGGTTCCCCCTCTCCATTCTGTTGGGATGTTGGTTTTTGGAGGCTGATCTGACATAGCAACAATGTCAAGGTTCCCTGCATTGGTTTCTGCCCACTCGAGGAGACCTTTGCCTCTCGATCAGTGAAAGAAAAGTGGTCTTTGGCAATGAAAAATGAATGACATATCTTGCGTATTGTGAGGTGTGAAGGCACGTCCTTGGCGGAGATGGAATACCATGGAGATGGAGGAACAAAGGCGCCAGAGAAAGGGATCTTTCCACAATGCCTCCTTCAGCAACCAAGATACGTACGTTTCCATCCTTTCAGGTGGAGGTGTGGGCATCCAGATCAATTGAGGAACAAAACAGAAAGAGAGGTTTCCATGTTAAAAGCAAAAGAAAATTCTGCATCCTGGAGGGCGGAAAATGGAATTCAGGGACTTGTCTCAATTTTTTGCAAATGGAGCTTTCACTCATTCATTCTTTGCATACCTAAACTGCAGAAATAATCCAGTTTGAGACCACTTTAACTGCCCTGGCAGTCAATGCTAGGAAAATATGGGAACAGTAGTTTTGTGACACATTGAGCCTTCTCTGTCGGAGAGCTCACAACAAACTACAATTCCCTAGCACTGAGCTAGGGCAGTCAAAGTGGTCTCAAACTGGATTATTTCTGCAGTGGCCCAGCTTTGCAGAATTAATGTAGTTTGCTTTAACTGCCATGGCTCCATGCTATGGAATCCTGGGATTTGGTGAGCTATTTCGCCTTCTCTCTCAGAGAGCTCTGGTGGCACAACAGACTACAAATCCCAAAGTACCATAGCAGTTAAAGTGGTGTCAAACCGGATTAATTTTGCAGTGCGGATGCATCCAATGTGAAGCCACATAGTGACCTAGTGGAGACTCTTCCAAGTCAGCTTGTCCGTCCAACCACTGCCTCTTCTTTCTGCAAACGCAGCCTAAATTCGCCTTGAATCAGGGTGACCAGGCACGTCCTCCTTTCCCAAGACTACATTTCAGCCTTCTGTCTGGGAGGAATTCCAAAACCATTCTCCATTTTTGAGCATGACTGAGAAGCCCAAACATATATTTCTATGAGTGTTGTTAGCTTTTATTTTGGAATCTGCTCCATGTTTCTGAAAGGTCCTCCGTTTTGCCAGAGCTTGCCCTCCTTTGCAAGTTAGGACATCCGGTCACCCTGCTCTGAATCTTTTCGCTCCCCATGAGACTGAGATTTCCAACCTTGCCACTCCTTTCCAGCATCTGCCATCTCTTTGCATTGCAACCTTGGAGGCATGGCGAGCATTAGATCTAATTTTTATGCAACGCTACTACTGATCGAAGATACTCGGCTATGACGTTAACCTCATCTTCAAACCCGTAATGGCTCTCTTTCTCTCTCTGTTCTTTGTTGGCCAAAGAATTGCTTCCTTTCTCTAGCAGGGTAGGTTCCCTTCGGTGAGGGGACTAGAGCCATTTATCTCAATTTGACCTGCTGGAGCTCCGGGGCTGGTGATGCCACACAATTCAATTAC
Organism: Phrynosoma platyrhinos; assembly: GCA_020142125.1. Taxonomy (NCBI): domain Eukaryota; kingdom Metazoa; phylum Chordata; class Lepidosauria; order Squamata; family Phrynosomatidae; genus Phrynosoma; species Phrynosoma platyrhinos. The sequence goes on from CM034711.1 coordinate 13,484,883, forward strand.
AAGATGGATGGAGACGAAGGAAAGAGGGATACGGCTACTGGTTAAGCCTGGTGTGTGTGTGTGTAAAACTGCAATTATAGTTGCAGAAATATCTTAGCCACTTTCTCATGGCTGCAAAAGATCTCTCTCCAAGCACAATCTCCATCCCTTGAACACGGTCAGGGACCCATTTTGCCTCCTGATGGTTAAGATGGTGGCCCCTTCCTCACCCCATAACTAGAAGCTAACTGGACTGTCTGTTGATAATAATAATAATAATAATCATTGATCCTTGGGTTCTTTCCAATCTGCAAAACAGTCTCTGAACTCCAAGTCTGAATCTGATTAGTGATTATCCGGAGACAGCACAGAGCTGACAACTCCTCCAGGGCTGTTTGAAGGATGGTTTCATTACAATCCAAGAAGGGCCAGTTCACCTGTCAAGGGAAAGATCTATAATGATCCCATGTCAAATGTAGGAACGGGTGCGAGTGCTGGACAGGCCCTGGGAATATATTTGAGTGACTCTTTCCTTCCTTTGCTAATTGTTCAGCCTTTCCCAGCATCCTGGAAATGGAAGGAAGGTGCGGCGATGGAAGGATGGATGGAGCAATGCATCGGTGCTTATATGGCGCAAAAAGAGAGTCAGATGTGCTAAATTATATTTCTGTTCTCTGCCTCAAGGAGCCTGCAATCAAGAGCAGGAACCCTGTGGATGCTTTAAGCATGCCTAAGTTCCAGTGTTGTGTAATGGTTTGAGCTTGTTGTTCTTGCTGTTACTGTTGTTGTGTACCTTCGAATCGTTTCTGACTAACCGCGACCCTATCAGGTTTTCTTCGCAAGTGTTTTCAGAAAAGGGTTTGCCATTGACATCCTCTGAGTCTGAGAGAGCATGACTTGCCCAGGGTCACCTAGTGGGTTTACATGGCCAAGCCAGGATTTGAACCCTGGTCTCCAGAGTCATACATAGTCCAATGCTCAAACCACACCACACTGGCTCATTCTAGCAAAGTTAGCAGCCTGCAAAACATTTGCTTAGCCTGCTGTTTATCTAGATGAGAGCTGGCTTTGTCTCTCTCTCGCTGAGGATATTTACCTTCCATGAACCCTGATACACAATCTCAGGAGGAGGAGGAGGAGAAATAGAAATCGACAGAGCTCAGATGAAAAGTAGCCTTTTTTTGGACTACAGCTTCCAAAATCCTGCAGCCTGTGTGGCCCATGCTTTATGGGGATTCTGGGAACTGTAGTTCAACAAAGGAACTTTCCTGAGCTCTCTGAGACTGAGCTCTAAAACCGATGTTCAGCTTGTTGGAGACACTTGACGGCTTGAAACTTTGCGCATGTAGGTTTTATTTCCCCCTCCATGATGAAACGGTGAAGCAAATCCATAATTGATGGGGAGGGAAAGAGGAGGACATATTTCTCCCTCCTTCGTTTGGGTTATTTTTCTTCTCACATGGCGGGGATTTTGAGGTCTTAGGCAACTGGCTTAGGAAATATTGGATTTTGCCGTGCTAATAACACTCAGTGTTATTGCCTTGAAATTTTTGATTGCCAAGCTTAAGTGATTTGAGAAGCACTCTTTAAAATCCAGCCATGCAAGGTGGGGAGGGGGCATTAGTACACATTTTGCATTGGAGAAGAAGCCCCAGTTTTTGATCCCCAGCTAATATGACTAGGAAATATCTTTCTCGGCTCAAAAACTTTAAGAGTAATGCCAACCATTACTGGGCAAAAGGAACCACCGGTCTGCCTCAGTGTCTTGAAAACAACTACTTTATGAATTTGAGATGCTAGAAGCTGGATTTTGGCCATGGTTCGCGGCTCCCATGTCAGTGGGTCAGTGAATCCACACCAGGTTTTAGGGTGTGAAAGGAAAGCCTAACTAGTTTCAGGACCATGGATAGCTCCTTTAAAGCCCAAAATCTGGAATGGACTTACCGCCCCACTGGCTTGGCAAGAAACAAATGTGGGAAGGGACTCCTTGCAAGTTGGAGGACTATCCTTTGCTGTCCTAAAACAACAACAACAGAGGTTTGATTCAAAGATGTAGCCATGTTAGTCTGTGGAATTAGTATGTAGAGAGATCTTGTAGTCCCTTTGAAACTAACTGAAAGAAAGAAGTTGGCAGCATGAGCTTTCCTAGACTTGAGTCTACTTCCTCAGATGCATTTAGAGGTTCGATGTCTATCTTCCAAGGATGCTTTTATGATAAACAATGAAACTATTTGAGCTGTTATCTCTTGTAACTTTTGCAACCTGCTTGGAGTCCCAGACTGGGGAAACGGGAGGGATGTAAGTAAATAAATATAACAACCATCACCACCTAAGCCTCCAAATAGGTTCAGCACATTGGAAGCTTCCCAGGCAAAATAGTTCCAGTATCTTCAGAGCAGAATTCTTGATATCAGCATCCTGGATTCATATAAGAGATTTGCAATATTTGCAGCTTTATTTCCGCTGCCTTTTCTAATGAGTTGCCAGTACGGCATTTTCCTTTTATTTCCCAAAGCTACTTTTTTTACAAATGGGATTGCAAGAGCCATGCTGGCTGAGGAATTCTGGGAGATGCAGTCTGTTTTTTTTAAAATAAGCAATCTTCCCCAAATGCTCTCTTTTTTCCCTGGTGCCCCCAGATGTTCAGCCAGATTCTTGCTGAGCTGCCCAGCTTGACTCTGCTCCTGATTTCTGAGCCGAGTCTTCGTGATGGTGCCTACATTAATCTCAAGCCTCTCTGCAACTTGGGTGCGATTTATCAGCCAGACAGTTCTTGACAGCATGGATATGTGTATGTGCGAGAGAGTGTGCTTGCAGGAAAAATGTCAGCTGAGATGCCAAGATCTTTGCTAACTAGTCTACAGCCTTTCATCCTCGGAGGATGCAAACCTCTCCTCTTTTGCTCTGAGCGATCAGGAACATCTTTTTTACAAAGGGAGGAATGAAAAGCATTTGAAGACCACTAGAATAATCAGATGGGATTTGAAGGCTTGGGCTGGTCTATGACCGTAATAAAGAACTGAGCTGAGATTTGAAGGCTGGGACTTGCAGTCCAACTCCATTTGGAGGGTGGTTTGAAATCTATGGGAGCCGGAGTGACCTAGCGGTTTGAGTGTTGGACTACGACTCTGGAGACCAGGGTTTGATTCTCAGCTTGGCCATGAAACCCACTGGGTGACCCTAGGCAAGTCACACTCTCTCGGCCTCAGGGGAAGGCCATGGCAAACCTCCTCTGAACAAATCTTGCCAAGAAAACCCAGTGATAGGTTTGCCTTAGGATGGCCGTAAATGATTTGAAGGCACACAACAAGAACAACAAAATCAGAGTGGTTTGAGTGAGTGGAGTGTTAAACTATGACCCTACAGACCAGGATTCGAATCCCTATTCATCCATGGAAGCCCACTGGGTGACCTTGAGCAAGTCACACTCTCTCAGCCTCAGAAGAAAACGGCGGTCCCATAATAGGTTTACCTTAGGGTTGCCATGAATCGAAAATGACTTGAAGTACCCAACAACAGGCCTAAAAGTGGATCCAACCCAATTGTCTTCACTACCCCACTTCTTCATTCCTTTTGGTCTCTCTCATCTTCTGTAATATTTTGGATTGTGTGCATCCCGCAGGGAGTCCGGCTATTAACATAAAATAAAAAATTCCTGCACGCCGTTCTGAACCGTGTGAGATCCAGAGTGAGCTATAAATCAAATGAAATGGATGAATAATAAATCCTGTCGGGATCAAGTCCCTTGGCTGAATATATTTCTGGTCTTAGCCGTTTCCTACGCACCTGAGCAATGTCTGGTCTGTGCAAGTCTGAAACCACTACGACTCTGGAGCATTCATCCAAGGGCAAACCTGTCCCTGTGTCCCATCTCCTTTCTTTCCAGGGAAACATTGGTCACAGGAGAACTGCTGCATATGCTTAGAGGAAGCATCAATGCATAGCAAAGTTAACAGTAATCCTTAAAAACTGAATATTGGAATCCTGAGTCCTGGAAGCACCATGATGGCCTTCATTCAAAGCCATGAGTTGGACAGAAACTTTCAAAAGTTTTTTGTGAGCGTTGGCAGCTTTTCTCTGCCCATTCTAGATTTCAATCCGAACTTGGGCGGAGTGACCCAAGGGGCAGAACTTGATCTCTCCCAGATGGAGATAATAAAATAATAGAGAAATGCTAGATAAAGACAATATGTGCCTGTGCTAATGTTGATCCATCTAATGTGGAGGGGGGAAATGCACAATAACATTCTTTCTTTCCAAAAAAGGGCCTTTCCTATATCATCAAGTTCTTGACTTTCTGTTACCTTCATGTTTATTGACACCACATCTATATAAGTTGTTATTACAGTCTCCATTCTAATTCTGATTATAGCTTGCTTATATATATATACACACACACACACACACATCGGTCATTGACAGAAAGGAAATTCAAACAAAAATCGGCCAAAGAGTGATGCCATTATTGGCCACTTAAAATGCACAATATACTTGTTGCAAGCTTTCGAAGCTCCACTGGCTTCTTCATCATCAGGCAAGATGTTACAAACCAAACAGGAGAAAAAGCCATTGGAGATGTTAGTCAGATGCCTGCATTTTGATGTTTCTGTCCTTAGTTAAGATGGTAAGTGGAGGGTATCTTTTGCAGGCAGGAAAAATGCAGGCATCTGACTAACATCTCCAATGGATTTTTCTCCTGTTTGGTTTCTAACATCTTGCCTGATGAAGAAGTTGTTTCCCGTGGAGCTTTGAAAGCTTGCAGCAAGGATATTGTGCATTTTAGTTGGCCAATAAAGATTATTGCTGTTTGGTGGATTTTTGTTTGAATTTGCTAAATGGCCAACACAGCAACACAGGAAACACTGCATGTTTCCTGATGAAAAGGAAGTAAGGTATGAATAAAAGATGGTGAAAGAAAGTGAAAGAAGGTTAGAGTAAGTGAAAAGAAGTTAGGAGAAGGGAGAAATGGGAGCTAGAAAAGACAGATAAGAAAGAAAGGGGAAAGAAGGAGAAAGAAGAAAAATTAAGAAGGTGTCAGATAGACAGAAGACACCCTTAGAAAATGGAAATGTAGAAGGGGCAGAAAGTAGGGAATAAAGTAGAAGGATAAGGTATGAAAGACAGTAACTGAAGGACCATCAATACAATTGTATCTGAATAATAAGAGAACATGGAAGAATATTAGTAATAATATGATATGATAGCCCTGTTTAAATATCTGAAGGAATGTCCCATTGAGAATGGAGCAAGCTTGTTTTCTGCTGCTCCAGAGAATAGGACACAATGGAGCAATGGATGCAAGCTACAAGAAAAGAGATTCCAGCTCAATATTAGGAGGAACTTCCTGAGAGTAAGAGCTGTTTGATAGTGGAAGATGCGATCTCATAGTCTCCTCCTTTGGAGGTTTTTAAACAGAGGCTGGATGGCCATCTGTTGAGGATGCTTTGATTGTGAGTTCCTGCATGGCAGAATGGGGTTGGACTGGATGGCCCTTGGGGGGGTCTCTTCCAACTCTTCTATGATTCTATGAATGTACAGTTGTCCCTCCGTTTTCGCGGACCTCAAGTCTGTATTCCTCACCCATTCGCAGGCAGAAACAAGGGTACAAAATGGGGCACGCACCCGCATTCAAACCTATGGGACTTAAATATTTACGCTTTTCCATTTTTTTTTATTTTTTTTTTAATTTATATTTTTTTTTCCATTTTTTGTGGGGGGGGTTTAAGTATGTTTGTATGTTTATGATTTTTTTTTAAGAATTAAAATTTGTGTTTTAATATGTCTAATTTTTTTTTATTATTCCAAAGAAGGGCTTTTCCTGGGCCTGAAGCAGAGGCATATGAGACTTGTGGGGACGTAGCGCATCATGGTCTCCTCTAATGTAGCCCCCCATCCTCCCAAAGCTGCCCACTCAGATGAAGAGATGAGATTTTGGAGAATGGGCTTTGAATCATAGAATTGGAAGAGTTCTTCAGTCACAACCGAACGGGCATTTTGAACGGTAAGCGGATAATCTTTTTCCCCTCCCTGCAATCCTTTAGGGGGAAAGTAAATGATTTTGTTAAAGGGAACGGGATGGGGAGGAAGGCAGCCTTTGAACTGGGGTCCTTTTGATGTGTCACCACCGGCGGATGGATGGATGGATGGCGCACTGTCTCAGCCGTCAAGCCAGGCAGGCTCCAAAGGGAGTCAGAGATGAAGGCAAGCTGGCAACCTCTCTGCCATCCTGAAACGGATGAAAAGAAATTGCCTGGAAAGAGATGGAAAGGCAGGAGTGTGGGAGAGGCGTAGAGGGTGATTAAATGAGATACCGAACGGTATCAAAGACCCAAATTGGGCTTTCAGAGGCCGAAAACGACAGACATCCCTTACAAAAAAAAAAAAAGCCTCATTTGAAGTGTGTAAAAGCTAGCTTTTGGGGGGTAATTTTTATATCCAACCCATCCCTCTGTAAATGATCTAAAGGAATTAGCTTGACCTGATTCCTATTATAACAGGTCTGCAAAAGTGAGGGTCATAAAAACCATTTTTATTTTTTAAAAAAATGTGGGGTGGTTTTATAGGAACCTGGCATTCTAAGTCCAAAAATGGAATATAGGAAAAGTAAGATTTTAATTCAACATTATGAAGAGCTTCCTGCGGGTAAGAGGAGGAAAAGCCCGAGGGATATCTTTTCTTTTCCCCTGAAATCTACTCCCTTCATTCCAAAATGAGAAATCTATATCTGTGTCTATGCCTTCAAGTCTCCTATCAATTTATGGTGACCACAAGGATTTCACAGGGTTTTCCAAGGCAAGGAAGACTCAGACATGATTCTGTCACTTTCTTCCTTTGACATAGAACCTATAGTACCTCGGGAATCATTAGCGGTCTCCCATCCATGTACTGACCAGGGCTGACCCTCCTTAGCCTCCAAGATCAGATGGGATCGAGTGCCTTTAGGAAAATCTGTACTGGGGTGATCATACCTATTGTTGCATGCCTTCAAGTCATTTAGGCAACACAAGGCGAACCTGCCCTGGGCTTTTCTTGGCAAGATTTGTTCAGAGGAGGTTTGCCATGGCCTTCCCCCGAGGCTGAGAGAGTGCGACTCACTCAAAGTCACCCCACTGGGTTTTATGGTCATGCTGGAAATCAAACCCTGGTCTCCAGAGTCGTAGTCCCATGCTCAAACCACTACACCATGCCGAATCTCGCTAATATCTATGTTGGGTTGTTGTGTGTCTTCAGGTTGCCTGTTGACTTATGGCAACCCTCATAGGGTTTTCTGAGACAAGGTAGTTTTGCTTGTTCTTTCCTCTGCAATATCACCCACAACACCCAATATTCATCGGTGGTCTCCAATCCAAGTCCTGACCAGGGCTGACCCTGCTTAGCTTCCACGATCAGACAGGATCTGATACCTTTAGGGAAATCTGTACCATGGGGATAATACCTATATTGTATTATTATGTGCCTTCACATCGCTTGTCAACTTATGTTGACTTTCGTAGGGTTCCTTTAGGCAAGGTGGTTTTGCCAGTTCCTTCCTCAGAAATACATCCAACAGCACCTGGGATTTCTTGGTGGTCTCCCCTCCAAGTACTAACCAGGGCTGAGCCTGCTTAGCTTCCAAGATCAGACAGGATCTGTTGCATTTAGGTATTTAGGGCCTAGGAAATATCCCTCCCCACCACATCATGGCAGCTGCTTAGAAGGAGCCGGCCACCAGCAGCAGAGACATTTTCGTCACAGATGATGCCTTTGTGCATAAATTGAGTCATTTTCTCCCTTAGGAATCGGACGGCCGGGCAAACAATGTCCCCCTTGCCACCCAGTTGGGTAGGGACAATGCCTTTTGCTCCGCTTCTACGGCCATCTGGGGACCCTGGGCTTTAATGCAGGCCTTAAAAGGACAGCATTAGCAAGAGCAGGAGGGAGGAAAAAGCAAGTGAGCATGCAGGCAGCTCCTCGCCAAGATCCATGGGCAGGAAGAAAAAAAGGACAGCTCGGAATTGGCCTGGCCAGTCTTGTCTGGTGCAGCTGTCTGACAGCATCTGCAATTTTCCATTTTCCAGGTGGGTTTCCCTGCCACCGCCGCCTCTTCTTTCTCTTCCCTCCTCCTAGGACAGCAGCTCGGTTTCCAAAGGTCTGGTTCTCTCCCTTCCACCTTCTTTTGACGTTTTCCTGCAATGTGCAAAAAAAGAAGATGGGAGGAAAGAAGAGACTGGAGAGAATAATGGACAAGGAGGTACATAGAATGAAAGACAAGAGTTGAGAGGATTGCAGGTCCTGAGGTTGTTTCACTCCCAGGGAGTCTTTAAAATGGCCATTGCACTGGCCCTTCAAGGTCTTTTCCAGCCTCTTTAGAGCATTTTTGGGGTTCAAGGGTGACAGAAAACTTTAAACCCAGCCTATGTTTAAAAATCTCTAGTCTTGACCACACTCCGAGGCAGCAAAATTATTTCACTGTCAAACAGCTCTTAACTGTCTGGACGTTTTTTCCTAATGTTGATGTTTCCAAAGGTCTGCTTCTCTCCCCCGACGCCACTACCTTCTTTTGAATTTTCCTGCAACTTGCAAAAAGAAGGGAGGAAAGATGAGGATGGAGAGAATAATGGATGGGGAGGTACATAGGATGGAAGTCTTTTTCTCAAGCTTGATTCTATTGCTCTGTGTCCTAGTCTCTGGAGCAGCAGAAAACAAGTTTGCTCCATCCTCAATATGGCATCCCTTCAAACAGGGCTAGCATATCACCTCTTAACTTTCTCTTCTCCAGGCTAAGCATATACCCAACTCTTTCAGCTGATCATCATTGGACTTGGTACTTTCCAGATCTTTCACCGTTTTGGTCACCCTCCTCTGGACATGCTCCAGCTGGTCAGACTCCTTCTGGAATTGTGGTGCCCAAAAATGGACACGATATTCCAGGTGAAACTATCATATCACCCCTTAACCCTCCCTTCTTTGATTTTGAGTTCCTGCATGGCAGGAGGTTGGACTGGATGACCCTTGGGGTCTCTTCCAACTCTATGATTCTATGATTCTCCAGGCTAAACATACCCAGCTCCCTAAGCCTCTCCTCAGAGGGCTTTATGGTTTCTAGACCTTCCACTATTTTGGTCGCTTACCTCTGGATACACTCCAGCTTACCGATGTCCTTCTTAAATTGTGGTGACTGGAACTGGATGCAATATTCCAGGAAAGGCCTGACCAAAGCAGAATAGAGTAGCACTATTACTTCCCTCAATTTAGACACCGCACTCCTATGGATGCAGCCTAGGATCATATTGGCCTTTTCAGCTGCTGCATCACACTGTTGACTCATGTTCAGCTGTAGTCCGCTAAGACTCCCAGATCCCTTTCACATGTATTGTTGTTGTCAAGCCAAGTGTCACCCATCCTATATCTGTGCATTTCATTTTCACTGCCCAAGTGTAGTACCCTACATTTCTTCCCTTGCTTTCTTGGTCACCTCCTCTCACCGGAATCCAGACCCACAACCTGTCATGTTTCCATTTTGAAATATGTGCTCAGATCAGAGTTTCTTCAAGAGGAAGTCCTATAGAGCAGTTCTCATCCCTCCCTTGCTTCCTACCCTCCTCGGAAAAACAGACCTCCTTTCCTGATTTATGCTGAGTGTTTGCAGACTTTATGATCTCCGCTTATCCGTTTATTTAGGGATTTTAATTGATCCGCCTGTGATTTACCACCACCTTCTGCAGCAGCCGCACGTCAACTCTGCTCCGGTGCCGTTTCCCAATTTCTTTGCATGCAAAGAGAAAGCGAGAGATGCGAGCTCCCTGGTGGTTTCCTTAAATTAAAGCAATTCCTTTTATAATGAAATAGAAACAAGAGGTGAGGGCTTCCCCCTCAATCCCTGGAGACGTTGGGGGAGTGGAAATGGGAATGGATAGATCTAGAAAAGGGAGTGGCCCACAATCAATGCGGCCCACAGTGAATGTATATGCAAATATTCCAAAATCAACACCTCTGGTCCCCAAATTGCCAAAGGTCTGGCAACCATACCTTATGAGAAGAGACTTAGGGAGCTGGGGATGTTTAGCCTGGAGAAGAGAAGGTTAAGAGGTGATATGATAGCCCTCTTTAACTATTTGAAAAGATATCCTATTGAGGAGGGAGCAAGCTGATAATACAAATTAATAGATATCAATTATCTATTAATATCAACCCTTCTTAAAATGATGGGTGGGATTCAGGATTTTATGTTCTGTTTAATATATCTGTATGGAAATTGTAATGTGGTAAGCGCCCCAATTGCTCTGCAGAGGGACGGGATATAAATTATTATTATTATTATTATTATTATTATTATTATTATTATTACTACTACAAAATTAGGGGAAATGAGGGGACGATCCCACTTCATTCACCGGACATTCACAGGAATCAGTGCAATGTAGTGAGAAAGCCTTTTATGTGATCATGTTCAATTGTGGTTTCTGGACAGGATAATGTCTCGATTAGTGCGATTATGTGTGACAGTCCTTCCCACGATTGCGGGATAAGTACAAGACGCAGATGGGACGATGATGTCCTGTGATTCTATGTCCTTGAGTGCATGCCATAGCTTTTCGCAATCGATGCAGTTTCTCTGAAATATTTCCCCTTCTCCTCTCTGCCTGCCTCTCCCCTCATCTCCTGGAGGTGGCGCTCTGAGGCAGGTGGAGCCACTCTGGCCCTAACTCCAGGGCTCAGCTCTATGCTCCTGTGAGCTGTCCAGCATTTCAGCAGCTGCAGAGCAGGCAGAGGCTGCAAAAGCAGCAGCCAGGCTGGGAAGAGGAGAGGAAAACTAGGGCATAGAGAGGACTGGAGAGGGTGGGGTCTTTGGGGGGATCCAGGAGCGGATCAAGGGGTGGGGTGGGGTGGGGTGGGAGGGGGATCAATAGATCTGGATTGCCCCCCTAAAATAACAGGGGCTCAGAAACCCAAGAGGAAGCAAGACTGGCAGAAAGCAAAGGCCAAAAGCAGCTGCAGCAAGCCTGCCGTTCATTGCATCTCTCCAAGGTAAGGGAAGAATGGGTGGGGTTGTGTTGATGTTTTATTTTATTGCAAAATTTGGATCTGTTGTGTCGATGTTGTTGTTGTTGTTGTTGCGTTGCATTGCGTGGATCTTTTTTCTTGGGAAGGGAGGAGGAAAGGGCAGCTTGCTAAGCCTTTATTATTTCCAGCCAGCCTGATCTTGCGGCGGGAGGTGATTTGGCTGCAGTCCCATCTGCTGTGTCTGTCTCTGTGTGTGTGTGTGTGTGTGTGTTTTTCCAGGGCTGGGTCCTTCTGTCCTCCTTTTATTTTTGCAAAGAGCAGGTGGAGTGTGTGTGTGTGTGTGTGTGTGTATGTGTATAATATGTGTGTGTGGATTTGCTTTTGGAGATCTCTCCTGTCTCCAGGGATGGCAGATGCCAATTGGCGGCTGTCGTCTGGAAAACCTTCCTTCCCTAGCAAGGTTGTTTTAAACATCCTTTCGTCGCTTAGTATCCACAAATGTATATTTATTGCTTGGGATCCATCAACGTATATTTAATATCTCAATATCAATAAGTTTCTATCTATCGCTCAGTATCCATAAGTTTATATTTATTGATCACAATCAATAAATGTTTGTTTTTTATTTCCTTTCTCAAACTCTGTTTTCCAGTCTTGCAATTTGGTTTGCAGAGGACTAGCTTGTCCTTTTTTGTCCCTTAAAGAGATGTAAAGTAGTTCATCCTTCCCTCCTTCTTTTTCTTTCCAATGCTCTGAGTGGAAGGATGAAAAGGCAACACAACACAACACAACACAACACAGATGCTTCGATCTACCGCAGCTTGACAATTTTCCGTCAAAGGAAGGGGTGGAAAAGACCCAGAAGGGTTTCTCCTCCAATTTTGTTGCATGTGTGGTTTTTAAAACAACTCACTTGCTTTGGAAATGAATTTGAGTCGGAGAAAGAAAGAAGAATGACCTTTTCTAGGGCTGCGTCCACACTGCAGTTTGGCACCACTTTAACTGCCATGGCTTAATGCTATGGAATTCTGGGAATTGTAGTTTGTTGTGGCACCAGAGCAGAGCAATGTGTTGCTGTTGTTGCATGCTTTCAAGTCATTTCCAACTTATGGCAAACCTATTATGGGGTTTTCTTAGCAAGATTTGTTCAAATTATTATTATTATTATTATTATTATTATTATTATTATTATTATTATTGCAGTTTATTTATATAGCGCTGTAGATTTACACAATCTTTGCCATTGCCTTCCCCTGAGGCTGAGAGAGTGTGACATGCCCAAGTGGGTTTCATGGCTGAGTGGGACAGTGTAAAATTATATAAAACATGAAAAAGTTAAGAGAGGCCCCAGGGACCTAAGCTGGTATTTATGAATTTGGAGGAGATCCAATGTGCTGTAGTGGTTTGAGCATTAGACTATGAGTCTCTAGACCAGGGTTCGAATCCTCACTCGGCCGTGGAAACCTGGTGGCCTTGGGCAAGTCACACTCTCTCAGCCTCAGAGGAAGGCAAAGGGTGCATCTGCACTGTAGAAACAGTGCAGTTTGACTCTGCTTTAACTGCCACAGCTCCATCCTGAAGAATGCTTGGATCTGTGGCTTGGTGAGGCACCAGCCCTCTTTGGCAGAGAAGGCTCTGTGGAACTACAAATCCCAGGTTTCCATAGGATGGAGTGACAACACTTAAAGTGGTGTCAAAGTGCATTATTTCTACAGTGTAGAGGCACCCAAAGACAAATCCCATTGGAGAAAAAAATCTTTCCAAGATAGAGTTAGGGATGGAAAGAACTTGAAGGCACATAACAACAACAGCATTTTGGAGACCAGTGGTATTTGAAGGAGGAAATCCCTATATTTTGTACTTGATTGTGAGAAATCATCATCATCATCATCATCATCATCATCATCATCCTGCCTTTGCCCCAGTTTGAGACAAGAGCTATGACAAAACACAGTTAAAAATCCCCAGCGTGCAAAAGTTTAAAAGCGATGAAACCATCGTAAAATTAAAACCACTTGCAAACATCAACCAATAAAACCACATTTGGCTCCAAATGAGGATATAATATTGAGATTCATTTGTTTGTTTATTTATCATTTTACTCCCTATCATTTATTATTTCTGAACTCTCTTAAATCTTAGTTTCTTGGCTATCAGAGGTCCAAAACACACTGCAGAAAAAGTCCAGTTTAAGACCGCTTTAGCTACTCTCAATGCTAAGGAATTCTAGGAGCTATAGTTTTGTGAGCCTTCACTGTCAGAGAGAGCTCTGGTGCCACAATAAACTACAATTCCCAGGATCCCCTAGCACTGAGCCAGGGCAGTTAAAGCGGTCTCAAACTGGATTATTTCTGCAGTGTGTTTTAAACTAAAAGAGTTTAAAAGGGAGCTTTCCACAGGGCTGACTTCTACCTCCTAAATTGGTCCAGCGCTTTGGAGAGCTCCTTTCAAGCTAGCCCAAACCTGGAGTTTATTCACCATCCTAAATATATGAGAACCACCAGCCCCCATTGCTGCCAAATGTTGTTGGACTGCAACTCCCATCATTTTTCATCAGTGGCTATGCTAGATCAGCCTGCTAGGACTTGTAGTCATCTGGGACCCCACATGTTTCCCAGTCTTGTTCTAAATCTAAAAGATACCTAGTAGCTTCAAAATCATTTGGGCACAGTTTAAAAAACAACACAGAATGATATATTTAAAAGATAATTTAATATTGTTCTCACAATCAAGGATCTTTCCTTTTATTCTCTCTGGCTTGATAGCAGTTGGGCAGTATTTTTAAAAAATTTGCAGTGATTTTCGGTTCTTGGCGTGGAATGATTTATGTACGTTTCATATTGTTTTTGTTGTGCTGGTTGTTTTTAAAGAGTTGTGGAGGATTTCAACCCTGGATTGGATTATGCTGTCATTTAGGTTTTAATTTGTTTTGCCTCTGGACATGGGGGAGAGGATTTCTTTCCCGGAGTGAATAAATAATGATCATAAGTTTGTTTAGTGGAAGTCTTGAATCCAAGAACAAA
>CM034711.1:13498967-13521140 GCA_020142125.1 Phrynosoma platyrhinos
ACTCTGGAGACCAGGGTTCGATTCCCAGCTTGGCCATGGAACCCACTGGATGACTTTGGGCAAGTCGCAGACTCTCAGCCTCAGGGGGAGGCAATGGCAAACCTCCTGTGAACAAATCTTGCCAAGAAAAATCCATGGTAGGGTTGCTGTAAACCAGAAACGACTTCAAGGCACGCAACAACAGCAACAAAGTTGGCCCAGAGGGTCTCCAAATGTGGTGGGAATGGTTTCCGTAAGTCCCTAGAAGGCTTTGTGAAGCACAGATTTGCGATCTTAACCCCTGAGGCGAAGGCCTTGTGAGGGTTGCATGAGCCATTTGGGTTGGATTTACACAATGCGAGCATGATGCAGGAACTTATGCTATCTCTATTCTAGGATCAGAAAACCAGCAAGTTATGGCCAGTTGGCACGAGTGGCAGCTGTTGGCTTCCATGTCTCTGGGGCAATAAATCCATTCCAGGTTTTCTTTGGATAGCTTTAAATAAACGATCCCTGGTGCTTCTGTTTAGGGATAGGCTTTTATCAAGCGTGGAGAGCGCTTTGAAAACCTGGAGTGGGTCCATCACCCCTCTGACATGGCATCTGGTTCTTGCAAGACCAAAAGACAGATTTAAACCTCCTCCTAACTCTCTTCTTCACTGACATGCCTCTTCATCTTGGAAGGGGATTTCTCATTTCTTTGTCAAGAGAAAAAAAAAAAGACATAGTTTAAATATAGATGGGAGCATCCCTTTCCAAGATGAAGAGGCATGTCAGTGAAGAAGAGAGTTAGGAGGACAGTCCTGAAGGAGCATCACAGCAAAGAGAGATGTTCAACAAGGCAGCTGTTTTTTGGTATGGCTTGGTATGTGAACACCAAGCCAGAGATACCTTTTCTCTCCATACCTTCCCCTTCCTGCTCTTCCCATTGCCCTCATTCTCTGGACAGGTGGCAGGCAAACTTACATAATCCTATTAGTACAGGAATAGCTGCTTCTCCCTTATATAACCGTCCCATTGATGAAAGATAAGAGGGAGAAGACAAACCTCCTAATAAGATGTGGCAGAGGGATCCGTAATGGGCAAGTGAGACTTCAGGAATCTCCAGGGCCACCTGTGCAGAATGCGCTTGTGTTGCTGCTCTAAACAGCCCAAGAATTTATTCTTTTCTCGCAAATAGAACAAGTCTCTAGTCCTCATGGTGTGAACCTATTGAAGTACTGTACTACATTTAGGCAGAAAAAATATATATATATGACAGGCTCAGATATAGGATGAGGGACATCTGGTTCAACAACAGTATATATAGAATCATAGAGTTGGAAGAGACCCCAAGGGCCATCCAGTCCAACCCCCCTTCTGCCATGCAGGAACTCACAATCAAAGCATTCCCGGCAGATGGCCATCCAGCCTCTGTTTAAAGGCCTCCAAAGAAGGAGAGTCCACCACTCTCCAAGGGATATGAAAGAGATCTAGGAGTCTTAGTGGATCAGAGACTGAACATGAGCCAACAGTGTGATGCGGCAGCTTTAAAAAGCCCATTTCATTCTAGGATGCATTAATAGAAGTATAGCGTCTAGATCGAGAGAAGTAATAGTGCCACTATTCTGCTTTGCTCAGAGCTCATCTGGAATATTATGTCCAGTTCTGGGCACCACAATTCAAAAAGGATGTTGAGAAGATGGAGCGTGTCCAAAGGAGGGCAACTAAAATGGTGAAGGGTCTGGAAACTATAAAGCTCTATGAGGAGAGACTTAGGGAGCTGGGTCTGTTTAGCCTGGAGAAGATAAGGTTAAGAGATGATACGATAGCCCTGTTTAAATATTTGAAAGGATGTCATATTGAGGATGGAGCAAGCTTGTTTTCTTCTACTTTGAAATATCTCCAGAGAATAGGATCCGGAGCAATGGATGCAAACTACAGAAAAAGGGAGTCTACCTCAACATTAGGAAAAACTTCCTGACAGTAAGAGCTGTTAGACAGTGGAATATTTTGCTGCCTTGGTGTGGTGGAGTCTCCTTCTTTGGAGGTTTTTAAGCAGAGGCTGGATGGCCATCTGTCATAGGGAGGGCTTAGATTGTGTCTTCCTGAATAGCAAAATGGGATTGGACTGGATGGCCCCTTAGGATCCCTTCCAATTCTGTGATTCTATGAATCCTTGGATATAGAATCTGTGGCTATAGAGGGCCAATTGTTTCTTCTCCACACCAGTTTCTGATTCCTAGATGCCTAGGAAAAGCATGCTTGTAAGGGTGAAATTGAAATCTGCTCCAGGCTTTAATCGCTTTCCATGATGCTGAAACCTGAATGCATTCAGCACCTTGGGCAGCTCCTTTAAAGTTAGCCGAAGCCCAAAATGGATTCACTGCTCCATTGACATGGGAGTCATCAGCTGCCACCAGTGCATGAAATGTCCAATATGAGGAAAAGGAATATTAGTGTGAACAGCAGCCTGGACTTCTCTAGTAAGACGGTTCTTGTCTTCTGGAACCAGCAATGGATATCTGCAGCCTGGTTACCATAGGGAGATGCAGCCGTTGTGCCTGCAGGTTTCTCTTTGGAGATTCTTGCAAGCCAAGAACCATGGTGTCTTTCCAAGCATCTATTCGACACAGGAATTGTGTGGAGGGATGGGAGAGAAAGAGAAAAAGAAAGCTCACTCTTGGAATGAAATGAGGCTGCCTTGGCCTGCTGCAAGGCGCTGCGACTGCAATAGGACTCTGGCAGATTTGGTGAGTGTAAATTTGATAGTAGATTACAATTCTGATTCCACTTTAGGCATGCATTGCAAAGCCAGATGTGTGCATATTGCAAGACCCAGCAAGCTGGTACAGTTTGGGTTTTGCCCAGTCGGCCTTCCACTTTTGCGGCTTTGACTTTTGCAGATTTTGATTAATTTATAGGAATCTCTAAGTCCTCCATTGCGATTCTGCCAGAAGTTGACCATAGAGTCATGCTGGAAGACCTAGAGATTCCTAAAGAAAATACTTCTCTAGACATTTGTACACTCTCCAGTGCAGTTCTATGGTCAACGTTTACTTGATGGTGACCACAGAGTTGCACTGGAGGACCTGGAGATCTCTAGATTTCACACTAGCTGTGAAATTTCTGCATTGGAGAACTAAGGAGTTGCATCTCCTTTTCTCTTTTTCCCGGGTACAGCCCTTCAAATGCACAGGATTTCTCTTTTGGCTTTGCAGCTTCTCACCATCTTTTCTGAAAAAACACCAGGAATGCATGGCTGTTATGATGATAAAGCAGGATGATGCTACAGAGATGGGGTCAGTGGTTGGGTGAGAAGCGGGTTCAAATGTTTGGTGGATTTTAGTAATAACTGTGCCTAGATTGCTGGGTGGGTGAGATGGGGGCAGTATCGAAAACATGCCAGGAAAAAATGCTGTAAGCTGGGATTTAGCGCATCACTGAAAATAACATAAGCGGGATTTCAGCCAGAATTATAAGAGGCTGGCGTATTATATAAAAGGTGAGGGGTTTAAGGGAATGTGAACATGTCTTCTGCCTCTCTTTCTTTTTGGAAAAAAGGGCCTGACCTACAGAGGGCTACTATTGCGGAGTCAGTGTTTATCGGTATTGAAAAGAGCACTTAAAAGTGGATAAAAGTCATTTAGAAAAGAAGGGATCATCACATCCCTTCTCCTTGAGTCTGTCATGATGGAGGCCAGGAGGATGAATGAATGAAATAGGGGTAGATGCTGGCTCCCACTTCGATGGGGCAGGGAATCCACTCCAGGTTTTAGCTACCTTCGAAGGAACTCTCCAAAGTGCTGAAGGAATAAGACTCGGCACACTGGAAAATGCCTTAAAGGCAAAAATAAAATCTGGAGTGGATTCATCACCCAAGTCAGGTGTGAGCCTTGCATTTTCTTTCTGCTTAAGCGTGGCACATTTCTCCCTGTTAAAATTCATTTGGTTAGGTTGGGCTCAAATCTCTCTATCCTGTTCAGGTCATTTTGAATTCTGATCCTGTCCATCTTATGCTGGCTATAAGCTGTAATAAATTTATTGTGTTCTATTGTATTGATCCTGTCCATCAGGAAGTTCTTCCTAATGTTTAGATGGAATCTCTTTTCCTGTAGCTTGCATCCATTGCTCTGTTTCCTATTCTCTGGAGCAGCAGAAAATAAGCTTCATCCATCCTCAGTATGGCATCCCTTCAAATATTTAAAGAGGGCTATCATATCACCTCTTAACCTCCTCTTCTCCAGGCTAAACATACCCAATTCCCTAAGTCTCTCCTCATAGGGCTTCATGGTTTCCAGGCCTTCCACCATTTTGGTTGCCCTCCTTTGAACATGTTCCATCTTCTCCACATCCATTTTGAATTGTGGGGCCCAGAACTGGACACCGGATTATTCCAGGTGAGGCCTGACCAAAGCAAAACAGAGTGGGTCTATGACTTCCCTCGATCTAGATAGACACTATACTCCTATTGATACAGCCTAGGATCATATTGGCTTTCTTAGCTGCTGCATCACACTGTTGAGTCATGTCCAGCTTGTGCTCCACTTAGACTCCTAGATCTATTTCACATATATTCTTTTCAAGTCAGGTGTCTCACATCCTATATCTGAACATTTCATTTTTTTCTGCCTAAGTGTAGCACATTTCTCCCCGTTGACATTCATTTTGTTAGTTTTCATCCAACTCTCTATCCTGTTAAAATCATTTGGATTCTGATCCTGTCCTCTGGGGTATTAACTACCCCTCTGAATTTGGTGTCATGTACAAATCTTAGACAGCTAGCATGGTGGAGTGGTTTGAGTGTTGGACTACAACCCTGGAGACTAGGGTTCGAATCCCAGCTCAGCCATGGAAACTTATTGGGTGACCTGGGGCTAGTCACACTCTCTCAGCCTCAGAGGATAGCCATGGCAAACCTCCTCTGAAGAAACCTACCAAGAAAACCCCAAGATAGGTTCACCTTCGTGTTGCCATGACTTGGAAATGACTTGAAGGCACACAACAACAGCAACAAGTCCAATTGTGATAAGCATGCCCTCTATTCTATCATTGGAGCATCCTTGCCAGTTCCCCAATGCATATCTTCACAATTCACGAACAGGGTTTTGTTGTACCTTGGAAACCTATTGCAGGGTTCATAAAGTTTTCAAAACATAGGCCATGATGTAGCATCGCGACCAATATTCTCACCCGGCTCTCGTTCTGAGCCAGCCTCCAGCTTCACTTAAAATCTCTTTGTCCTCGAAAGAAAGAGATGCACCTGGCTCCCGAACCCTGTGCATTTGTCTCCAGATCAATTGTCAAGAAATTCTTTCCCACTTAACCCTTTTTCCTTTTCCTTCCACCTCAGTTATATCTCCTCCACCCTTCTCTGTTCCCAAAATGTATTTTTATTCCTCCAACCAAAAGAAAGTCAGGAAGGAGTCGCGTTGCTTAGCAGCAGCCTTGTTGCTGGGCCAGAAAATGCATGCACACATGCACAAAACACACACAAGCACACAACACACACACATACACACTCCAAGATGCTGCTCGTCTTGGCTTCTAAGCCCAGTTGGAAAGAACTGGATGAACCCGGACCTGGGTTGCATAGCAATCTGTGACAGCTGCCAATCCAAGTAAAAGGAGACACTCAGGTGGATGGACTGAGATCCAAAACCAGCCTTTCCTATTCCTTAGACCAATCTGTCCCCAGTTCCTTGAAACCTGCACAGATTTCCTTGGCTTCCCCTTTTGCAAATTTCCCTCCCCATTTCTCTCCTTTTTGCAAACAGAGCAGCATTTTCACTGCAGATGGCGACGTCCCTCAGATCCCCAAATGTGGAATTTATTCCAGCCTCTGGCCCGACTCCTCTGCTAACAAAAATACAAGCTGGGTTTCCTCCGCAATTTCAGCCCACCTGTTGAAAAAAAAAAAAAGGGGGGGGGGAAAGAAATTCACTTCAAAATATCCTCCGACTTCTAATGACTTCATGTCAGCAGGCCAATAAGTTTCCATGGCTGAGCTGGGATTCTGGGTTTTGCTAGCTTTCAAAGCTCATTCTGTTTTAGGAGTGAAATTCAGCATTCTTGGAGAGGGATCCTTTGCAACCTGCAATAAAAACCTGTAGTAGATTCATCGCCACACATCCACAGTTTGAAAATATTTTTAAAAATATAGAAATTTCTAAAAGCTAATCTTAATTTTGCCATTTTATTTTATTCACTTCAACATATCCTCCGTCTTATTTTATTTTATTTTATTTTATTTTATTTAAGGAACATCATTTTACAATTCCAGGTTTTGCTAGCTTTCAAAGATCATTCTGTTTTAGGAATGAAATTCAGCTTTCTTGGAGAGGGATCCTTTGTAACATGTAATAAACACCTGTAGTGGATTCACTGCCATGCATCCATGGTTTGAAAACATTTTTAGAATATAGAAATTTTTGATTTTGCTATTTTATTTAAGGGACACCATTTTACAGTTTCTTTGTATTTAATGGGACTTGAGCATCCTTGGATTTTGGTATCCATGTGGGATCCTGGAACCAAACTCCAGCAGATACCAAAGGGCCACTTTAATAATAATAGGCTTACACTCTAGAAATAAACTTTAATAATAATAATAATAATAATAATAATAATAATAATAATAATAATAATAATAATAATCCCAGCTATTGGTTTTTCTGATGGCACTAAAAGTCTATTCCTCTCCTTCTTTATCTCTGATCCTTCCTCGACTTCTATTTAGCCGAGCATGCATGCTTTGCTGGATGCAAGAGAGGTGAACGCTCTGGGAGGAGGGAAATGGAGGAACGATGCAGCCCATAAATCCCCCAGTGGCTTATCTGTCTGTCACCGCACATAAGGGATCCACCGGCATTTTCCAGATTTAGACACACTTAGGTCAGGGCTAAATCGGCAGCAGAGCAGAAAGACATTGCAAATCTAGAAGGAAAGGTCAGGCACGCCATTGTCAGAGTTGGGGAGGAGAGAACAAAGTCTCCTGAGTTAGGCCAGAAATGGGAACTGTGCATGCTCAAGGCGCCGAATATCCTAGAAAAGAAGGTGTAATGCCGAAACAGACAGTAGGAAACACACAACAGCACAATGGTGGCTCCCATGACAAGGCGGCGGCGGCTTAAGCTGATCTCTCCAAGGTGGCTGAACCCAATTCCCAAATGGATTCAGCACCATGGAGAGCTCCTTTTAATCCACCAAAACCCGGAATGGATTCTTTGCCCCAGTGACATGAGAGCTGCCAACCACCGTTGCAACACACACACACACACACACACACACACACCCCTGGATGAAAATACAAAAGTTTCTCTTTCTCTCTGTTTATTTCATAAGTGCCATTGCTTGTGTAGCCAAAAACAATCCTCCCCACTCCTACGCTTAGAAAGTTTGGAGTTTAACACTAAGGCGTTCATGCTAAACATTAAAGGAAATTCATTGCCTTGTGCCGAAAGGCTACGAGTGAGTTAATGAAATGTATTGCATTTTTTACCTGTTGTGTTACACATAGCAAAATTGTTAATTTAAACCTCATCCGCACTGCAGAAATAATCTGGTTTGACACCACTTTAACTGGCCCTGGCTCAATGCTGTGGAATGCTGGGAATTGTAGTTGGCTGTGTACTTGGCTTCTGCACACTGAAACCTTTTTTTCTGCATAGACAAAGTGGTTTTTCTGCACACACACAAAAACCATTTTCTACACAGAAAACATTCCTTCCTGTGTAGAAAACCTTTTGCTCTTTTTTTCCCCTGAAAAAAAAAATAACAATCCAATTTTCTGCACAGAAAACACAGTTTCCTGCAGGAAAACTTTTTTACATGTTGGGTTTTTTCCCGCATTAAAAATATTTTCTACACAGAAAACACTGTTTCCTGTGCAAGGAGATAGCAGGTTTTTGTTGGGGGGAAATGTGTGTTTTTCTAAACACACACAAAAATTCCTTTGCAATACTTGAGAATGTTTAGGAGGAATGTTAATTTTCTCTCACATCTGGGAAGAAGGACCACAATTATTTGTCTTTGCATACCTAAATGAAACAGGCAAGGATTTAGCTTCCTAGGTCCATCTCTTCATCTCTAAAATGGGAAGAATGGTGTGGATTTCTCTTCTCTTTTCTGCTCTTCTTTGGAGAGAGAAGGCGATCAAGATGAAGAAGTACCTTGCTTATTAAAAGGGCTCTATGAATGATTAATAACTTCCCGGTAAGCGAGACTTCATTTAGACAAAGCCGTGGCTTTCAGTTTGAGACAGAGGAGTGCGGCGGATGGTAATCAGAGACTGGAGAATTAGTATCAAGATGGATTCTTCTCCAACTGTGCAGCATCAGTTGGTCTTCTCTTTGTATTGGACTGTGCATTCCTCTTTCGAAGCTGATAGGAAAGGGGGAAGAAGACAAACAGATGGGTTCTGGAGCCGATCAAGTCTAAAATCTCCCTGGAAGCCAAGATGACTAAGTTGAGACTGTTGTACTTTGGCCACATCATGAGAAGACATGACTCACTAGAAAAGCCAATGACGCTAGGAAAGGCAGTAGAAAGAGAGGAAAG
The DNA here is from genome assembly GCA_020142125.1 of Phrynosoma platyrhinos. NCBI lineage: Eukaryota > Metazoa > Chordata > Lepidosauria > Squamata > Phrynosomatidae > Phrynosoma > Phrynosoma platyrhinos. The sequence continues at coordinate 13,507,485 of CM034711.1, forward strand.
ACCTCAGGCCAGATGGAGGGACTCAACCAGTGAGGACATGGGCATTTGCAGGACCTGGGCAGATCGGTGGAGGACAGGGGATCTTGGAGATGTTCTACCTAAAACCTTGCTGACATTGAAGCCACTAACTACAAGTGCCATCACTACACCAACAGCCCACTGGGGATGATGGGAGCTAAAGTCCAATACATCAACAATCTTTGGAGATCCACACGGTCACCATGAATGGAGGTCAACTTGAAGGCAGTTAGCAACAACAATGGAGCTGTCCAGGTGCTGAACCTATTTAGAAATAGATTTCAGGACCTTGGATAGGTCCATTGAAACCTCCATTGAAACCTGGAGTTTACCAGCATACTGACAGCTGTGGCTGGGATGGATAGAATAAGGGTTTCAGTAAAAACTTGCAATGAGAGGGGGAAGCAAAAGAGGATGGTTTTCCCTATCTTTGGCAGGAGCAGAAGAGATGGCAAGGGAACTGGATTTTTGTGAAGATCTTTTCTCTCTGATCGTGCCTTTTTAAGGGAAAAGAACAAACCGAAACTTCTCATCTCTTTGTGTTTGCACAGGCTCAGCTGTCAGTCCAAAGGGTCTGGGATCTTAATTATATTTCCCCCTGGCAAACAAAACATCTGAAATTAATAGAGAGAAAAGGGGGAAGAAGGAGGGAGGAAAAGAGAGAATATCCTGCCGCATTATCACTTCTCATCTTACCCAAGATAATTGCCTTTGAGGAGCTTCTGATGCCGAAGGATGAGGCAACAAAGCCATTGTTCTCAGTTTGACAAACTAGGAATGGCTCAATTTTCCAACTTTGTCTCAGTTTCAGATCCCAACCCAACCTGGTCCCCTAGTTAATGTATTAGACTTTAGCTCCCATCATCCCCAGTTGGCTGTTGGTGTTGTGATGGCACTTGTAGTTAGTAGCATCTGGTGGCTTCAGTGTCAGTAAGTTTCTGCAGTGTGTCTTGGATTTTAGTCTTCTGATTTCTTTGTTCTGATTGACTATTGAGCCCAAGTATGGAAAATCTTGAACTATTGCAAGGATTGCATAGCATCCAGCCACAGCTGTTAAAGTGGAGTCAAACTAGATTATTTCTGCAATGCAGATGCAGCCCAAGCCTACCAAAGTCTGTGCCTGTGTCCAAGCCTATACAGCTATATATAATTTCTTCCAGGCCATTAATCTCAAAGATGGTTCAAAATCCCTTTGCATGCTAATACGCCAGACTAACCTGGAATGTGTCTCTGAATTGATTTCACATTTCCCAGGGATAAATCTCAAAGCAGGCTAAGTGGAAGCGGTGATCACTAGAAGTGTTTTTACATTTAAAAATGAAAACATTAGTAGCAGAGTGAGTTTTCTAAGCAAGGGGAAAGCGGAGTTGGCAGCCAGCCTCTGGTGTTCCTCAGATCCAAACCGAAGGCCATATCAGGTTGATATCAGAGACCCGGAAGGGAATTGCAAGCCCAGATGTGTCCTGATGGTTTTGATGTAATTCTTTTGCACCCGAGAGGCAGAGCGAAAGGAACCAATGCAACCAACAGAGCAAGCTGTCGCGATGCTTAACTTGGGAGGTTAGTTTAATCGGATGTGATGTTTCGGCCTCTCCTATAAACTCATAGTGATATAACACGGCTCCGCACTCTCCACTTTATCCTCAGAACAACTCTAGATCAGGCTGGCCTCAAGATTTCCTGGCAAACAGATGAATAATTTGTCCCAATCTGACTCCCTAATCTCTAGTAAAGTTTGAGGGCTCCCGTGTCAGTGGGGCAGTAAATCCATTCCAGGTTTTAATCCTGGATTCAAAAGACCTTTCCAAGGCTCTGAAGCTCCCCAAACACCATACATACTCTCGACAATGTCAACCTCGTGTATAAGTCAAGGGGAGGTTTTAGGGCCAAAATTATGGATTTTGATCTGACGCATGGATAAGTCAAGGGTAAAACTTAGGGGGCATGTAACAAAGGATGGAAAGGATGAAGCAAAGGAAAATGATGCTAAAGAACTTAACAAAATTCCCAGGATCCCCTAGCATTGAGCCAGGGCCATTAAAGTGGTCCCAAATTGGATTATTCCTGCAGTGTGTTTTGGATCTTAGTCTTCTGATTTCTTTGCTCTGATTGACTGTTGAGCCCAAGTATGGAAAATCTTGAACTATTGCAATCTTGTCATCATCTGCTTCAAAATTATGTAGATCGTCTGTGGTCGAAATTCTATATTTTCCTGATGTTCAGCCGACAACCTGCCTTTGCGCTTTCTGCCTTGACCTTCTTCAACCATCTTTCCATATCTCTGATATTTTCTGCTAAATGTAGTTGTTGTTTTTTTTAAATGATGGGTTTGAACTAAATGTTCCAAGCTGCTACTGGGCAGCAGCAGTAGCGAAGTGTGACACTGATGGAAAAAATCTCTCTCTCTTTCTCTCGAAACTCAATTTTAGTTCCCCCAAAATCATCATGAGCAAAAGCATCACAAACCACCTCATCTCTCCCTTGCCATTAGGCCGATGCCCAAAGACTCCAGACTACCTCCTTGGTCTTGATAATCCACACACACACACACACACCAGCTTTTGAGATTGCATTCAACATCATCCATTAACTACATTACCTATTGAACCGTCCATGGCGCCATGCCCAGCCATGTCTCTGGTGTCTGGTTTGCAAAGCGGCACACAGAGGGAAAGCAAGCTTTCTCTCTTTCTCCCCCTCGAATGAGGCTGCTTCATGCTTTGACACTAATGCAGACAAGCGAGGCGTTATCAGGTGTCCCGGATTCCACTTCAGGATGCCGCTGGGGAGAGCTGGCATTGCTTTTCAGCATGCCAAGCTCACATTTTGTGAGATAGATGGATTTTGCTGCTGGAAAGCTGGACGGTTCTGTTTGAGCAGAGCAGACAGATGGCATTTCATTCAGCAAGTTGTCCTTTCAAGTAGGAGACAGTCCTCTGTTTAGAAAGACTTAGAATCCTAGAATTGTAGAGTTGGAAGAAACCACAAGGGTCATCCAGTCCAACCCCCTGCAATCCGGTCTTCCAGTCCTACAACATACAGAATCCTTTTCCATAAAATCATAGAGTTGGAAGAGACCTCAAGGGTCATTGAGCCTGTCTACTCTGCCATGTAGGAATCCAAGGACCAACCAGTCATAAACCCTAATTCCCATATATCACTGAATGTAATGACGAGTTGTGACGTAAAGCAACTTGCAATATGAAAATTAGATAGTAGGCTCTTCTTATCCACAGACTCACCATCCATGGATTGGCGCATCCGCAGATGGCCATGACCCCTTTTCCTCAATGGTGGTGCTTGCCCGCAGTCATGCCAACATGGTTGCGTACATGTTGTGCTGCCATTGAGGAAAACAGGACTTGCGCCTGACCTGGCACCTTCTCCTCAATGACAGTGCATGCACAAGGCCAAACCAGCACGGTTGTGTACAACTTGTGCCAGCATTGAAGAAAAAGGGACCTGCGGTTCTGCAGAATTTGCCATCCATGGGGAGGTCTTATGTGCAAACTGCACCAAAGCGTCTCATACCAGGCAGCGTGCCCCACGGCTTGTGGATCTTGCAGAATAGAGATAGGGGAAACAAGCAATGCTTAAGACACGAAATGAAAGGTCCAGCCAGCTTTTTTTGGCCCTGCCTGAAGCTGATGCGAAGTGGTTTGTCTCCAGCCACTAGCCTTTTGAGAAATGGGTCAGTTAGGGGAGAGGGAACTGGTGATCCTGCTAATTGCTCCATTTTAAATGCTTCCCTCATTTGCTCGATTGAAATGGCTTTACCCTTGGGGTGGGAAGGGAGAGGAGAACAGCGTGGGTTTAATTAGATTTGCAAGCCACCCCATTTCCAAGGATTGGGGGCAAAGGACATGCCCTTGTCCTCAAAGCAGTCCCCTGGAAAAAGAGTGGGTTGACCCAACGAAGGTATCACTGTTCTGTGGATAAGGAATTACAAAACCCTGCTGCAAAAAAGGGATGACTGATCTCTGACGTCAACCTGGGTTTGGGGAGTTAGCAAGTTCCAGCCTGATATACCAGCTGCCAAACCAACTTCACACCATTGAGTAAGACGTCTCTGCTCCTATTTGCTAGAAAAAAGATTTTTCAGTGTTATCGCACTAGGCCAACACACACCGTTCCTCCTGAAGCTTGGGAAGAAGGCTGTCCCTTGAATTTTCTAAAACTGGGCACAGGAATATTTGTTGACATTGCTGTGTTAACGGTAGCAGATTTACTGCACCCTCCAAGCCATAAGGAATATTTTTGTTCCTTTCCATTCCAGGCTTTAAAAGAGCTTTCCAATATATTAATAGGCTTCAGCTCCTGGACAGCTCCTTTACAGCTTGGGTGAAAACCTGGAGTGGATTCATCACCCCACTGACATGAGTGCCATGATCTGCCACTGTAAAATCCCCTTTTTATTACATAATAACAATGGCCCTTTCATCGGTATCCACTTTGATTCAGGGTAGATGAAGCTGGTCATCCATTTTAGAAATTTAATAACTTGAGTTCAACTATTTATTGGGCCCTTGGTATCTGTTGGGATTTGTGGATACCAAAATCCATGGATGCCAAGTCCCATTAAATACAATGGCATGGTGAAAAGGTGTCTCTTATATAAAATGGCAACAATCAAAACTTTCTTTTTGGAATTTATATATATATATGTTTAAATATTTTCAAGCCATGGATGGTTGAATCCCTGGATAAGGCATTCGTGGATACGGAGGACCGACTGTAGTGGGCTCATCCTGGTTGGTACCAATGTAAATTGAAAATAATTATACAGAAAGTTATACATAAGACATGCAAACAAACAGCAGCTAAATGCATGAACATACTGGTGGTTCCCAGGTCAGTAGGGCAAGTGAATCCAGGTTTTCATCCAGGAGCTATCTAAGATGCTCACCCATATCTCCAGAATACAGTGGGTCCTCCACATTCTCTAAGGTTAGGGATTCAGGATTCCATGACAATGGAAACCTGGAACGGATTCACTGTTCAGCCCTGTTGGCTAGGGGATTCTGGGAGTTGTAGGCCAAAAGGCCAGACCTTTCCCAGCTCTTTTGAAATAGTTTCTAAGTGACTCTGCTCATCTCTTATTATTGATGGAATTTATTGCAGGAGGCTCCGTGCTTCTGGCAGCAACCAACCTATTTGGATCTAGATCCTCTTAGCTGTGCTTTGCCGTTCTCTCCCCATCCCTTATGTCTTATCCATGCCTCCTGCATAATGCAGACATCTTTTATTAGCTATTAGTACTATTACTCATGTCTGGGTGTTATTTAATCCCTCGCCCCTCCCTCGACTCCCATTGTACTCCATTGCCTATAATAAAAATCTGACGGAAGCTTTGAAAACTAAAAGGAAGGAAACAGGGAAAGTGGGAACCAGGCGATGAAAGCATTAGTGGGGCAGTTTTCTTGGATCCCTCCCATGTCTGCAAGAAATCCAAATATCTTTATAACTCAGGCAGCCTTGAGTTAGGAAGGTGACAAGGCTAGGAAAGAATACATTGCAAATAAATGGCTGGAATCTAGTTGTTTAGCCAACTAGAGTAGTCCCAGTCAATGAATTATTGAATAGTAAGTCAACACATGGGTAAATCTCATTGATCCAATGGGTCTGCAAACAGTAGGACTAGCAGCAGAATGCATGCCAATGTTTGCAATCCAACATCCCCTCAGCAAAGTGTAAATGTCAGCGTACAGAGATGCACTATACCATCCCTAGTACACAACCCTCCTGTAGAATAGCAACCTTGCACAACATATGCCAATGACTGGTTGCTGTTTCACAATGCATGATGCGCAACACACAATGGGCAGCCACAATGCACAGCGTGCAACTGCAGTACACAGTGTGTACCCAAAATGAACAGTGTGCAACCTCAATGCATAATGTGTAACTGCAGTGCATAATGTGGAACTATAATGAGCAATTTGCCACCGCAGTGTGCAATTGCAGTGTAAAAGGTGAAGCCATAAGGAGCGATGCACAACCACAATGCACAGTGTGCAACTGCAATGCACAAGGTGTAGCCATAAGGAGCAATGCACAAGGTGGAACTGCAGTGCACAATGCGTTACCATAATAAGCAAGGCACAAGGCGCAATGCGCAACTCCAATGCCCAATGTGTAACCATCAGTTGCTGCTGTATTTGTGTATTCTTATATAGCAGTGGGTTGGATCATCAGATGGCTCTTTTTGTCCCTTCAAGCTTGGTGATTTTGATCCTAACTTGCCAGTGGAAGGACAGCAAAGATGGGGCCATCCTAGCCTCCCTAGGAAGGGAATCCCAAAGCTTGGGAGCTGCCACCAAGAAGGCCTCCATCTCCATTGTTCCCATCAAAGAAGGTCAGAGAGAAGGTCCTGTAAAGAAGTTCTTAGAGCTTTAATGGGCTCTTAAAGGCAGATAAGGTCATTATAGCCTGTTCCTTTGGGGACTTGCTGCCTGTAGGCATAGGGATCTTCCTTGAGAACCCATTGCAGATTGTGATTACTAGATTTTATTGTTCTGATATTGCCTTTCTCTTGAGTTTATTAGCACAAGAGGCTAATAAACATTGAAGAGCCAGGGAACAGAGACCGCAGATATGTCCGAAGTAAATGCAAATCAATAATAGATGAAGAAGAAGGGGACCTTTTTTGAAACCAGCCAGAGACATTGACTACAGCAACCTTTCTGAAAAAGCATTTCTTGCTGTAGCTACAGCTAATAAGGATTTGATTAGGTTCTGCTTGGGTCTGCTAACCGAATATCCCCACTGTGACCATTTTGATCAGGATTGAACCAGAGGATTTGGGAAGCCGGGGAGAGTTTTTGTTCTTTGGTTTCTGCAAAGTCTGCAAGTCCTCTCCTGCCTTGTTCTCCAGTTTCTCTAGCAGAAATGTGCTGCTGAAGCAAAGGAGTTTGAGAGACTGAGATATACAATAAAACAAGTGTTGGAAGAAAGGAAAGAGGAGGAGAAGGAGGAGGAGAATTGAAGCCCCAGGATTGTGTCCTAGGCCCAGTGCTATTTGACATCTTTATCAATGACTTGGATGATGGAATAGAGGACATGCTTTTCAAATTTGCAGATGACACCAAATTAGGAGCGGTATTTTAACACCCCAGAGGACAGGAGCAGAATTCAAAATGACTTGAACAGATTAGAAAGCTGGGCCAAAAACATTTGTCAAATGTTATGTCAAATTCCTCTTTGAAGATAAGATTCCCAGTGTGACCTTGGTGGTCGCCAAGCTTTTGTCGGAGGCGGTCGGGATCAGAGAACAGCTAACTTCGGTCCAAGGGGAGACTATTGGAAATAAGTTCTGTCTGTACAATTGATTAGTTGTCCCTTGTGCTTTTAATTTGTTTGATATGTTGTGAATATTATTTGACTGGGCCTCTGGACCACAATATAGGATTTATTGGTTGACCTTTGATAAATCTTTGCCAAGAAAATCCTAGGAGAGGCAGCATGTTGTAGTGGTTTGAGCATTGGACTCTGACTCTGGGAGACCTGGGTTGCAATCCTTGCTCAGCCATGGAGTCTCCCTTGATGTCCTTGGCAAGGTCCCACTCTCTCGGCACATTTCAGCCGGAGGTAATGGCAAACCTCCTCTACACAAGTCTTGCTGAGTAAAGCTTGTGGTTTTGAGGTTTTTGGAGCTGTCATGATCCAATGGGTTGAGCATTGGACTAGGACTTCAAGAAGCTAGGGTTTGAATCTTTGCCAAGCCTAAGTGAGGCTAGACAAGCTACACTCTCTCAGCTTTCTGAACAAATCCTGAGAGCCAGCATGGCATCGTGGTTCAAGTGTTGGACAAGGAGTCCATAGACCAGCATTCAAATTTCTGCTCAGCCATGGAAACCCACTGCACAACTTTTCACAAATCACACTCTCTCAGTCTCAGAGGATGGCAATGGCAAACTTTCTCTGAAGAAATCTTGCCCAGAAAACCATGGGATAAAGAGGCAGTGTGGTGTAGTGGTTTGGGTGTTGGACTGGGACTCCAAGAGACCATGGTTCAAATCCACACTCAGCCATGGAAACCTAATGGGTGATCTTGATCAGGTCACACACTCTCAGCCTCAGAAGAAGGCAAAAGGCAAACCCCCTCTGAACAAACCATGCCTAGAAAACCCTGCGATAGCTTCGTCTTAGGTTTGACATAAGTTGGAAATGACTGGAAGGCACACCGTAACAAAAAAACTCATTTTAAAATCAAACTAACTGATTAAAGGAAAACTTAATTTAAAAATAGGTAGACTGTCAGGCAGGTTCCTCAACTGTCTGCTGCTCTGCCAACATGGTGGAGGAACCCCTGTGAAAGACGGAGAGGATATTCTTCCTTGGCACTTTGAGGGGCGTGCAACCAAACCCAAATGCCCCATAATTGGGATCCGGTAAATCTGCTGCACAACGGGTCCAGCTTTCCTGACCAAGCTCCCAGTAATGGATAGCACTGGAATAACGGTCGTAGCTGTCCCCGCCGAAAACATAGATCCTTTTCCTCCAGCAGATGACACCTGGATAAGAGATCGCAATGGGGAGCGATGGGACGGAGATATCACGACTCGTCGTGCCATCTTGACGGAGGCAGACGCAACGTTGGGTGAAGCGGCGACCTTCTCGAGTACCGTCTCCAACAAGCCCACCAATGACAAAGATGTTGTTGCCCACGGTGATGGCACTGGCCTCATAGAATTCGAAAGCCACAGGGACCCGGGACCAGTCTCCGGATCCTATATTGTAAACCAGGAATCCCCGGTGGGGGATCGGTGAGTCGGGGTCCCCCATTTCTCCACCGATGAGATACAGTTTGTTCCTGAGCGTTGTAGAGGAAAAATAAGTCAGTGCAAAAGGGAGGCTGGAGATGGGGCTCCATTCTTCTTGGACCAAGTCGTAACTCTCTGCACAGACCAGACTCCCTGAGTTATCCCAACCGCCGATGACATACAACTTTTTTTGGCAGATAAGAAAAGCGTGTCCAGCTCGGGGGATGGACATAGAAGGGAGCTGGGTCCAGCAGCCCCCGATGGTATCATAGACCAGCAGACTGTCTGAATAAGAACCATCTAAATGCTGCCCACCTGTGATGTAAAGCTTGTGGCTCATGGAGATACAACTGGGGCATGTCAAGGATTTTAGATCGGGGAGCTGTTCCCATTCCTCAGTGGAAGGGTCAAAGAAATGCACGTGAGAATCCAGCTCCTCATCTCCTACATTCACTTCACTCCATTTTGGGAGTCCCACACATGCCACCCCTTCGTGGTACATGCCCCAACGTAGACCTCTGCTTGCCCACAACCGTTCCTCTACGTTCAGTTCCTCCCACGGGAGCCGTACGCACTCGTAAAATTCTTCCGTTTCAGCCCGGACTTCGGCAAGTTCTTCCGGGCTCAGGAGCGGGAGACGGACTTGGTCCATCAGCAAGGGAAGCTTCGGGAAGCGATCGGCGGGGCGATGCATGACCCAGCGGTGGACGGCCCGGTACACAATCAGTTCAGAGTTCACCGCCAGGTTTTCCAAGGCAATGATGCCAACCAAGACGCTGAAGTCCAAAGCTAGGAAAGCCGCAAGCTCTGAGAGATGCTCGAAATGGAAAGCAACGTAGCGGGAGGCTGGGTGGAGGAGAGGACGATGGTTGTGGGAATGTGCCAAGACGTAAAGCTCCAGGCAGTTCTGGATGGAAATTCTGTCTCTAAAGAACCTGCAAAAAAGCAACAGAGAGGACAGAACTGGGCATTTTTGTGAAAAGAGGCACATCATACAATTCAGGAAGAGAGACTCATTCTCTATATTCCTTCCTGAGAATTGAGATCAATTGGATGGAGGAACCCATTGTGGAAAGACATGGGAGCAGATGGCCTTTTCTATGGTGGCACCTCAGCTGTGGAATTCCCTCCCTCTGGAAGCCCAATTCATGCCAAAATTGGGATCATTCCCCCCCCCCAGTTCATAGAACCATAATACAGTCCTAAACTGGAAGAGACCCCATTCAGCCATTCAGTCCAACCCCATTCTGCCATGCAGGAATGCACAATCCAAGCCCTTCCATGAAATGAATTTATATTTCTGTTAGTGCCCTTAGCTTTTATTTGGTAATGTCCTAGATTTTTTTCTTGAATGCCCTATATTTTGCAGTGCCTTGTCCTCCTTTGTGGTGAGGACATCTGGTCCAGGGAGGCTAGAATGGCTCCCTCCTTGCTATCCTTCCCTCAGCGTACAAAGGCTTTTTTATTTATTTATTCTGGCAGGCTTTTAGGACTTAAAGCTTTTAACAAAGGACTGTAAGGGCTGTGTTGTTTTAAACTGCATAACTTTAAAAAAACTTTTTTTAGGTGTTATGTTTTTTAATATGATTCATAGTTTAATTAATGTGGTTGTTTTATATGTTTCAGTTGTAATCTTTTCAGTATGTCAGCTGCCCTCAGTCTAAGGGTGCAGCTTCACTGTCGAAATAAGGCAGTTTGACACCACTTTAAAGTGCTGCAGCTCCATTCTATGGAATCCTGGGATTTGTAGTTTTACGGCCTTCTCTTGCAAAGAGTCCTGATGCCTCACCAAACTACCAATCCCAGGATTCTGTGGGATGGAGCCATGATATTTAAAGTGTTACTGTATATGGGTGTGTTAGAGAGAGAGAGTGCCTGTCGATTTATGGTGACCCCATGAATTTCATAGGGTTTTCTAAGGCAAGGAAGACTCAGACGTAGTTGGGTCAGGTCCTTCCTCTGAAATCCTACGGCACCTGGGATTCCTTGGCGGTCTCCCATCCAAGTACTAACCAGGACCAACCCTCCTCAGTGTCTGATATCAGCTGGGATATATGTTTTTATGACTGAAAGCCGCCCTGATTGGGTTACCAAAGGGCGGGATATAAATGAATTTTATTATTATTATTATTATTATTATTATTATTATTATTTGGGGTACCTGGTGATGATTTCCAGTGCGGATGCTATCTGAAGGCGGCTGGCTGCTGTGAAAAGTTCTTCAGCCTCTTCTGCCCGGAAGGGCAATTCCCCCGTATAGACATAACCTAACAGGGTCTGGAGGGAGGAAGCAGCCAAATCCATCAGCACAATTTCTCCTTCCCGAGATTCCCGAAAAGTGCTGGCGAACATGCGCTGGAAGTAGAGGCTGACCGAGGCCAGGAGGGTTCTGTAGGGCACAAGAGGATGGGAAGAAGGTCAATGGAGGTGGGAAGAAGGATCAGACTTTGGAGACAATGCATTAAACATCCATTTGTTGCCCTTAACTCAGGCAACAACAACTTAACCCTTAACTAGTTTTCAACTGGATGACCCTTGGTGTCCCTTCCATCTCTAGGATCCTATGTATTCCTACATGGCAGAATGGGGTTGGACTGGATGGCCCTTGGGGTCTCTTTCAACTCTATGATTCTATATGGCAGAATGGTTGGACTAGAAGACCCCTGGGTGTCTCTTCCATGTCCAGGCGTCTAGAATTCTGTGCACCATTAAAATTAGCCCAAACCTGGAGTGGATTTGCATCTCCCACTGGATTCCCGTCCCTCCTTCTGCTCTCCAGATTCTCCTGCTTTATAAATGATGTGATTTTCCTCTACCCTTCAAGTCAGTTTCCACATTGTCCCTTGGGACAAAGCATTGCCTACCTATGGCAAGGAAACCTTCTCCCATCTGCTACCAGGGTGACATCGCAGAGCTGTTGAGTCTCATACAATGACTTGATACCTGCGGGGGCAAAGAATAATTTTGCTAAGATAAGGAATAATAATAATAATAATAATAATAATAATAATAATAATAATAATAATAATAATAATAATACAGTCTGCTTCTCCCCATGGATTGAGGTGTGGAACAACAACAATTAACAGACAAACAACATTAGTTAAAATACATTGTTGTTGTTGTAGTTATTTATTTATATAGCGCCATAAAATTTACATGGCACTTTCCAGACATCATCAGTTCAACATGAAAACCTGCCAACGGCATACAATCTAAAAAAAAACCCCATAAAGTATAAAACCAAGCAAATTGGACAATTAAAATACAAAACGGTAGAAAAAACCAGATAATACGTATAATCAAATCTAAGTTATAAAGCAATAGCAAGCTCAAGTTCCCAATGCTTCAGAGAGCAAGAAAGCCTTGTTAAAATACACACCAGTTTAAAAGGACAGATAAGATCATTCACATATTAAAACAATCCACATCTAAAATTTGTCGTTTAAAAATCATCTGGATAAGCTGATTAAATAATAATAATAATAATAATAATAATAATAATAACAACTTTTATTTGTATCCCACTTTTCTACTATAATAGCAATCAAGGTGGCTTACATGTTAAAACAAAACCAGTACAATACATAATAACAATACATGATAATATATCTTAACCCACCCACCCCTTAAAAAGAATTAAGAGGGGTGGGATAAAAATAAAAAATTATTATTATTAGAATTATTATTATTAAACTTAGCACAGTTTTAAAAATATAGTCAGTCAAAATCTATTAATAAGAAATGATCTATTGGGCAGAAAGGCAGCAAAATACAAATGTAAGGGGTTTGTTTATAGCCAAGGGATTCTATTCAGGAAAGACCCCAAAAATGTCTTTGTGGGAAGAGGGAGATAAAGTCCAAATTCCTGGAGGACCAAAGTTTGAGATCCGCTGGACTGAGCCTTCGGAAAGGTGTTTCCAGGTTGGTCTCCTAAATCTGGGTAAACAGCAAATGCTGGTGTTTTGAATATAAGGGGCAAGGCATGGCCATTTGGGGAATCCAAGAGATTTGGTCTATGGACTTGAGGTTGCCCCTTGTTGTCTGTTGAACTAACCTTCCTGTTAATGATTAATTCATTTTTGGCAGATAAGAAAAGCTCATGCACACACTCTAGCAGTGCTGCCTAATATTTTGTATTTTTGCAACCCACACACAGAGTAACTCCATCCTACAGAAACCTAGAATTAGTAGTTTGTTAAGGTGCCAGGACTCTTTGCAAGAGAAGGCTAAAGGCCTCGTAAAACTACAAATCCCAGGTTTCCGTAGAATGGAACTGTAGCACTTAAAAGCAGTGTCAAACTGCATTATTTTGACAGCAAAGATGCACCCTTAGATTGAAGGCAGCTTACACGTTAAAAAGGTCACAACTGAAACATATAAAACAACCACATTAATTTAGTTAAGGCACTGAAGTAAAAAAAAAATCAACAGCTAGTCAAATCCATCCATCACGATTTGAGATGACTTTCACTTCAGGCAGTGCAACATCTTGGGTCAGCCTAAGTCTGGATGATGACCCCATACTGTTACTAGGGCTGGCAGACCTTTTGCCCAGACGAAGGGATATAATTCTGGATAGCCGGAGGTGCTTCTTACCCTGTTTAATGTACTGCTTCAGAGACGGCGGCGGAGTGGTTTGGATGCTGTCCGACTCCATTCCTCTGCCCCTTGGAGACTATGCAGCTGTGGCCAATGAAGATGCCTCACAATGATGAAATCTGCAATCACACGAATGAACCAAAATACAAAATATTAGGCAGCGCTGCTAGAATGTGTGTGCGCACACCTACACCTTGGTTCTTGTCCATCCGCACCCACGTTTTTTAAAAACCCTCTCCAAAAAGTATGAGCCGTCTGTTACGAAGCTGTCCGT
>CM034711.1:13524681-13536182 GCA_020142125.1 Phrynosoma platyrhinos
TTTGTTCCAAGGAGGTTTGCCATTGCCTTCCCCTGAGGCCGAGAGCCTGTGACCTGCCCAAGGTCACCCAGTGGGTTTCATGGCCAAGTTGGGATTTGAACCTTGGTCTCCAGAGTCATTGAAACCATGCTGGGTCCCTTAGAAGAAGAGAAGGGCCTATTCCTAAACAGGTTCAGCCCTATAGGGAACTGCATCAGGGCCAGTGAAAACCTGGCATGAATTCTCACCATCCTACTGAGCTGGGAGCCATGAACCTCATAGGTGTGGAACCTGGGGCATCACCTGGAAGCCTTGATATACCTTAGGCCAGGTTAGGACAAAGCACACCGTGAAGCAGCAGCAGCAGCAGCAGCCCATTCTGTGCGATGCCGCTTGATCTATTTCTTTGCAAGGCCCTGAGATTATGAGAGAGGGAGAAGCCAGCCTCTCCGCTGCTGCAGTGATAAAGATTCATTGGAGATGATGGGACCCATCTGCGCCGTGGCGCCTGGCCGGCTGCGGAAAGCCGAGGAAAGCTGGTCTTCTCGTGAGCTCCTCACTCCAGGGGTGCCCCAGTTGTTCCTTGCCTCAGCTTTCTCAGGATGCTGCCTTGGGAAAATGGCCTGGCTGTGAAACAAAGGCACTGTTTTCTACAAAGCTGGCTTTCGAGTGGCACCCTTCATCTCCAGAATGCCTCGACTGGGGTAGGGAAAGTGCAGATGGTGGACCTCAAGAGATCCCAACCCACCTGGTGGCCCACCAGGCTGTCCAAACGTATGACCCCCAACTTTTAAAACAAAAATCAGCCAAAGATTTTATTTGGGGCACTTTGCAGCCAACTTTGGCCGATCTTTGGCTGATTTTTGTTTTAAAAGCACCCCATTTTGCCATGCAGGAACTCATAATCAAACCATCCCTAACAGATGGCCATCCAGCCCCTATTTAAAGATCTCCAAAGAAGGAGAGTCCACCACACTCCAAGGCAGTGTTTTCCACTGTCAAACAGCTCTCACTGTCAGGAAATTCTTCCTAATGTTGAGATGGAATCTCTTTTCCTGTAGCTTGCATCTGTTGTTCTGGAGCAGCAGAAAACAAGCTTGCTCCCTCCTCAATATGACATCCCTTCAGATATTTAAAGAGGGCTATCATATCCCTTCTTAACAGTCTCTTCTCCAGTCTAAACATCCCCAGTTCCCTAAGTCTCTCCTCATAGGGCTTCATGGTTTCCAGACCCTTCACCATTTTAGTTGCCCTCTTCTGGACACGCTCCAGTTTTTCAACATCCTAAAGCCGGTTACCATAAGCCGGAAATGACTTGAAGTCACACAACAACGAAAACAAAGTGAAGGGTATAGAAATAAATGTGCATGTGCTTTGTCTCCTCTCTCTCTTCTCCCTTCCAGTCTCTGACAAGGATCGCAGAAAGGGACGCATCCCCCAGCCTGCATGTCTGCCTGCAACAACAGCACCAAGATGCCTTCTCCCCAGGAGGCATCCAATGGCTTCTCCCAACCCAGTGCCTCGGGCACTTGGCACAAACCGGAGGAAGAGGTGAGACTGGCGGAGCCTGGTCTGGTGAAGAAGGCCCACCGGGAGATCCTGGACCACGAGCGGAAAAGGCGGGTGGAGTTGAAATGCATGGAGCTGCAAGAGATGATGGAGGAACAAGGGTGAGTTGCTTGCTTTGGGAGATGAGAAAAGCATGGCTGGAAGAGCTCAGAGGCCAGTCGCGGTGCTGGCTGCTAACTTCCATGTTGCAGGGATGGTGCATCTAGCCCAGGTTTTGACTAGAATAAAGGGACTCTCCAAGGTGCTGAATACAATGTGAAGTCATGGCCGGCATCCATGGTTTTTGTGGGCTTTTTCAGACTGTTTGGCCACGTTCTACAAGAGTTTCTTTCTGACGTTTTGCCAACATCGGTGGCTGGCATCCAGCTACCGATGTTGGCGAAATGTCAGAAAGAAACTCTTCTAGAACATGGCCACAGAACCCGAAAAACCACGTGCTGAATACAGCTGGGACCCTAGTTCAGCACCTTGGACAGCTCCTTGGGGCTGAATCTGCCCTGCAAATATAATGCACCTTGATGGCACTTTAACTGCCATGGCTCCATGCTGTGGGGATTTGTAGTTTGTTGTAGCACCAGGGCTCTCTTCAAGAGAAGACTAAATACAGTGGGACCTGGGTATCCGCTGGGGTTTGGTTCCAGGACCACCTCATGGGTACCAAAATCTGTGGATGCTCAAATCCCATGAACTGCAAATGGCTTTGTAAAATGCTGTCCCTTATATAAAATGCCAAACTCAACCTTTGCCTTTGGGAATTGATATCGTTTCAAACTGTGGATGGTTGAATCCGTGGATAAGGAATCCATGGGTATAGAGGGCCAACTGTATCTCACAAAACTGCAAATCCCAGCGTTCCATAGCATTGAGCCATGGCACTTAAAGCAGGGTCAAAGTGCATTATTTCTGCAGTGCAGATTCAGCCAGAATGAATTCACCGCCCCAACTGACTAAGGACAGGGGATCCATTAGTTACAACTGCGCTGTCCTTCCATATGATTTGTAAAGATTTCCCCTTTATTATCTCGATTTTGGTGACCGTTGGGCGGTTTTCAATTTTGCTGTGCTTTTCAGTCTGCGTGAAATTATTTACCAACATTTCATACTGGTTCTTGCACTGGTCATTGGAATGAGCTGTTGAGGATTTTAATACCGGGTTTGATTATGCTATTGTTTATGTTTCAATTGGTTTTGCCTCTGACATGTGCGAGAGGATTTCTTTTATGCGGCAGCAAAATCAGTAATCTGAAGCTCAATGGGAGTAAGCCTTGCATCCAAGAACAAATATAATGTTGAAAGGGCAAGCATTCTTGTGGAGGGATGGAGGCTTTCCATATTAGTGGGGTAGTGATGCCGCTCCAGGTTTTCCTAGCTTTAAAAGAGATCTCCAATGAGATAAACATGGCTAATTCAAAGACAGTCTGGAAAATCAGTCTGCAAAAGGATCTCGCGGCATCTTTGAGACTAGCTGAAAAAAAGACGTTGGGAGCATGATCTTTCATAGACGTGAGCCTACTTCCTCAGATGCATGTGGCCCTTGGCTTGTGGTCCCATTTCCAGACTCCCCAATATTTCATAGATGAAAACAGGGACACTTGTGTCCAAGTGGCCTCAGAGCGCAGTCGAGTCAAGAGGGGGGAAATTATGGATAGGGAAGCAAAGGCGCGCTGGGAGAGAGCAAGACTTTCTCTCTCGATTCCTTACTGTAACTGGCTGCAAATTACTTCCACAGTTTGACCTCAGTTTGCAGCAACTAAAGTAATCTAAAGAGGAAGGGGAAATGTGGAGGGAGGAGAGAGAAACCAGGGCCTTTTAAAAGCAGCCCAAAAAGTGGGATGACAGAGGATTAATCCTGCCAAGTCGGGACAGTGGGCAGATATGCATTTCTTTCCCCTCTCCCTCCAATAAGCCAGAGTAGACTGGAATGCAGGCCTCCTTTTCCACCACTAAAGGCAAGGTAATCCCATGAGATGTAGTTAAAGGGGAAGGATTTGAGACAGTCCAGTTTGAATGCGGCTGCTTCCCTTTCTCCAAATGGGTTTGGAGGAGATTATATCATGTTTCCCCTTCCTGCATTCCCTGATGCCTGCTGAGCAGCCTTCTGCTGCCCAGATCTTTGGCATGGAAATCCCTCTGACTCATTTGTCCCTCGATGCACCAACCTCATGCACACAGATTGCGTGCCGGTGTGCATGCACACACATACATGCATACTCACTAGGGAGAGGCACATGCATCACTCACGCTATGCATGGCAGGACTAAAAAGTCAGCCATTGCACAATGGAAGTATTCTGCTGAAACAGCGGGAGCAGAATTGGACAGATTTCATGTTCCTCCTTGCCTTGCACATTGCAACTGGACATTGTGCATTGCGTGTTACGGTGGTCCACTGCAGTTCCATATTGTACATTGTGCATAATATAGGAAATTATTGGTATTGGTCGTGCAGAGGATACAGCATCCCTTTGTGCGTCATGAGCTCCTGGTATAAAATAGGATTAAAAAAATGCAAGATGCTTTGGTAAGGTTTTTGGACAATGCATAGTGGTTATATCCAGCATCAGCAGAGCTACACATGTGGGACCATTGCTCATGCAACGGTGTGGTGTGGTTTCACGTTGTCTCTACACATTGCCTTGGTGCATTCCCACACTGCAGTTTCACAAGGGGTTTTCAGACCCACAAGTGAACCATTGATCCACAGAGGTGGCATTCAGTTTTGTGTAACGTAATGTGGCGGCAAGATATTTACACGACGCTGTGGCGATGGCGCCGTTGTCTTTAGCTCACCCCGTTGCTTCGTGCAGACGGATCCAGAGATCCGGGGTTAGATTCTGCACATATTGGCGTGCGCACAAGTGCAAGCCCACAGCAGGCGCTGGGCAGGATGTGGTGGATTTAATTGGCGATGCACTGCATTGATGTGCTGAGCATCGCTATTCCCCACAGAGCTCCGTGGAGAAAGCAGCTCCTTCTCCTGCATGCTTTATGATTCAGCGTCGCCTCCTTTTTATCTCCTTCCTCAAGAACTGGAAATAAATAAATAAAGAGAGGCTAATGAGAAAAGGGGCCATCTGCTCTCTTCTCTATGCCCAGGCTGATGACGTCCAGCATGCATAATGCACTATGGCAAATATCACTTCCTCTGTTTCATGTGAGACTGATATGTTTTTTTCCCCCCTTTCAAAACATCTTGCAAACAGTTGCCTACTTATATATATCTAAAACATACAATACAAAGAACAGAGGTAACAGGAGTGGATGACTGTAATAATGCGAGCCACACAAACCGGAAAGACAATCGGAAGCCCAGAAGTAGTTTATATAGCTATCATTGTTGATTTGTATCATCATATGTGTCATGAAATGTAATATAGAACAACTAAAGGTAAGATTCTCTATACTTAAGTAACTATATTGTAATTTTAAAAAAATATAAAGAGTTAAAAAATCTTGCAAACAGTTGGGGGTTGGTGTCTCCCATGTCAGTGGGACTGTGGGTCCACTCCAGGTTTTGGCCATCCAGTTGAACGCCATTCTGCCGTGAAGGAATACATAGGATCCTAGAGTTGGAAGAGACCCCAAGGGCCATCCAGTCCAACCCCATTCTGCCATGCAGGAACTCTCAATCAAAGCATCCCCGACAGATGGCCATCCAGCCTCTGTTTAAAGACCTCCAAAGAAGGAGACTCCACGCACACTTTCATAAGGCCTTCCTTTGTGGCCAAGGTAGAATTTGAACCCAGGTCTTCCTAGTACCTTTCCAACATCCTGGGTCTTCCGGGATTCGCGAGGCATCTCTTTCTTCTGTAGTCAGAATTTTCTCCTTCTCCTTCCTTATAGCCGCAGAATTTTGATGTATATTTCAAAAGGCAACGATTTAACAAGTCTGTTCTTCCTTCCTTCCCAGCCTTTGCCTCCCTCTTTTCCTTTTCTGCGCTTTGCCAGATCCCTTTTATCTGACAACCGTCCTGAAACATCTCAAAGCCGCAGATTGTTTTCATGTTGCGGGTGCCTTCCCAATGCACTGCTTCAGAGAGATGCCATGAAGAGAGAAAGAGACAGGCTGAGATCTGCATGGAAGTCTTGGTTTATTCCCAGCAAGCGCCTTGACTTAACAGGCTTTTCTCTACTGTCGATTTTATTTTATTCTAATTTATTGCCAGAATGGGTAGGAAGGGGAGAGAATCAGAGAGTCCTCCAGGATCTATCTGCCCAAGGCTGTTGGCTGTGTATTAATTGATTATTAATTATTATTACTATTAACAATGTGTATTAATCAGGGGATGTCTACAGGGATATTTCAAGAGGGTCGACTGATGGACCTATGCCTAAAATGGCCCAGGATGGCTCCCAAAATGGTGAAAATGCTCCCATGTTCACTAGAGGACTCCAAGGGCAACTTTTTAATAATAATAATAATAATAATAATAATAATAATAATAATAATAATAATACATCTTATTTATGGGGTTGGACTGGATGGCCCTTGGGGTCTCTTTCATCTCTAGGATCCTATGTATTCCTTCATGGCAAAATGGGGTTGGACTGGATGGCCCTTGGGGTCTCTTCCATCTCTAGGATCCTATGTATTCCTTCATGGCAGAAGAAGGGGGTTGGACTGGATGGCCCTTGGGATCTCTTCCATCTCTAGGATCCTATGTATTCCTTCATGGCAGAAGAAGGGGGTTGGACTGGATGGCCCTTGGGGTCTTTTCCATTTCTAGGATCCTATGTATTCCTTCATGGCAGAATGGGGTTGGACTGGATGGCCCTTGGGGTCCCTTCCAACTCTATGATTCTATGATTCTTTCCCTCCCCATAGCGTAAATGTTCAAGCCGTGTGTTCTCCCATAATGAGTCAACTCGGTGCCTCTCCGAACATGTGGCCGCGCATCGTTTGAAGTCAGATGAAAAGGAATTATTGATGCCCTCATTACTTGAGCACCCGCGTGCACCCCAGGGTGCTCCCAAGGGGCCAGAAAAATCAGAAGAAACGCTCAGCATTTTGCAGGATTATCAGGCACAGCCTAAATGCTAAGCAAGAATTATTCCCCTTCCAAATACGTACATTGGGCAGGCACTCCAGAGAAAAAGAGTGACAAGCTTCATGCAGATGATGATGATGATGATGATGTTTTAATTGATGTTAACTGATGCTGTTAATTGATGTTGTGCATTGTTCATTTGTTGTTGTTCCTCTCCTCGATCCATGGGGAGAGGCAGGTACGAAATAATGATAATAATCATCATCATCATCATTATCATTATCTTTAGTATTTCTTACCCCCCTCTCCCTATGGATCAAAGTGAAGAGCAACAGCAAATATACAATTTACAGCATCCGTTAACAACATCAGTTAACATCAATTATTATTATTATTATTATTATTATTATTATTATTATTATTATTATTAGCAGTGGTAGAACTGTTATTATTTTAAAGCCTGGTTAAAATCTTGTATAAATACACTGCCCCACTAACATGTCGCAAGCCATCCAATGAAAAGCTGCATGAACCTTGTCACTCTGCTCCAGAGCATCCATCTATTATTATTATTATTATTATTATTATTATTATTATTATTATTATTATTTCTTATTCCAGAACACTAGATTATGAATCCATAACTCTCGATTATGGATCCATAACTGCAATGCCAAAGGCCGACCCCCAAGTCCACATTCTCCAAACGTAAGTGAATGATGCACCAACGTCTGACTTTAGGATAATCCAGAGGGTCCATTTTAACCCTATCCAAAATGCTTGACAACTATGGTTAGAATTCAGAGTAACCCACATCTCAGATTCGGTTAGATTTCTAGAACACCCTTAAATCGATGTTTACCTCGTGGTAAAATAGGCCCTCGGTCATTCAGTCTGAGGAGCACAGAAAACTTTAAAATGGACTCGACTATGTGGAGCAAAGCTATGAGAAGGAAACTGACCCTGACTCTCTTTCTCTCTGTTTCTATGTCTCCTTTGTCTTGTGTTTCAGGTATTCCGAAGAGGAGATCCGACAGAAAGTTGGGACCTTCCGGCAAATGTTGATGGAGAAGGAGGGTGTGCTCACCCGGGAAGACCAGCATGGACGCCACATGTGAGTAGAGTTGCCCTGCAAGCTATATCCCATCATATGTAGTCTCTGTGTGTATGTTGTTCATCGAATCATAGAGTTGGGAGAGACCCCCAAGGGCCATCCAGTCCAACCCCATTCGGCCATGCAGGAACTCAAAATCAAAGCATCCCCAACAGCTGGCCATCCAGCCTCTGTTTAAAGACCTCCAAAGAAGGAGACTCCACCGCCCTACAAGGCAGCGTCTTCCACTGTTGAACAGTTCTTATGGTCGGGACGTTCCTCCTAATGTTGATCTGGAATCTCTTTTCCTGTAACTTCCATCCATTGCTCCATTGGGTCTTTATTTCAGTTTTCCTCATGGTCTAGATTGAATTGATGGAGATCCACCATGGTCAACATCCCATTGAGTTGCTATAAAAGGAGAATTCAAATTAATGAGCGGTGGGGGCAGCAAGATAGGTGCTTTCTTAGAGGTCCATTCTGCTGAGCTCAGAAGCATTGCAGCACCATGTATAGATTTCTTTTTGTTCAATATGGGCGCTCAAACCTGGAGTCACTGCCTCACCGGCCCTGACTCTTTTTGCCTTGTTTTCAAAAGCAAACAAGAGGCACTGAAAGCAGCAGGGTGCCTCTTGGTTTGCATTTCCTTCTTGGTCCCTGGTAGCATATATGTCACCTTCCTGATGGATGCGATGGTCCCATCAGGCAGGCTGTAACTCTGCTTTCTGCCCACTTGAGAGAGATCCCCTCCGTTGTTCACGCTTCTCCGCTTTCTGGCCTGACAGTGATTTAGATTCTGAGTGCTTGACAGCCCAGCGAGCAGAAAAAACGACATCTTATAATCCATCATCCAGGGCAATGTGGCTGCGGAGGAGAGAGAAACCAGGTTGGCCAGGACAGAAATAGACCAGGCTGAGTCATTGAATATTTAAGACCTCTTCCAGGAGTAATTCTCAGGAGAGCTCTGCAAAGTCCTTTTCCCAGACTGCATCTCCATCCTCATGCCAGCTAGTGGATTCTGGGATCTGCGTTCTTAAAAAAGGAACTTTTTTCCTGATCACTGACTGTGGAAAAAAACAGTGAGGTGAGAAGTGAGAAAGGCAGAGAAGAAACCGATACTGAAGAAGGATGCTTGACTGACTCAACATTGCAAGGGGTCCAGAGATTTGTGAAAGAGGCAGCCTAAAAATACTCCATTAAATACTTTACCTTTGGCCATCCCATGGCAGTGGGGTGGTGAATCCACCTCAAGTTTTGCAGAGCTTCCAAAATAATTGTGAGCATTGTGGTCCAAAAACATCTAAAGGACCCATGAGTCTTTTTGAAGAACTCTCAAGGAACCCACCTCATACTATCCAGACATTCAGCTCTGGCTTAGCCCCTATGGATAGACCCTGAAATGCATGGGCATTACAGTCAAGATTAGTTTTTCTTCCCCAGATGGAGCTTCTCAGGAGTCTAGGGAGATAACTGTGAATTAGAGACACACATCCATGAAATTGGTGGCATGACATGCTTGCATCAGTTTTCCTAACAGAGCTCTCTTTTAATTTGTTCATCGGACCATTGAGGATGGCAAGTGGTTACGCCTTGAAATTGTGGAAATTGCAGTAAATTTCTTCCTTTACTGAATTTGCACACATGCAACCTTTGCCATCAGAAGAGGCTTTTAGAGCAGCTTTCAGACCAATATCATCATCATCATCATCATCATCATCATCATCATCATCACCAAGATAATCCAAACATAGTGTTTTGTGGGTTTTTTGGGCTGTGTGGCCTTCTAGAAGAGTTTCTTTCTGACGTTTCGCCAGCATCTGTGGCTGGCATCTTCACAGAACTGAAGTCGCCATGCATAGGGTCATAACTGCAAAATTACAAAAAAGCAGTACTGCCTGGAATGGGCCACATTATCTCACAATAACGCACCGATTCCCAGATCCTTGGATAGAATCCAAATCATTGAGGATCAAAAATTCAAGTCAGTTGTTGTCATTGTGTGCCTTCAAGTTGTTTCCAACATATGGCAAACTTATCATAGGGTCAAATAATTGAAGGGCAAAAATTCCAGTTTGTTGTCCCATCTTGGCAAGTTTTTTCAGAGGGGGTTTGCCATGGCCATCTTCCAACTCTATGATTATAAGAAGGCCTTCTTCTCCTGTGTCTTTGCCTATAAGGATGGAGGAAAGCTCTTCCCAAAACCCCATGCAAATTTCCAGAGAAAATGACAACTTAACATATAGGGTGTGCTCAAGTCATAACCACAGTTGTTATTGCTGTTGTTGTTGTGTGCCTTCAAGTCATTCCCGACTTATGGAGACCCTATGCTGGGGTTTTCTTGGCCAGATTTGTTCAGAGAAGGTTTGCCATTGCCTTCCCCTGAGGCTGAGAGAGTGCGACTTGCCCAAGATCCGCAGTGGGTTTCATGACCGTGGTGGGAATCAAACTTTGGTCTCTAGAGTCACAGTCCAACACTCAAAACACTGCGCGATCCTAAAGTGAACCTATCGTGGTGTTTTCTTGGCAAGATTTGTTCCGAGAGGGTTTTCAACTATTGCCTTCCTCTGAGGCTGAGAGAAAGTGTCTTCCTTCTTTGAAGGTCTTTAAGCAGAGACTGGATGGCCATCTGTCAGGGATGCTTTGATTGTGAGTTCCTGCATGGCAGAATGGGGTTGGACTGGATGGCCCTTGGGGTCCCTTCCAAGTCTAGGATTCTATCATTCCTCAGGGTCCCCAAGTGAGATTCTACGGCTGAGCAAAGATTCGAACCCTGATGCGCAGTCTTAGTCCAACGCTCAAACCACTGGACCATACTGGCTTCATAGCCACAAACAAAAATACAAATAAGTTTTATTTTCCAGCTCTGACAATCTTGCACTGACATCCCCCTTGTATTTAGGCTGAGCCAAAACATCCCTGGGTTCATTTCTTTTAAAACAGCCAATTATTCACTCAGCTGGTAATTGGGTTAAGATCCCTGAGCAACCGGGATTCAGTGTCTCACGGGCCGTCGCTGACTGAAGGATATTTTGCTTTTTACTAAAATATCTCCTCCTCATCCCTTTAATTTTTTTTCCTGGGGAGGAAAGCAGACAAAGAGGGAAAGTCAATTTTATTTCCCCCCAAAAAAGGCATTATCCAGCCACATATTTGTTATGTTTATACTATGGAGGATTTCCACCAATGGACTTCAGAAAGCGCTCATGCTAGAACCCTTCTGAAGAAACTTGCCAGGAAAACCCCAAGACTTAGGGTTGCCCTAAGTCGGAAACGACTTGAAGGCACACAAC
Source organism: Phrynosoma platyrhinos (assembly GCA_020142125.1). NCBI lineage: Eukaryota > Metazoa > Chordata > Lepidosauria > Squamata > Phrynosomatidae > Phrynosoma > Phrynosoma platyrhinos. The sequence goes on from CM034711.1 coordinate 13,535,600, forward strand.
AACAACCATAACAACAACATCTTATGCTACCAAGAAAGTCACAAAAGTAAGGGATGTGTCTCTTCTTCTTTTTCCTTTTCCTCCCCTTTGGACAGAGTGATAGAAAACCATCACATGGTGGACGGAGAAGGGTACGCGATTGAGTATGCAGAATACCGGGAAGGATGCCCACTCCAGTGCGACTGTACAAGCGACTGCTACCAAGATGACAGCAGTCACAGGGAATACAGGTAAGAAGATCCAAGAGTTGGGTAGGGCAAGGATGGAGATCCTGGGAACTGTGGGCCACCTGCAGCTTGCAAGGCCACTTTGTTGTCCCCAGAACCTGGCTGAAAAGGAAGACATCACCTATTATTTTCCAAAAAAATTGGTGCCTATTGGGTGTATAGTGCACCTCTAAAATTATTCCCTACACCTTGGCTGAGGGCTTATCTGCATGCATGGATGATGATGACGATGACGATGACAATGACGACGATGATGATTATTTCTTATCCACCTCTCCCCATGGATCAAGGCGGGGAACAATAACTCCAATTATTAACTCCAAATTTGTAACTATATATATATATATATATATATA
>CM034711.1:13553115-13564955 GCA_020142125.1 Phrynosoma platyrhinos
AGTGGTAATGGATAGTTTATCTATGTATATCGCAGGTAAATCAGTCCATCAATATGAAATAAAACATAATTATTTAGTGGTAATGGATAGTTTATCTATGTATATCGCAGGTAAATCAGTCCAACAATATGAAATAAAATATATACGTAATTGTTTGCAATCAGGAGACAAATGAGTAATCTGAAAAGGCTCAAATCTAGGAACAAGAGACTGAAAACTGAGTTACTATTCTAAGAATACAAAGTAATTTAATGTTATAGAAATGAATTAAATCATATTTATCAATTATGTAAAACTGCGACCTTGTGTAGTTATAGAAAAGCATCAAGATTATATATGCTCCAAGAATAGATTGAAGAGACGAGTTTAACATTTTTTTTCATGTAAATAAAACTTTATTTAAATAAATACCCAATAAAAAGGTGCATATAAACCTCCCTCTGCAAGATGCATCCTGCCTTAGATGCAACTGGCGTTGGCTGTAATGGCTGATGGCCTCAGTGCCAAGGTTGCAGAGAATTTCCTTTAGGTTTCATCCCAGATTTTTAAAGGATCTGGTCAAACCTTATCCTTCAGATAGGTTCAGCATCATGGAGAGCTCCTTTAAATAAACCAAGAGTGGATTCACTGCACCCTGACACCAAACGCCAAAGGCCACCATGGATCCTCTTTGTCACATACACATGCACTTTGTTAGTTAGCCAAGGCCATTCATTGGATAAAATTATATTATTTTCGAAATGTATGGGTGCTCTTTGTACCAGGTTTTGGGGGTCCCATGTCAAACACTCTCCCCCATTTGTGTTTTTGGGGGTTATCTCCTTTTCCATCCAACACCCAAAATATTGTGCACCCATATGCACCAGTATTGCCGTTTTCAGGGTTCCTCTCTTTCTAGACATTAATTCTTTAATTGAATGAGAAGAAAGATCTCTAGTGCACATACGCTAGTGTGCTTGCACCTATGGGGAAATGCAGGCAAGTGTTAAAGTGTGCATAAAAGTCATTTCACCCCCCAAATTTAAACTTTTCCAAAGTGTTACAGGGCAGCTTCAGAGAATCTAGGCAAGGCAAACCAAGTCTTGAGGGATGGAAAGGTTGAAGATACTGGGAATATAATTTCTCTATCCAATTATAACACTTTAACTGTCATGGTCTCAATCTATAGTATCCTGAGATTTGTAGTTTAGGGAAGTGTTTGGAATTCTCTACTGGAGAGCATTAGTCTACTCCCCAAGCCAATAATAATAATAATAATAATAATAATAATAATAATAATAATAATAATAATAATAATAATAATAATAATTTTTTATTTATTTATAACCCACCCCTCTGCTTGGCAAGGTTTCCCGGGTACCTTGTTTCAATCCTCAGCCCCTCTTCTCTGTAATAGTACTCCGAGGGAGGTGGACTACAGCTCTCTAGTGGAGAATTTAAGGCATCTTTCTAAACTATGTGTCCCAGGGTTGCATAGGACAAAGACATAGCAGTCAAAGTAAAATCAAAGTGAAGTTGAAGGCTTTCATGGCCAGCATGCATCATTTTTTGTGGGTTTTCAAAGAAGATGCCAGCCATATGGTCCATCCTAATGGTCCATCAAAATCTGCCCTTCTATAGTTTAAACCCATTGAACGTCAGGAATAAACTCTTCCAGAACATGGGCACACAGCCCCAAAAGTCCACAAAAAACTATAAAATCAAAGTGCAATGTAGGTGCACTTTTTATTTATCCAGCCTATGGAAGAGAAAATCTGAGTCAGTGTTGGATTTTGTTCTTCAAATCCCTGGACGGCTCTTGTGCGTCCAATGGCAAAGACGTGTTTTCGGATACCTTCGAGGGCAGGGTGCGATTCAATGGGTTTAAACTACAGAAGGGCAGATTTTGATGGACCATTAGGAGGACCTTCTTGATGGTAAAACCAATGATGAGAAGGGAAGATGGGCTCTTCCTTGCTGGAGATCTTCATCAGAAGCCGCATGCCCATCTCTTGGTGACGTTCTCATTCTGGATTTCTTGCACTGAGCAAGAACTAGGTGCCCAGAAGGACTAGAAACTTTATGGGTTTAAAAACAAAGACACAGCCATCATGAAGGCTGAAATTCCTAGGGTTAAAGCTCACACCTTACCCTTCTGGAGCTACCTTTCCCATAGTCTGGTTGGATAGAAGATATGGGTAACATGTCCTGAAATATGACTTATAGTTATGGACACTGAATTGTAATATGCTGAAAGAGAGAGGGTTGGTTGGTTGGGAAAGCTACTTTGGGGACTACAACTCCTACAGCTGGGTGGGGGATTGTGGGAGTTGCAGTTCCCCTGCAGTAACTTTTCATTGCTCTGGGGGTATAAGCATCTCTCATTTTCAGTTGTGTTGTACCAACTAAGTGCTTCTTGAAGTGGCATCTTTTAATGTCCTCTTTCCGTCTTTTCCCCCCTGCATCCAGATTCAAAGCGGGTGACGGGAGGAAGCTAGTGACAATGTTGTCCAAGTTTATAATTATAAATTATAAATTTGAATAAGGGACAGTAGAAATTCATGAGAGTTGACCCTCAGGAAGCAGCGATTAAGAAGTTGATGTCCTACCAGAAGGTTGATTTCAGTCCCACTTAGCCATGGGTTTCTCTGTAAAATTCTGTCCACATTCATACATTACGTGTTGGGCACATTTCTTTCTTTATGAAGGGCCCATACCCAAAATATATATATTTTTAGGAGGGGAGGATCTCATCCGGTTAAGGTTAAGGAAAAGCTTTCCAACTCTCAAAAAATAGCTCAACAATGGCCAGTCTGATAAGGGACAAGCTTCCAGATCTCAAATATGAGACAGTCATTACAATAAGGGATAACAAGTGACCCTCTTGGTTTGTGATATGAGATGGATGCATTACAAAAGAAGTAGCATTTCCTTCCTGCACACAAACACCACCGCCGCCACCCCAAAATCTTCTCTTGGATTAATGGAAGCTCTGCATTCCTATGTCTCCTTCCCTCCCTTGGTGGTGGTGCCTTAGATATGGTGATGCCATGGCATGACCTTCATTGGGGATGCTGGGAACTGTGGTTCTCCCAGGACACCCAAGGCACCAAGATGACTGTCAGCTACTCTGGAAGACTCGTGTATCCATACTTAGAAATATTAGGAGAAAGTGGTTGCTATTAGAAGGGCCATCTTTATAGCCAGCCAGCAATGGCACACGTCCACTCTTGTCATCCAAAGTGTTCCTTCTCTCTGCTGCCATCCCTTAAGGCAGGGGTAGGCAACCTTTTTTCCCCTTTAAGGGCCGAGGGACTTCATCTCCCAGAATCCCAGGAGCTATTGGCCAACATGGCTGAGGCTTCTGGGAGCTGAAGTCCCTTGGCCCTTAAAGGGGAAAGGTTGCCTACCCCTCCCTTAAGGTATATGGCAGACAAGAACTATGTTGGCTCTTATCAAACAATCCCAATGGACTCCCCTCCAAAGAATTTGAGGTCGCATGTTGACCACCCATGAGAGCTTGGCCAATGTGACTTGCCAAAGGGCCTCACAAAGCCTCATGAGGGGTAGTCTATAAATCCAGGTTTCTTCAGGCCAAGAGAGCCATGGTCCGGTCTATTCCAAGATATTTTGCTGCCTGGTCACACTAATATTATTAAAACCAATCTATGCTTCTAGCTGTAGTTATGTTTGTGTTTTTTCCCCCTGAGCTTCCACCACAAACCCCAATGCCTCAGTGCTTTGGATTGTGATGACTCAGGCTGCATCCACACTCCAGAAATAATCCAGGTTGACTCCACTTTAACTACCATGACTCAATGCGATGGGATTCTGGGAACTGTAGCACCAGAGCTCTCTAGCAGGGAAGGTGAAATGTCTCCAGAACTACACATCCTAAATTACATAGCATTGAGCCACAGCAGTTAAAGTGGCATTATCCTGGATTATTTCTGGAGTCTGGATGCAGCCTGAGATTCCCGGCTAATTATCAACCAAAAACATTTGCTGCATTCTGTCCTATTTCCCTATGGAAATAAGAGACATAGTCTTGCCAAGAAGGAAGGAAGGAAACCACATGCATGCAAAATGAACAGATCTTGCTCCATTCAGTCAATGTGGATCAAGAACAAGATTTAATATTTAGGATAAATGCAACAAACAAAATTATAATTTTTTGAGTGAGAAACGGAAGTCAGTTATAATCTTCCAGAAAAGGAGAGGAGCCAGATTAGAATTAGAGCCAGATTAGAGACAGAAGTGAGTTCGAATCTTCCAGATAAGAGGAAGAGCCAGATTAGAATTTTTAGGATGGGAGAAGGAAGTGGGCTAGAACCTCCTGGATAAAGGAAGGACTCAGATTAGAATACAGTGGTTAAAATGTCCCGGTTTTTCTCCCCATCTCCCCCCTTTGTTCCCAGCCTATGTCAATTGCTGCAAACTGAACTTGAAGTGCAAAAATGGTTTGCATTCAGTTAACTCGGCAGGAGGAGAGGAGAGGAGGGGCAGACTCTTGCCCTTCCCAGTGGGCTCAGGCAAAAGCAAACTGCTGCAGCCTCTCCTCATCTGCGTGTGTTCTTCAAGATTGGTAACTTTGGCTCTCTTTTTCTGATGTTTCGGATGACCACAGATGACCTAGTTTTTAATCTGTGAAATGTCAGGATGTGTGTGTTGGGGAGGAGGGTATGCTTTGATCACTCTGCTTCCCTCTTTTCTTTGGATGCTTAAATTCTAAAACTGACATTTGAAGCAACTGCAATGCTAGACCTTTGGGGATGGAAGAACAAAATTCATTCGGAGGGGCAGAATGCTTACTCAGGGGTGGGAATACCCTTGTTTTGTTCCTGCACTCCCAAAGCTACATCTCTGTTCCAGTCCCCAACGCTATTGTTGTATTGTTTGAGAATTGGGCTGCAAAGGACTGAGATAATGTGGATCTATCAATCTATTGCAGCTTTCAGAAGATGCATCCCTTAAGATATCCCCATGTGGTCCCCATTAAATTCCTCCATGTCCTTGCATCCCTACGGGATTCATCCCAAGACAGAGAGACCCATTTTATTATTTTTAATAAAAATAATAATCCAATCTGCTTGGAGAGAAGGACCCAAAGCACAATCCTATCCTCCCCATTTTTTCCCCCGGTTGTTTATTGCAAGGCCCTAGGCGACGAGGGTGGTTTCGTTTTTTTATTTCTCTTTTTTCTCTTTCTCGCTTTCTTTCTTTCTTTCTCTTTCTTTCTTTCTCTCTCTCTCTCTCTTTCTTTCTCTCTCTCTTGCATTTTTGTCAATCTAACGATTCACTTATATTGCCCAACTTTTCCCTTCTCTTCATACCTTACCTACTAAAGGAGGAAATGCCACTTTCTTGGTAAGTGGATATTAACTAGGAGGGAATTTTAAAACAAAAAAAAAAAGTGGAAATTTAACCAAAAGAAATTATACAATGAACTTTTTATATATATATATGTATATATGTATTAAAAAAGAGAATAGAACACTGATGGAGACTCTGCACAAAGGTCAAGACCCAGGACAAGTTCAGAACCTTTTCCGTTCTTTTCATTTTTCCTAGTACTAATGACATTTGTGGAGTTTCCTTTTTTTTGTTTTTGTTTTTGGTCGATTTCTTTACAATTTTTGTTTTTCCTAACCCTTGCATCCTTTTGACCCTCCTTCCCATCATTGATATCACCTTTCCTGCTCCTCACAATTCTACTTTTTTCCATTCTTGGATAAGTTGCCTATATCACTATCCCAATCACATACACACACACACACACAAACACGCAAACAGAAATGGTCCAAGATCCTACCTTGGTACATAGTTCTGCATGCATAGTTCATTGTCCCATACACAGACAGACATTGACTGACAGATGTCAGTCTCTAGGATGGGTCCCTGCTGCCATTGCATACTTGTGGGAAAAAGAAAGGAAGGAAGGAAGGAAGGAAGGAAGATGATTCAGACCAGAGGAGAAGCTGCTGGTCTCAGTTCATTCTGGAGGTGGACAAAGTACCATTGGCCCTCCACATTTGAAGCTTTGACTTTTTGTAGATTTGATTATTTGCAAATTTGGTTAATATATCATCTCTAGGAATCTCTAGGTCCTCCAGTACAACTCTCTTGGAAGCTGACCATAAAGTTGTATTGGGAGGACCTAGAGATTACTAAGAAAAAACAGCAACACTCCTCTAGGCATTTGTATGTCCAAAAGAGCAATTCTGTGGTCAACATCTGGCAGACATTGACCACAGAATTGCACCGGAGGACCTAGAGATTCCTAGAGAGGTGTCCTCTTGGGTAAAAAGATAGTGTTTTGTTATTTGCGATTTTTCCACATTCACAGGGGTCCTGTGCCTCTAATCCCAGTGAATGTGGAGGGACCACTGTACTCCTAAATGGAGTGTCCTTGCATTTTCCTTCTCCTGGGATCCCAGAGCCGTCAGATCTTCATGGTCTCCTTTCCTTTCCTAACAATAAGTGACAGCAGCGTTCCCTCCTACAGCATGACAGTGGCCAGGACATAGAAAGTTTTTGGATGGTGCACAAGGGCAAGCAAATAACCCCCGTGCCCTATCCAAAAAGCGACTTACATGTGCGTAACGCTGCGCTTACCTGCATATAAGTCACTAAAAACGTGCCAACCACAAATGCCTATTTCTACTCTTTTCTTCCATCCCATAACACCCCCCTCTCTGCACAACATCCATGCCCTCTTCTTTCCTCTCTTCTCCTCCTCCCCACTTTCAAAAATATCCTTTGATATTTATCGATTTAGGAAACCAAAAAAACAAACAAACCAACAACCCACCACCATATATGTTCATTTTTTTTAAACAAGGATTTCCCTCCCCCCAAAAATTGCTGTTATTATGATTATTATTCCTGGCCCATGTTCAAACTCTCCCTCCCTTTTCGTTTTGGTTTTTTGTTGGTTTCGTTTCGTTTTGTTCTTATTCTTATTCTTTATTTTTTATTTTAGTATTATTTTTTCCATTTTGCATGCCGGAGATTTGCATGAGCTGCGTTGTTTAAGGACGAGAGGTCAAGAGAGGTGCAGAGTAGTTTTCTGTGTAGCCTGCCTTATTCGATCATTGTGCAATGCTGTTGTGATTTGCAGCTTTCCTCGGCAGTCAGGGAGGGATCATCTGTTAAAAACCTTTCTTCTCCTTCTGTCTTTCTTTTTTTTCCTCCCCATCCTTCCTTCTCGTCCTACCCCTTTCTTTCATTCTGCCAGAGGACAGATTCGGTCTCACCCTCGGGTAGGGTGCATGTCAAGCCGGACGCCCCATCGCCCCTCTCCAAAGAGAGCCGGGGGAGTAAACATGGGCCAAAGACCCCACGGAGATCCATGTCACCAGGACGGTGCTCTGGAGGAGAGAAGCGCTTCCGTAGGCGCCGTACCCGGTCCATCTCAACCTACAAGCACAAAGGACGGAGTAGGGGCAAAGTGTCAGCCTCCAAGGAGTCACCCCGTTCCGTCAGCCACACAGGTTACAGCAGCGACTCTGAGGGTTCCACTTGTTCGCATCCGTACCATGCACCAGCCGGGATGGAGAAGAACCACGGAGTACATCTCAAAACGTAAGTGGCTGGGCTGTGAGTCTTGGAGGCAATCTGGTGATCATACCCCTCCTGGTTTGGGACAGATCTTGGAAAGCTTCCCTTTCAGGATGACAAGTCCCAGAATCCTTCATTAAGCCTGGCCAACTCGCATCTTCATAGAATCATAGAGTTGGAAGAGACCTCAAGGGCCATCCAGTCCATGCCCCTTCTGCCATGCAGGAAGACCACCATCCAAGCACCCCTGACAGATGGCCATCCAGCCTCTGTTTAAAGGCCTCCATAGAAGGTGACTCCACTATACTCCAAGGCAGTGGTATTCCTCTGTCGAACAGCTCTTACTATCAGGAGGTTCTTCCTAATGTTGAGGTGGAGTCTCTTTTCCTGTAGTTTGCATCATAAAATCATAGAGTTGGAAGAGACCTCAAAGGCCATCTGGTCCAACCCCCCTGCCATGCAGGAACTCACAATCAAAACATCCCTGACAGATGCCTCTATTTAAAAAACCTCCAAAGGATACTCCGCTATACTCCAAGGCAGTGGTATTCCTCTGTCAAACAGCTCTTACTCTCAGGAGGTTCTTCCTAATGTTGAGAAGGAATCTTTTTTTCTTGTAGTTTGCATCCATTACTCCATGTCCTATTCTCTGGAGCAGCAGAAAAAAAGCTTGCTCCATCCTTGAAAATCCTTGAAATCCTTGAAATATCCTCAACATGACCTTCAGTCTCACCAACTCTCAGATGTGATGTAAATTTATTTGTTTATTCTTCCCGTCCCTGAAGGCAGGCAGGAAATGTAATTATATGTCCCCTCTGTGGAGGTCGAGACATTTCAACTCACAGAGAAGGGAACCATTCCTGACAAATTCCTGAAGAACAAGAGCTATAAAAGACTCAACTGGCTTTCCCTCCCTAACTCATCTTGTAGTTAGTGAACCATAACAAGGAAGGGTGGCCTGTGTTTGTCTTTAGAATAGAGTGCCCCAATTCTGCATGGATGTTGCATAGTGCTGGCCTAGCAAATCTCTGCATGTGGATATTTACTGTATATGATGGTAAGGTGATGTTGGATTGATGCCACCAAAAAAATCTGTGGATTATGTTAGATCCAAAGCAAACTACCACTAAATTGTCACCGACCCCTACTTTAATCTTACTAGTCCCACTAAAACTCCCTACTAGCAATCTCAATGCAGCTGAGACTTCTGTTTTCCTTAATGGTAATAGGAAAATGGTGGCAGGCTGGGGGATTCTGGGGTTTGTAATACCTCCCCCAGAAAAGTCTCTTTCCCTTGCCCAGCTCTGAATTGTTGATTCACTTCCCTTTTCAGAGCAAAAGAAAGGCACCAGCGGGGGAGACCCCACAGTAATTCTCCAACTCCAGCCCCCAAACACTCCCGGCACAACTCAGAGAGGAGGAAGAGCGTGTCGAGGAGCAGCTCCTGGAGTTCAAGCCGCTCCCCATCGAAGTCACGGTCCCGATCCCGAGAGAAGAGATCGGCACGCAGCAGAACGCGGTCGGGTTCGCAGAAAAAAATAACCAGCAGCAGGTGAGAGGCTTGTAATACTGTGTTCTGACACTAGGAGGAGTACAACGGCCACACTGAACCGCCCGGCTTCTCCAGGACCTTGTTTTCTCTATGGTTGCTGCATCCACAGCCTTTTTTTCCTTCTGATGCTAGCATCGACACTGATCACCGTATCAGCGTCGATGTGGACTTGCAGGATTCTGGTTTAGCTTTGAGGCTGTAGGAGAAGTAATGTGACATGGAGAAGGAGAGCTCTGTTTTCCAAGAAACATGAATAGCTTGGTTGGGCAGGGGAGGAGATATAACTGTCTCCTTCCACATTTGCCACCTGCAACCATCAACCTCATCACAACAGAGCGTGACACAACAGCATGAGCCAGCACTGGAACAATGTAAGCTTCCTCCTCCACAGTCTTGTATGAACACATACATCTCTCACTATAATTTTTTTTAAAGTTACACTGCAAAAGATGTGAAATGATTTTTAAAAAAAAACAAAAACCCTGTGGTTATTAATTTAATGTAGTTGTATGCCTTCATTGACTCCTTTGAGATGTGGTGCTGTAGAAGAGTGCTGAGGATGATATGGATAGCCATAAAAACAAACAAATGAGTCCTTGGTCAGATCAAGCCTGAAATCTCCTTGGAAGCTAAATATGGTCAAACTGAGGCTGTTGTACTTTGGCCACATCATACGATAGCATCATTCCTTAGAAAAGACATTAATGCCAGGAAAAGTAGAAGGTAGTAGAAAGAGAGGAAGACTGCACACTAGATGACCTAACTCAATCAGGGAAGTCACATTGCCATCCTCTGAGGCTGAGAGAATGTGACTTGCCCAAGGCTACTCAATAGGTTTCCATGGCTGAGTGTTCTCCAGAACCATAGTCCAATACTCAGACCACTGCTAAGCTACACTGGCTCTGTTGAATGGCTCAGGTACTTGGAAATAACAGACTAAATAATAATAATAATAATAATAATGCTTGAAATGTTTTTAATACAATGCAATACAATACAATCACCTTTATTACAATACAGTCGCAGCCAGCAGACCGAAGGCAAACATAAAAAATAAATCAGTAAACATAAAAACATAAAATATTTGGGCAAACATATAAAATACAATATTACATTTGTACAATGGATTCCACTAAATAGCATGTTTAAAACAACTTCCCCATATATATATATATATATATATATATATATATATATATATCTTTAATTGCAGCATCAGAAAACCATGCTACTCTTTTTCCATCAGGGTTTTGTCCAAAACATTTACTCCTCTCTTAACTTTTGTGGCACGTTACTTTCCGGCTCCTGATGGCAGACATAATGAACTTTGCAACCTCCTCAGTAATTTTTCTATTGCTGTCTTCTAATAGGAACTTCAGGTACCATTCATAGGTTCTACCTGGTTTATTTTTTTTAATAAAGGTGCGATTACTTTTAGCCTGTTGTCCTTGTAAAAAGTACAATAAAAAAGCACCTGGGCCAAATTCGATCCTTGAAATATTTTTTTAAAAATGATGCTCATTTTTGCATTGGTCCCTCATCTAGAGAAAAAGATACAGAACCACGGACACGGCACAGCGATACAGAGCCGAGTCGCACCCGGCGTCGCTCTCGGAGCTACTCCCCAATCCGGAAACGACGGCGCGACTCTCCCAGCTTTATGGAGCCCAGAAGAATTACCAGGTGAATGTTATGTGGGTTTATTTCTTTGCATAAAGCACTTGAAGCCTTACAAACAATCCCTAAAAGGAAGACAGAATGTGCCCACAACTCTTTTAGGCTGCAGCCCTATGACTAGCTTGCCCTTGTGCCTTCAAGTTGACTCTGACCTGTAGTAACTCCATCCTAGAGTTTTCCTCTCCAGACTTTTTCAGAGGAGGTTTGCCATTGCCTTCCTTTGAGGCTGAGAGTGTGTGACTTGCCCAAGTTTGCCCAGGAGGTTTCCATGGCTGAGTGCAGATTTGAACTCTGGTCTCCCAGGATCCCATTCCAGCAGCACTGAAATCGTGACGCCACACTGGTTCTCTACACTTACTACCTTGCGTTGGCACAAATAGTCTTACACAAGCAGTCACACTTTCTGGACCAGGAGGTTGCATAAGGGTGGCATCCTAGATCTTTGAAGCACCACAGCACTCCTTTTTGGTCCCAAAAAGTAAATTCTGTGAGGTCTGGATCTAGATATTCCCCACTCTCCCTCCTCAGCTCACTGCCTCCATTTTCCATCTCTTCCTTTCCCCTCTTCATTCACACCAGTTTAAGTCCTTTCCCTAGAAAACTGCCTAGAGAAGAGAGTTCTCCTGCACACACGCAGAGTTCTCTCTCCAATGTCTCCAGACCAAGGCTCTTGCAAGGTCTCTCACAGTACATCCAACGCGGACCAGCAGACACCTTATCTCCTTGCACTCTGCCCTGAACATGTTCACAACGGTGGTCACATTTCTCGGCGTACCTTGTAAGGATAGCTCAGGGCTTCCCAAACTCTGGTCCTCCAGATGTTTTGGACTTCAGCTCCCAGATGCCCCAGCCATTTTGGCCAAGAGTCTGGGATTTGGGGAGCTGAAGTCCAAAACACCTGGAAGACCAGAGTTTGGGAATCAACGGTGGATCTGCTCTCATGGGAGCACACATACATTTTTATTGAATAAGTCTCCACACCATTTCAAATATATATATGATAATATGATAAAAATGCTAATGATAAAAAAGAATATATATATATATATATATATATATATATATATATATA